>JARQOD010000004.1:32048196-32104627 GCA_033576555.1 Oophaga sylvatica
ATTATGGTCCAATATCGGTCCAATTTATATGGCCGTCTGACTGCACCCTTACTTCTAGCGTTGAGACATTTTTATTAAGAGTAGTGTTGAGCGATACGATACTGCAAATATCGGGTATCGGCCGATATTGGCTGTATCGGAATTCCGATCCCGAGTTCCGATATTTTCGTCATATCGGATACCGGAATCGGAATTGTCACTGTCACTGTCAGTGTCCGTCGGTCGGGTCTGTCAGGAGTCAGCGGCACTTACCCGGCAGAAGATCTCCGGCGGTCACATCCCGGGCTGCTTAATGGCCGCCATTATCTTCTCCCCGGCGGTCACATGCAGTTTCTCGTGATAACTGCAGTGACTGCTGGGTAATCGCGGCCGTAAAGCAGTCCGATGACGTCACCGCCGGGGAAGCTGGTAAGCAGCTGTGCTGCACCGGGATGACAGGCTCTGCCTGTCATTCCGATGTAGCAGAGCTGGATCGTCGTGGGACAATCGTTACTATGGACTGCGTCGGACAGGTGGTATACTGTTGGTTTTTTTTTTTTTTTTTTTTACAGGAGATCGATGGCGTCGCAGGAATGAGAGAGTAATAAAAAAATGAAAACTGTGTTGTCTCTTTTATTTCATTAAAAGACTTTTTTCTTGCTGTGTCTTTTTTTTAAACATTTAATAACTTTGGGATTAATAATGGATCGGTGTCTTATTGACACCTCTCCATTATTAACCGGGCTTATTGTCACCGTGCAATCAACGGTGACATTAACCCCTTATTACCCCGCTTGCCACCGCTACAGGGCAAGTGGGAAGAGCCGGGTAAAGTGCCACAATTGGCACATCTTTTGATGCGCCAAATGTGGGGCTGCTGTAGCCTGGTATTATCAGGCTGTTGAGGGCCAAAATCCATGGGCCTTGACAGTCTTTTAATACCAGGCCGCAGCAGTCTGCATTTTACTTGGCTGGTTAACAAACATAGGGGGGATCCCCACGCCGTTTTTTTTTCGAGGGGATTCCCTATTTTTGTTAACCAGCCAAGCTAAGCAGACTGCTGTGGCCTGGTATTATCAGGCTTGCAAGGTCCATGGATATTGGATCCTTACCAGCCTGAAAAACCAGGCCTCAGCGGTCTGCTTCATCTGGCTGGTTAACAAAAATAGGGGGGACCCCACGCCATTTTTTTTTCGAAGGGAACCCCTATTTTTGTTAATCAGTTCCCTCTGACGTCACTGATGGTGTCCCTGGCTGACCTGAAGTGAAAGTGGAAAGCAATCAATTAAGCTTTCCACTTCCTCTCCTGTCAGCCAGGAGAGGAACTCATTCATTTGGGGGTTTACTGTGAGGCTGCAGCATTAGCTGCGGTCCCTGCAGTAAACATTAACCCTTTCTGAAGGATTACACCGTGGGACCTGACTGTGCATCGGATTGGTAAGAATAATTTTGCTTTATTATTTTATTTTTATTACAGGAAATGGTTTTAGCAGGTAAATAAAATATGGTCAAAAACTGTGTGATTATTTCATTAAACTTCTTTTTTATTAAAGTGTGTGTGTTTGATTTTTCTTTCATACAATAGGATTAATAATTGATAGTTGTCTAATTGACAGCTCTCAATTATTAACCTGGCTTAAAGTGACCTTTCAATTGCAAGGTCATTTTAACCCCTTATTAACCCATTCGCCACCGCTACAGGGCAATGGGAATAGACGGGCAAAGTGCCAGAAAGGGCAAATCTAATTAGAGATTTGCCCTTTCTGGCGTGTCTGGGGGCAGATGTTAGTAGCCGGGGGGGGGCCAAAAATAATGGTCCCTCTCTGGGCTATTATTATCTGCTCCCACTCACTGGCTTTGTCTGTCTGGTTGCGAAAATAGGGCGGGAGCCCACGCATTTTTTTTCAGCAATTTTACACCTCATATATATATATACATGTCATTGAGTTTGTGACACATATATATATATATATATATATTTATAGTTCATACACTTCTACATAGCATAATAGCCGCTAATTCAATTGCCGGCTTTTGTGAAAATGCAGAACCCGACATGAAATGACATTTGGTGTACATAGGGTTAACCATGTCCTTTGCTATCTGATTTGCACAAACAATTAAATCAGTCTATGTGTGCAAAATTTCACACCTGTAGGGGTTAATTAAAGGTGTAAATTCGTAGCAAAAAAGTCCGTTTTTTTTACAACGAATTTACACCTTTAATTAACCCCTACAGGTGTGAAATTTTGCAAACATAGACTGATTTAATTGTTTGTGCAAATCAGATAGCAAACGACATGAAAAGACATGGTTAACCCTATGTACACAAGTGTCATTTCATGTCGGGTGCTTCTGTCTTTTCACTGAAGCCGGCTTTACCCGGCAATTGAATCAGAGGATATTTTACTATGTAGAAGTGTATAAACTATACATATATGTATATATATATGTCACAATGACATGTATATATATATATATATATATATATATATATATATATATGTATTCTATGTGTGTATATTTAGTGTTTACAAGGAAAGAATGGGTTTTTTTTAGTTCCGATATTTTGTTCCCATAGACTTACATGGGACTTCCGGTATCGGTATCGGGTATCGCCGATATTTTAATGGTATCGGCGATACCATTCCGATTCCGATACTTAGGGATATCGGAAAGTATCGCTCAACACTAATTAAGAGATGACCAACATGACACCTCTGGTGAGTCCACAAGTTTTCCAGAAGGCAGCGGGGACTATATGTTTCATTTGCAGCTTTATGTTCGACCATACTGTTTGTTATTTGGAAACCATATTTCCTATCCGGGGGAGTTTTTGATTAACAAAATGTATATTTTAGTTAGATTTTCCTTTTAAACAGTTTCAAAGCAGATATTCTTCCTGAACTTAAAGAAGCAAGGAAAGAGTCTCGCTGTGAATTCTAATTTGCATATCATTACCCAGAGTTTTGGAATTCAGTGGAAGCGCTGAATGCTCTGTGATTTATCAGGAATGCAGCTGAGACATATGAATGTGCATATAAGTGTTTCCAGCATTATTATAAACTACATGAAAATGTTGCTGTTAAAAGTAGTTTATTTTTAATAGTGATGGTAGTGTAAAGCGAAGGGTGCCCCTATTTATAATCTCAAAACATGCATTCCAGTTGCAAAAACATTTCTCGTTCCCTTGTGTTTACTGTTCTGTGATGTTGAAGAATATAAATGTATGATGATTAGTGTTGAGCATTCCGATACTGCAAATATCGGGTATCGGCCGATATTGGCTGTATCGGAATTCCGATTCCGAGTTCCGATATTTTCGTCTTATCGGATACCGGAATCGGGATTGTCACTGTCACTGTCAGTGTCCGTCGGTCGGGTCTGTCAGGAGTCAGCGGCACTTACCTGGCAGAAGATCTCCGGCGGTCACGTCCTGCACTGCTTCATGGCCACCATCTTCTTTCCCCGGCGGTCACATGCAGTTTCTCGCGATAACTGCAGTGACTGCTGGGTAATCCCGGCCGTAAAGCAGTCAGTCCGATGACGTCACCGCCGGGGAAGCAGGTAATCAGCTGTGCTGCGTTGCAATGACAGGCTCTGCCTGTCATTGCGATGTAGCAAGCTGGATCGTCGTGGGACTATCGTTATGGACTGCGTCGGACAGGTGGTATACTGTTGGTTTGTTTTTTTTCTTTTTTTACAGGAGATCGATGGCGTCGCAGGAATGAGAGAGTAATAAAAGAAATGAAAACTGTGTTGTCTCTTTTATTTCATTAAAAGACTTTTTTCTTGCTGTGTCTTTTTTTTATACATTTAATAACTTTCGGATTAATAATGGATCGGTGTCTTATTGACGCCTATCCATTATTAACCGGGCTTATTGTCACCGTGCAATCAACGGTGACATTAACCCCTTATTACCCCGCTTGCCACCGCTACAGGGCAAGTGGGAAGAGCCGGGTAAAGTGCCACAATTGGCACATCTTTTGATGCGCCAAATGTGGGGCTGCTGTAGCCTGGTATTATCAGGCTGTTGAGGGCCAAAATCCATGGGCCTTGACAGTCTTTTAATACCAGGCCGCAGCAGTCTGCATTTTACTTGGCTGGTTAACAAAAATAGGGGGGATCCCCACGCCGTTTTTTTTTCGAGGGGATCCCCTATTTTTGTTAACCAGCCAAGCTAAGCAGACTGCTGTGGCCTGGTATTATCAGGCTTGCAAGGTCCATGGATATTGGATCCTTACCAGCCTGAAAAACCAGGCCTCAGCGGTCTGCTTCATCTGGCTGGTTAACAAAAATAGGGGGGACCCCACGCCAATTTTTTTTGAGGGGATCCCCTATTTTTGTTAATCAGCCAAGATATGCAGACTGCTGTGGCCTGGTATTATCAGGCTGGCAAGGTCCATGGATCTTGGCTCCTTAACAGCCTGAAAATCCAGGCCTCAGCGGTCTGCTTCATCTGGCTGGTTAACAAAAATAGGGGGGACCCCACGCCAATTTTTTTCGAGGGGATCCCCTATTTTTGTTAATCAGCCAAGATATGCAGACTGCTGTGGCCTGGTATTATCAGGCTGGCAAGGTCCATGGATCTTGACTCCTTAACAGCCTGAAAATCCAGGCCTCAGCGGTTTTCTTCATCTGGCTGGTTAACAAAAATAGGGGGGACCCCATGCCAATTTTTTTCGAGGGGATCCCCTATTTTTGTTAATCAGCCAAGATATACAGACTGCTGTGGCCTGGTATTATCAGGCTGGCAAGGTCCATGGATCTTGGCTCCTTAACAGCCTGAAAATCCAGGCCTCAGCGGTTTTCTTCATCTGGCTGGTTAACAAAAATAGGGGGGACCCCACGCCAATTTTTTTCGAGGGGATCCCCTATTTTTGTTAATCAGCCAAGATATACAGACTGCTGTGGCCTGGTATTATCAGGCTGGCAAGGTCCATGGATCTTGGCTCCTTAACAGCCTGAAAATCCAGGCCTCAGCGGTCTGCTTCATCTGGCTGGTTAACAAAAATAGGGGGGACCCCACGCCATTTTTTTTTCGAAGGGAACCCCTATTTTTGTTAATCAGTTCCCTCTGACGTCACTGATTGTGTCCCTGGCTGACCTGAAGTGAAAGTGGAAAGCAATCAATTAAGCTTTCCACTTAAGGGCCCGTCTCACATAGCGATATCGCTACCGAGATCGCTGCTGAGTCACTAGTTTTGTGACGCAGCAGCAAGCTCACCAGCGATATCGCTGTGTGTGACATTCAGCGACGATCAGCCCCCCTGCCGGGTATCGCTGATCGTCGCTGAAATGTCAGGACCTTTGATCGCTGGTTTCCCGCTGACAGGCACACATCGCTGCGTGTGACAGGCGGGAGACCAGCGATCCGCTGGTAACCAAGGTACACAGCGGGTTTCCAGGCGCGGGGCTGTGCCTAGAAACCCGCTGTGTACCTTGGATACCAGCGCCCTGATGCAGGGAGCTGGTATCCAAGGTACACAGCGGGTTTCCAAGCGCTGCGCGGTGCCTGGAAACCCGCTGTGTACCTTGGTTACCAGCGGATCGCTGGTCTCCCGCCTGTCACACGCAGCGATGCGTGCCTGTCAGAGGGAAACCAGCGATCAAAAAAAGGTCCTGACATTTCTGCGACGATCAGCGATACCCGGCAGGGGGCTGATCGTCGCTGAATGTCACACACAGCGATATCGCTGGTGAGCTCGCTGCTGCGTCACAAAACTAGTGACTCAGCAGCGATCTCGGTAGCGATATCGCTATGTGAGACGGGCCCTTAAGCGATGTTACCCGCAGTGTCGCTGTCCCAGATCGCTGCCTGTTTGGCAGCTCAGCAGCGATCATGTAGCGATACACCAGCGATCCTGACAAGTGCATATCGTTGTCGGGATCGCTGGTGTATCGTTATGTGACACCCAGCCTTTACTCTCCTGTCAGGCAGGAGAGGAACTCATTCATTTGGGGTTTACTGTGAGGCTGCAGCATTAGCTGCGGTCCCTGCAGTAAACATTAACCCTTTCTGAAGGATTACACCGTGGGACCTGACTGTGCATGGGATAGGTAAGAATAATTTTGCTTTTTTATTTTATTTTTATTACAGGAAATGGTTTTTGCAGTAAAATAAAAGATGGTCAAAAACATGTGTCTTTATTTCATTAAAATGATTTTTAATTAAAGTGTGTGTGTTTTATTTTTATTTCATGCAATAGGATTAATAATTGATAGTTGTCTAATTGACAGCTCTCAATTATTAACCTGGCTTAAGGTCACCTTTCAATAGCAAGGTGGCTTTAACCCCATATTAACCCATTCGCCACCGCTACAGGGCAATGGGAATAGACGGGCAAAGTGCCAGAAAGGGCGAATCTAATTATAGATTTGTCTTTCCTGGGGTGTCTGGGGGCAGATGTTAGTAGCCGGGGGGGGCAAAAATAATGGTCCCTCTCTGGGCTATTATTATCTGCCCCCACTCACTGGCTTTGTCTGTCTGGTTGCGAAAATAGGGCGGGAGCCCACGCATTTTTTTTCAGCAATTTTACACCTCATATATATATATACATGTCATTGAATTTGTGACACATATATATATATATTTATATTTGTAGTTCATACACTTCTACATAGTATAATAGCCGCTAATTCAATTGCCGGCTTTTGTGAAAATGCAGAACCCGACATGAAATGACACTTGGTGTACATAGGGTTAACCATGTCTTTTCATGTCCTTTGCTATCTAATTTGCACAAACAATTAAATCAGACTATGTGTGCAAAATTTCACACCTGTAGGGGTTAATTAAAGGTGTAATTCGTAGCAAAAAAGTCCGTTTTTTTTACAACGAATTTACACCTTTAATTAACCCCTACAGGTGTGAAATTTTGCACACATAGTCTGATTTAATTGTTTGTGCAAATTAGATAGCAAAGGACATGAAAAGACATGGTTAACCCTATGTACACCAAGTGTCATTTCATGTCGGGTGACATGAAATGACACTTGGTGTACATAGGGTTAACCATGTCTTTTCATGTCCTTTGCTATCTAAGGCCGGAGTCACACTGGCGACAAAATCGGACGACTGCAATGCGATGAAATATCGCATTGCAGTCGGACCTATGTTAATCTATGGAGCAGCTCCCAGTATCAGATTTTTTGTGGTCCGTTTTAAACGTCCGTGTACAATCGCAGCATGCTGCGATTGTCACCGATTGTCGGTCGACAATCGCCAATGCAAGTCTATGGGAGCGATGAAAAATCTGATTACAAACGGACCACACTGTGTGACTTGCGATGAAATCGCATCGGTGTCCTTTAGAAAAGCCGGCAATTCATCCCCGCCTATACTGTAAAATCACACTGACAGCTTTAATAAAGACTAGAAAGAATAGATATATACACATAGAACACATACATATATATATACATGTCATTGTGACATGTATATATACATATATTTATAGTTCCTAGACTTCTACATACTGTAATAGCCGCTAATTCAATTGCCGGGTTTTGTGAAATCACAGAAGCCGACATGAAATGATACGTTGTTTCCACACATTTAACCATGTAATTTCATGTATTTTTTATATGTTTGAAACATACAATTACATGAGTGTATTTGTGCAAAATTTCAGACATGTAGGGGTTAATTAAAGGTGTAATTTCGTTGAAAAAAAATGCGTGGGCTCCCGCTGTATTTTCTCCACCAGACAGACAAAGCAAAGCGAGTGGGGGCAGATAATAATAGCCCAGGGAGGGTGCATTTTTTTGTGCCCCCCCTGGCTACTAACATCTGCCCCCAGACACCCCAGAAAGGGCAAATCTATAATTAGATTCGCCCTTTCTGGCACTTTGCCCGTCTATTCCCATTGCCCTGTAGCGGTGGCGAATGGGTTAATCTCACCTTACTGTCACCTTGCAATTGAAAGGTGACCTTAAGGCAGGTTAATGATTGATAGCTGTCAATTAGACAACTATCAATTATTAATCCTATTGAAGTAAATAAAAAAACACACACACTTTAAGAATAAATAATTTTAATGAAATAAAAACACATTTTTTTGACCATATTTTATTTTACACTAAATCCGTGCGAAGCCATTGATCTCCTAAAATAAAGAAAAAGAAATAAAACAACATTATTCTTACCTATTCCGCCGATCTGTCACGTCCCACGCTGTAATCCTTCACAAAGGGTTAACTAGCTTTGAGCCAAGCAGTGCAAGTAATCCTGCATGCTCAGCTCAAAGCTCATGAATGAATAAGTTCCTCTCCTGGCGACAGGAGAGGATGTGTTTCATGAATGAAGCTTAATTGATTGTGTCCACTTTCCCTTTAGGTCAGGTCACTACAGTTAAATTGGCAAGAAATCAATTAAGCTCCATTCATGAATCTATTCCTCTACTTTCGCTGGGAGAGGAAGTTATTCATTCAGGGGAATACAGGTCTGAGACAGCATTATTAGCTCTCTGCGACCTGTAACCTGTTAACCCTTTCTGATGGATTACACCGTGGGACCTGACTGTACATCGGATTGGTAAGTATAATTTTGCTTTTTTATTTTATTTTTATTACAGGAAATGGTTTTAGCAGGAAAATAAAATATGGTCAAAAACTGTGTGATTATTTAATTAAACTTATTTTTTATTAAAGTGTGTGTGTTTGATTTTTCTTTCATACAATAGGATTAATAATTGATAGTTGCCTAATTGACAGCTATCAATTATTAACCTGGCTTAAAGTGACCTTTCAATTGCAAGGTCATTTTAACCCCTTATTAACCCATTCGCCACCGCTACAGGGCAATGGGAATAGACGGGCAAAGTGCCAGAAAGGGCGAATCTAATTATAGATTTGCCCTTTCTGGGGTGTCTGGGGGCAGATGTTAGTAGCCAGGGGGGGGCACAAAAAAAATGTACCCTCCCTAGGCTATTATTATCTGCCCCCACTCGCTTGCTTTGTCTGTCTGGTGGAGAAAATACAGCGGGAGCCCACGCATTTTTTTTAACGAATTTACACCTTTAATTAACCCCTACATGTCTGAAATTTAGCACACATATACTCATGTAATTGTATGTTTCAAACATATATAAAAATACATGAAATTACATGGTTAAATGTGTGGAAACAATGTATCATTTCATGTCGGCTTCTGTGATTTCACTGAAGCCGGCAATTGAATTAGCGGCTATAACAGTATGTAGAAGTGTAAGAACTATAAATATATGTATATATATATATGTCACAATGACATATATATATATATATATATATATATATATGTGTGTATATATCTATTCTTTCTTTTGGCATTTAAATACTATTCTTTTGGATCCATTATATGTCAGTTTTGCAAGCCTGCGAGAAAATCTCGCAAGTCGGATGAAAATCGGATGTTACAAGGTACACACACATGCGATTAAATCGCATCTTTGAAGGAAAATCGGATGCCAGAAGGATGTGTGATGTTTTTATTTTGATCCGATTGTCGACCGTCTAAAACGGACCGATTTTTTGTGGTTGTGTGTGACTCCAGCCTAATTTGCACAAACAATTAAATCAGACTATGTGTGCAAAATTTCACACCTGTAGGGGTTAATTAAAGGTGTAAATTCGTAGCAAAAAAAGTCCGTTTTTTTTACAACGAATTTACACCTTTAATTAACCCCTACAGGTGTGAAATTTTGCACACATAGTCTGATTTAATTGTTTGTGCAAATCAGATAGCAAACGACATGAAAAGACATGGTTAACCCTATGTACACCAAGTGTCGTTTCATGTCGGGTGCTTCTGTCTTTTCACTGAAGCCGGCTTTACCCGGCAATTGAATGAGAGGATATTTTACTATGTAGAAGTGTATAAACTATACATATATGTATATATATATGTCACAATGACATGTATATATATATATATGTATTCTATGTGTGTATATTTAGTGTTTACAAGGAAAGAATGAGTTTTTTTTAGTTGCGATATTTTGTTCCCATAGACTTACATGGGACTTCCGGTATCGGTATCGGGTATCGCCGATATTTTAGTGATATCGGCGATACCATTCCGATTCCGATACTTTAGGATATCGGAAAGTATCGCTCAACTCTAATGATGATAACCCTCTGGATGAATACTCTCAAGTGCTATCCTGGAGCACCGGGAGAGCTTTCTGCTAGTGTTGAGCGATATTGCTCGATATCTAAAAATATCGTATCGAAATTGTATCGCCGATATCACTAAATATCGGCGATATCCGATTCCGATACCGGAAGTCCCATGTAAGTCTATGGGAACAAAATATCGCAACAAAAAAACCCTTTATTTCCTTGTAAACACTAAATATACACACATAGAATACATATATATATATATATATACATTGTGACATATATATATACATATATGTATAGTTTATACACTTCTACATATTAAAATATCCTCTGATTCAATTGCCAGGTAAAGCCGGCTTCTGTGAAAAGACAGAAGCACCCGACATGAAATGACACTTGGTGTACATAGGGTTAACCATGTCTTTTCATGTCGTTTGCAATCTGATTTGCACAAACAATTACATCAGTCTATGTGTGCAAAATTTCACACCTGTAGGGGTTAATTAAAGGTGTAAATTCGTTGTAAAAAAAACGGACTTTTTTGCTACGAATTTACACCTTTAATTAACCCCTACAGGTGTGAAATTTTGCACACTTACACTCATGTAATTGTTTGTGCAAATCAGATATCAAACTACATGAAAAGACATGGTTAACTCTATGTAAACCAAGTGTCATTTCATGTCGGGTTCTGCATTTTCACAAAAGCCGGCAATTGAATTAGCGGCTATTATACTATGTAGAAGTGTATGAACTATAAATATAAATATATATATATATATGTGTCACAAATTTAATGACATATATATATATATATATGAGGTGTAAAATTGCTGAAAAAAATGCCTGGGCTCCCGCCCTATTTTCGCAACCAGACAGACAAAGCCAGTGAGTGGGGGCAGATAATAATAGCCCAGAGAGGGACCATTATTTTTGGCCCCCCCGGCTACTAACATCTGCCCCCAGACACCCCAGAAAGGGCAAATCTATAATTAGATTCGCCCTTTCTGGCACTTTGCCCGTCTATTCCCATTGCCCTGTAGCGGTGGCGAATGGGTTAATAAGGGGTTAAAATGACCTTGCAATTGAAAGGTCACTTTAAGCCAGGTTAAAAATTGAGAGCTGTCAATTAGACAACTATCAATTATTAATCCTATTGTATGAAAGAAAAATCAAACACACACACTTTAATAAAAAAGAAGTTTAATGAAATAATCACATAGTTTTTGACCATATTTTATTTTCCTGCTAAAACCATTTCCTGTAATAAAAATAAAATAATAAAGCAAAATTATTCTTACCAATCCGATGCACAGTCAGGTCCCACGGTGTAATCCTTCAGAAAGGGTTAATGTTTACTGCAGGGACCGCAGCTAATGCTGCAGCCTCACAGTAAACCCCCAAATGAATGAGTTCCTCTCCTGGCTGACAGGAGAGGAAGTGGAAAGCTTAATTGATTGCTTTCCACTTTCACTTCAGGTCAGCCAGGGACACAATCAGTGACGTCAGAGGGAACTGGTTAACAAAAATAGGGGTTCCCTTTGAAAAAAAAATGGCGTGGGGTCCCCCCTATTTTTGTTAACCAGCCAGATGAAGCAGACCGCTGAGGCCTGGATTTTCAGGCTGTTAAGGAGCCAAGATCCATGGACCTTGCCAGCCTGATAATACCAGGCCACAGCAGTCTGCATATCTTGGCTGATTAACAAAAATAGGGGATCCCCTCGAAAAAAATTGGCGTGGGGTACCCCTATTTTTGTTAACCAGCCAGATGAAGCAGACCGCTGAGGCCTGGTTTTTCAGGCTGGTAAGGATCCAATATCCATGGACCTTGCAAGCCTGATAATACCAGGACACAGCAGTCTGCTTAGCTTGGCTGGTTAACAAAAATAGGGGATCCCCTCGAAAAAAAAACGGCGTAGGGGTCCCTCTATTTTTGTTAACCAGCCAAGTAAAATGCAGACTGCTGCGGCCTGGTATTAAAAGACTGTCAAGGCCCATGGATTTTGGCTCTCAACAGCCTGATAATACCAGGCTACAGCAGCCCCACATTTGGCGCATCAAAAGATGTGCCAATTGTGGCACTTTACCCGGCTCTTCCCACTTGCCCTGTAGCGGTGGCAAGCGGGGTAATAAGGGTTTAATGTCACCGTTGATTGCACGGTGACAATAAGCCCGGTTAATAATGGAGAGGCGTCAATAAGACACCGATCCATTATTAATCCCAAAGTTATTAAATGCATAAAAAAAAGACAAAGCAAGAAAAAAGTATTTTAATGAAATAAAAGAGACAACACAGTTTTCATTTCTTTTATTGTACTCTCATTCCTGCGACGCCATCGATCTCCTGTAAGAAAAGAAAAAAAACAAACCAACAGTATACCACCTGTCCGACGCAGTCCATAGTAACGATTGTCCCACGACGATCCAGCTCTGCTACATCGCAATGACAGGCAGAGCCTGTCATCGCGACGCAGCACAGCTGATTACCTGGTTCCCCGGCGGTGACGTCATCGGACTGACTGCTTTACGGCCGGGATTACCCAGCAGTCACTGCAGTTATCGCGAGAACCAAAAACAGAGACAAAAAAAGTGGCTGTATGTTTTTTATAAAAAACACCCAAAAATAATTAACTAATCAAAGCATCTAATCCCATAAAAATGAGGATAAAGATAAAAATAAAAATGAGAAGCCACAAACAGGGGGTTAAATCACAAAATATTAAAGTTTATTATATATATTAAACAAGAATAAAAATATCGACAAGACAAAATGTTCAAGTGAGGAGTTAAATAACAACTGGAGAAAACAGGTGTGCTGCAGTTGGAAAATTAGCACACATAGAGAAACAAAAAGCGTCTCCCAACCGGTCTGCAGATGAATAGGTAACAAAATGTAGCAAGTGAAATTAAGACAATCAAATAATTTCATCAGTGCTGTGCAGATTATATTACCATAAGAAAGTTATCGCGAGAAACTGCATGTGACCGCCGGGGAGAAGAGGATGGCAGCCATGAAGCAGTCCAGGACGTGACCGCCGGAGATCTTCTGCCAGGTAAGTGCCGCTGACTCCTGACAGACCCTACCGACGGACACTGACAGTGACAGACCCGACCGACGGACACTGACAGTGACAGTGACAAATCCGATTCCGGTATCCGATATGACGAAAATATCGAAACTAATTATCGAAAGGCCGATAGAGCTAATATCGGCCGATAGCCGATATTTGCATTATCGTATCGCTCAACACTACTTTCTGCACATGTTTTGTAACCCTTAGCAACTTGATATTCTCTCTCTCATTAGAATGAATTTAAAGGGAAACTGTCAGCCGTTTTGGACGATATAAGATGCAGCCCCTGCCTTTCAGGGCTTATCCACAGCATTGTGCAGGGTGGGCCATTTATATGGATACACCTAAATAAAATGGAAGTGGTTGGTGATATCAACTTCCTGTTTGTGGCACATTAGTATGTGGGAGAGGAAAACTTTTCAAGATGGATGGTAACCATGGTGGCCATTTTGAAGTTGGCCATTTTGGATTCAACTTTATTTTTTATAATGGGAAGAGGGTCATGTGCATCACAAACTTTATGTCCACATTGGACATTATCTTTCTGAATCATGCTCATACAGGTATTACACATATGACCAGGTTTTTAAATACATCAGATAGGGATTACATACATTAGTCAGGGATTGCTCTAATATTGGTATACCTTGACGTTTGGTAGAGCGGCTTAATATACATTTTTTGCAAAAAAGTTTTAACCAAATACCCTGTGTTTTTCCATCTTTTTATTAGCACTTGCTGTTTACTATTATTTTTTTGCAAGAGTATATGTATAATGTCTATAATGTTTTTATTTTTTTGCGCCATTCACCATGCAGTAAAAATGATAAGACCAATTTGTCTGTTGGGTCGGTACGTGTTATGAATGTGCTGGAGATGGTTTCTGAGCAGAGGCTCCCTCTGGTGGTTGCAGAAAGTACTGAACCTCACAGCGAGGAATGGCAATCTGGGATCACGGACTGGACTGATATAAGGGAGGTTCCCTCCCATGATGGTCGCCGGTGATCAATTGTTCTTGTCTCAATTGTGGTTCCTGGTTCTTTTGGAAGTTGCTGGAGTCTTGCACGTACCTGCTGCTTTCAGATAAGATATTTTCTGCTTTTCTGTTTGTGCTTGCTTTTTTCATAGTTTTCTGCACTTTTGTGGAGGTCAGCCGGGTCCACTCCTGGGGCCTGAGCTTCTCTCAATTTATCTGTGGCCACTGTTATTTGTTCATTTGCTTTTTCCTGTTTTTTCAGTGGCTGCGGCTTTGTTTTGTTACACCAGAGATCTGATTTAGGTGGTAGAAATCGTGTGATCTCAGGTTTTTTTGGCAATCAGAAGTGCTGGTATTTTTTAGGGTTTTTGTTGGATTGCAGTCAGAATTCTTTCCTGTACTTTTCTGTCTGGACAGATTGGGCCCCAACGTTTGCTCATTCTATTTTCTGTCTGTGTCCGTGCTATCTTCTTGTCTAACCGCCATTATATGTTAGGGGGCTTCCTATTTTCTTTGGGGATCTGCTCCGGGGCAGATAGCTTTCATTTTTCTGCTGTGACGAGGCGTTTAGGATCAACGTAGGAACGCTCCACGGCTACCTCTAGTTGTGTGGTTAGTTCAGGTTACTGCAATCCAATAGGTTCCAGCCTTTCTGGTGTATTACTGTTTTTGCTTTTTCTCCTCAGCTACCTAAACAGAACAGTATCACCGGCCAAAAACTAAAATTATATGGTACTCACAGAAGGGAAAAATAGTGTGGAAAGAAAAAAGTTGTCAGAGTTGTCAGAGATTTTTTTTTTTTTTTCTATTTGTTGCATTTTTTCCCTCTTTCTCTCTGGGTGCTGAGGAGGTTTTTTTTTTCTCTCAATGGAGTTTGCACAGTTGTCTGGTCGTGTGGATCAGCTTGCCACTGAGGTTCGGAGTATTGCTTCCTATCTTGCTGGGTTGCGGTTGTGGAACCTAGGATCCCCATGCCAGATTTGTTTTTGGGGGATCGGGCTATATTTCTGAATTTCAAAAATAACTGTAAGTTGTTTTTTGCCTTGAAGCCTAAGTCCTCAGGGAATGCAACACAGCAGGTTCAAATTGTCACCTCTCTCCTGCGCGGTGACCCTCAGGATTGGGCTTTTTCCCTGACACCTGGGGATCCTGCTTTGAATGATGTTGATGTATTTTTTCAGGCTCTGGGTTTGTTGTACAATGAACCTAATGTCACTGATCAGGCTGAGAAGACCTTGTTGGCATTAAGTCAGGGCTGTGAAGCCGCTGAACTGTACTGTCAGAAATTTCGAAAGTGGGCAGTCCTGACCAAATGGAATGATGATGCTTTGGCAGCCCTTTTTTGGAAGGGTCTGTCAGAGAATGTAAAGGACGTTATGGAGGGATTCCCTGTACCCTCTGGTATCAATAATTCTATGTGTTTGGCTATTCAAATTTACAGACGTTTGCGTGAGCGCAGAGGTGCATGAGATGGTGTTGCCTTGTGGGCCAGCTCCTGAGCCCATGCAGTGTGATGGAGTGACTTCTGGGGCACAGCGTCATGAATTTCGAAAACACAATGGGTTAAGTTTCTACTGTGGTGACGTCTCTCATGCTGTTTCCATCTGCCCTAAGGGGGGAAGACGTTTTGCGCGCTCAGTTGTCTTGGGTAGTGTTTAGACTAAATTTCTGTTGACTGTTACCCTGATTTGCTCCATGTCCACATTTTCGGCTCAGGCTTTTGTTGATTCAGGAGCAGCTATTAACCTGATGGATTTTGACTTTGCCAAATGTTGTGGCTTTCCATGATACCCCTGCGGAAGTCTATTCCCCTATTGGGCATTGATTCTGCCCCTTTGGTGGAGAATAAACCCCAATTTTCTACTCAGGTGATAATGAGGGTTGAACCAGATCATCAGGAGAGTTGCAAATTTCTGGTGTTGCATAATCTGCATGACATTATTGTTCTGGGTTTCCCTTGGTTGCAGATTCATAATCCTGTTTTGGATTGGAAAATTTGTGTCTGTGACCAGTTGGGGCTGCCAATGTGTTAATGCTGGCACTCCTGTTTTTTCTGCCTCTCCCCAGTCTCAGGATGTTCCTGACTTTTTGACTGATTTTTCTGATGTGTTTAGTGAAAGAAAATCTGCATCCTTACTCCCTCACAGGAGCTACGATTGCACAATTGAATTAGTGCCTGGTGGTAAATTTCCTAAAGGTCGCCTTTTTAATTTATCTGTACCTGAACACGATGCTATGCGATCTTATATCAAGGAGTCATTGGAGAAGGGTCATATCAGACCATCCTCTTCACCCTTGGGCCCGGTTTTTTATTGTGGCCAAAAAGGATGGTTCATTGAGGCCGTGTAGTGATTATCGCCTCCTGAATAAGATCACTGTGAAATATCAATATCCGTTACCTTTGATTTCTGACCTGTTTTCCAGAGTGAAAAATGCTAGTTGGTTTACCAAGCTTGACCTCAGGGGGGCGTATAACCTTATTCACATTAAGCACGGGGATGAATGGAAGATGGCGTTTAATACCCCAGAGGGGCATTTTGAGTACCTAGTGATGCCCTTTGGGCTTACTAATGCCCCTTCCATCTTCCAATCCTTCATGAATGATATTTTCAGGGATTTTGAGGATAAATTTCTGATTGTTTATTTGGATGATATCTTGATTTTTTTCCAATGACTGGGACTCTCATGTGAAACATGTTCGGACTGTGTTCCAGATTTTGAGAGAGAATGCACTGTATGTGAAGGGATCAAAGTGTCTTTTTGGCGTACAGAAGGTATCATTTCTGAGATTCATTTTGTCTCCGTTTGTTATTGAAATGGACCCGTGTCAAGGTTCAGGCCATCTGTGATTGGGTTCAACCTACTTCATTGAAGGCTCTTCAGACATTTTTGGATTTTGCCAATTTTTATCGTAAATTTATTGGTAATTTCTCTGGTATTGTTAAACCATTGACTGATCTGACCAAAAGGGTTCCGATGTGGTGAATTGGCCTCCTGAGGCAGTTTCTGCATTTCAGGAACTTAAGCAGAGATTCATTTCTGCTCCTGTTCTACGGCAGCCTGATGTTTCTCTGCCGTTTCAGGTGGAGGTTGATGCCTCTGAGATTGGGGCAGGTGCCGTTTTGTCCCAAAGGGATTCAGAGACCTCTAAGAGTAACCCTTGTGCCTTTTTCTCTCGAAAGTTTTCTCCAACTGAACGTAATTATGACGTGGGTAATCGGGAGTTATTGGCCATGAAGTGGGCCTTTGAAGAGTGGAGACATTGGCTGGAAATAGCCAAACATCAGGTGGTGGTCCTCACGGACCATAAGAACCTGGTTTATCTCGAATCAGCCAAGCGACTTAATCCTAGACAGGCCAGGTGGGCCTTGTTTTTCACACGTTTTAATTTTGTGGTTTCTTTTCTTCCTGGCACTAAGAATGTTAAGGTGGATGCCCTCTCAAGGAGTTTCTTTGTGGATACTCCTGAGTTCTCTGATCCTGCTGTTATTTTGAAAGAGGATGTAGTACTTTCCGCCATCTCGTCCAATTTGAGACTGGCTCTGGAGGGGTGTCAGGAGGATAAACCTGAGCGCTGCCCTGTTGGGAAATTGTTTGTCCCAGACCAGTGGAAGAAGAGTGTGATGTCTGAGATTCATTGTTCCGCGTTGGCTGGACATCCTGGGATTTTTGGTACCAGAGACTTGGTGAGTCGGTCCTTTTGGTGGCCTACTTTGTCTCGTGACGTCAGGGACTTTGTGCAGTCCTGTGGGACTTGCTCTCGTTCCAAGCCTTGCTCTCGCTCTAGTGGTTTGTAGATGCCATTACCTGTGCCCAAGAGGCCATGGACCCATATCTCTATGGATTTTATTTCCGACCTTCCTGTTTCTCAGAAAATGACCGTTATCTGGGTAATCTGTGATAGGTTTTCCAAGATGATACATCTTGTGCCATTACCTAAATTACCTTCCTCCTCCGAATTGGTGCCTTTGTTCCTTCAGCACGTGGTTCGGTTACATGGCATTCCGGAGAACATTGTGTCTGACAGAGGAGTCCAGTTTGTTTCCAGATTTTGGAGGACATTTTGTTCTAAACTTGATGTTCAATTGTCCTTCTCCTCTGCTTTTGATCCTCAGACCAATGGACAAACTGAGAGAACAAACCAGACATTGGAGACTTATCTGAGATGCTTTGTGTCTGCTGATCAAGATGACTGGGTCTCTTTTGTGCCTTTGGCTGAGTTTGCTTATTAATAGGGCTAGCTCTGCCACCTTGATGTCTCCATTTTTCTGCAATTCTGGGTTTCACCCTCGATTTTCTTCGGGACAGGCGGAGGTTTCTGTCTGTCCGGGTGTTGACTCTGTTGTGGAGCGTATGCAGCAGATTTGGGACAGGTAGTGGAGAGGTTGTCTGTCTCTAAGGAGAAGGCCCAATGGTTTGCCAACCGGCATAGGACTGATGGTCCTCGGTTTAAAGTGGGGGACTTGGTTTGGTTGTCCTCAAGAAATATCCCTAGGAGGGTGGAATCTCCAAAGTTTAAGCCTAGGTTCATTGGACCTTATAAAATCATGGAGCTTCTTAATCCTGTTTCCTTCCGTTTGCTTCTTCCAGGGACATTTAAGATCCACAACGTGTTTCACAAGTCCTTATTGAAGAGGTTTGTCGAGCCAGTGGTTCCTATGGCTGCGCCTCCTGACCCTGTTTTGGTTGAGGGCAATCTGGAGTATGTGGTTGAGAAAATATTGGATTCTCATTTTTCTGGACAGAAACTCCATTATTTCTTTAAGTGGAGAGGTTATGGTCAGGAGGACAATTCTTGGATGTTTGCTTCGGACATCCATGCTAGGAGACTGATCCGTGCCTATCACCGAGCTCATCCTGATCGGCCTGGTTGCATAAGTGAGGGTTCGGTGACCCCTCCTCAAGGGGGGGTACTGTTATGAATGTGCTGGAGATGGTTTCTGAGCAGAGGCTCCCTCTGATGTTTGCAGACAGTACTGAACCTCACAGCGAGGAATGGAAATCTGGGATCACGGACTGGACTGATATAAGGGAGGTTCCGTCCCATGATGGTCGCCGGTGATCAATTGTTCTTGTCTCAATTGTGGTTCCTGGTTCTTTTGGAAGTTGCTGGAGTCTTGCATGCACCTGCTGCTTTCAGATAAGATATTTTCTGCTTTTCTTTTTGTGCTTGCTTTTTCATAGTTTCCTGCACTTTTGTGGAGGTCCTCCCCCCGTCCTGCTCCGTGCTCTCCGTCCTCCCCCCGTTCTGCTCCAGTGCTCTCCGTCCTCCCCCCGTTCTGCTCGTGCTCTCGGTCCTCCCCCCATCCTGCTCCATGCTCCTTGTCCTCCTCCATGCTCCCCCCATCCTCCTCCATCATACTCACCCTCCCTGTGCCATCGCTGAACGTCCCGGCCGGCAATCCAGCGTTCTCCCCGGCTTCCTGCAGCTCTCCCGGCTTCCTGCAGCTCTCCAGCGCTGAGCGGTGACGTAATACCGCTCATTAAGGCCATGAATATGGGGCCTCGCCCATGGGAGTGGCGTCGTGTCCATATTACATGACCTTAATGAGCTGGTATTACGTCACCTCTCAGTGCTGGAGAGCTGCAGGAAGCCGGGGAGAACGCAGGATTGCAGGGACGTTCAGCGATGGCACGGGGAGGGTGAGTATGATGCCCCAGCCACCGGCTCCTGCCGCCGCATCCCCTCCCCGCTGGTTTCTGCCCTATGACTCATGTATAAGCCGAGGGGGCATTTTCAGCACTAAAAAAGGTGCTGAAAATCTCGGCTTATACATGAGTATATACGGTAACTTTTTTTTTACTATTCCACTTAGTCTCGCATGAGACTGTCAGTGTCTTGTTGACTGTGCCTATGAGACCCTGCTCCTAGCAGGATCTCATAGGCCACCGTACCCTAGGGTAATAGCATGACCTAAGGGTACCATGTTAACCATCAGCACCCCCTATTCTCATCGTGTGGGTCCGATGTTTGCAAAGGGAGTCTTTTGACCCCATTTCCACCAATTAAATACTGTTGTCATGATTATCAGCTATATTTAAAGGGTTAGTTTTCCGTGATCAGTTACAAAACTGTGCAGGGCCGATACCACAGGTCATGTCCAGCTGTCACCCATGGGAATTTCGGCTGCCGGGTAGCGCTGTAGACTTAATCCCGATCGCCATTTTAAAATTTTAGACTGTTCATGTCTTTGTCAGTGGGCAAACTTACAAAATCAGCAAGGGATCAAATACTTATTTCCTTCACTGTATCGAGGACAGTTGGTAGACCCCCGTATACTTTAGATATCGAAATGTCCGGTTTTTCTGACATTGGTGTAATATGTATAGGGGCTGTAATGCTCAGTGTCGGTGCACTGCATTTTTCCATCCAAATCTCTAACCACCATATGTTGGATTTAGTAGACTGTACTTCAATGTAATACATTGCATTAACAATTCAACAGATGACCTGGCTCAGATAACATGATTATTGATGAAAAAGTTCTATGACATGTGAGTAATTGAGACACTAATTCACTGAAGTAGATACATTCACTGTTAATAACACAGTTTATTGGGTGAAGAAGTCAGCACTATTCAATAGTGCAACATCCACTTAATTCACTCAAAAAGGCAATTGCAATCATGGAAACATCCAACCAATACAACATTTGTTGCGTTGCTCATCTGTTGTTATCAAATTTCTATAGATTTTCTTCAAAACTATAGTGTGGGTTCATACACAGAAGAGTTTTTCTACTGCCCAATCCACCAATCCATCCAGAACAAGCTTAAGGAAAGGCTTTTGTCTAAAAGTCATGTTTCAGTGAGTGGAACACTGGAGAATTGGAGAAATCATTATACATACTTAATGGTCGCTGTTGTTGATTTGCATAAATCAAAAGAACAAACAAATATAAGAAGCTTTGTAATATATCTTATCAGAGGAATAGGTTTCTTTCTCCACTTATGAGCCATTTATTACCCTCCCCCTTCTTCCTGAACTTGGCATCCACTCAGAAAAAAAATGCTAATACCATTCTTGTTCAAAGCAAGAGAGGCCATGACAGTGAGAAATCAGGTAACATGACATAGTGTCCTCTATATAGAAAGGAATGAAGAGGGGGAGCACTTGGCACAACGAGACAGACATAGACGTATTATTTAATATTACAGTGCTGGATTCACAGCTACAAAGGTCAGTACTGCTGTAAACTGTCCTCACTGCTGCAGTAAGAGCAGTAATCTATCTTCTTCTGTGTGTACTTAGTATGGCAGACATAATAGCAGTTAGGCTCATCCAAGATGGGTTCTCCATAAAGGGTGAATCAGTGGTTGTACTTTAAAAGAGATTACAGTATGGTGGTCTTTTATTGGGATAAAATAAGCCTATTTTGATTTATATGACGAATGGACATTTTTTTTTGGAATCATTATGTTGGAAGTTTTATGACTTCAGTTTTCAATCATGGACTACCAAGATAGTAGTTCTACGATTTTAGTCGCAGAGAATACAGAGTGTGTTCATGATGCTCTTTCAGAAGATCTATTTTAAATATTTATTTTTATCTTTTCTAATATGAAAGTGTTAACAAAAAAAAATCACATTCATTAAGCGTATAGCATCCAAAAACCTTGTACAAATTATTATTAGCAAAAAAAGTAACGTTCCATTCTGAGCAGTTAATCAGTTAATTATATGTTAATTAATGAAGTCTTAACACCTTGGGAAACCAGTAACATCGTAGGACTACAGGTACTCTATTACAGGGAATATGATAATAAATTCACATTCTCATTACCAGTTTCAATTTTAGTCACATGGTGGAAAAAAAATGAAATAAATAAAATAAACCTTCTGCATAATTATGATGACATTATCATGGCCCAAGGGATAAGGGAAGTGTTGATTGAAAATCAAGACAGTAGTTCAAGGTCCCTGGTGGGAAGTAAAATATACGTGATTTTCAAAGAACCAAAAAAGTGATATGTTTGCTTTGAAGATGATTACATTTGTTCAAGGGACTTAATTAAATCGGTGGATTGTTTGGTAAATGTGTATTTTTGGAGATGATGGAACAGAATTGATTTATCAATGTTACGCTTTCGTTCTTTTAAAAGGTGTAGAGGAGTTATCTTAAAAAATACACGAATAAATACATAATATAAAACAGGAACATGGAGATTCCTCACTTCTGGCTTGTATTGGTACTTATAGTCTGATCTACGGAAATCCAGGCTTGTCCTAATTTAACAGTTTAATCAAAGCTCATCTTAGCTTTGCCCCTCTGAGATAACCCCTCCGAAGATTGAATTATTTTTCCTTATGTTCTGTGTTTTCCGATCGGCCACCAAATACTTTGCAATCTAAATAACGGATATACTTTCTTCTTTATGAGACAGTTTGGGATGTTTCTTCCTAGGATTAGTTGTCTCTAGAATGATCTGTCTGTCTAGGTATGGATGGCAGTATTTTCAGTAATGAATGCAATATTGAATTTTTTTTTTATTGAACGGCCATATACAGCTAAAATGAAAAACAAGAAAAATAAACCAAACACTGGTTTAAATAACTTATTTTCAAGTATTCGCAGTAAATAGAGATCTCCCATTCATGTCTTTCATCTATTAACAGGAGTGGAAGGCAACTCTAGTAATAAGAGCATCTCTCACTCTTGAGAACTTAGCACATGTGTACATTTCTAGGATGGTTCAGGAAAGATATATATCTTTGTACCTTGTTAGCCGATAGATAGAAAAATATTTAGAATTGCCTGATGAAGAGACCTGAGTAGTCTCGAAAGCTTGCAATTGGTTACCATCTTTTCAGTTAGCCATTAAAAGTTATCAACCACTGAGGACTCTCAATTCTAAATATTTTTCTAGGATGGTTCATTAATTTTAATGGTAACTGTGCAATGCCTTCTTCCTCCCGTGATGGTGCTTAGAACTGATCCAGCCTTCACTATCTTATCTGTAGAAGGAATGGATTGTCCAATAAGTGCATATCTCTCAACTGAATCAGGGGAGATGTCCTGCTGTCCTAGGAAGTTAAGGGTATGCCACACTGAACAATATCGCTAACGGGATCGCTAAAAAACGTCACTATTTAGCGATCCCGTTAGCGATGTTGTTCAGTGCGGCAGCTGCCAGCGACGAGCTTCCTGCTGTGATCTCGCTCGTCGCTGGAATCGTTCCGGACCCTATTTTCTCGTCGGCGCTCCCGCTGGGTAAGTATATATCGCTAGTGTGGCACCTTTTCTTAGCGATTTAGCGGTACTTTTGTACCGCTAAAGTCGTTAAGAAGATCGCTAACGGCGATAGCGTCGTTAACTATATCGCTAAATGTGGCCGCACTTAGCGATATAGAAACAATCCCGCTAGCGATCGCATTAGTATGCGTCGTTATCGTGATCGCTAGCGGGATTGTTTAGTGTGGCAGTACCTTTAGGTATATGTTCCAACTTCAACTGTGTCCTGCAGTATAGTGATATCTCCAACTCCAACTCATTGGAAGACACCCAGGTGCAAATGCTGCTGCGCTCATGTAGTTTTTCCTCCTTGCGGAAATGGGTTGACATCTGTCCATGCTCTCTATATGATCATATATACTCATTAATTAATTAATCATATCTAGTAGTGATGAGCGAGTATAATCGTTGCTCGAGTTTTCCCGAGCATGCTCGGGTGGTCTCCGAGTATTTGGAAGTGCTCGGAGATTTAGTTTCTGTTGCCGTAGCTGCATGATTTATGGCAGCTGGACAGCTTGAATACATGTGAGTAATGCCTGTTTGTTAAGAAATCCCCACATGTATTCAGGCTGTCAAATAGCCACAAATCATGCAGCTGCAGCAACAGAAACTAAATCTCCGAGCACTTCCAAATACTTTTTATTTATAGAGCTGGTAATTCTGAACACGGAGATACCAAATGTGTATGTTTGATTATATTTTTATTGTTTTATTTTGAATGGGGCGAAAGGGGGGGTGATTTGAGCTTTTTTACTTTTTTCATTTTTTTATATTTTTAAACACATTTTTTTCACTTTTGGCTTGCTTCAATAGTCTCCATTGTTGACTAGAAGCGGCCACAACTCAATCGGCTAAGCTACATAGAGCTGATGAGCAGATCACCTCTATGTAGCTGAATTACTGACTTGCTATGAGCGCCGACCACTGGGTGGAGCTCACAGCAAGCCCTCTCTGACAACCATAGAGGTCTCCCGGAGACCTCGGGTAGTCATGCCGATGCACCAGTGACCCACGATCACGTCACGCGGGTCATCGGTGAGTGCATTTCCGGCGATATTGCCAGAAGTTCCATTTAAATGTCGCTGTCAGCATTTGACAGCGGCATTTAACTAGTTAATAGCCGCGAGTGGATCACGATTCCACCCACGGCTATTGCAGGCACATGTCAGCTGTTCAAAACAGCTGACATGTCCCGGGAAAGATGTGGGCTCACCGCCAGAGCCCACATTAAAGAGAGGGATACCGACATAAATATATGCCCGATGTCGGTAAGGGGTTAATTCATTATATCCTTTAATTCACTATACAGAAGAAAAAGGGGCAGCACTGCTTACCTGCCCAGGTTTCTGAACAAATGCACTACCGGATGCAGCCAACCCATATAGCAAAGATGTTGGCAACATAGGTGCAAAATACTATATAGACAGCCTCTCAATTCATGGAGGGGGTTCACAGCCTATTAGTTACGCCCACACTATTCGATTAGGCGGGCTCACCAGCACTCTCTAAATGCATCCCATGTGAACACCCCTTTATACAAGACCCAATTAAAGATCCTTTAATTAATTATTTGCTTTTTTTTAAGTCTGGTTTTCTCCGGGATTCAAACTCACAGTCTAAGCTGAGAGCCACAGGTTACACTGCAGAGGAAATGAGAGTTTCTCTGCTTACATCAATGAAGGAAGTTCTTCTTCTTTATAGTTACATTGTACTGGTGCAGTGACATGTAAAAGTTTGTGAACCTCTTGTCAAAATTATTGTTATTGTGAACAGTTAAGCAAGTTGAAGATGAAATGATCTCCTAAAGACCTAAAGTTAAAGATGAATATTTCCTTTGTAGTTTAGGCAAAAAAAACATATATTTTCATATTTTACTTTATAAAAATAAAAAAAAATATGGACCAATGCAAAAGTTTGGACACCCTGCACGGTTAGTACTTAGTAGCACCCCCTTTTAAAAGTATCGCAGCTTATAAACACTTTCTGTAGGCAGCCAAGAGTCTTTCAATTTTTGTTTGAGGGATTTTCATCCATTCTTCTTTAGAAAATTCTTCCAGTTCTGTGAGATTCCTGGGTCGTCTTGCATTCACTGCTATTTTGAGGTCTAGCCAAATATTTTCAATGATATTTCAATGATATTCAGGTCAGAGGACTGTGAGGGGCATTGTAAAACCTTTGTCTTGCGCCTTTTGAGGTAGACTATTGTGGATTTTAATGTATGTTTAGTATCATTATCCATTTGTAGAAGCCATCCTCTTTTCAACTTCAGCTTTTTTGCAGTTGGTGTTCTGTTTGCATGTAGAATTGTTTGAAATTTCATTGAATCCATTCTTCCCTCTACAAGTGAAATGTTTCCTGTGCCATTAGTTGCAACACAACACCAAAACATGATTGATCCACAACATGCTGACCTGTGACACAGCGTATGTGTCATGAAAGGATCGCGTTCCTGCGGTTCGGGTGACCGGGATCACTGAAAGGTCACCCAACACGCAGGCACAAGACCCTTTGTGCTTCACCACAGGGGGGTTGGCTTAACCCCTACGTGGCTACGATCGCTCTGATTGGCTGTTAAAAGTGAAACAGTGCTCCCTTTATTCCAAGCCCCGATGTGTGCCCAAACAGTGGTTTACCACCACATATGGGGTATCAGCGTACTCAGTAAAAATTGCACAACAACTTTGGGGGTCTAATTTCTCCTGTTACTCTTGGGAAAAAAAATTGGGGACTAAAAAAATTATTTTTGTGGAAAAAAAAATGATTTTTTATTTTCACAGCTCTGCGTTATAAACTTCTGTGAAGAACTTGGAGATTCAAAGTGCTCACCACACATCTAGAGGAGTTCCTTGGGGATTTAGTTTCCAAAATGGGGTCACTTGTGGGGGTTTCTACTGTTTAGGCACATCATGGGCTCTGCAAACGTAACATGACGCCCGCAGACCATTCCATCAAGTCAGCATTTCAAAACATCACTACTTCCCTTCCGAGCCCCGACGAGTGCCCATACAGTAGTTTTCTCCCACATATGGGGTACCAGTGTACTCAGGACAAACTGTACAACAACTTTTGGGGTCCAATTTCTCCTGTTGTGAAAATAAAAAATTGTGGGTTAAAAAAATCAGTTTTTGATGAAAAAAATGATTTTTTGTTTTTACAGCTCTGCATTATAAACTTCTGTGAAGCACGTGGGGGTTCAAGGTGCTCGCCACACCTCTGGATAAGTTCCTTGGGGGTTCTAGTTTACAAAATGGGGTCATTAGTGGTTGGTTTCTACTGTTTGGGCACATCAGGGGCTCTGCAAACGTAACAAGATACCCGCAGACCATTCCATCAAGTCGGCATTTCAAAGCGTCACTACATCCCTTCCGAGCACTGACGTGTGCCCAAACAGTGGTAACCCCCCACATATGGGACAAACTGGACAACAACTTTTGGGGTCCAATTTCTCCTGTAAGCATTGTGAAAATAAAAAATAGGGGGCTAAAAAAATCATTTTTTGAGAAAAAAAAGATTTTTTATTTTCAAGACTGTGCGTTATAAACTTCTGCATAGCACCTGGGGGTTCAAAGTGCTCACTGTGCATCTAAATAAGTTCCTTAGGGGGTCTGGTTTCCAAAATGGGGTCATTTGTGGGTGAGCTCCAAAGTTTAGGCACACAGGGGCTCTCCAAACACGACATGGTGTCCGCTAACGATTGGAGCTAATTTTCCATTAAAGTCAAATGGCGTTCCTTCCCTTCTGAGCCCTGCTGTGCACCCAAACAGTGGTTCCCCCCTCATATGGGACACCAGCGTACTCAGGAAAAACTTGACAACAACTTTTGGTGTCCAATTTATCCTGTTACCCTTGGGAAAATAAAAAAATAGGCTAAAAAATCATGTTTAAGAAACAAAAATGATTTATTTTCACTGCTCTGCGTTTATAAACTTCTGTGAAGCACTTGGGGGTTCAAAGTGCTCACTACACATCTAGATAAGCTCCTTGGGGGGTCTAGTTTCCAAAATGGGGTCACTTGTGGGGGGTTTCTACTGTTTAGGCACATCAGGGGCTCTGCAAACGCAACATGACGCCCGCAGAACATTCCATCAAGTCTGCATTCCAAAATGGCGCTCCTTCCCTTCTGAGCTCTCCCATGCGCCAAAACAGTGGTTCCCCCCACATATGGGGTATTGGTGTACTCAGGACAAATTGCACAACAACTTTTGTGGTCCAATTTCTCCTGTTACCCTTGTGAAAATAAAAAATAGCGGGCTAAAAAATCATTTTTGAGGAAAAAAATGATTTTTTTATTTTCACTGCTCTGCGTTATAAACTTCTGTGAAGCACTTGGGGGTTCAGAGTGCTCACAACACATCTAGATAAGTTCCACAAGAGGTCTAGTTTCCAAAATGGTGTCACATGTGGGGTTTTTTCATTGTTTAGGCACACAAGGGCTCTCCAAACGCGTCATGGTGTCCGCTAATGATTGGAGCTAATTTTCGATTCAAAAAATCAAATGGTGCTCCTTCCCTTCTGAGCCCTGCCGTGCGCCCAAACAGTGGTTTATGACCACATATGAGGTATCTGTGTACTCAGGAGAAATTGCCCAACAAATTTTAGGATCCATTTTATCCTGCTGCCCATGCGAAAATGAAAAAATTGATGCTAAAATAAAATTTTTGTTAGAAAAATTAAAATGTCCATTTTTTCCTTCCACGCTGCTTTAGTTCCTGTGAAGCACCTGAAGGGTTAATAATCTTCTTGAATGTAGTTTAGAGTAGCTTGAGGGGTGCAGTTTTTATAATGGTGTCACTTTTGGGTATTTTCTACCATATAGACCCCTCAAAGTGTCTTCAAATGTGAGGTGGTCCCTAGAAAAATGGTTTTGTAAATTTTGCTGTAAAAATGAGAAATCGCTGGTCAACTTTTAACCCTTATAACTTCTGTAAGCTTTTCAGGGGATATAGCTCTGGGATCGCCGTCCGAGTAGACGGAGTGGCACGGAAGCAGTTCATTCACAGACAGCAGTTCTGGCAAAAGCTGGCCGCAACCAGTTTTATTAAAGTCCACAGCAAACAGAACATAAGCAAAACCAAATCATAAACATAAGCCCTGGGCTTGTCCAGCCACTTACTACACTTAGATAGATTTCCCTCTCTATCCGGGACCAGACTCTAACAGCCTGTCCCCAAAACAACACATATGTTCAGCATTTACCAGCATGGAGTTTCACAGAGTCTCCTCCTTGTGTCTGAAGGCATATCCAACGTCCAGACTTGAGAGAGCTCCCCTCCTATTCAGCAGCGATCCGCATGGATTCTCACAGAGACTACTCCTGTGTCCGGGGTACATCGAGCACCCAGACTGAGACAGCTCATACTCCTGGAGACTCCTTCTTGTGCCTGGACTCCTTGTCCAGACTAAGCGAGCTCTCTGTCTGTGTTCGCAGACACCTACTTCTGGTCTCCTAATTAACAGCTGAGTGGTTTCAGGCCTGAGCTGCAAGTGTGTACTGAATGTAAGGTGTAGTGACCTTTCTCTACCACTAGCTTTACAAAGCCATACATTTCCCTTATACCAGTCAGCAAAGTATCTAGGTGAAATGTACACCCCATTCAACACACATACTCTCACTGTCTCACATATCCCCCCCCTCTTCTCCAGACCGGAGGGCTGGTCATCCAGACCGGAGGGCTGGTCAACAATCCAAAAGAGACAGTGAACTCTGGACCAGTCATGGCCTTCATCAGCTTCATCTTCACTACTGTCATCTATATCTTCACCTGAGCCATAGCCAACATCAGCTTTCTCTTCATCTGAAGCATCCGCACTACCCTGTACCCTCCCAGGCCTATGCTCTCTGCGGGCCTCGGGTATCCTGCACGGTTTCATCTTGACCTTAGGGCCGGGCTCAGTTTCGATATAGTGCCTGGCCAGAGAAGTACGACCCGGCACATCAGAACACTTCTGCTGACTCTTCCTCAGAAACTCACGTACCTCCTGTCCTTGGTGCACTGACCATGTGTCACCAACTATCACAGAAGGTATAGGGGGTTTTTTACTTTTCTCTAGTTCCCTTTGAACCCTCTTTAGCACATCTATTTTCTTGAATATCGGTTGACTCATAAAGTCTATTTCACAGACCTTAAGCTCCTCTGCCATGGTCTCTGACCATTTTAAGCTACTCTGTTCAAATGATTGGTACTGTAGAAGGAGCAGATCGTTTTTCTTTTGCAGTACACATAATTCATCCGCTAAGTCTCCAGCTGAATTGTAATGTTCTACCGTGACAACAGCATTCTTATATAGAGCCTTAGACTTATTGAGCAGCATTTGCTCTTGCAACGAAGAGATTCCCTGTATTCTTACTTTTACTTCATTGACTTTCTCACGAAGATGCTCATGGCTTTCATCACACTCCTTCATCACAGTTTGGAGTTTTTTCTGAGAAGTAATCAATTCATCTGGTACCTGTTGGACGTCCTTTATGTCTTCGGCCCCTTCTTCAGGCTCTTCTGGTAGAACATGCTCAGAAGCCCTACCGTCAGTCTTACATTCTACGTCTTCAGTCACATCATTATGGTCTCCAATATCTCCATTTATTCCAGCTTTCAAGTTCTCCTTGATAGCTGCATCTGTATACTCAGAACCCGCCGGATTCTTCTCTTCCACCACGTTCTGCATCCCATCTGAGCTCCCGTGTGTCTGCAGCGGCAACGGAGTGACACATCGCTTTTCCCATTTGTTGGGACGTGGCTCCGATGTAGACTCCATGAAAGTGCGCTTGAGCTCACCAACGCCAGCCTGATGTCTCAAAATCTCATCTTGTGACTTATCCAAATCCTTGGTGTCACTCGGGAACACCGCTGGGGCTCCGGGCGCCGAACTTCCAGCCTGAGCTTCACGAGTTGCAGCTACTGATCCGAACCGCAACCCGTCCACGCCGCTGTCTTCGGCAGAAACAGATTCCTGGACAGAGTCAGTCCCCATATCTTCAGTCTTGTTCCTCACAGCTTCACTTGAGACCTCAGCTTCTGATGAGGCATCTGGCTTGGTGACTACCACTTCTATGGCTTTTTCCACCTCTGCAGCATCTCCCTCAGAGTCCTTGGCACGATACAGATCCACACCATACCTTGGTAACTTCACATTTCCAACAGCATCTACTTGGGCTGTGTTCAGTTTCAGAGTCCTGCCTTTAAAGCTCAGCTCTCCTCCTTTCACCTTAGTCTTTGCCAGGGAACCGGCCAACTGTAAAACATCTTCAGATGCCATCTTCTGTCCGACTGCAAGGTCAGCATCAGCCTTCCTCTCAGGACTCTCAACCTCCTCTGCTACCATGCCTTCCTCATTTGCACTGGTTGCTTGATTGTCATCAGATGATTCACTATCACTACCACTATCCCTGTCTGACCCCTTTTTCTCAGCCACATCTGGCTCACTTTCAGGGTTATACACGTCATTTTCATTCACATCCTGCTCACTGTCAGGGTTATACAATTCATTCTCATTCACATCCTGCTCACTTTCAGGGTTATACACTTCATTTTCATTCACATCCTGCTCACTGTCAGGGTTATACAATTCATTCTCATTCACATCTTGATCTGGAACCTTAGTTAACATGTCATCCACAACATTAACTTCACCATCTGGTCCCTGGTTTCCCTCAGGTGGTCCCTCAAGTATGTGACTATGTGACAACCCCAGCACTATACTTCCATATAGCTCAGGTACTAGGAGCTGGCTCACGACCTCTCCCTGGACTTCAGTGTCCCTATACAACAGGTGAGTGTTTATGGCAACATGAGGAAACCTCTCCTCAGAGCCAGGCTCTTGGGAAACCTCATTTAGAACATTTATATTTTCCTGGGCCGTTTTAAGAGAGGGGTCTCGCCACTGCTCACTCTCAAAATTGTCACAGGACACAGGTAAGTCAGGGACACTCGGTTCCCGAGAACCACCATCCTCATCTCCCAACATCACCTGCAAAGGAATTTCATCACTATCACAGTCATCATTATTATCAATATCATTATCATGATTATGATCAGTATCATCATCACTATCATGATCATCATCATTATCATTATCAGCATCAGCATCATTATCATGGTCATCATCATTATCATGATCATCATCATCATTATCATTATCATCATCATCATTATCACATAAGTTTAACGGCCCACTAGCATTGTGTTCCGCCCCTCGGGACTGCGCACCCTCAAAAGGAGCTTCATCACACTGTCCATCAGAAACATTTTTCCCCCAGAGATCCTTAGACCGGGAAAGTCATTACCCAATATGACGTGGGCACCAGGTTCTTCACTACCCCCACTTCACATGAAACCTCCCCGCGTTTGGGGATCAAGTCCACGACAGTCTCTGGGTAGACTTTGGTGTCTCCATGGACGCACACCACACTCAGGTGTTTATCAGGGATAAAGTCCCTATCAATCAGGCTGTCCCATACGGAAGTCACTGGACTCTCTGAGTCCAAGAGGGCCTGTGCTGGGCAGTCATTTACAACCACCGGGGACCCCTGTGGTCCAGTCTCTTCGGCTGAGGTGGACACACACACAGGCTCTGCGCAGGGAGAGAGGGATCCGCCAACATCACAACACATAGGCTCCCCCTCTATTGGACAGTTGGCTGCAATTTCACGACATCTCCAACACTGTCCATCACACTCTCCCAGCCACACGACCCCAACAGCTGGAACGCTCTTACCGGGAGAGTTCAGCGTCCAGGAACTCTGAAGTGACGACCTCTCAGACGGCTGGTCACGGAGGCAGTCCTTGGTGGCGAAGGCCCTCTCCATCAGGCTGACCAGACGATTGGCGTCCTGGTGGTCTCCTTGTCCGACCTCTGGCTGTACCTCAGGAGGACGTGCTTGGGTGTAGCGGTCCACTATCACCTTTTCAACTCCATAATCAGGTTTGCTGACTGCAGACTCCCAACTGCATCTCCAGTCATGAATTCCACTGGCACGGGCTGTCACCGTAACACCCAGCCGGGTAAGAATCTCCGCTTTCAGCTTGGCATAGTCTTGGCTGTCCTGCTCGCTCAGGTCAGCATAGGCCCTTTGGGGTTCTCCAATCAGATAGGGTGCGACCATCATGGCCCATTCAGATAGGGGCAGATTCTCCTTCTCTGCCAGTCCCTCAAACCTAGTGAGATATACCTCCACATCATCACGAGGTGTCATCTTTTTCAGGGACCGTCTTACCGCCTTCTTTACAGCGGACAATGCAGGTGACTTTGCAACATTACTTTGGGACGATGTGCTGCAAGTCTTTTGTAGTGCTGCAACCTGCTCAAAAAACAACCGGTTATTCTCCTGCTGCAGGAATTGCTGCTGGGCCTGCTGCATGCGCTGCTGGTGCTGCAGGCGCTGCCGCTCCATGCTCTGCTGCATGCTCCGCTGGGCCTGGACCAGGTACTCAACGAGCTCCTCCATACTGCCGGACTTATCTGTCTCAACCACGGCAGTCTTATGTTGCACATTAACTTGCGCCATTTGTTCAAACAGCGCCTCCATGCTGTCATCCATGCTGTCAGACTTCTCTGTCTCAACAACGGCAGTCTTCACTCAAGACATACACACTCCACAGTCTTTTCCACGGAAAATTCAGCTTTGCTGTGCAGACACTCTTTTTTTTTTTTCTCTGCAAACTCTATTAGGGCCACTGTCTCTTTAAGACTGCTCCAACAGACGTTTCTCCTTTATTGACACACTTTTTTTTTTTTTTTCTTTCTCTGCTGCTGCTTCAACAGACTTCACCTTTTATTGCTGTCTCTCGCCACTGTGCTGCACGCACATTCCAGCACCAATTGTAAGCTTTTCAGGGGATATAGCTCTGGGATCGCCGTCCGGGTAGACGGAGTGGCACGGAAACAGTTCATTCACAGACAGCAGTTCTGGCAAAAGCTGGCCGCAACCAGTTTTATTAAAGTCCACAGCAAACAGAACATAAGCAAAACCAAATCATAAACATAAGCCCAGCCACTTACTACACTTAGATAGATTTCCCTCTCTATCCGGGACCAGACTCTAACAGCCTGTCCCCAAAACAACACATATGTTCAGCATTTACCAGCATGGAGTTTCACAGAGTCTCCTCCTTGTGTCTGAAGGCATATCCATCGTCCAGACTTGAGAGAGCTCCCCTCCTATTCAGCAGCGATCCGCATGGATTCTCACAGAGACTACTCCTGTGTCCGGGTACATCGAGCACCCAGACTGAGACAGCTCATACTCCTGGAGACTCCTTCTTGTGCCTGGACTCCTTGTCCAGACTAAGCGAGCTCTCTGTCTGTGTTCGCAGACACCTACTTCTGGTCTCCTAATTAACAGCTGAGTGGTTTCAGGCCTGAGCTGCAAGTGTGTACTGAATGTAAGGTGTAGTGACCTTTCTCTACCACTAGGTTTACAAAGCCATACATTTCCCTTATACCAGTCAGCAAAGTATCTAGGTGAAATGTACACCCCATTCAACACACATACTCTCACTGTCTCACACTTCCCAAAAAAAAAAATTTTTGCTTCCAAAATTGTGCTGATGCAAAGAAGACAAGTGGGAAATGTTATTTATTAACTATTTTGTGTCACATAACTCTCTGGTTTAACAGAATAAAAATTCAAAATTTGAAAATTGCAAAATTTTCTAAATTTTCGCCAAATTTCCATTTTTTTCACAAATAAATGCAAAAACTATCGACCTAAATTTACCACTATCATGAAGCCCAATATGTCACGAAAAAACAATCTCAGAATCGCTAGGATCCGTTGAAGCGTTCCTGAGTTATTACCTCATAAAGTGACACTGGTCAGAATTTCAAAAAATGGCAAGGTCATGAAGGGGTTAATGGTTGGCAAGATGTTCTTTTCGTGAAATTCTGTGCATTTTTTTCTCCACACATACCTTAGATCATTGAGGCCAAGGAGTTCTATTTCAACCTTAACGGTCCAAAGGACTTGTTTCCAAAATGCATCAGGATTGTTTAGATGCTCTTTTGCATACTTCTGAATTTTATGATGAGGATGGAGGAGAGGTTTTCTTCTGATAACTCTTCCATAAAGGCCACATTTGTGCATATGTGTCTGAACAGTAGAACAATGTAGCACTACTTCAGTCTGTTAAATCTTTCTGAAGGTCTTTTGCAGTCAAGCTGTAGTTCTGATTTGCCTCTCTAGCAATCCTACGAGCAGCTTTCACTGAAATTTTGCTTGAACTTCTAGACTTTACCTTGACCTCCACTGTTCCTGTTAACTGCCATTTCTTAATTACATTTCCAACTGAGGAAAGGGCAACTTTAAAACTTTTTGTTTTCTTGTTATAGCCATCTCCTGATTTGTGGACCTCCACCATTTTAATTTTCAGAGTGCTAGGCAGCTGCTTAGAAGAACCTATGGCTGCTGTTTTTTGGCACAAGGTTAGAGGAGGCTGGGTTGCATTATCTTTCCTAACGATGATAGTAAACAAGCCATAATCCTAACAGGCTAATTAAGGTCTGCACACTTGGTCAAAGTTATCTGAGCACACAAATCTCAAAGGGTGTGCAAACTTTTGCATATGCGCATTTTCCATTTTTAAAATTAAATTTTTTTTATTATATATACAAAGGAAATATGTCATCCTTAACTGTTAGAAATCATTTGATGTTCAACTTGCTTAACTGTTCACAATAACAGTAATTTTGACCAGGGGTGCCTAAATTTTACATGCCACTCTACATAGCGACACATCTTTTTGTGTCAGTATTCTACATTTCTATACACTAAATATGTATATTTATATTTCACAATTTTTTACAGTATTTTTTTAGATCAATACAGATATACAATTTGTCTATATCTATATACATATACACATACATATATAGTGGTTGAAGTGTGTATTGAACACGTCTCCGATTTTCTAAGTAAATATATTTCTAAAGGTGCTACTGAAGCAAAATTCTCACCAGATTTTGGTAACAACTAGAGATGGGCAAACCTGAACAGTAAAGTTCGGCATCCGTACCGAACACCTACTGTTCGGGCACGGACACAGAACACGGATTTCACCAGGAGGTCCGTGTCATTGTTCGGGTTCGGCTGCCCGAGCATCAGGTGTTTGTCATGCTGTCATGTGCATGCATGACAGTGTGGCAAACACCGCTTCTGATTGGCGGTAAAATCATCACGGTAAGAAAGCTGCGGTTCCTATGCTGTCAAAAGACTTCATGAGCGTGCAGCTGTGATCAGAGGTAAGTTTACTTCCGGTCACTGGTGTCAGCTGAGGGGACTACTGCTCCCATCAGCTGACGCCTGCTGCTGCTAATAACAGTGAAAGCTAGAGCGGCTGATAGAAGTATTCATCAGCCGGCTCCCGCAATGTAAATAAATAAGTAAAAAAAAAAAAAGTATTGGTTCTCCTGTATTTTTGATGACCAGCTAAGCAAAACTCACTGTTGGGGGGTGCAATCCTCAGCTGTCAGCTTCAGTAAGGCTGGTGATCAAAAATAGAGGGGTTCCCAAGCCTTATTTTTTAATTATTTAAATAAATAATTAAAAAAGCGGCATGGGGTCCTCCCCATTTTTGACAACCAACTGTGCTAAAGCAGACAGCTTGGGGCTGGTATTCTCAGGCTGGTAAGGGGCCATGGATATTGGCAGCTCCAGCCTAAAAATTACAGCCAGCAGCCACACAGAAAAGGCGCATCTATTAGATGCACCAATTCTGGTGCTTTGCCCGGCTCTTCCCACTTGCCCTGTAGTGGTGGCAAGTGGCGTTTATATTTATGGGGTTGATGTAACCTTTGTATTGTCAGGTGACATCAACCCATGGATTACTAATAGAGAGGCATCTATAAGACCCCCTATCCATTTGTAATCTTCTAGTTATATGGTAAATAAAGACACAGCCAGAATGAAGTCTTTTTTAAATTAAACAAAACACTTTTCCATTTTTACATAAAATAACAAACACAGTTATAATTACCTAACGCCTAATTCCACTGAATCCCTTGTCTCCTGTAATAAAGCAAAAATATAAAACAACAATATCACTCACCTCTTCGTCGTTCTGTCCCATGACGTAATCCATGTCTGGGAGATAAACAGTTTGCAACCTGGACGGTGCCAAGATGCGACCGTCTAGGCTGAGAACTACTGATGAATGAGCTGCATCATCAGTGACTAGCGGTGACGTCATCAAGGTTACTGCTGGTTACTGAGGCTGCGTTCCCAGCTGGGCTGAACTGCAGTGACCTCAGTGAGATCCCTGCTAGCACCGTGAAAAAGTCTCATGGTGCAGAGGCGAGTTCACCGCAGTTCACAGGGAGAATTTCACTGCAGTGAATTTGAACTGCGATGGACTTCCTGCAGGGTTCTAACCGACATCACCGCAGTTCAGCCCAGCTAGGAATGCAGTCTCAGTGACCGGCAGTAACCTTCATGATGTCACTGCTAGTCACTGATGCTACATTGCAGAAGCTCCTTTCTCAGTGGTTCTCAGCCTGGACGGTCCCATCTTGGCACCATCCAGGTTGAAAACTGTTTATCCGCAGACATGGATTACGGCGTGGGACAGAACGACAGATAGGTGATGGATATTGTTGTTTTTTTTATTTTTGTTTTATTACAGAAGGCTTTTGACAGCATAGGAACCATGTCTATCTGACCTGCAGTGATGATTTTATCGAAGATCAGAAGTGGTGTTTTCTGCGCTATCATGCACATGACAGCATGGCAAACACTGGATGTTCGGGCCCTCCACTCAAATGAATGGGGTTTGTGTTCGGGTCTGGGTACTGTTCTGGTACCTGAACTTTTTGTATCCGATCCCACCAGACCCGAACATCCAGGTGTCCCCCCATCTCTAGAAACAACCCATCCAATCCACACAGGCAAATAAATCGTACCATAGAAATGCATAAATTGAGTTGTGTCAACAGGGTCCATTCTCTCTCTCGCCTGTAAAGTGTAAGCTGTTATGGTAAGCTGGCTTTTCTCTCTCTCCCCAACATGTATTTTCCAAGTAATTACAAGCTTTCCAGTATTGAAATTCGTGCAGATTTATTCTCTGCAAATCATTTTTAGGGGGGAAATTTGTCTAAGTTGGAGAATTCATATTTTAGAAGATCTGCTCGTCTTTAATAGGCAGCCATATTGGAGACACACATGCTTCCGTCCTGTATAGAAAGTGTATGAGGATATATGTGCTTTATTTTAAAATAGGAGTCAACTGACAGAGAAGGAATGATCCCTCTAGATATCTGACTGCAAATTGCAAGTAAGGGATAAAAAGACTGCATATAGAGACCTACTTGTGTGCATGCTATATGTATATAAATCTGTCATTACCTCATCCACCCTCTAATGATAGTGAAATGACTCTGTTTATATTGTCACAGTCGATACAGTAAAGCAAAATAGTGAGCTGCAAAATACAGGAAGCACCAAGCTACTGTATCTGTTTTACGGTCAGTACAAATAGTGATTAATTATAGGATTTTATGTGAATTATAACAACCTCCCAAAAAATATTTAAGATAAATTTGAATTTAAATAATTAAAATGTAACAGTAATATTATTAAAAATGATTATTAAAAATACAATTTTACCCATCTAGAACTAATTTAGTCCATATTATAAATGCTAAAATGCAGCCACATTATAATCAGTTAAAACCAGCTTTGTGGGTTACTTTAATGAAGGAAATTTTTAAGGTAAAGTATATTTTAAGTCAAGGTATTAAATGAGATTTTTTTTTTACATTTCCATGAAAAAAAAACTATGAATTATTCAACAAAATACTGTTTTTGTGAACCTTTATCTCAACAGCCATTTTCTCCTGAATAAATTAAAAGGAGTAGGCATATGTTAATTAATATAAAAATGTCTGGTGTCTAATAGCAATTAAAAAGGAGTAATGAGCTGGATGTTGTAAATTTCAGAGCGCTTCAATCATCCGCCCTAAAAAAAAAAACGCTCCTCTTTGAAAATATTGTGTCTTTATTAACGGCGAAAGAAAGATGTCAAATGAAATATAGGAATAAAGAAAAATACATGAAAGGAACCTTCAATGTACCGAAGGGAAATTATTCGGGTGGTCTTACAAGTGTGATGAGAACAAACAAGGAATATATAAAAAAAAAATATCCTAACTGAGCCCTGGAAATTTTACATCAAAAGTACGACTTATTCTGATACTGTCAAGACGAGAGCTTCACATCACAGCCACCACGTCAGAACATGATTTAATCCCTCCAGTCTAGCCAATGGCTATATCTATGCTGCACAAGAGTACAGATATTCAGATCTACTTCCAGTGTTGTATAGATATACATATCTCTATATTATGTTTACCTATTAAAACAATTTCTAAACTAAAATTAGAGGGAGGGATAATGTAGATATTCTACATTTACATTTTTTATTCCCGAAATTTTCCATATAGCAGATTATACATGGCCCATGGACTAAAGTAGTACAACAATGAAAAATTAGAACTCCATATTTTCTTATTTTCTTGATCTCTTCTAGGATCTATATGCCTTTAAAATTATTAATTCTTAAAACAAAAATTATTAAGTCCATTAACCCTCCCTCAGGTGCACCTCTGGCACTCCTGATTTCAGGCGCACTCCTGATTTCAGGCTACAATATCTAATTATCTAAATTTATGGACTATTGCTAAACATTAAAATTAGGAAAAAAAAACTTAATGGTAATACACATAGATGCTACTTGATTACTATTCACTCAGATTCAGAAGAAACATGTTAAGAAACACAGTTAGGCCCCTTTCACACGTCCGTGTCTCTGGTACGTGTTTTGACAGTCTTCACACGTACCGGAGACATGTACATACGTAGACCCATTCAAATCAATGGGTCTATGTAGATGTCAGTGTTTTCACGGACAGTGTGTCTGTGTGCAAAACACGCAGACATATCTGTTTTCACACGGACACATGGACTGGAAAACGTGCCGCACACTGAGACCAGTGCACACTGTCCTCCATGTGCACGGATGGCCACCGGGGAAGTAGCGCTACTGTAAGCCGCTGTCCACCTGCACCTGGGGCTGAAGCCGGCTGTCATTCTCCCTGCTTCGCCTGCGAGCAGAGGAGAACGATGAGCGGTATATTAATATACCGCTCATCGTTCTCCTCTGCTCGCAGGCAGAGCAGGGAGAATGATGACTTCCGTCTTCAGCACCAACCGCATGGGGACAGCGGTTTACAGTAGCGCTACTTCCCCGGCGGCTGTCCGTGTGTCTGTGTGGTACTGATGCGGCACTTGGGTAGCACACGGTTGCCACACGTTTGCCGCACGTAGTACACAAACAGACACACGGACACTGATATCTCCGGTACCGGTTTTTCTGATACCAGAAATATCAGGACGTGTGAAAGGGGCCTTACACTTAGAGAAGCAAGGCTGGTAGATCATATATGCATGGAACAGGCAGATCGAGTTGTGACACTTTTTGCATTCATAATTTGACATCCTTCTGCCACCAGTTTCAACGGTGCAGGTGGTGCATTTATGTCTTTTGGGAAGTGGGAGAGATCATGGTTTTTCTTGATCAACCTTGAGATTAAATCTTTTCAGCTGGACTTGAAGGCTAGAGAGGATTCCACTCGTCTTCAGACTTCTTCAGCGTAAATGTACACTCACCAGTTCATTAGCCAATGTTTTCAGATAAATTCTTCTACACAGTGGTTCCAATTAATTGCCGAGGTAAATCACGTGAATTGATACCACCCACATTCAACATCACAAAGAACATGATCATTGGCCAGTACTTGGTGTTTCAGGGGTGCTTGAATGGACAAGATGCCAGCCTCATCTTACAGGCCTATCACAACCAATCAGGACACTTTGGCTGCCAAAGGACTGAGATGACCATCATAGAACGCTTCTAATGGATAGGAATGCACCAAGACATAGAGAAATAGTTCTGAGTATGTGTCTCATGTACTCTAAGTAGCCAAAAAGGTATGGGTCAAAGGGTCCTGTTGCATCTCATTGAAACTCAACATCTTCTGAACCTAGTTGCTCTTGACTATGTGAAACTGCAACCCATCAGTAGTGGATACCTCTATGCTCTTTCCATTATCGACCACTACACTAAATTTGTTGTGGCTGTGCCCATCAGAGATCAGACTACCTGGACAACTGCCACAATATTTTTGAAACATTTTGTGAGGCATTATGGATACCACGAGCAGATCATGACCAATCTAGGTCCTGCATTTGAGACCGAGTTATTCCAATAACTGTGTGCACTCTACAGCTGCAAGAAATTTCGTACAACCGCATATCATTCCCAATGCAATGTCCTGTGTGAAAGGATGAATAAAACTTTGACTGACATGTTAAAGAATCTTCCATCACAAAAAATAAAAGAATGATCTGAGCTGCTACAAGAGTTAACTTTCCTGTACAACAATACCACCCACCGCTCCACTTAATACAGTCCATATTAATTGATGTTTGGCCATCCAGGGAAACTGCCTGCAGACCTTCAGTTAGATGTTCAAGCGCAAGATTGCCATAATCTCCTAACATAGGCAGCCTGGTTGCAGATCACCAAAAACATCTACAAGAAGCTAACGAAATCATGGAATGAAGCTGTCTGCCAAAGGCAGGCAGATGATTTCAGTGCGAGAGCCAAGGCCAAACCCTTGCAAGTTGGAGACAAAGTTTAGGCCAAAAAGAACCATAATTTGGATGACCAGTGGGAATTATGCCCCTACATAATCAGCAGTATTCCGCTACCAGGGGTGTAAGTGTACAGAATTGCCAGACAGGACACTCAGCAAGAAAAGGTGGTCCATTGTAGCCAGATCAAGGCTTGCATACCCCTGGAGGTTTCAGTACCACCAGTTTCTACCCCTATTGCACCAGAAGAGACTTCCAGAACCTCCACCACCCCAATTGTTTGGCTTCATGAGCCCTGTCTTCAGTTTATCATGCCAGAGCCTCCTTCTCAGCTAGAGAATTTGGATGTAGCTCCAGTAGTAGATTACTGGGAGATGCCCTCAACCGTCGAAGAGCCAGGAGCACCATCCACCCAAGAAGAAAGAACCGTGCTTGCTCAGCGACTATCTGAATTGTTTCACAGTTTAAGCAATAAGTATGGTAAGAGTATCTATATAGGGGCTCACCATAAACTCTTACAATTAAAAAAATTCTTTATTGGAAACTTATCTAAAATTACATTTATTCAATAATAGACATCAAAAAAGCATCATCAACAGAACAGCCAAAAACACACCACAGGGAGGTGCCTATTCCTATACCGACCTGAGTGTCCCTGCCTGACTGCGGAGGTCAAGGGGTATAATGGTGTGCACATGGTTTCAAAGAAGACGAGGTGCAGGTATAGTGGACAAGTGTCCCAAATCTATGAAATGTAAATTATACCGCACACTCTAGGAATTCCTTGACTGCGGAGGTTGGCACCCTAAAACCTGCGCAGTGGCGCCCCCACTCGGGCGCCGGCAGTCCCAGCTACCCCTCAAATGCTCTATGATGGCAGGGGATTAGAAAATCAGGTCAGTATAGGGATAGGCACCTCCCTGTGGTGTGTTTTTGGTTGTTCTGGTGATGGTGCTTTTTTGATGTCTATAATTGAATAAATGTAATTTTAGATAGTATTTCCAATAAAGAGATTTTTTAATTGTAATAGTTTACGGTGAGCCTCCGACTATCTGGATGTGTGACCAAGGGACAGTTAATCGCTCGTTACCAGATCTAGTTGGTCGCTGCTTATCTGACAGGAGAGACTTTGTATATGCGGTTCCGATAGAAACATAATTGTGCTGCATAATAAGAGAGACTTTGTGGCTTACGAGAGCGTTATTACTGCCACACTGTTTCCTAGCTCTCCTAAAAGCAGAGTGGTGCAGAAAGTTTCTTTATTGCCTGTGTGCCCCGACTGTTTTCCCACTCCCCGTTTTTTCTACAAGGGCCTGCTCCAAGGCCAAAATCTTTATTATGTTTCTAATAGTCTGGGAGTTCTTCATGTGAACATTTATGGGCAAAGCTGAAAAGGCAAGTGCGAGCAAGGCAGGGCAGTTTTGTCAGGAGGAATGGATCCAAATTCCGACCAACTATTGTGAGAGCTTGTAGAAGGATATCCCAAATGTTTGACTCAAGTCATTCAGTTTAAGGGCACTGGTACCAAATACTAATGAAAGTATGTAAACTTTTGACTTTGCAGTAATATTAATGCCTTAAAACATTCTCTCTCTCTCATTATTTTGGCATTTGGCAAATATTAATAATTAGGGTAATCCTAATTAACCTAAAGCGGGAAAGGTTACTTATGACCATGTGATATTTCAGTTTTTCTTTTTTTATAAATTTGCAAAAATGTGTACATTTCTGTTTTTTTCAGTCAAGATGGGATGCAGAGTGTACATTAATGAGAAAAAAAATGAACTTTTTTGCATTTACCAAATGGCTGCAATGAAACAAAGAGTGAAACATTTAAAGGGGTCTGAATACTTTACGTAACCACTGTAGTCCATCAACACTTTATGCTGCTCGCACACAGGTTCCAACGTTTGCAGCATCAAATTCCAGTGGGTTGTAAAGTCGCAAACCAGGTCGTGTTCTGGCAGACCATTCTTTTCTTTCAAAACCAGTTAAGTATGAAGCGAATTGGTAACCAAAAAAGTAAATGGATAATAGATGAGGGCTCTACAGTAATAAAGAATGCACAGTTCAAAAGAATAGAGGAATAAGAAAATACAAAAAGGTACACTTAATGCTCTTCAGCAGAAACGCATCTTTATCTTACAAGTGTTTTGCGGAAATTGTTAGAATAGTAAAGAAGACAATAGAGGTCTCTTGTAGTGTAGGTCAACTTATGTAGAAAATGTTAAGCACATCTCCAAAGAATAAGAAAAAACTGATACAATATGTCAAGCATTGTGCTAGTATTGCGAATAAAATTATCAGTGGAATGAAAAGGCAATAGTTTGGTCGTTCAACAATACATACTAGTATTTCTATGATGTTGGAAAGTTCTTCAACATTGTTTCTTAAGAAGCAATAGAATCTATTCATCAGGGAAATAAACAAGGCTAATATTTTGATGCCATCTCTTCAAGAAGTGGAACAAATCTGCCTTCCTCAGTTCAAGGTTTGTCCGTACTTTGCTTTCGTCGCGTGCCTTAACCCTGGATGGGTATTAGTTCTTCAATGGCTTACTGCACATAGTGGCAGACCATGTGACTGCTATGGAGCCCCTTGTGTGTGTGTGTATTGTGCAGGCCAGCCATGTGCATATTTACCTTGAAGCATCTTGTAGTTTCTGCAGAGTACCATAAATGTATTTCATGGAATGAAGTGGGACCTGAGACTACGACTCAGCAGTGGTGCTATAATACACAGATATCTCTTTGCTGCAATGACAATTAGTTAACTCTGATCCTGGCTAATTATTAACTGGTTTAACACAGAGTGGCCTCCTTCTATCAGACCCAGTAGAGCTTTTTGCCATAGACGTAAGAGTTCAATAGGCTCATGATCAAGTCCAACATGGAATTTAACCCCTTCACCCCCAAGGGTGGTTTGCACGTTAATGACCGGGCCAATTTTTACAATTCTGACCACTGTCTCTTTATGAGGTTATAACTCTAGAACGCTTCAACGGATCTTCGCGATTCTGAGATTGTTTTCTCGTGACATATTGTACTTCATGTTAGTGGTAAAATTTCTTCGATATACCTTGCGTTTATTTTTGAAAAAACGCAAATATGGCGAAAATTTTGAAAATTTTGCAATTTTCAAACTTTGATTTTTTTTTTCCCATAAAACAGAGAGATATGTCACACAAAATAGTTAAGAAATAACATTTCCCACATGTCTACTTTACATCAGCACAATTTTGAAACCAAAATTTTTTTTTGTTAGGAAATTATAAGGGTTAAAAGTTGACCAGTGATTTCTCATTTTTACAACAAAATTTACAAAGCCATTTTTTTAGGGACCACCTCACATTTGAAGTCACTTTGAGGGGTCTATATGGCAGAAAATACCCAAAAGTGACACCATTCTAAAAACTGCACCCCTCAAGCTACTCAAAACCACATTCAAGAAGTTTACTAACCCTTCAGGTGCTTCTCAGGAGCTGAAGCAACGTGGAAGGAAAAAATGAATATTTAACTTTTTAGCCACAAAAATTATCTTTTACAAACTTTTTTTTATTTTCACAAGGGTAAAAGGAGAAAATGGGCAGATAAAGTTGTTGTGCAATTTCTCCTGAGTACGCCAATACCCCATATGTGGGGGAAAACCACTGTTTGGGCACACGGCAGAGCTCGTAAGGGAAGGAGCGCCGTTTGACTTTTTCAAACTAAAATTGGCTGGAATTGAGACTGGACGCCATGTCGTGTTTGGAGAGCCCCTGATATGCCTAAACAGTGGAAACCCCCCACAAGTGACACCATTTTGGAAACTAGACCCCGTAAGGAACTTATCTAGATCTGTTGTGAGAACTTTGAACCCCAAAGTGTTTCACAAAAGTTTATAATGCCTGGGTGTGAAAAAAAAAAAAAAAACAATTTTCCACAAAAATGATTTTTTAGTCCCAAATTTTTGATTTTTCCCAAGGAAATTGGACCCCAAAAGTTGTTGTCCAATTTGTCCTGAGTACGCTGATACTCCATATGTGGGGGGGGGGGAAACTGTTTGGGCGCATGGCAGGGCTTGGAAAGGAAGCAGTAACGTTTGGAATGCAAACATTGATGGGGGTCATGTTCCGTTTGTAGTGCCCCAGATGAGCCTAAACAGTAGAAACCCCCACAAGTGACCCAATTTTGGAAGCTAGACCCCCTAAGGAACTTATCTAGATCTTTGGTGAGCACTTTGAACCCCCAAGTGCTTCACACAAGTTTATAATGCCCGGGCATGAAAATAAAAAATCCTATTTTTTTCCCACAAAAATTATCTCTTAGTCACTAATTTTTTATTTTCCCAAGGGTAACAGGAGAAATTGGACCACAAAATTTGTTGTACAATTTGTCCTGAGTACGCTGATACCCCATATGTGGGGGGGAACCACTGTTTGGGCGCATGGCAGAGCTCAGAATGGAAGGAGCACCATTTGACTGTTTCCAACCAAAATTGGCTGGAATTGAGATTGGATGCAATGTTGCATTTGGAGAGCCCCTGCTGTGCCTAAACAGTGGAAACCCCCCACTAGTGACCCATTTGGGAAACTAGACCCCCTAAGGAACTTATCTAGATCTTTGGTGAGCAATTTGAACCCCCAAGTGCTTCACACAAGTTAATAACGTAGAGCCGTAAAATTAAAAAATCATATTTTTTCCACAAAATTGATCTTTTCACCCCAATTTTTATTTTCCCAAGGGTAACAAGACTCCAAAAGTTATTGTGCAATTTGTCCTGAGTGCGCTGATACCCCATATGTGGGAGTAAACCACTGTTTGGGTGTATGGCAGAGTTTGGAAGGGAAGGAGCGCCGTTTGACTTTTTCAACGCAGAATTGGCTGGATGCCATGTCGTGTTTGGAGAGCTCCTGATCTGCCTAAACAGTGGAAACCCCCCACAAATGACACCATTTTGGAAACTAGACCCCTCAAGGAACTTATCTAGATGTGTGGTGAGCACTTTGAACCCCAAAGTGCTTCACAGAAGTTTATAACGTACAGCCGTAAAATAAAAAATCCTTTTTTTTTTACAAAAATGATTTTTTCGCCCCCAATATTTTATTTTCACAAGGGTAACAGGAGAAATTTGACCCCAAAAGTTGTTGTCCAATTTGTCCTGAGTACGCTGATACCCAATATGTGGGAGTAAACTACTGTATGGGCGCACGTCGGGGCTCGGAAGGGAAGTAGTGACGTTTTGGATTGCAGACTTTGATGGAATGGTCTGGGGGAGTCATGTCGCATTTGGAGAGCCCCTGATGCGTCTAAACAGTGGAAACCCCCACAAGTGACCCCATTTTGGAAAATAGACCCCTCAAGGAACTTATCTAGATGTATGGTGAACACTTTGAACCCCGAAGTGCTTCACAGAAGTTTATAACGTACAGCCGTAATAATAAAAAATCCTTTTATTTTTTACAAAAATGATTTTTTCGCCCCCAATATTTTATTTTCACAAGGGTAACAGGAGAAATTGGACCCCAAAAGTTGTTGTCCAATTTGTCCTGAGTACGCTGATACCCAATATGTGGGAGTAAACTACTGTATGGGCGCACGTCGGGGCTCGGAAGGGAAGTAGTGACGTTTTGGATTGCAGACTTTGATGGAATGGTCTGGGGGCGTCATGTCGCATTTGGAGAGCCCCTGATGCGCCTAAACAGTGGAAACCCCCCACAAGTGACACCATTTTGGAAAATAGACCCCTCAAGGAACTTATCTAGATGTGTGGTGAGCACTTTGAACCCCGAAGTGCTTCACAGAAGTTTATAACGTACAGCCGTAAAAATAAAAAAATCCTTTTATTTTTTACAAAAATGATTTTTTCGCCCCCAATATTTTATTTTCACAAGGGTAACAGGAGAAATTGGACCCCAAAAGTTGTTGTCCAATTTGTCCTGAGTACGCTGATACCCAATATGTGGGAGTAAACTACTGTATGGGCGCACGTCGGGGCTCGGAAGGGAAGTAGTGACGTTTTGGATTGCAGACTTTGATGGAATGGTCTGGGGGCGTCATGTCGCATTTAGAGAGCCCCTGATGCGCCTAAACAGTGGAAACCCCCCACAAGTGACCCCATTTTGGAAAATAGACCCCACAAGGAACTTATCTAGATGTGTGGTGAGCACTTTGAACCCCGAAGTGCTTCACAGAAGTTTATATCGTACAGCCGTAAAAATAAAAAATCCTTTTTTTTTTTACAAAAATGATCTTTTCACCCCCAATATTTTATTTTCACAAGGGTAACAGGAGAAATTGGACCCCAAAATTTGTTGTCCAATTTGTCCTGAGTACGCTGATACCCAATATGTGGGAGAAAACGACGGTATGGGTGCACGTCTGGGCTCGGAAGGGAAGTAGTGATGTTTTGGATTGCAGACTTTGATGGAATGGTCTGGGGGCGTCATGTCGCATTTGGAGAGCCCCTGATGCGCCTAAACAGTGGAAACCCCCCACAAGTGACCCCATTTTGGAAAATAGACCCCACAAGGAACTTATCTAGAAGTGTGGTGAGCGCTATGAAGCCCCAAGTGCTTCACAGAAGTTTTATAACATACAGCCGTAAAAACAAAAAAATCATTTTTTTTTTACAAAATTGATTTTGTCGCCCCCAGTTTTTTATTTTTCCCAAGGGTAACAGAAGAAATAGGACAAATTGCACAATAACTCTTGGGGTCCAGAGTACGCTGATACCCCATATGCGGGAGTAAACTACTGTTTGGGCGCATGGCAGAGCTCAGAAGTGAAGGAGCACCGTTTGACTTTTTCAACGCAGAATTGGTTGGAATTGAGATCAAACGCCATGTCACATTTGGAGAGCCCCTGATGTGCCTAAACAGCAGAAACCCTCCAATTCTAACTCCAACCCTAACCCCAACACACCCCTAACCCTAGTCCCAACCCTAACCACAAACCTAACCCCAACACACCCCTAACCCTAGTCCCAACCCTAACCACAAACCTAACCCTAACACACCCCTAACCGTAATCCCAACCCTAATCCTAATCCTAACGTTAGCGCCAACCCTAACCCTAACTTTAGCCGCAACCCTAACCCTAACGGGAAAATGGAAATAAATACATTTTTTTAATTTTATTATTTTTCCCTAACTAAGGGGGTGATAAAGGGGGGTTTGATTTACTATTCATAGCGGGTTTTTATGATTGGCAGCTGTCACGCTAAAAGACGCTTTTTATTGCAAAAAATAGTTTTTTGCATCACCACATTTTGAGAGCTATAATTTTTGCATATTTTGGCCCACAGAGTCATGTGAGGTCTTATTTTTTGCGGGACGAGGTGTCGTTTTTATTGGTACCATTTTTGAGCACGTGACATTTTTTGATCGCTTTTTATTTTGATTTTTGGGAGGTTAGAATGAACAAAAATCAGCAATTCATGAATTTCTTTTGGGGGAGGCGTTTGTACCGTTCCGCGTGTGGTAAAATTGATAAAGCAGTTTTATTCTTCGGGTCAGTACGATTACGGCGATACCTCATTTATATCATTTTTTTTGTGTTTTGGCACTTTTATAGAATAAAAACAATTTTATATAAAAAATTATTATTTTTGCATCGCTTTATTCTGCGAGCTATAACTTTTTTATTTTTTCACTGATGATGCTGTATAATGGCTCGTTTTTTGTGGGACAAGATGACGTTTTCAGCGGTACCATGGTTATTTATCTCGGTCTTTTTGTTCGCGTGTTATTCCACTTTTTGTTCAGCGGTATGATGATAAAGCATTGATTTTTTGCTTCGTTTTCTTTTTTTTTTTTTTAAGGGGTTCACTAAAGGGGTTAACTAGTGGGACAGTTTTATAGGGGGGGTCGTTACGGACGCGGCGATACCAAATATGTGTAATTTTATTGTTTTGCTTTTTTTATTTACAGGACAAAATGAATTTATTGGGGAATATATATTTTTTTTTTATGATTTTTTTTTACCACTTTTTATTTTATTTTTTTAACTTTTTTACTTTGTCCCAGGGTGGGACATCACTATTTTAGCAGATCGCTGGTGTGACAGTGTGCACAGCACTCTGTCACACCAGCGATCGCTCTGGCATCGCTGCAGGCTTCTCAGTGCCTGCTTTCAGCAGGCACTGAGGAAGCCGCCTCCCTGCAGGACCCCGGCGCCATCTTGGATCTGGGGACCTGGAAGGAGGACGGACCCTCGGAACAGCGCGACACATCGCGCTGCTCTGAGGGTCTCAGGGGAGTGCGCAGGGAGCCCCCTGCCTGCGTGATCCTCCCCTGTGCCCCGGGTACACCGCGATCATGTTTGATCGCGGTGTGCCAAGGGTTAATGTGCCGGGAGCGGTCCGTGACCGCTCCTGACACACAGTCACGGGTGTCAGCTGTGATAATCAGCTGACACCCGGCGGCGATCAGCTGCGCTCCCCAAGGGAGCGCTGCTGATCGCATATGACGTACTATTCCGTCCATGGGAATTAGGTCCAGGGTCACATGGACGGAATAGTACGTCTGATGGAATAAAGGGGTTAAAAGAAAATTGAAGTCCAAAAAGGTGAATTGAGATAATAAATTGAGCTTTTGCATTGGAGTGTATTATACCTGTCCGCATATTCCTGGCAGGATCTAATAAGTCTATTATAATATAGGCCTTCAGGGTCATTGGTAGGACCCCTGGTGTCATGACTAGAGATGAGCGAATATTTCAATATTCGGTTTGTATTACGATCGCCGTATTTGCAATATTCGCTGTATATAGCTGAACGCCATTGTAGTCAATTGGAGTAGAGATGAGTGAATATGTTAGGAAACGAACGTCAAACATAAATTCGGCATGAATAGGGTATGAATATGCTAAATTCGGATTCGGCAATCATTTTACTAACATATTCGCTCATCTCTGCTCGTAACAATGAATAAGCAAACCTGAACTCAAGTTGTGGGGAATGGCTGGTGATAGGCTGACAGAGGAAGGTCACTTTTGTGTCTAACAACTTAGACCAGGGATGGGGAACATTTTTTCTGCTAAGGGCCATTTTGATATTTTTACCATCATTTGGGGTCGTACAAAATTATCAATGTGAAATTTATAATGCTATATTTGGCAAAACATTTAATTAACTCACCGCTAATGTGATAGCTGGAATTGCTTCTCTTTGGTGAGACGTATTATGTAAGATGGTAGTGATGATGTTGCTGATCACAATGATTTTCCCGGTTTGCGTCAGACTGGAGCGAAGGTAACACTTTGCTATAAGTTTTGTAAAGGACTCGCAGCAGTAAATTTTTTTGAACACACATTACATGTCTCCTCAAAAAGTGAAATTTATCAGTGCTTATGTTATGTTTCTAGGACTTGGGCAGTAGGAGGTCTGCTGTTTACATTACATATGAGACATCAAGACTGCTGTATATACATCACATAGGAGACAGCGGGGTGGGTGCATATACAGAGGGTAAAATAAGTATTGAACACATCAGCAATTTTCTAAGTAAGTATATTTCTAAAGGTGTTATTGACATGAAATTCTCAACAGATGTCAGAAATAACCCATGTAATCCTCACAGAAAAAAGAAATCAAGCCATAGATGTCCATAAATTAAGTTATGTTTAATAATGAGAAAATACATTAGGAAAATGTATTGAACACATTTACTGAAATATATTTGCATCTTACAAAATCCTTTGTTGGTGACGACAGTTTAACCCCTTCACCCCCAAGGGTGGTTTGCACGTTAATGACCGGGCCAATTTTTACAATTCTGACCACTGTCTCTTTATGAGGTTATAACTCTGGAACACTTCAACGAACCTTGGCGATTCTGAGAATGTTTTCTCGTGACATATTGTACTTCATGTTAGTGGTAAAATTTCTTCGATATAACTTGCGTTTATTTTTGAAAAAAAACGCAAATATGGCGAAAATTTTTAAAATTTTGCAATTTTCAAACTTCGAATTTTTATTCCCTTAAAACAGAGAAATATATCACACAAAATAGTTAAGAAATAACATTTCCCACATGTCTACTTTACATCAGCACAATTTTGGAACCAAAATTTTTTTTTGTTAGGAAGTTATAAGGGTTAAAAGTTGACCAGCGATTTCTCATTTTTACAGCAAAATTTACAAAGCCATTTTTTTTAGGGACCACCTCACATTTGAAGTCACTTTGAGGAGTCTATATGGCAGAAAATACCCAAAAGTGACACCATTCTAAAAACTGCACCCCTCAAGGTACTCAAAACCACATTCAAGAAGTTTATTAACCCTTCAGGTGCTTCACAGTAACTAAAGCAACGTGGAAGGAAAAAATGAATATTTTACTTTTTAGCCACAAAAATTATCTTTTACAAACTTTTTTTTTATTTTCACAAGGGTAAAAGGAGAAAATGGACAGATAAGGTTGTTATGCAATTTCTCCTGAGTACGCCAATACCCCATATGTGGGGGAAAACCACTGTTTGGGCACACGGCAGAGCTCGTAAGGGAAGGAGCGACGTTTGACTTTTTCAAACTAAAATTGGCTGGAATTTAGATTGGATGCCATGTCGCGTTTGGAGAGCCCCTGATGCGCCTAAACAGTGGAAACCCCCACAAGTGACATCATTTTGGAAACTAGACCCCCTAAGGTACTTATCTAGATCTGTTGTGAGCACTTTGAACCCTCAAGTGTTTCACAAAAGTTTATAAAGCCTGGGTGTGAAAAAAAAAAATCAATTTTCCACAAAAATGATTTTTTAGTCCCAAATTTTTGAATTTTCCCAAGGAAATTGGACCCCAAAAGTTGTTGTCCAATTTGTCCTGAGTACGCTGATACCCCATATGTGGGGGGGGGGAAACTGTTTGGGCGCACGGCAGGGCTTGGAAAGGAAGTAGTAACGTTTTGGAATGCAGACGTTAATGGGGGTCATGTTCCGTTTGCAGTGCCCCAGATGAGCCTAAACAGTGGAAACCCCCCACAAGTGACCCCATTTTGGAAACTAGACCCCCTAAGGAACTTATCTAGATCTTTTGTGAGCACTTTGAACCCCCAAGTGCTTCACACAAGTTTATAATGCCCGGGCATGAAAATAAAAAATCCTATTTTTTTCCCACAAAAATTATCTTTTAGTCACTAATTTTTTATTTTCCCAAGGGTAACAGGAGAAATTGGACCACATAAGTTGTTGTACAATTTGTCCTGAGTACGCTGGTACCCCATATGTGGGGGGGAACCACTGTTTGGGCGCACGGCAGAGCTCGGAATGGAAGGAGCACCATTTGACTTTTTCCAACCAAAATTGGCTGGAATTGAGTTTGGATGCCATGTTGCATTTGGAGAGCCCCTGATGTGCCTAAACAGTGGAAACCCCCCACAAATGACCCCATTTGGGAAACTAGACCCCCTAAGGAACTTATCTAGATTTTTGATGAGCAATTTGAACCCCCAATTGCTTCACACAAGTTTATAACGTAGAGCCGTAAAATTTAAAAATCATATTTTTTCCACAAAAATGATCTTTTCACCCCAATTTTTATTTTTCCAAGGGTAACAAGACTCCAAAAGTTATTGTGCAATTTGTTCTGAGTGCGCTGATACCCCATATGTGGGAGTAAACCACTGTTTGGGTGTATGGCAGAGTTTGGAAGGGAAGGAGCGCCGTTTGACTTTTTCAACGCAGAATTGGCTGGATGCCATGTCGTGTTTGGAGAGCTCCTGATCTGCCTAAACAGTGGAAACCCCCATAAATGACACCATTTTGGAAACTAGACCCCCCAAGGAACTTATCTAGATGTGTGGTGAGAACTTTGAACCCCCAGGTGTTTCACTAAAGTTTATAACGTACAGCCGTAAAATAAAAAATCTTTTTTTTTTTTTTACAAAAATGATTTTTTTCACCCCCAATATTTTATTTTCACAAGGGTAACAGAAGAAATTGGAACCCAAAAGTTGTTGTCCAATTTGTCCTGAGTACACTGATACCCAATATGTGGGCGAAAACTACTGTATGGGCACACGTCGGGGCTCGGAAGGGAAGTAGTGACGTTTTGGATTGCAGACTTTGATGGAATGGTCTGGGGGTGTCATGTCACATTTGGAGAGCCCCTGATGCACCTAAACAGTGGAAACCCCCCACAAGTGACCCCATTTTGGCAAATAGACCCACAAGGAACTTATCTAGATGTGTGGTGAGCACTTTGAACCCCGAAGTGCTTCACAGAAGTTTATAACGCACAGCCGTAAATATAAAAAATCTTTTTTTTTTTTACAAAAATGATTTTTTTCGCCCCCAATATTTTATTTTCACAAGGGTAACAGGAGAAATTGGACCCCAAAAGTTGTTGTCCAATTTGTCCTGAGTACGCTGATACCCAATATGTGGGAGAAAACTACTGTATGGGCGCACGTCTGGGCTCGGAAGGGAAGTAGTGACGTTTCGGATTGCAGACTTTGATGGAATGGTCTGGGTGCGTCATGTCGCATTTGGAGAAACCCCCCACAAGTGACCCCATTTTGGAAAATAGACCCCACAAGGAACTTACCTAGATGTGTGGTGAGCACTTTGAACCCCGAAGTGCTTCACAGAAGTTTATAACGCACAGCCGTAAAAATACAATTTTTTTTTTTTTTTTTGCAAAAATGATTTTTTCGCCCCAATATTTTATTTTTACAAGGGTAACAGGAGAAATTGGACCCCAAAAGTTGTTGCCCAATTTGTCCTGAGTACGCTGATACCCAATATGTGGGAGAAAACTACTGTATGGGTACACGTTGGGGCTCGGAAGGGAAGTAGTGACGTTTTGGATTGCAGACTTTGATGGAATGGTCTGGGGGCGTCATGTCGCATTTGGAGAGCCCTGATGCGCCTAAACAGTGGAAATCCCCAACAAGTGACCCCATTTTGGAAAATAGACCCCACAAGGAACTTATCTAGGTGTGTGGTGAGCGCTATGAAGCCCCAAGTGCTTCACAGAAGTTTATAATGTACAGCCGTAAAAACCAAAAAATAATTTTTTTTGTACAAAAATGATATTTTCGCCCCCAGTTTTTTATTTTCCCAAGGGTAACAGAAGAAATAGGACAAATTGCACAATAACTCTTGGTGTCCAGAGTACGCTGATACCCCATATGTGGGGATAAACTACTGTTTGGACGCATGGCAGAGCTCAGAAGTGAAGGAGCACCGTTTGACTTTTTCAACGCAGAATTGGCTGGAATTGAGATCAGACGCCATGTCACATTTGGAGAGCCCCTGATGTGCCTAAACAGCGGAAACCCCCAATTCTAACTCCAACCCTAACCCCAACACACCCTAACCCTAGTCCCAACCCTAACCACAAACCTAACCCTAACACACCCCTAATCCCAACCCTAATCCTAACTTTAGCGCCAACCCTAACCCTAACTTTAGCCGCAACCCTAACCCTAACCCTAATGGGAAAATGGAAATAAATACATTTTTTTAATTTTATTATTTTTCCCTAACTAAGGGGGTGATAAAGGGGGGTTTGATTTACTATTTATAGCGGGTTTTTATGATTGGCAGCTGTCACGCTAAAAGACGCTTTTTATTGCAAAAATAGTTTTTTGCATCGCCACATTTTGAGAGCTATAATTTTTGCATATTTTGGCCCACAGAGTCATGTGAGGTCTTATTTTTTGCGGTACGAGTTGACGTTTTTATTTGTACCATTTTTGAGCAGGTGACATTTTTTGATCGCTTTTTATTTCGATTTTTGGGAGGTTAGAATGAACAAAAATCAGCAATTCATGAATTTCTTTTGGGGGAGGCGTTTTTGTTGTTCCGCGTGTGGTAAAATTGATAAAGCAGTTTTATTCTTCGGGTCAGTACGATTATGGCGATACCTCATTTATATCACTTTTTTATGTTTTGGCGCTTTTATAGAATAAAAACAATTTTATATAAAAAATAATTATTTTTGCATCGCTTTATTCTGCGAGCTATAACTTTTTTATTTTTTCGCTGATGATGCTCTATGGCAGCTCGTTTTTTGCGGGACAAGATGACGTTTTCAGCGGTACCATGTTTATTTATATCGGTCTTTTTGATCGCGCGTTATTCCACTTTTTGTTCGGCGGTATGATGATAAAGCATTGATTTTTTGCTTCATTTTTTTTTTTTTTTTTAAGGGGTTCACTAAAGGGGTTAACTAGTGGAACAGTTTTATAGGGGGGGTCGTTATGGACGCGGCGATACCAAATATGTGTACTTTTATTGTTTTGTTTTTTTTATTTACAGGAAGAAATGAATTTATTGGGGAATATTTTTTTTTTTTTTTTATTTATTTTGGTTTTTTTTTATAACATGTTTATTTTTATTTTTTTAACTTTTTTACTTTGTCCCAGGGTGGGACATCACTGTATTTTATCAAATCGCTGGTGTGACAGTGTGCACAGCACTCTGTCACACCAGCGATCGCTCAGGCAGTGCAGCAGGCTTCTCAGTGCCTGCTCTCAGCAGGCACTGAGGAAGCCGCCTCCCTCCAGGATCCCGGCGCCATCTTGGATCCGGGTCCTGGGAGGGAGGAAGCCCTCAGAACAGCGCGATCACATCGCGCTGGTCTGAGGGTCTCAGGGGGGCGCGCAGGGAGCTGCGCGATCCTCCCCTGTGCCCCCAGTACACCGCGATCATGTTTGATCGCGGTGTGCTAGGGGTTAATGTGCCGGGAGCGGTCCGTGACCGCTCCTGACACACAGTCACGGGTGTCTGCTGTGATAATCAGCTGACACCCGGCGGCGATTAGCTGCGCTCCCTCAGGAGCGCAGCTGATCGCCTATGACGTACTATCCCGTCCATGGGCAGAATGGCACGGGTTTTATGGACGGGATAGTACGTCTAATGTCAGAGAGGGGTTAAAGACACCTCCATTATGGAGAAACTAGTCGCATGCATTGCTCAGGTGTGATTTTGACCGATTCTTCCACACAAACTCTCTACAAATCCTGAAAGTTCCGTGGGCACCTTCTATGAACTTTGAGTTTTAATTCCTTCCATAACTTTTCTATTGGATTCAGGTCAGGTGATTGGCTAGGCCATTCTAGAAGCTTTATTTTCTTTTTTCTGAAACCATTTGAGAGTTTCCTTGATTGTATGTTTGGGATCATTGAGATGTCCACTCTCATTTCATCTTCATCATCCTTATAGATGGCAGTAAATTTTGACCACATGATCCAAGGGGTGTTATCCCCTTGGATGAGCGACTTTGCCTTTTTTCGGGTCGAGTTGGGCTTCGTGAAACCTGACTTTCTCAAAAGTCGAGTCGAACAAAGTCGGCCGACTAACGGAAATGGTCGGGTCGGAGTCAAAAATCTGACCCCAAAGCAAGTCAATGGGGAATAAATTGCCCCCTTATCACAGTCAGGCAGCCTACTAATCAGAAGTGATGCTCCACACAAGCATTTTGTACACCGTCACTGGCAGGC
>JARQOD010000004.1:32104727-32519790 GCA_033576555.1 Oophaga sylvatica
GGGACAGTAGTAGTCCCATCATCCGGCTAATGTGCTGAATATAAAAAAAAAACATACATGACATACAACACATAACATACACATGACATACACAACATACAATGACATACAACACATAGAGTATATACTCACCTATTCCCCGACGCCATCCATCTGTGTACCGCTCTGCCTCTGCCGCCGGGAGAGAATGACGTCACTTCCATTCATTCTCTCACGGCAATGCTGGGTGAGAAAATTCCCACGCAGCATTGCCATAAAGTGAGACTCTGAACTCAGGTAACCTCAGTGATGCATTGCAGGAGCCATTGTCTCCTGTCAGTGCATCACTGGGAGGCCCTACAGAACAGTGTCATCACCTGATGTCACTGTTCTATAGGGGAGACCGTCGTGGGACCCTCTTTATTAATTAGACTGCGTCGGACAGGGAGTATACGGTTGTTTTATTTTTTTACGTTTTTTTACAGGAGATCGAGGGCGTCGCTTGGATCTGAGCGTGTAATAAAGATATGAAAACCGTGTTGTGTTTATTTCATTAAAATAATTTATTCTTATGTGTGTTGTTTTTTTTAACCCTTTATTAATATAAGATTAATAATGGATAGGCGTCTTATTGACGCCTCTCTATTATTAACCGGGGTTAATATCACCTTACAATAGCAAGGTGATATTAACCCCTTATTACTCCATATCCCACCGCTACAGGGGAGTGGGAAGAGAGGGCTAAGTGCCGGAATTGGCACATCGTACAGATGCGCCAATTCTGGGGTGGCTGGGTGCTGGTATTTTTAGCCGGGGGGGCCGCCAATATCCATAGCCCCTTCCTAGGCTATGAATATCAGCCCCCAGCTGTCTGCCTAGCCTTTCTGGCTATAAATTATTGGGGGGGTCCCCCTATTTTAATAGCCAGTAAAGGCTAGCTGCGGGCTGATATTCATAGCCTGGGAAGATCCATGGGTTTTAACCCCTTCCCAGGCTAGAAATATTGGCCCCGCCTGTCGGCTTTCCCCCTCTGGCGCAGAAAATTGCGCAGGAGCCCACGTCATTTTTTTTCCTATTTTTTTTATTAACTATTACGTTAAGATTTTGTGTGTGTGTACGCGTATGTCTTTAACTATTTATGTACAATTTTATCTATCTATCTATCTACCTATATATCTTTCTGTCTATCTATATATCTATCTTTCTATATATATATTTCTAACTATCTATTATCCATCTATCTATGTATTTTCTATCTATTTATCTATCTATCTATCTATCTATCTAACTACTGGTATCTATTATCTATCTATGGCCGGCGTCACACTTGCGAGTGTGATGCGAGTAAGTCGCACGACTTTCTCGCATCAACACCCGGCACGGCGCCCGCTCTCGGACCCGAGTGTGCGGCTGCATAAAAATACATGCAGCTGCACACTCGGGTCCTAAAGCAGGTGGCCGTGCTGGGTGTTGATGCGAGAAAGTCGTGCGACTTACTCGCATCACACTCGCAAGTGTGACGCCGGCCTATCTCTATCTGTGTGTGTGTAATGGAGTGTGGGTTGGACAAATGTAAAAAAGGAGGTTGGACAAGAAATGACATCACAAATCGTTTTTTTTTTGTTAAACAACATATCTTTATTTAGCTGTCAAAACCGCATACAAAACCGCATGAGAAAAACCGCGTCAAAACCGCGCCAAAAAACGCGTCAAAAATCCGCAGGCAAATCCGCAATGTGTGCACAGGCCCTTAGGTGTGTGAGTGACATCCAAATAAAGAACATTTAGGTGTGTGAGTGTCACATGAAAAAAATTGGAAATGTTCACAGGGTATGAATACTTTTTCAATTCACTCTATCTCCAATCAGCATAATTTTGGAATTCAACTATTGTTTTAGCTAAAAAAAGAGTCCTCACTTTACTATGTGAAATTTCAATTAGCAGTTTGACTAATTAATTGTATTGTTTGTGTTAACAAGACAACACTCATTGTGGGAGAGCAGAAACATTAATGATTTCCCCAAATGGGGGAAGGAGCATTGTAGGCTCATCTCAATAATTGGTGTGAACTAATAACATCTGTTGATCAGATAGTGACCTTTTTTTGCTCTGGTAAACAAATTAATTGCTTAATTGGTAGATTTTGGAGTCACTAGTGACAAAATGTATGCACAGGAATGCAAAAAATAAACTGTGATTACTAAAGTGAAATACCAAGAGGAAGGCTTGCCTGGCCTTCAAGACTCTTATTAAACGGATACAAACAAAAACCCTAGTTGCATATCAAGCCAAGGGGTGAACAAATCCACCAAAGAATTCTTAGAATCAGGAGAAACAAAGGAGCACATAGGTTTATGAAAATATCAAATCATTTTATTAACAGCACAAATCTGTATACATATGGTCAAGTATTATAGGACATACAAAGGCAGGCAGATGGCGCTGCAGCAAAGCATATGCGGCAGTGACAATGTTAGTGGTATGTGGCTACTTTGTAATCCAAATGAGCAAACCTGGTCAGTGTACAATACACATACCCACAAATTAAGGTAACCACTATGCCATGAATCTCAAGCAATTGTCATAAGACATCAGTGTAACGTAAAGTGCTAATGCAGATAAAAAATATGACACATAATGCTCAAAGAGTTATTGCACATGCCCGATATATGGTGTCACAGCCAGGATCCAATTGCTACACACAAAAAGAGGGTTAAGCAGTGTGCAGGAGGAAGGTAAATGAACACCTAAGGATGGCAATAATGTGATATAAGTCACGAGTAGCGCATGGAGTGCAAGTAGGCGCTTACCCCAACACAGGCCACCTCATGAGATCCCCTGAACACATGCTTAATAACTGAGATAATCCCACACCAAGATAGACACATCAGAACATCAAATCACATAGCCTGGTGAAAAGTAATAAGGTGATTGCAGCAAGTTAGCGTCTTACCAGGAACTGATGAGAATAGCTCCCACCTGCACGGCAGTCCAGTCCCAATTACAGCGCATGCGCAACTATTGTCATTTACTTTCCTTGCCCCGGAAGTCGTCCAAGGCAAGCAGTCATTTCCGGGGTCAGGAAAGAGTTGCGCATACGCTGTAATGATTTTATGCTTTGCCCACTGTTGGGCAAAGCACACTGCGCATGCGCGGGGGGGAATTTGAAAAGTGCAATCACGGGAAGCAGAACGCCGTCTGTGGGATTCACAGACGGCCATACGCAAGAGATGCACAGGAGCGGGGGGGAGAAGAGAGAAAATGCTGCCCTCTGGACCGGACCGCCCTGATTTATTATTATTATTCATTTTTATAGCGCCATTTATTCCATGGCGCTTTACATGTGAGAGGGAGCAAATATAGACAAGTACAATAAGTATGAGCAATACAGGACACACATAAGTACAGAAGGAGAGAGGACCCTGCCCGCGAAGGCTCACAATCTACAGAAAAGAATCCGAACTTTACTAAGGTTATTTTGCTATCAAAACGGCGGTGTCTGGATATAAGCTACATACCGATAGCTTGCTTATGGGACACACTATTCAGTCATATCTTTAGCTGATATGGCTAAAATGGGGTGACAGATTCCCTTTAAAGTGGTTTCCATTCCCCAGTGATTTAGAAGTCAACTATACTCTTCTACAAAACGTGGGCCAAGTGAGAAGTGATAATGGTGCATCAGCTATAATAATACTGGTTAGAGAAGAGACTGCCTCTGGCCTCATTCACACGTCAGTGATTTTCTAGTATGAGAAAAATAGTCCGATCAGTGTTTTTGATCAGTGTCATCAGAGGTTGGTCAGTTACTCATAGGAAACAGCTGTAAGTAATAAAAATGCCTTAAAACCTTCTCTTTTTCTCTCATTATTCTGGCATTTGGCAAATATTAATAATTTATAATAATGGCAATCCTAATAGACCTAAAATGGGAAAGGTTTATTCTGATTTCATAGAAAACAATAGGGGTAGCAGTCACTGGGGAGCCCTAAGTAAGCTGCAGTTGAAGTGGAAGGGAGTCAATGATCCACTGCAGCTCCATCCGTACATCTCCAAAGGAGGATAGTAAACTTTAGACAATAAGAGTGAACGGTCAGCGGAGCGCTAGGAACAAAAGGACAGAAACAATTGAATCTTCTTTAGCCCACAACGCGTTTTTCGACGGTAACCCCGTCTTCATCAGGTGGCAGTTTCCACCACAACTGCTACCTGATGAAGACGAGGTTACTGTCGAAACGCGTTGTGGGCTAAAGAAAATACAATTGTTTCTGTCCTTTTGTTCCTAGCGCTTCGCTGACCGTTCACTCTTATTGTCTAAAATATTCTGATTTCATGTCAGAAATTGATAAAACATGAATATGTGTCTTTTTATATAGTGTATGTAAACTTCTGGTTTGAACTGTGTATATATAGATATATATATGTATATAAAATAGAACATTTTCATTTTTTCTATAGAAGTAAACTAAATAATACTCTTTTTTTTAGATATTTTACTAGTGAGAATGTATTAGCTTAACATATCATTGTTAAAAACTGTAGAAGCAGTTTTCAGCAGTTGGATGATGGGAAATGTAGGCCAGTTAACCTGAGTGGTAAAAGCTCGACCGCTGCTAAAGTAGAACTTTCCTATTAAATTTCATTTTTTAATCCATAGCCACCAATCCTTACCGCTATGTCCCCCCAGTGACTGAGATCTCTAACTGAATTTTAATGGTCATTTATTCTGTGGACATTTCTAAAATATGGTGTCTAATATTCTGAGAATAGAGGATAATCACTGACCTTTGCAGAATTCTTCTCAGCAGCTTTCTGTTCTCTTGAGATGGGCCTTTAAATCCCTTTGTATAAGTGTGTATAAAGTTATATAGTCACACGTCTAATGCTCGCAGCGCAGAATATGTTAGCTTTAAGATTTTAATATAAAAATAGCTTTTTCATTTTAAAGGGAAACTGGCATAAAAAGCCCTATATGAATCAATTATAATCATTTAAAAATATGGAAAGTCAGCAACTATGTTCTGTCACCATATGGATGACTCCAAATGGGAATGTGCACTATTCACATCTGCGCTGTATTTCCACTATAATCAAAACCCATGACCCAATTCCGGATCCATTGCATAATCGACACCAGCAGTGCCCCATAGACTTATAATGGGGTCAGCTTCGTTCTGCCATGGTGTATGTTTCTGGGTGGAATTTGGCCCCTACGTATGGTTGGGCACAAACGGCAATTTTTTTCCAAACAAAATGAATGAGCTAATGTAAGCAGGTGCTGAGATGCAGTACGCAGGGATTGCAGAGCAGTACGGTATAACAGTCTTATTTATTTTTAACAATAAAGGGTTTAAGTAAACTCCTCGCAGGGAGTTAATAAGCAGTGGAAAAAAGTTGATCAAGAAACAAGGAATAAATGAAATAAGCAGAAGGAGTGCAACTGTCTGAGTTTCAAACAACACTTATCGTAGCTTCTGCTGATGTCCTTAGTCCACAGTCCGATGGAGGTAGTAGTACCGGCAACGGCCAGTGTAATGTCCTCCGATGGGGTCCAAGGTTAGCGATCCGTCTTCTGGCGGCAGCGGGTCATTTCAGGTTTTACCTGCTGAGCACCTAGTGCATAAGCCTGTGTAATCAAAGCGGGAAAAGCTGCATAAGTCTCTGTACTAAACGTGGATTGATGCCAGCTGGCAAAGGGGACCACACTTCAGTATCCTGTAACCGGCCGACACTTCTCTGCACGCGCACAGGGTCTTTTGCTTAGCCAAGCGCACGGCGCTTCCCGCATTCATTGTTCCACTGGAGCCCCCAGGAGATCTCGGCCGCAGTACGTTGCGGCGCTGCTGCTTGGGTGCACAGCACGCTGCTCAGGGTGCAGAGCATACTGCTCACTGTCCTGCACTCTCCCTGACGGTGGGAAACTGACTGCTGATTCGTGCACTTTCTGCTCTGTTTCCCTTAAACACGCCCCCTCTTCCTGGGTCATGGGGTTTGTCCACTCCCCTATTCCTTTCCCAGGGCAACATGGGATGCAGCCTCGACAATTCCGGACCCGGCTCAGTGCAGGTAGCCGCAGCCCGGTCTTCTTTTTTACACTTACATGATTACAATTTTCTTTACTCTCATCCTCATTTTTTGTAAACATGAGAAATTTAAGTATTGGATTTGTGTGAAATCTATTGGTACAATCACATGCAGGACTGGACAAAAAGCGTGATTTTTTTTCGAAGAAAAATGTGATGACGAGGATGCTGAATGAAGGATGATGATGATTTATGGATGATGATGATGATGATCATCATTATTTTTTGACAGGTAAATTCCCATGGTGGATCCCTGCCTAGAATTGGGAACATAGAAGGCTGAATTGAAGAGGTTTATCTAGCCAGGAAATGAACCATGACTTTATATTTCATGTGGTTTGGACACCATGGTTAACAAAGAAAGCAACATTTAAAATTAACGAAATTGTCACAAGGCACAAGAATGAATCAACATCATCAAGTCCAGGATCCTGCAAGTATTATCAAAGCAGATTTGACGTGGAAAGCAGGCTTGGGCACTTGACTTCTTAGTCGGCCCTGCACATGAATTTTCAATAGTTCTCCAGGATTTACAGGCCCATCGGTGCCCATGTCATGTGATCATGGGGCGCTGATATCATGACAACGGGTGTCTGCGAATGACCCCTATGCCTGTCATTACAATACTCCTATGATAGGAGATTGTGATTTCTGCTATAGTAAAGCACTGCCATGTATAGTACAGGCAGTTGAACCATCAAAGCATCAAGTCTCCTAAGGGAAATATTAAATAAAGTAAAAAAAAAAGTTTTAAAAATATTAAAAAAATAAACACAAACGTTCAAATCATTGTCCTTTTGCTCTATTAAAAAATTAAAACAATAAAAACATAAAAAATACACATATTTGGTATTGCTGTGTTCATAAAGTCTGATCTATAAAAAATATCAAATAAATTAATCCGATTGGTAAACGGTATAACGAGAAAAAAAATCAAAATGCCAGAATTAAGTTTTGTTGACCGCCGAAACATTTTAATAAAATGCAATAAAAGGCGTTCAAAACATTGTAGTTAACACAAAATGGTATTAGTTTAAACTTTAGTTCAGGGCGCAAAAAATGAGCCCTCACTCAGCCCCATATCTTGAACAATGAAAGCATTGCTGGCCTTCAAAAATGGCAACAAAAGCACAAATATTTTTTTATGCAAATTTCTGAATTTTTTTCACACTTAAATAAAAAAATCTATACATGTATGATATTTGTACTATATAAATATAAATGGCTTAATATTGACATGATGTAAAGATAGGGTTCTCACTCCCTCTATTTGCTAAAGTTAATGAACATACTGTTTCATGAACACTGTACTATTTCATTGACAGAAATTTCTATGTTTAGATAACAGTTGTCTGGAAACTCTATAGAGGTTCACAACATCTAGGTGGAAATCCAAACGACACCCCCACAGGAGAAACCTTTTAACGTGTCTATACTCTGGTGTAAAAACTATTTTGGGCTGAATTCAATTTTTAAAAAGATCCTAATACTGACATCCTAATGGGTGCAATCACACTCAGTGCCTCCGAAATGCACTTATGAAAGTCTAAAATAACTATGTTTACTTAGCGACTCAATAACTCTGAGATGGCGCACATGACAAGCTGATGGACATGGCAAAAGTAAAGGTTCTAAAAGTTATTTAGGTTGTCATATGAACTTAATTGCTGCTGCTGAAATACAGAGGATAGAAAAAGCAAAATTCTAAAGGGTTGTCCACTACTAGGACAATCCCTTCTTGAACTAAATGTTTGATCTCGACTAAATAAAAAACCTATACTCACTTCCCATGCTGGCACCATTCCAGCGGTGTCAGCACTCGCAGCCCTGGAGCACTCGTGCGGTGTTGTGACACGTGACTTGATGCCCAAACAGCGCTGACGTCACAGTCTCCACCTTCATACGGACTGAACATTTGAATGGCGAGATTGAGAGTAAAGTGTCTGTCTTTCCTGACAACACCAAACTATATAGGATACTAAAATCTGACCTTGACATGACAATTTTGCAAAACAATCTGGATAAGAAGTCTGAATGGGTAAGGTGACTGAATGGGCAAACACTTGGCAAATGAGGTTTAATGTAGATAAATGGAGAGTTACACACCTAGGATGGGGTAATCCTATTGCTGCATATACAATAATTGGGAGTATACTTGGGACTACAGAACAGGAGAAGGACTTGGGTATTCTGGTTACAGGTAAGCTAAGCAGCAGTACTTAACCCCTTCACCCCCAAGGGTGGTTTGCACGTTAATGACCGGGCCAATTTTTACAATTCTGACCACTGTCTCTTTATGAGGTTATAACTCTGGAACGCTTCAACGGATCTTCGCGATTCTGAGATTGTTTTCTCGTGACATATTGTACTTCATGTTAGTGGTAAAAATTCTTCGATATACCTTGCGTTTATTTTTGAAAAAAAACGCAAATATGGCGAAAATTTTAAAAATTTTGCAATTTTCAAACTTTGAATTTTTTTTCCCTTAAAACAGAGAAATATGTCACACAAAATAGTTAAGAAATAACATTTCCCACATGTCTACTTTACATCAGCACAATTTTGGAACCAAAATTTTTCTTTGTTAGGAAATTAGAAGGGTTAAAAGTTGACCAGTGATTTCTCATTTTTACAACAAAATTTACAAAGCCATTTTTTTAGGGACCACCTCACATTTGAAGTCACTTTGACGGGTCTATATGGCAGAAAATACCCAAAAGTGACACCATTATAAAAACTGCACCCCTCAAGGTACTCAAAACTACATTCAAGAAGTTTATTAACCCTTCAGGTGCTTCACAGGAGCTGAAGCAACGTGGATGGAAAAAATTAATATTTAACTTTTTAGCCACAAAAATGATCTTTTACAAACTTTTTTTTATTTTCACAAGGGTAAAAGGAGAAAATGGACAGATAAAGTTGTTGTGCAATTTCTCCTGAGTACGCCAATACCCCATATGTGGGGGAAAACCACTGTTTGGGCACACGGCAGAGCTCGTAAGGGAAGGAGCGCCGTTTGACTTTTTTTTAAAATTGGCTGGAGTTGAGATTGGACGCCATGTCGTGTTTGGAGAGCCCCTGATACGCCTAAACAGTGGAAACCCCCCACAAGTGACACCATTTTGGAAACTAGACCCCCTAAGGAACTTATTTAGATCTGTTGTGAGCACTTTGAACCCAAAAGTGTTTCACAAAAGTTTATAATGCCTGGGTGTGAAAAAAAAAAAAAAACAATTTTCCACAAAAATGATTTTTTAGTCCCAAATTTTTGATTTTTCCCAAGGAAATTGGACCCCAAAACTTGTTGTCCAATTTGTCCTGAGTACGCTGATACCCCATATGTGGGGGGGGGGAAACTGTTTGGGCGCACGGCAGGGCTTGGAAAAGAAGCAGTAATGTTTTGGAATGCAAACATTGATGGGGGTCATGTTCCGTTTGTAGTGCCCCAGATGAGCCTAAACAGTGGAAACCCCCCACAAGTGACCCCATTTTGGAAGCTAGACCCCCTAAGGAACTTATCTAGATCTTTGGTGAGCACTTTGAACCCCCAAGTGCTTCACACAAGTTTATAATGCCCGGGCATGAAAATAAAAAATCCTATTTTTTTCCTACAAAAATTATCTCTTAGTCACTAATTTTTTATTTTCCCATAGGTAACAGGAGAAATTGGACCACAAAAATTGTTGTCCAATTTGTCCTGAGTACGCTGATACCCCATATGTGGGGGGGAACCACTGTTTGGGCGCATGGCAGAGCTCGGAATGGAAGGAGCACTATTTGACTTTTTCCAACCAAAATTGGCTGGAATTGAGATTGGACGCCATGTTGCATTTGGAGAGCCCCTGATGTGCCTAAACAGTGGAAACCCCCCACAAGTGACCCCATTTGGGAAACTAGACCCCCTAAGGAACTTATCTAGATCTTTGGTGAGCAATTTGAACCCCCAAGTGCTTCACACAAGTTTATAACGTAGAGCCGTAAAATTAAAAAATTATATTTTTTCCACAAAATTGATCTTTTCACCCCAATTTTTATTTTCCCAAGGGAAACAAGACTCCAAAAGTTACTGTGCAATTTGTCCTGAGTGCGCTGATACCCCATATGTGGGGGTAAACCACTGTTTGGGTGCATGGCAGAGTTTGGAAGGGAAGGAGCGCCGTTTGACTTTTTCAACGCAGAATTGGCTGGATGCCATGTCGTGTTTGGAGAGCTCCTGATCTGCCTAAACAGTGGAAACCCCCCACAAATGACACCATTTTGGAAACTAGACCCCTCAAGGAACTTATCTAGATGTGTGGTAAGCACTTTGAACCCCAAAGTGCTTCACAGAAGTTTATAACGTACAGCCGTAAAATAAAAAATTTCTTTTTTTTTTTTACAAAAATGATTTTTTAGCCCCCAATATTTTATTTTCACAAGGGTAACAGGAGAAATTGGACCCAAAAGTTGTTGTCCAATTTGTCCTGAGTATGCTGATACCCAATATGTGGGAGTAAACTACTGTATGGGCGCACGTCGGGGCTCGGAAGGGAAGTAGTGACGTTTTGGATTCAGACTTTGATGGAATGGTCTGGGGGAGTCATGTCGCATTTGGAGAGCCCCTGATGCGCCTAAACAGTGGAAACCCCCCACAAATTACCCCATTTTGGAAAATAGACCCCACAAGGAACTTATCTAGATGTGTGGTGAGCACTTTGAACCCCGAAGTGCTTCACAGAAGTTTATAACGTACAGCCGTAAAAATAAAAAATCCTTTTTTTTTTTACAAAAATTATTTTTTTCGCCCCCAATATTTTATTTTCACAAGGGTAACAGGAGAAATTGGACCCCAAAAGTTGTTGTCCAATTTGTCCTGAGTACGCTGATACCCAATATGTGGGAGTAAACTACTGTATGGGCGCACGTCGGGGCTCGGAAGGGAAGTAGTGACGTTTTGGATTGCAGACTTTGATGGAATGGTCTGGGGGAGTCATGTCGCATTTGGAGAGCCCCTGATGCACCTAAACAGTGGAAACCCCCCACAAGTGACCCCATTTTGGAAAATAGACCCCACAAGGAACTTATCTAGATGTGTGGTGAGTAGGGTTGAGCATTCCGATACTGCAAATATCGGGTATCGGCCGATATTGGCTGTATCGGAATTCCGATTCCGAGTTCCGATATTTTCGTCTTATCGGATACCGGAATCGGGATTGTCACTGTCACTGTCAGTGTCCGTCGGTCGGGTCTGTCAGGAGTCAGCGGCACTTACCTGTCAGAAGATCTTCGGCGGTCACGTCCTGGACTGCTTGATGGCCGCAATCTTCTTTCCCCGGCGGTCACATGCAGTTTCTCGCGATAACTGCAGTGACTGCTGGGTAATCCCGGCCGTAAAGCAGTCAGTCCGATGACGTCACCGCCGGGGAAGCAGGTAATCAGCTGTGCTGCGTCGCGATGACAGGCTCTGCCTGTCATTGCGATGTAGCAGAGTTGGATCGTCGTGGGACTGTCGTTATGGACTGCGTCGGACAGGTGGTATACTGTTGGTTTGTTTTTTTTCTTTTTTACAGGAGATCGATGGCGTCGCAGGAATGAGAGTACAATAAAATTAATGAAAACTGTGTTGTCTCTTTTATTTCATTAAAATACTTTTTTCTTGCTTTGTCTTTTTTTTATGCATTTAATAACTTTGGGATTAATAATGGATCGGTGTCTTATTGACACCTCTCCATTATTAACCGGGCTTATTGTCACCGTGCAATCAACGGTGACATTAACCCCTTATTACCCCGCTTGCCACCGCTACAGGGCAAGTGGGAAGAGCCGGGTAAAGTGCCACAATTGGAAACATCTTTGATGCGCCAAATGTGGGGCTGCTGTAGCCTGGTATTATCAGGCTGTTGAGGGCCAAAATCCATGGGCCTTGACAGTCTTTTAATACCAGGCCGCAGCAGTCTGCATTTTACTTGGCTGGTTAAACAAAAATAGGGGGGATCCCCACGCCGTTTTTTTTTTCGAGGGGATCCCCTATTTTTGTTAACCAGCCAAGCTAAGCAGACTGCTGTGGCCTGGTATTATCAGGCTTGCAAGGTCCATGGATATTGGATCCTTACCAGCCTGAAAAACCAGGCCTCAGCGGTCTGCTTCATCTGGCTGGTTAACAAAAATAGGGGGGACCCCATGCCAATTTTTTTCGAGGGGATCCCCTATTTTTGTTAATCAGCCAAGATATGCAGACTGCTGTGGCCTGGTATTATCAGGCTGGCAAGGTCCATGGATCTTGGCTCCTTAACAGCCTGAAAATCCAGGCCTCAGCGGTCTGCTTCATCTGGCTGGTTAACAAAAATAGGGGGGACCCCACGCCAATTTTTTTCGAGGGGATCCCCTATTTTTGTTAATCAGCCAAGATATGCAGACTGCTGTGGCCTAGTATTATCAGGCTGGCAAGGTCCATGGATCTTGGCTCCTTAACAGCCTGAAAATCCAGGCCTCAGCGGTCTGCTTCATCTGGCTGGTTAACAAAAACAGGGGGGACCCCACGCCATTTTTTTTTCGAAGGGAACCCCTATTTTTGTTAATCAGTTCCCTCTGACGTCACTGATTGTGTCCCTGGCTGACCTGAAGTGAAAGTGGAAAGCAATCAATTAAGCTTTCCACTTAAGGGCCCGTCTCACATAGCGATATCGCTACCGAGATCGCTGCTGAGTCACTAGTTTTGTGACGCAGCAGCGAGCTCACCAGCGATATCGCTGTGTGTGACATTCAGCGACGATCAGCCCCCCTGCCGGGTATCGCTGATCGTCGCTGAAATGTCAGGACCTTTTTTTGATCGCTGGTTTCCCGCTGACAGGCACGCATCGCTGCGTGTGACAGGCGGGAGACCAGCGATCCGCTGGTAACCAAGGTACACAGCGGGTTTCCAGGCGCGGGGCTGTGCCTAGAAACCCGCTGTGTACCTTGGATACCAGCGCCCTGATGCAGGGAGCTGGTATCCAAGGTACACAGCGGGTTTCCAAGCGCTGCGCGGTGCCTGGAAACCCGCTGTGTACCTTGGTTACCAGCGGATCGCTGGTCTCCCGCCTGTCACACGCAGCGATGCGTGCCTGTCAGAGGGAAACCAGCGATCAAAAAAAGGTCCTGACATTTCTGCGACGATCAGCGATACCCGGCAGGGGGGCTGATCGTCGCTGAATGTCACACACAGCGATATCACTGGTGAGCTCGCTGCTGCGTCACAAAACTTGTGACTCAGCAGCGATCTCGGTAGCGATATCGCTATGTAGAGACGGGCCCTTAAGCGATGTTACCCGCAGTGTCGCTGTCCCAGATCGCTGCCTGAGCTGCCTGTTTGGCAGCTCAGCAGCGATCATGTAGCGATACACCAGCGATCCTGACAAGTGCATATCGTTGTCGGGATCGCTGGTGTATCGTTATGTGACACCCAGCCTTTACTCTCCTGTCAGGCAGGAGAGGAACTCATTCATTTGGGGTTTACTGTGAGGCTGCAGCATTAGCTGCGGTCCCTGCAGTAAACATTAACCCTTTCTGAAGGATTACACCGTGGGACCTGACTGTGCATGGGATAGGTAAGAATAATTTTGCTTTTTTATTTTATTTTTATTACAGGAAATGGTTTTTGCAGTAAAATAAAATATGGTCAAAAACATGTGTCTTTATTTCATTAAAATGATTTTTAATTAAAGTGTGTGTGTTTTATTTTTATTTCATGCAATAGGATTAATAATAGATAGTTGTCTAATTGACAGCTCTCAATTATTAACCTGGCTTAAGGTCACCTTTCAATAGCAAGGTGGCTTTAACCCATATTAACCCATTCGCCACCGCTACAGGGCAATGGGAATAGACGGGCAAAGTGCCAGAAAGGGCGAATCTAATTATAGATTTGTCTTTCCTGGGGTGTCTGGGGGCAGATGTTAGTAGCCGGGGGGGCAAAAATAATGGTCCCTCTCTGGGCTATTATTATCTGCCCCCACTCACTGGCTTTGTCTGTCTGGTTGCGAAAATAGGGCGGGAGCCCACGCATTTTTTTTCAGCAATTTTACACCTCATATATATATATACATGTCATTGAATTTGTGACACATATATATATATATTTATATTTGTAGTTCATACACTTCTACATAGTATAATAGCCGCTAATTCAATTGCCGGCTTTTGTGAAAATGCAGAACCCGACATGAAATGACACTTGGTGTACATAGGGTTAACCATGTCTTTTCATGTCCTTTGCTATCTAATTTGCACAAACAATTAAATCAGTCTATGTGTGCAAAATTTCACACCTGTAGGGGTTAATTAAAGGTGTAAATTCGTAGCAAAAAAGTCCGTTTTTTTTACAACAAATTTACACCTTTAATTAACCCCTACAGGTGTGAAATTTTGCACACATAGACTGATTTAATTGTTTGTGCAAATCAGATAGCAAACGACATGAAAAGACATGGTTAACCCTATGTACACCAAGTGTCATTTCATGTCGTGTGCTTCTGTCTTTTCACTGAAGCCGGCTTTACCCGGCAATTGAATCAGAGAGGATATTTTACTATGTAGAAGTGTATAAACTATACATATATGTATATATATATGTCACAATGACATGTATATATATATATATGTATTCTATGTGTGTATATTTAGTGTTTACAAGGAAAGAATGGGGTTTTTTTAGTTGCGATATTTTGTTCCCATAGACTTACATGGGACTTCCGGTATCGGTATCGGGTATCGCCGATATTTTAGTGATATCGGCGATACCATTCCGATTCCGATACTTTAGGATATCGGAAAGTATCGCTCAACTCTAGTGGTGAGCACTTTGAACCCCGAAGTGCTTCACAGAAGTTTATAACGTACAGCCGTAAAAATAAAAAATCCTTTTTTTTTTTACAAAAATGATTTTTTCGCCCCCAATATTTTATTTTCACAAGGGTAACAGGAGAAATTGGACCCCAAAAGTTGTTGTCCAATTTGTCCTGAGTACGCTGATACCCAATATGTGGGAGAAAACTACTGTATGGGCACACGTCGGGGCTCGGAAGGGAAGTAGTGACGTTTTGTATTGCAGACTTTGATGGAATGGTCTGGGGGCGTCATGTCGCATTTGGAGAGCCCCTGATGCTAAACAGTGGAAACCCCCCACAAGTGACCCTATTTTGGAAAATAGACCCCACAAGGAACTTATTGTCATGTGTGCATTGCCACGAAGATCGTCGCGGTTGCACATTTTGACTTCTCACAGCTGAGCTGCTGTTTCTTTGTGTTTGGCAGCTAGGGAGTTAATTCTGTCTGTGCTCGGTGCTGGGACTGGGTGCAGTTTCTCCCGGCTGCAATTGATTATTTGTTGATTGGTTTCCTTTAAATTCCTGGTTGTCTGCTTGGGGAGTTGCCAGTGAAACCTTCATGCAGACCACAGATAGGAATGAATCTGTATAGACTTTAGTTGTGAGCTCCTTAGTTGTTCTAAGCTCAACTTGGTTAGAGTTTATTTCCCAGACCATTTATGTTCCTTTGGTGTTTGAGTGTGTATGCAAGCGAGTGTTATCCTGTCTGTCTTATATGTCTAATCTGTGTATTTAGCTGAGATCAGCCCATATCCCTTTGGTGGTAGTCAGGATCCTTCTTAGGACTGATTACAGGGTTCAGGGTCTGATAGGAGACAGGGTTAGGTTGGAGACTTGGACCTCTGAACCATTATCAGTACCTCCAAGGTGAGGGATTAGTTAGGACCCCAGTTTAGGGTCAGGTTAGATCCCGGTCCACCTCTTTCCTGTTTCAGCTCATCAAGTCCTCAAGATTAACCCTGAGTTCAGCAGATATCGTGTCAGGTAAATCTATTCTATACTTACATGCTGATGTTGCTATACTAGTTGTTGTATAGAGTGTTGTTCCTGTATTAATAGTTTACTGACATTGTATACATATCATTAGACAGCGTGACATTTTCACTGGCCATAAAAATTATCTCCAGTTACCATGGATCCAGTAGCACAGCTGGCTCTGCAGTTGCAGGGATTATCCATGGAGCTGACGGACATTAAGTCCAAAGTTTTGTCTCCCCTGGAGCAAACCAGAGTTGAACCTAAAGTAGCTCTCCCGGACAGGTTCACTGGTGGGCGAGACAAATTTTTCACCTTCCGGGAGGCATGTAAATTGTATTTTCGGCTTCGGCCTCGATCATCAGGGAGTGAGGAGCAGAGAGTGGGAATTGTTATCTCACTTCTGCAAGGGGACCCTCAATCCTGGGCATTTTCCCTTCCTCCGGGATCCCCGGCTCTACTGTCTGTAGATCAATTTTTTACTGCCCTGGGATTGGTATATGATGACCCAGATCGGGTCTCTCTTGCTGAGACAAAATTACGTAAGATACAGCAGGGAGATCGTCCGGCAGAGGAATTTGCTTCTGAGTTTCGTAGATGGGCCACAGATACTCAGTGGAATGACCCAGCTCTTAGGAGCCAGTTTTGTCATGGGCTTTCTGATAAATTAAAAGACGTTTTGGCTCAGTATGAGTCTCCTCCTTCTCTGGAGGCTGCTATGGCCTTAGCTATCCGTACTGATAGACGGCTTCGGGAGAGGGGTGAGGTAACCCCACTCCCTGTTGTTTCTCCACCTACCACTAAAGTCCCTTATGTTGAGGTTCCCCTTGTCTGTTCGGATGAGCCTATGCAGTTGTGAGGGACATCATTTCGTAGGAGGGGATTGGCGGTACGCCGCAGGACTAGAAGATGTTTTTTCTGCGGGAAAGAGGGACATTTTGTTGGAGAATGTCCATCCCGTGCCTTGTTGAGCCAAAAGTCGCCGGAAAACTGTTAATCCCAGGTTGTGTGGTGGACGACAACCTGGGAGTATGTATTTCATCCGCCAGTTCTTCTCAGTTCCTTGTACCAGTGGAGGTGGTAGTTGGTACAAGAGTGGAGAGATTGTCTGTTCTTCTTGATAGTGGTTCCGGGGCTAATCTGGTTGACGCTCAGTTTGCTCAGGCTCAAGGTATGCATCTGAGTGTATTGGTCAAACCGATCCCTATATTCTCCATTGACGCCAGGCCTCTCGGCCAAGGTAGCTTTGTTCATGAGGTTCATAACATTGACCTTCGGGTAGGGGCAATACATAGGGAACAATTATCTTGTTATGTGTTGGAGGGTCTACCTACTCCCATTGTGTTGGGACTTCCTTGGTTGGTTAAACATAACCCTGTGATTAATTGGCAGTCCAGAGAAATAAGCCAATGGGGTGAGTTTTGCAAAAGCAACTGCATGAACACAGTCATCAGTGCGGTCGTGCCTAGTACATTGCCTCCTTTTTTGGAGGATTTTGGGGATGTTTTCTCTGAGGAGGGGTGTCAGGAGTTGCCTCCTCATCGCGTGTATGACTGCTCTATTAATCTCCTTCCTGATGCTAAGTTGCCTAAAGCTAGGTTGTATAATCTTTCTGGTCCTGAGAGGCAGGCTATGAAAGATTATATTTCTGAAAGTCTGGCCAAAGGGCATATTAGACCTTCATCTTCCCCAGTAGCCGCGGGGTTCTTCTTTGTGAAGAAGAAAGATGGAGGCCTACGCCCTTGCTTGGATTTCCGCAAACTTAATCGGATTACTGTTCGAGATCCGTATCCACTCCCTCTTATTCCTGATCTCTTCAATCAAATTGTTGGCGCCAAATGGTTTTCTAAATTGGATCTCAGGGGGGCGTATAATCTGATTAGGATAAAAGAGGGGGATGAGTGGAAAACGGCGTTTAACACGCCGGAGGGACATTATGAGAACCTAGTCATGCCTTTTGGTCTGACTACTGCACCAGCAGTATTCCAACATTTTGTTAATGACATTTTTCGTCACCTTGTGGGGCTGTTTGTGGTTGTATATTTGGACGACATTTTAATTTACTCGCCAGATCTTGTGTCTCACCAGGAGCATGTGAGACAGGTGTTGCAGATCTTGCGAGACAATAAACTATACGCCAAACTGGAGAAGTGTGTATTTGCCGTACAGGAACTTCAGTTTTTGGGTTTTTTGGTGTCAGCCTCCGGTTTCCGTATGGACCCTGAAAAGGTGAGAGCAGTGCTTGAATAGGATCAGCCAGGGGATCTTAAGGCTCTGCAGCGTTTTTTGGGGTTTGCTAACTACTACCGGAAATTTATTTGTAATTTCTCATCTGTCGTCAAACCTCTCACTGACATGACAAGAAAAGGGACGGATTTTTCTAAATGGTCGGACAAAGCTTGCCAAGCCTTTTCCTCTTTGAAGAAATGTTTTGCTTCGGCACCCGTTCTCATCCAACCAGATGCATCTCAGCCGTTCATTGTGGAGGTGGATGCGTCTGACGTAGGGGTGGGTGCTATATTGTCCCAGGGTCCATCCCCTGGTAAATGGCATCCGTGCGCTTTCTTTTCTAAGAAATTGTCGTCCGCCGAAAGGAATTATGATATTGGCAATAGGGAACTTTTGGCCATCAAGTTAGCTTTTGAAGAATGGCGTCACTTTTTGGAGGGGGAAGTCCACCCGGTTACCGTTATTACTGATCACAAGAACCTGTTGTATTTGGAATCCGCTAAGCGTCTGAATTCCAGACAAGCTCGATGGTCGTTGTTTTTTACCAGGTTTAATTTTGTCGTCACTTATCGCCCGGGGTCTAAGAATGTAAAGGCTGATGCCTTGTCTCGCAGTTTCCCAGGGGCCGGGAAAACGGATGACCCGAGTCCTATCCTTCAGGAGGGGGTGGTAGTGTCGGCTGTATTTTCTGAGCTTGAGGAGGAGGTGTTAGAGGCTCAGGGGGACGCCCCTGCAGGACCTCCAGGGAGACTGTTTGTCCCAAATCTGTTGAGACAAAAGGTTATTGAGGCACATCATAATTCTGCTCTAGCAGGACATCCAGGGAGTAAGGCTACTTTAGATCTCCTTTCTCGCCGGTTTTGGTGGCCTAATGCTAATAAAGATGTTATAACTTTTGTCGCGTCATGTGGGGTGTGTGCTCGCTCTAAAACCCCTCATACCCGTCCGTCTGGGACCCTTTTACCCATGAAACTTCCGGAGCGTCCATGGACTCATTTATCTATGGACTTCATTACGGACCTTCCTCCGTCGTCAGGGAATACTGTCATACTGGTGGTTGTTGACAGGTTCAGTAAGATGGCACATTTCGTTGCTCTTCCTGCACTCCCTAATGCTAAAACTCTGGCGCAGGTGTTCATTAGGGAGATCGTTAGACTTCATGGGTTGCCTTCTGATGTGGTGTCAGATAGGGGGTCTCAGTTTGTGTCCAAATTTTGGAGGGCATTTTGTTTACGTCGGGGGATGCAATTGTCATTTTCCTCGGCTTTTCATCCGCAGACCAATGGTCAGACAGAGCGTCTGAATCAGAGCTTAGAGACATATCTCCGGTGTTTTGTCTCAGAGAACCAAGAGGACTGGTCTTCTTTCTTGCCTCTGGCAGAGTTCGCTCTTAACAACAGGCGGAGCGAGTCCACTGGTAAGTCCCCGTTTTTTGGGGCATATGGTTTCCATCCCCAGTTTTGTACTTTCAATGGGGGGGGCCCTTCTGGGGTTCCTGAGGAGGAGCGTTTCTCGTCGTCACTTGCTTCTGTGTGGAGAGTTGTATTGAATAATCTGAGTGCGATGGGGAACCGTTACAAACGTATGGCTGATAGGAGGAGAGTTTCTGGTCCAGATCTGAATGTGAACGATCTGGTATGGTTGTCTACCAGGAATATAAAACTTAAAGTGCCCTCCTGGAAACTGGGTCCCAGATTCATCGGGCCGTACAGGATCAGTTCCATAATTAATCCTGTGGCATTTCGTCTGGACCTCCCTCCTACGTATAAAATTCATAATGTGTTCCACAAGTCATTACTTAAAAGGTATGTGGCACCAGTCATACCGTCACCTCTACCTCCTCCTCCTGTGTTGGTCAATGGTAACTTGGAATTTCAAGTATCAAAGATCATTGACTCACGTCTGAATCGCCGGTCCCTTCAGTACTTGGTGCATTGGAAGGGGTATGGTCCAGAGGAGAGGACGTGGGTCCCTGCGTCTGATGTTAACGCAGATCGTTTGGTTCGGACCTTCCACAGAACTCACCCGGGCAGGCCTGGCCCTGAGGGTCCGGAGGCCCCTCGTAGAAGGGGGGGTACTGTCATGTGTGCATTGCCACGAAGATCGTCGCGGTTGCACATTTTGACTTCTCACAGCTGAGCTGCTGTTTCTTTGTGTTTGGCAGCTAGGGAGTTAATTCTGTCTGTGCTCGGTGCTGGGACTGGGTGCAGTTTCTCCCGGCTGCAATTGATTATTTGTTGATTGGTTTCCTTTAAATTCCTGGTTGTCTGCTTGGGGAGTTGCCAGTGAAACCTTCATGCAGACCACAGATAGGAATGAATCTGTATAGACTTTAGTTGTGAGCTCCTTAGTTGTTCTAAGCTCAACTTGGTTAGAGTTTATTTCCCAGACCATTTATGTTCCTTTGGTGTTTGAGTGTGTATGCAAGCGAGTGTTATCCTGTCTGTCTTATATGTCTAATCTGTGTATTTAGCTGAGATCAGCCCATATCCCTTTGGTGGTAGTCAGGATCCTTCTTAGGACTGATTACAGGGTTCAGGGTCTGATAGGAGACAGGGTTAGGTTGGAGACTTGGACCTCTGAACCATTATCAGTACCTCCAAGGTGAGGGATTAGTTAGGACCCCAGTTTAGGGTCAGGTTAGATCCCGGTCCACCTCTTTCCTGTTTCAGCTCATCAAGTCCTCAAGATTAACCCTGAGTTCAGCAGATATCGTGTCAGGTAAATCTATTCTATACTTACATGCTGATGTTGCTATACTAGTTGTTGTATAGAGTGTTGTTCCTGTATTAATAGTTTACTGACATTGTATACAGGTCCTTCTCAAAAAATTAGCATATAGTGCTAAATTTCATTATTTTCCATAATGTAATGATTACAATTAAACTTTCATATATTTTAGATTCATTACACACCAACTGAAATTTGTCAGGTCTTTTATTGTTTTAATACTGATGATTTTGGCATACAACTCCTGATAACCCAAAAAACCTGTCTCAAAAAATTAGCATATCAAGAAAAGGTTCTCTAAACGACCTATTACCCTAATCTTCTGAATCAACTAATTAACTCTAAACACATGCAAAAGATTCCTGAGGCTTTTAAAAACTCCCTGCCTGGTTCATTACTCAAAACCCCCATCATGGGTAAGACTAGCGACCTTACTGATGTCAAGAAGGCCATCATTGACACCCTCAAGCAAGAGGGTAAGACCCAGAAAGAAATTTCTCAACAAATAGGCTGTTCCCAGAGTGCTGTATCAAGGCACCTCAATGGGAAATCTGTTGGAAGGAAACAATGTGGCAGAAAAACGCTGTACAACGAGAAGAGGTGACCGGACCCTGAGGAAGATTGTGGAGAAGGACAGATTCCAGACCTTGGGGGACCTGAGGAAGCAGTGGACTGAGTCTGGTGTAGAAACATCCAGAGCCACCGTGCACAGGCGTGTGCAGGAAATGGGCTACAGGTGCCGCATTCCCCAGGTAAAGCCACTTTTGAACCATAAACAGCGGCAGAAGCGCCTGACCTGGGCTACAGAGAAGCAGCACTGGACTGTTGCTAAGTGGTCCCAAGTACTTTTTTCTGATGAAAGCAAATTTTGCATGTCATTCGGAAATCAAGGTGCCAGAGTCTGGAGGAAGACTGGGGAGAAGGAAATGCCAAAATGCCTGAAGTCCAGTGTCAAGTACCCACAGTCAGTGATGGTGTGGGGTGCCATGTCAGCTGCTGGTGTTGGTCCACTGTGTTTCATCAAGGGCAGGGTCAATGCAGCTAGCTATCAGGAGATTTTGGAGCACTTCATGCTTCCATCGGCTGAAATGCTTTATGGAGATGAAGATTTCATTTTTCAGCACGACCTGGCACCTGCTCACAGTGCCAAAACCACTGGTAAATGGTTTACTGACCATGGTATTACTGTGCTCAATTGGCCTGCCAACTCTCCTGACCTGAACCCCATAGAGAATCTGTGGGATATTGTGAAGAGAAAGTTGAGAGACGCAAGACCCAACACTCTGGATGAGCTTAAGGCCGCTATCGAAGCATCCTGGGCCTCCATAACACCTCAGCAGTGTCACAGGCTGATTGCCTCCATGCCACGCCGCATTGAAGCAGTCATTTCTGCAAAAGGATTCCCGACCAAGTATTGAGTGCATAAGTGAACTTTATTATTTGATGTTTTTTTTGTTTGTTTATAAAAAACACTTTTATTTTATTGGACGGTTGAAATATGTTAATTTTTTGAGACAGGTTTTTTGGGTTATCAGGAGTTGTATGCCAAAATCATCAGTATTAAAACAATAAAAGACCTGACAAATTTCAGTTGGTGTGTAATGAATCTAAAATATGAAAGTTTAATTGTAATCATTACATTATGGAAAATAATGAAATTTTGCACTATATGCTAATTTTTTGAGAAGGACCTGTACATATCATTAGACAGCGTGACACTTATCTAGAAGTGTGGTGAGCGCTATGAAGCCCCAAGTACTTCACAGAAGTTTTATAACATACAGCCGTAAAAACAAAAAAATCATTTTTTTTTTTTACAAAAATGATTTTGTCGCCCCCAGTTTTTTATTTTCCCAAGGGTAACAGGAGAATTAGGCCAAATTGCACAATAACTCTTGGGGTCCAGAGTATGCTGATACCCCATATGTGGGGTAAACTACTGTTTGGGCGCATGGCAGAGCTCAGAAGTGAAGGAGCACCATTTGACTTTTTCAACGCAGAATTGGCTGGAATTGAGATCAGACGCCATGTCAAATTTCGAGAGCCCCTGATGTGCCTAAACAGCAGAAACCCCCCAATTCTAACTCCAACCCTAACCCCAAACACCAATAACCCTAGTCCCAACCCTAACCACAAACCTAACCCTAAAACACCCATAACCCTAATCCCAACCCTAATCCTAACGTTAGCGCCAACCCTAACCCTAATACTAACGTTAGCGCCAACCCTAACCCTAACTTTAGCTGCAACCCTAACCCTAACGGGAAAATGGAAATAAATACATTTTTTTAATTTTATTATTTTTCCCTAACTAAGGGGGTGATAAAGGGGGTTTGATTTACTATTTATAGCGGGTTTTTGTGATTGGCAGCTGTCACGCTAAAAGACGCTTTTTATTGCAAAAATAGTTTTTTGCATCACCACATTTTGAGAGCTATAATTTTTGCATATTTTGGCCCACAGAGTCATGTGAGGTCTTATTTTTTGCGGGACGAGTTGACGTTTTTATTGGTACCATTTATGACCACGTGACATTTTTGATCGCTTTTTATTTCGATTTTTGGGAGGTTAGAATGAACAAAAATCAGCAATTCATGAATTTCTTTTGGGGGAGGCGTTTTTGTTGTTCCGCGTGTGGTAAAATTGATAAAGCAGTTTTATTCTTCGGGTCAGTACGATTATGGCGATACCTCATTTATATCATTTTTTTAGGTTTTGGCGCTTTTATAGAATGAAAACAATTTTATATAAAAAATCATTATTTTTGCATCGCTTTATTCTGCGAGCTATAACTTTTTTAATTTTTTGCTATGATGCTGTGTGACGGCTCGTTTTTTGCGGGACAAGATGGTGTTTTCAGTGGTACCATGTTTATTTATATTGGTCTTTTTGATCGCGTGTTATTTCACTTTTTGTTCGGCGGTATGATGATAAAGCATTGATTTTTTGCTTCGTTTTTTTTTTTTTTTTAAGGGGTTCACTAAAGGGGTTAACTAGTGGGACAGTTTTATAGGGGGGGTCGTTACGGACGCGGCGATACCAAATATGTGTACTTTTATTGTTTTGTTTTTTTTATTTACAGGAAAAAATGAATTTATTGGGGAATATTTTTTTTTTTTTTATGATTTTTTTTTACACTTTTTATTTTTACTTTTTTACTTTTTTACTTTGTCCCAGGGTGGGACATCACAGTATTTTATCAGATCGCTGGTGTGACAGTGTGCACAGCACTCTGTCACACCAGCGATCGCTCTGGCATCGCTGCAGGCTTCCCCAGCGCCTGCTCTCAGCAGGCACTGAGGAAGCCGCCTCCCTGCAGGACCCCGGCGCCATCTTGGATCCGGGGACCTGGAGGGAGGACGGACCCTCGGAACAGCGCGACACATCGCGCTGCTCTGAGGGTCTCAGGGAGCGCGCAGGGAGCCCCCTGCCTGCGCGATCCTCCCCTGTGCCCCGGGTACACCGCGATCATGTTTGATCGCGGTGTGCCAAGGGTTAATGTGCCGGGAGCGGTCCGTGACCGCTCCTGACACACAGTCACGGGTGTCAGCTGTGATAATCAGCTGACACCCGGCGGCGATCAGCTGCGCTCCCCACGGGAGCGCAGCTGATCGCCCATGACGTACTATTCCGTCCATGGGAATTAGGTCCAGGGTCACATGGACGGAATAGTACTTCTGATGGCAGAGAGGGGTTAATGTCAAGCAGAAGCCGCAAAATCAAACCAGATTTTAGAGTGTATAAAAAGAGAGAAAAAATCCTGCGATCCCAATATATTGTTACCCCTTTATAAATCGCTTGTGAGGTCAGATCTAGAATATGGGATCCAGTTTTGGGATCCACATTTAAAATAAGATATTCAGAAATTAGAATCAGTTCTAAGTAGTGTTGAGCGATACTTTCCGATATCAAGAAATATCGGATTGGATCAGACCGATACCCAAAAAGTATCGGATATCGCCGATTCCGATACCGGAAACCACTGCAAGTCAATGGGACAGAAATATCGGAATTAAAATAAACCCTTTCTTTCCTTGTAAACACTAGATACATACACATAGAATATATATATATATATATATATATATATATATATATATACATGTCATTGTGACACATATATACAGTGCAGACCAAAAGTTTGGACACACCTTCTCATTCAACGATTTTTCTGTATTTTCATGACTATGAAAATTGTAGAATCACACTGAAGGCATCAAAACTATGAATTAACACATGTGGAATTATACATTACACTTTACAAAAAGTGTGATACAGCTGAAAATATGTCTTATATTCTAGATTCTTCAAAGTAGCCACCTTTTGCTTTGATTACTGCTTTGCACGCAGAAAAGGTGAACGGATGGACTCTACATGCCTAGTTCCCACCGTGAAGCATGGAGGAGGTGGTGGAATGATGTGCTTCACGGTTGGAACTAGGCATGTAGAGTCCATCCGTTCACCTTTGTTTCATGCAAAGCAGTAATCAAAGCAAAAGGTGGCTACTTTGAAGAACCTAGAATATAAGACATATTTTCAGTTGTTTCACACTTTTTTGTAAAGTGTAATGTATAATTCCACATGTGTTAATTCATAGTTTTGATGCCTTCAGTGTGATTCTACAATTTTCATAGTCATGAAAAGACAGAAAAATCTTTGAATGAGAAGGTGTGTCCAAACTTTTGGTCTGTACTGTATATATATATATTTATAGTTCATGCACTTCTACATAGTATAATAGCCGCTAATTCAATTGCTGGCTTTTGTGAAATTACAGAGCCACCCGACATGAAATGACACATGGTTTACATACAGTTAACCATGTCATTTCATGTAGTTTGATATATGGTTGTCACTAACAATTACAGCAGTGTATGTGTGCAAAATTTCATACATGTAGGGGTTAATTAAATGTGTAAATTCGTTGAAAAAAATGCGTGGGCTCCTGCAGTATTTTCTCCACCAGACAGAGAAAGCCAGCGAATGAGGGCAGATAATAATAGCCCAGAGAGGGACCATTATTTTTGGGCCCCCCCTGGCTAATAACATCTGCCCCCAGACACCCCAGCAAAGGCAAATCTATAATTAGATGCGCTCTTTCTGGCACTTAGCCCGTCTATTCCAATTGCCCTGTAGCGGTGGCTAATGTGTTAATAAGGGGTTAATGCCACTTTGCTATTGAAAGGTGACTTTAAGCCAGGTTAATAATTGAGAGTTGTCAATTAGACAACTCTCAATTATTAATCCTATTGTATGAAATAAAAATAAAACACACACACACTTTAATTAAAAATCATTGTAATGAAATAACACAGTTTTGGACCATCTTTTATTTCACAGGTAATCCGTGCGAAGTCCTTGTTCTCCTGTAATAAACATAAAATAATAAAGCAACATTATTCTTACCTATCCGCTGCTCTGTCAGGTCCCACGCTGTAATCCTTCACAAAGGGTTAACTTGCTTACAGCTAGCAGCACAGCTAATGCTGGCAGCTCAGCTGTAAGCCCTCGAATGAATGATTTCCTCTCCCGGCCAACAGGAGAGGAAGTGATTAGTGTGGGAAGCTTAATTGATTGCTTCCCAGGCTAATCAGTTCACTTCAGGTCAGCCGGGACTCCCTCTGACGTCACTGATGCTGTGCGGTGTCCCCGGCTGACCTGAACTGATTAGCCTGGGAAGCAATCAATTAAGCTGGCATCCAGATGTAGCAGAGCTGGACTCGTCGTGGGACCCTCGATATCTTGGACTACGTCTGACAGGGAGTATTTGTGTTGGTTTGTTATTTTTGTTTTTTTACAGGAGATCGATGGCGTCGCAGGATGAGTGTACAATAAAGATGGAAGGAGATTCCCGGCGGTCACATTGAAGGTATTTCTCACGGCCAGCTGATCGCGAGAGTACAGCTGGCCGAGATTACCCAGTCCCCGGCAGTCACGTGCACTTATCGCGAGAAGCTGCACATTACCGCCAGGGAGAGGGTAAAGGCCGGTCAGCTGTACGATCAGCTGGCCGAGAGAACTCCATTCATCTCGTGACCACCGGGGATCCTCTGGTAAGCACTGACAGCCACGACACTGACACTCTCGGGAAGTTCCTGTGTCACGTACTTCCTTCTGTGACACAGGAACTCCCCATATACTAATTACTGCTGACATGCGAACTTCCGATTCCAGTATCCAATATGCAAAAAGTATCGGAACTCAGAATAGGAATTCAGATAACGCGAATATCGGCCGATACCTGATATTTGCAGTATCGGAATGCTCAACACTAGTTCTAAGGCAACTAGATTATTAAAAGGAATGGAAGGTCCCTCATATGTGATGAGAGGTCGGAAAAATTGGGCTTGTTTAGCTTAGAAAAGAGACACCTCAGAGGTAGTGTTGAGCGATACGATACCACAAGTATCGGGTATCGGCCGATATTAGCTGTTTCGGCCTTTCGATACTTAGTTCCGATATTTTCCATATATCGTATACCGGAATCGGAAGTTCCCATAATTCTTTGAGAGGCAATGTGATTTTAGTCAGCCAATGAGGAATCCTAAGAAGTGTGGGCACATCCTGTACTGCTGCGGTCATGTTAACTAATGGCATGGCTGTGATTGGATGCTGAAATGATGTCAGAATGCACTATAAAAGGCGCCGCCGCCATTTTAGCGTCACTGTGCTGTGAATTCAGTAAGGGACAGAACGCTGCTGTGCTGACTCTGAGGGACAGTTAGAGATTGCGATTTAGTGTACTGTGCTGTAGGCAGGCTAGCACCAACCGCTGTGTAAAGCTTCCTTTTGCCTGCAGTGTTGTTTTAACAGCTCTGCAAGGTGTGTGTGAGTGCAGGTGACGCTGCAGTTTGCTCTGCATGCAACGCTGTCTGTAGGCATCTGCACGTGTCACTCACAGACTCTTTTTTTTTTCTTCAGTGTAATTCTTGCTGCTCCATGCAATTTAACTATTAGTGTGACGCGCTTCCATCCGTATCCAATACATTGGTTGCAAACACTATAGAAGTAGACAAAGGAGTAGCCTTTCACAGATTGTGAACAGTTGTGTTTCAGTGTTCACTTCAGTCTGTGTTTTTTATTTTTTGAGTGCACATCACGCTCCAGTTACTTGTTCAAGCACTGCTGCTTGTACTCTGCTGAGCGTGTCTCAGTGCCTCATCCTTTTCATTTCTCTCCAATTGGTTCTGCTCCATTCCATTTAAAATAAATATAATCTATTAGTGTGACGCGCTTCCATCCGTATCCAATACATTGGTTGCAAACACTATAGAAGTAGACAAAGGAGTAGCCTTTCACAGATTGTGAACAGTTGTGTTTCAGTGTTCACTTCAGTCTGTGTTTATTATTTTTTGAGTGCACATCACGCTCCAGTTACTTGTTCAAGCACTGCTGCTTGTACTCTGCTGAGCGTGTCTCAGTGCCTCATCCTTTTCATTTCTCTCCAATTGGTTCTGCTCCATTCCATTTAAAATAAATATAATCTATTAGTGTGACGCGCTTCCATCCGTATCCAATACATTGGTTGCAAACACTATAGAAGTAGACAAAGGAGTAGCCTTTCACAGATTGTGAACAGTTGTGTTTCAGTGTTCACTTCAGTCTCTGCGTAATAACCACACTTAGGCCTTATAACTTTTCTGACTTTCTTTATCAATCTACCAAGATGAAGAAGGCAGGGAGTAAGGCACGTGGTCGTGGCCGTGGAGTTTCAGCAGGGAGAGGACGTGGGGATTCTGTGGCTGCTGCCGCCCTCAGTGACACAGCATCCACCAGTTTTACCCATGAGCGTTCCTTTATGCGCAGTTTGGTAGGAGCTCGGCGTGCCCCCCTGCTGCGGGAAGAACAAATTGAAGCCGTTGTTGGATGGATGGCAGCCAATGCATCGACTTCAATTCCTTCCACCTCCTCTCAGGAACACAACACTGTTGAGCAACCAACTGTCTGTTCACTGCCTGTCAAATTGCCCAGGCAGTCAGAGAGTTCTGTACAGGAGCCAGCTGAGTCTCTGCTTCTGTTCTCAGAATCTGTTGGCTCGCAAACACGGGCACAGGCAAGCAGCATTCTGCAATTTGAAGAAGAGGGAGTATGCAGTGATGCGCAACAGCTGTGTCTCTCTCAATCTGAAGAGGCGGGTGAGCCAGTGCCGATGGACAGCACACCGCAGAACGCATCTTATGATGATGATGAGACTCAGGTGCCAGGTTTTGTGGAGCATGGTGCTGCCCAGACCATCCAACAGCAGCAGGTGTTGGAAGAGGGTAGTGGAGATGATGAAGTCCGAGACCCAACATGGCGTGAGCAACAGGAAGGTGGTGGGAGCAGCTCTGAGGAAGAGATTGTCCCAACGGTACAAAGAGGAGGGAGAGGTAGGCTGCAGACTCGCTTGCCTGTAGCCTCCAGTTTGGCACCTGTTGGGAGCAGTTCTCTTAGAAATGTCAAAATTGGCGCTCCCATGACTTGCACTGCGTGGTCCTTTTTTGACAGACTTGTAGATGATATTTGCTATGTTCAATGCAAGCTGTGTAAGCAAAAAGTTAAAAGAGGTAAAAATATCAGTAACCTGAATACCACAAATATGTGGAAACATGTACGGACAAAACACGTGGTTGAGTTACAAAGACACACTGGAGATGTAGGCCAACCTACAGCAGCACCTACATCTTCAGGTCGTGTTGGAGCCTCTACCTCCAGCTCACACACACCTGGTTCGGCTTCCTCACAGGATCTCCATGGAAGAACCTCGGTCACTGTTGTCCATAGACAAACTGTTATTCCACCCACAGCAGCAAGTTCACAGTCATCGTCACACTCCCAGACCACAAAACAGCCATCGGTACCACAGGCATGGGATAAAAGACGGCCATACTCGGCAAACCATCCACGAGCACAGGCTCTGAATGCTGGCATTGCAAAACTCCTGTCCCTTGAAATGCTGTCATTCAGGCTGGTGGAGACTGACAGTTTCAGGAACTTTATGGCATTGGCAGTCCCACAATATAATGTGCCAAGCCGATTTTATTTCAGCAGGCAAGCCGTCCCTGCTCTGCAAAAACATGTCGCGGGAAACATTAAACATGCGCTACTAAACGCCATCAGTAGCAGGGTCCACCTGACCACCGATGCGTGGACCAGTACCCATGGCCAGGGACGATACCTTTCCCTCACTGCCCATTGGGTCAATGTTGTGGAGCCGGGTACAGATCTTGCCAGTGGCGCTGTACGTGTTCTGCCAACTCCAAGGATTGCAGGAATCCAGTCTGTACACATTGATTCCTCCTCCTACTCCAGTTCCTCAGAATCATCGCTGCACGAGCCGTCACGATATACCTCCACATGGACCCGTGAACGCTTACCTGTTGCGACCGATATGAGCACAGCCGTGGCCAAACGTCAACAGGCCGTCCTGAAATTAATTTCCATGGGGAATCGAAGCCACACAGCGCAGGAGCTCTGGGATGCCATCAAGCAGGAGAGCGACGTGTGGTTTTTGTCAGCTAAACTCCAGCCAGGCTTGGTAGTGTGTAACAATGGCTGAAATCTGGTGGCAGCTCTGGGCCTTGGCAACCTCACTCACATACCATGTCTGGCACATGTGCTCAACTTGGTCGTGCAGAGTTTTTTGAGGGACTATCCGGATCTTGATGCACTGCTGCACAAGGTCCGCCTAGAGTGCGCTCACTTGCGACGTTCCAGCATGGCCAGATCGCGCATTGCAGCTCTGCAAGTCAGATTTCGCCTTCCTGAACATCGCATCATATGTGACGTACCCACCAGGTGGAATTCCACGTTACATATGTTGGAGCGGTTGTGTGAGCAGCAGCCAGCAGTAACGGAGTATCAGCTCCAACAGGAGCAATCAACTCGCAATTTGCGCCGTTCACACTTCACCACTACTGAGTGGGCCTCTATGAAGGACATCTGCGACGTTTTGCGTGCGTTTGATGTCTCAACGTGGATGGTGAGTGCAGATGATGCACTAGTCAGCATGACTGTCCCCCTTATCTGCCTGCTTCAGAAATCACTGAAAGCACTAAAGGAAGAGGTTTTGGAAGAGGAGGAGGATGAGGAGTCACAAATTCAATTACCTTCAGGACAGTCATCGCAACGTGGTTCCTCACAAAGGGCTGGGCAGGGCTCACTTTGTGAGGAGGATGAGGAGGAGGAGGAGGAGTCAATGGAGGAGGAAGAAATCCCTACAGAGGGAGGTGCACAACGCTCTAGTCAGTATGTAGAGCGAGGGTGGGGTGATGCAGAGGAGGCAGAGATGACGCCTCTTCCAGAGGACAGCCTTTGTTGGCCAGTTGGGAGTCTGCAGCACATGGTTGATTTCATGCTTCAGTGCCTGAGAAACGACCGCCGCATCGCCCACATTCTCACCACGTCAGATTATTGGGTGTACACCCTCCTAGACCCTCACTACCGGGACAACTTACAAACCCTCATCACACCGGTGAACCGGGACCGTAAAATGCAGGAGTACCAAGACACACTGGTGCAATCCATACTGTTGTACATTCCAGCCGAGAGAGCTGCTGCTGCTGCTACTGCTTTACAAAGCAGCTCTGTGCGTCGAGGCAGTGTAGACACCTCTACAACAAGAGGGAGCAGAAGCAGCGCCTCTGCACAGGGCAAGAGCTGTATGTTACAAATGTGGCGAAGTTTTGTGACAGCGCCAGCAAGGTCTACACCATCCGAGACGGCTCCAGTCACCAGGAAGAAACGTTTCCGTAAGATGGTGACAGACTACTTGGCTTTTCCTCTAAGTGTACTCCCAGATGCCTCTTCCCCTTTCAAATTTTGGGTCTCTAAGTTGGATACATGGCCAGAGCTTAGCCAGTATGCATTGGAGGTGCTGCAGGTGGTGTAGTAACAGACCGTCGCATGCGACTATCCTCAGAGAATGTAGACCGGCTTACTTTTCTGAAAATGAACAAGGCATGGATCTCACCTGAATTTGCCTGTCCGTTTTCAGATTAAATAACTGTTTGGCAACGTTTTCCATGTCTCCTGTTATGTTCATCTTTCTACCACCTGAACTCTACTCCCTGGGCTACAACACCGCCATTTGTTGCTCGTAAGTAATTGGCAGTGGTACTGACTCCTGGCCAGCCTGGTTACAGCACGACAGCTGTTTCCTGGCAGTGTGAACGTCAATTATCCTCCAATAAGTTGTGCTGTCGTGTTGCATTCGGGTTAGCCGACTCTATGGTGCCTGCAGTTTAGGTGATTCCTATGTGTGCTGTGGGATATGTAAATAAAGTCTGTTTCCATTGTGACAATAGGACAAGCACCCACTGTAGGACTGTGTGATTCGGTAACTGCGGACGGCTTGCGTCCTGTCAACTTACATTTTCATGGGTGCGTTCTGCTACCCGTCCGGGGTCCAGTACCGTCAACTGGTTCTCCCCAGTGCCTTTGGCCTAGGTGCTTCCATCTCCGTATCCGAGTTCCACCAACGTCTGCTGGTCCTTGGTAGTGCTTTGGAGCACAGGTACCTCCTGCTTAGTAACCGTGTCACAGTAACGTCAGCTGGTACTCGGTTGTGACATTGCCTCTTTTCCTTCTGCTACCCGTCCGGGGTCCAGTACCGTCAACTGGTTCTCCCCAGTGCCTTTGGCCTAGGTGCCTCCATCTCCGTATCCGAGTTCCACCAACGTCTGCTGGTCCTTGGTAGTGCTTTGGAGCACAGGTACCTCCTGCTTAGTAACCGTGTCACAGTAACGTCAGCTGGTACTCGGTTGTGACATTGCCTCTTTTCCTTCTGCAGCCCCTCCTGGTTCCAGCACAGTCAGCTGGTCCTCGTTACTTCCATTGTCTCTTGCTCCATCTGATACCCGTCAGGGTTCCAGTAACGTCAGCTGGTTCTCGGAAATTAGACGACCTTAAAGACCACCCAGAAGAAGATGACGACAACAAGGACGACGAGCATGAAGCCAACCAGCCTGAACACCATCACAAAGAAAAAATAAAAGATTACCCAGAAGAAGATCACCAACAGGACAAAGAAGGTTAAGACAAACTACAAGATACAGAACAAGAGACAGAAGAACAATAAGCAGAAGATCAAAAAGCAGAAGAACATGAAGTATAAGACCAAAATGAAGAGCAAAATATATGCTCTAAATTCTAAGCAGAAGAAGACTAAACAGTGTATGGGGGTGAGTCCGTTCCTCCTCGTGGTGCCCCTGGAAAATGCCTGCTGCTGCAGGCTAAACTGAACACGGACAAATACTGTTGTAATTTAAATCTTTTGTGACAGGAAGAACGGAAGGATGAACAATTCATACTTTTACAGATTACAAGTACAGGAATCTCTGTCACAAATAAGAATATGATGAAGAAGATGAAGAGGAAGAAGATGAAGAATTTGAATATGAAGAAGATTAATTAGTTTAATAATAACAATATGAGTAATGTAAACAAAAACATGAATAGCAAGAAGTTTAAGAAGAAGATTAAGAAGGTGAAGATGAAGAATAATTTGATGAGAAAGATGATGCTGCTGAAGATTATGAAGGAGAAAGTGTGGCACTGGCAAAAGTTAAAAAGGTGAAGAGCATGGAAGTTGTGAAACATACATATTTGCCAAAATAGAAAAAAGGTTAACAACATTGTCAATTTGTTAGTCAATCCAAATGTATTTCCAAAAAAAAATATATTAATGCTATTCCAATGCATTGGGTTAAACATGTATGCCTTTATTGTCTCCTCAACCTCCCCCAATACATTCTACATTAGTCTTTGTTGTTTTCCTTCATGTACAATTAACCAACAAGGCAAGAATGGGTTTTTTTAATGTCGATATTTGGTTCCCATAGACTTACATGGGACTTCCGGTATCGGAATCGGATATCGACGATATTTAGTGATATCGGCGATACCATTCCGATCCGATATTTTTAGATATCGAGCAGTATCGCTCAACACTACTCAGAGGAGATCTCATTTACATGTATAAATGTATGTGTGGTTAGTACAAAGGACAGGAACTTGGCTTATTCCTTCCAAAAACTATACTAAGGACCAGCGGGCACCTATTATGAGTGGAAGAAAGGCGATTCCGACAGCTAAATAGCACAGGGTTCTTTAAAGTTAGAGTAGTCAGACTGTGGGATGCCGGCCACAAGAGGTAGTAATGGCAGACACTATACCAGCCGTTAAAAAAAGGGCTGGGCGATTTCCTCAATACACATAACATTGCGGGTTATAGTTAATTTAGTGACAAAATGTACAATTGGTGGAGGAAGGTTGACCTTGATGGACCTAGGTCTTTTTTATGTAACTATGTAGCTATGAAACATGAAGAGGAAGTCAGAGATCAGCTGCAGCCCAGACGTTCTCTTCATGTTCATTCTGTACGAAGGCGGAGACAGTAACGCCAGCTCTAATTGGGCGCTGAGCATCACATGTCACAACACCGCAAGTGAGCTCCAGGACCTCGAATGGAGCCAGCATGGGAGGTGAGTATAGTTTTTTTTATTTTATCTGGCCAAACATTTAGTTCAAGAAGGGGTTGTCCTAGTAGTGGACAACCCTTTTAAGCAATATGGTGCTACATACAGTATTACCAGATGAGTTTTACTCCCTATAGGTTCTTCGTGCTGCTGAATGGGGACATTTTGCTAGGCTATGTGCACACCAACATCTTAAAAACACCAGCTGAGTTTTTCAAGGTGAAAATGCCTGAGGAAAATGCCAGCGGTGATTTTCATGAAGAGTCTTTGTCGGCGGCATTACTGACGTTTCTGCAGGGGCCTATCCACTTTTTGTTATTATTTAAACTATACTACCAAGCAGCTTCCTATCCGCCTCAATGAGCATCTTACTTCTTTTAACCACTTCACGGTTTCTGAACCCTGACGCAGTTAAAAGAAGTGACGAAAGATTGAACATGTGCACAGAAATGTCGCTTTTACATTGCTGTGCACTATGTTCATTTTTAGCGTCAAGTTTACGGTTCGTTTTCATTGGCTTACAGAAGGAATCCATCTGAATAAGAAGTTATATGCATATAACCGTAAGGGATTTTCCCACTTCAAAATAATTTTTTAAAAGCACTACTACTACGACTTTAGTATGTAATAAAAATAATGCTGACAGTCTGACAATGTTTACTTTTTTCGTTACTTTCTTTTTATCCCAATGTCCTTTTCTCTGTTTCCAAACCAGTAGTTACAGGTACCACTCCAAATTTTGACTGCCATCATACATGGTGCATTATTCTGGCCTCCCCACCTGTGCTAGGTTATTTTATGCCGACAATCTATATCTTCAGTGGTCAACATTGTTAATGAATGCGTGAGCCAAGTTCTCATCCTATGCTTGCGTAAGAGCCTCAGTTGATGAACCATGAGCCAAGTTCTCATCCTACACTCATGTAAGAGCCTGTAACTTCTCAGGAGGATTCTCCTCACAATGATTACAATATCACTTGTGATGTTACAATCATTGGAAAAGAAGACTGAGGAGACTGGTTGGCATGTGACCAGAAGTGGCAGGTGTAGACTGTAAAACCCTTTACGCCTTACTAATATATCTTATCAATGCCACAATTTTAAGGACAAGAGTAATGGCAATCTTGCCTATACCATACCAAATCGGGAGCCATGTTTTTTTATTTTAGATCCTAAGCATGTTATGCCTACCTGTAGTGATGTCCACTCACAAGTTTCTGCAAAATATCAAAAGATAATTAAAAGGAGTGATCTAGAAATGTGATCTTGTTGAAATCATAAATTTTGAAGATTTTAATACCTCAAATTCCTTAAAGAACAACTCTCATACTTTCATCAAAATTTATATCCTTTTAATATATTGCAGTCATCTTATTACATAGCATTGTGTACTTACAATTGCTCATTTTACCTTTCTACCCAGCTAATGCTTCTCTTTTCCATTAGGTCTATGACATCACATGATGAAAAACTGACTACAGTAGCTGAATCCTTCTAAGCTCTATGTAAAAACAAGGTCCCTTTTCCTGCATAATTCATCATTAGAACTGCAATTCTACCTCACTGCTAAGTCCATGGCAGGGGGAAAATGGAGCAGCTGGGTCAGGTGTTAAAGAAGGGGAGAAGCTAGCCTACCAGGGAGTTTATAGTGATTTAGAATTGTAGTTCTAATGATAATTCATGCAGGGGAAAGTGACTTCCAGTTTCTACATAGAGCTTAGAAGGAGGATTCAGCTTTCTTTAATTAAGTTTTGATACAGACCTAATGGAAAGTAAAAGAATTAACTGGTAGAAGGGCAGAATAAGAAATTGTAAGTACACGGTGCCATATAATATGATCATTGCAATGTATTAAAATGATAAACACTTTGATGGTAATACTTCTTTAATTCAGTGTAAATTATTTTCTAGCATTATTAATGTTGACTTTGCATATTTACAGCAGGCTACATTTAAATGGAAATAACTTCTGTATTCATCATTCATGGTCATAATATACTATATATACTATAATATAATATTCCACATCAGCCTTCCTTGGTTACATTGCTTACCCAGTCATAATGTCATAAAGTGTGTCATCTCTATTTGGGGTGGTGCACTTCATGTTGTCAGAACATGTGTCAAGGCTTAGCTGGTACCAGAAGCTCCAGTGAAGCATGGTGCTAGAGTGGGTGGGGAGCTAGTAAAGAACTGGGCTGGAGTAGTGGTGACAGAGATAGGTGAGGGGCTAGGTCAGTATGAATTTTTATTGGTTTTAAATCCCTTTTTCAACCATCTATTATACTTCAGAGTTCGGAGACCTCAGAGAACACTATTTTGTTAAGACAATTGGGGCTTATTTGTTTGGCATCAAATAAATTTGTTGAAAATCACATTGTCAGGCGGACTTTGACCAAATTGGCCTATACTCTCATCTCTATCAATTCAACATGCTTTGCTTAATTCAATAGTTAAAGTAATTATAGGAAACTTTTTGTTATGTCTTATCAGATAATTATGCTTCCTTTTACACTTATCAGACACTTTTTCTCCTCCAACAGACTCCTAAAGTCATAATACACTTTGAAAAAACAGCTAAAAACCCATATTGGTCAAAGAAATACAGGATGCTAGCTCTCTGAGATCCCAGATTAGAGTTTCCTATTTTAAGAGTAGGGAGTTGGGAGCAGAGTGAAAGAGAGAAGTGTGCAAGTGCATCTTTCTAGTGTTTATTTCGCCACAGTGCTGAATTCACAGTTATGCTGCTCAGTACTGCTGCATAATGTTCTCTATGCTGCTTCTGAACATGTGCTACAATATTGTAAGAATGCCTCCTCATGTTTGTATGCGTACCATATATTGGAGTCATCAAAGCAGCTAGTCTCCTCTCACCAGCTCAGAGTCAATTGCAAATTAAGAGGTAGAAAGCCAGCAGAGGAAAAAACTGCTGAAAAAATTAAGGATATATGTCATACGGGAGTGTTCATACACACACAAGACTGCTTATTCTGAAAAGTTACCCGAAGAAACAAGTACACTTAGAAAAGAAATAAAAATTAGCAACAAATTATAAATATGAATGGAGTCAAGTTCAATGAGTAGGAGAAAGAGAAGTCAAAAATCATCTTTCAAGAAGATGCACCACCTATGTAGTAACATCATTTAAGGTAGTTAGTTATGGATTTTTAGATTCCTTTAGGACATTATTCAGAAATATATTATAGCATTGTTTTATGCTGAAGCAAATGCACATCTGTACAGCTCACAGAAGCTTGTACTATCACTTTCACCTCGCCCATGTTTAGATCCTCTGCACCCTCCTTTCTCTTAACAGAATTTGAGAATATGCCAGCTGATTGCTAACAGCTTCTGGATGTCATTAATGCATCCGGGGAGAGGTCTGAAATTATGAGCAGAGTGTGACAAACACGTCTAGCTCCTAAAATAGCCCTAGCACCTGTGGGGTAGCAGAACAGGTCCCTGCGCGTCCCCCTTTAAGGTTTATCATGCTGAGATAATTATTGATCTGGTGTGTGCAGCTGGTAAAAGCTTTAACCTTTACGTGAAAAAAAAATCCACTGTGGGTTTCAAATTGGATCGCAAACACTTTTTAAGAAAACCTGGCACATAAGTAGATGAGGATGTCAGTGGGATGCAGAAAATGTTGATATCATACTCGTCTGGAACTGAAATCCAGACAACGCATTGCATAGAAAATCTAGATAGATAATATTTGCTATGGACCATACTAGTAAGTAAGAGATTATAGAGAATGTTGCATGGTGGCTCAGTGGTTAGCATGGTGGCTTTGCAGCGCTGAGGTTTTGGGTTCAAATCCCACCAAGGACAACATGCAAGGAGTTTGTATTTTCTCAATGTTTGTGTGAGTTTCCTCTGGGTAATCCGGTTTTCTTCCACACTCTAAAGACATAAACATAGGGAATCTAAATTGTGAGCCCAATGCGGACAGTGCTGATAATGACTGTAAAGCGCTGTGGAATTAATGGCGCTATAAAAATGAGCAAAATAAAATTAATGAATGCAAACCGAAATGAAATTATTTGAAAAATACACACAAAAAAATCTAGGAGTTTAGAAATAAGCGGGAGCTACTGCTTGAAAAATGTAACTCCCAAGAACTTTTGGAGGGTCCTGAAAAATTGCCTGAAAATTCTTTTTGACTCCTGAAAAATGGTGAGATTAGAGGTGAGCAGATAGCTTTGTGGAACCCTGCACGACGGTCCTGGTCAGTAGTCTTTGGCCATGGACAGGAGTTGTACCGAATTTCCCTACCCTCCCGAATCCTAGGCTTGGCTTATGATTAGCTGTGCTGGCGAGTTGCCACCTCTGAGGCCACATGCCACGAAGATGACGTCCTGTCCGGCCTAGGAAATCAAAAACTATGCAAGAGAATTCGGAAGCTCAGAAAAATTTGCATAACTTGTGTCCACAGTGAAACAACAGAGCTAAATCATCGACCCAGGTTGAGTGAAGTGATCCGCTCATCTCTAAATGAGATATATCTATTAAATAGTCACATGAATTTTGAGTTTGTTTGCAATGTTGGTGGTTCCACTGTTTTTGAGATCCACTATGCATTTAGGTTTAAAAAAAATATTGGCTTTAAAGCCATTAATTGAGAACTGTGTGGCACTTAAAAAACAAAAATTAAAGGGAATCTATCAGCTTGGAAATTCAGTCTAATTCAGTCTAATATATGGCCAGCAAGTCCTAGAGGAGGAGGAGCTGAAAAGCTTGATGTATAAGCATTGGAGTTGGGAAAATTTTCAGGACTCCGGTCTAACAGCCAGGTGAGTAATCTTTGACAGCTTAATGAGAGCTCTGCAAATCCCTTTACCTCCTGGTATTCCCAGCTCTTCTCTTGGTTAGCTGGGCTGGTGCAATGTCATCATTGAGGTATAATGAAAACATAGTGTTGTGCCAACCTGTCTAATCAAAAGAAGAACAAGGCTCTCACCCAGCTGTCACAGATTATTAAGTTTGACAATTTTGTCTCCCATCTCTAATAGGCATTTGGAAATTATTCAGTACAAGGCCTCATTCAGACATTCGATTTTCAAGTGCATGTTTGAACAGTGTTTTTTTTACCCATTATAATATATATTAGGATGTTCTCATGTCATTACTTATTTGTGGACTCTGTGTCCCCAAAAATATCATGGAGAAGTCCAGTTTTGATCCAAATAATGGATCAAAATAAGCCGTACAAATCTACACATTTGTGAATATCATGCACAGACCAGAACACATTGCCGTTCGTGTTCAATCCATGTGCTGTCTGTTTTTTAACACTGCAATCAGTCGGTGAAGCTTTGCAAGTTTCTATTTTTTTTGTACCATATTAGAAAATCACTGATGAAACTGATGGTAAAACTGACACACGGACCAAAAACCTGAAGTCTAAAATCCCACCAGTCATGACCTCTCTAATTTGGACTGCACCTTTACAAGTAATGTGTCCATAATCTGTATATGTGAATCTTATGATCAACTGGTGTCTAGACTTTTGGAATATATAGTGTAATTCAGTAACATTCACACTTCTAGCAATGCAAGTGCCAGTGCAATGTCAGAGAGGTGTGTTAAGTTTGGAAAACTCTGGTACCGGCACTGCAAGTGTGTGCTATCTAGCTGAGGTTGTGACACACAGACTGTTACAGAGTGAAGAATGATATTGCTAGCAGACAATTGCAAGTGTCAACAAATAGTTGCAAATTTCAAGCAAACTGATTCAAGTGTAAATTTAATGTTTAAACCCTTCAAGACATGCACCGTACTAGTACTTGCCATGTCGTGTCTTCCCTTTTGATGTGGGCTCCGGCGCTAAGCCCACATTTTTCCCGGCACATGTCAACTGTTAAGAACAGCTGACATGTGCCTGGAACAGCCGTGTGTGGAATCGCGATCCACCCAAGCCTCTTAACCCGTTATATGCCGCTGTCAAACGCACCGTGTTGGAATTTGTTTTGTTTGCCGCATCGTCAAAACGACGCATGTGGACGCATCCGCATACAGCCGCACGGCCAGCATACCCTATGTTAAAGATAGGTACGCAGGCCACATGCAGACATAGGCGGAGCTGACCGGAGGAAGTGCAGCAGTGGGTGGAGCTTTACGGAGGAAGTCCACAGCCCTCCGCAGCTCTGAGCAAAGCTAGTATGAAACTAGCCTTAGCTTTACTCATGCACCCTAGCCTGATATAACAATCTCTTCTGCCACTAAGTCCTTGTTTCAGAGCATGCTATCCTATCATGTCCTCCCTTTTTTTACACATAAACACCCGTTTCCATGAAGGCTTGCAAACAACAGGACCATAGGTCCTTTTCCTCCTTAATACTGTTCCCTATCTGCCTAACAACAGGAAACTGCATTTCCTATGCCCACTTAGCTCCTCCCATCCTGGGCTGGTCCCAATAGTTAACCCTGACAGTGGTTAACCAAGCTCAGTGCTGCAGGCCACAAACTACATAAAACAACATTCAACACATGACAGTGCATTATATAACCATAAAACCTTCAAGCGGGGTTTGTGTAGCTTCTGGACTCTTTCACATAAGCATCGGTCAGATTGAATCAACATTCAAAATAAGAATGTTTCTCCAGAATGTGGGAATGCCCCTTCGTCTTTTACGGGAAGTTCAAATGAAACAGATTTTCATGATATTTTTTCAAGGACAATTAATATATTTATGCAGGGTAATCAAGTCCCTTTTATTTGGCTCTTTTATACTTTCCTCATAACTAAGATCCTAGACGGTCTTTTTCAATTGCGTCAACCGGAAATCAGTTTCCTTATGTATTTGTATGAGATCCTCAACGTCAGTCTCATAGGGATGCATAGAGAAACTGATTTCTGGTCCACAGCGAAGAGGCATTGTGACAAAATAGAGTTTGGACGTTCTTGCCAAGTTTCCATAGATTTCTTTTGGGACTCGATTAACTTGCAAGTCATAAGTAATTTTAAAATTAGTTTTCTAAACTGGACAACCCCTTTTGGCAAGAGTTCTATCAAAGACTGTACAGCTGTAACTTTAATTATAAATGCTCAGGTGTCACGGAAATCATTTTTATGAAAAATCTGTATTATTCTTTTCATGACCCATCTTCAAAAAAAAAAGAAACTTTGGAAACAATAAAGAAATAATGCATAAATAAAATAAAAGCATCGAGCAGATTATAAATGAAACATTACACTGATCACTGATATTAAAGAAAAATCTTAAAAAAAAATTCTATTTCACTTAAATCAGAGCTTTCTGAAATAAGGTTTATGTAGGTAATAAAACTTTAATTATTGAGCATCACAGGACTGCTGGAAGATTTAATGGTTTGAGGTACACTGGGGCTTTAATCAGTGATCAAAGAGATCACTGGGATAAAAAGAGCCTCTTCTCCATGGTAATCAGTAGATAACGGTAAAATGGCTCATACTGCAGCTAATTTACAGACTAAAGAAGTTACTGTACATTGGTAATTAAGAGATTCAGGACACTCTCTCTAAATTGATGGTGTAAATGGGACACTGGAGGGGTTATTGAAGGGACAGCATTGGTGTCCAACAAAGCATCGTAATTGAGAAATAAGTTTGAGTATTTTGAATCTTGCCCACAAAAAAGACAACTTATAGGCCAGTAATTACAGTACTGTACTTTATATACTAGAGTATTATGCACTTCTATTGTATGTGGAAACAAGGTGCTTCCAAGAGGAAGATGCTTCAGGACACATCAGTGGTTTTTACGTGTTTCCTTGTTGCATGTTTTATTGTTTTTGACTGTTGGCGTTTTTTTAGTATTTTTCAAATTTTCACTGTCATTTAGCATTCTTTTTTTCTCTCCATTCAACAAGGAAGAAACCGCTAGTATAAATGTTGGCAAAAAGCCTTTTCAGCATTCCCAATGACTTGCATTGTAAAGTCTAGAGTTACTTTGGAGAAGAAAATGCCCAAAGAACGGTTGGCTCACTTCTTTTAATCACCTGGCATCTTTGGAAACATGAATCGGTTAAAAGACGCTCTAAAGACTGAACATACTGAACAAGTTGTTTTGTCATAAAAAAACATATGTTCATTCTTTTGAGCATTTTCTAAATGCTTTTTTAAGACACTGAAAAAGACACTCTACACAGGGCTGACGTTAGGGGCGGGCAAACAAGCAAATGCATAGGGTCCCCACCTACAAAGGGGGTCATTGGCTTCTACAGTCCCTTTACGAAATGCCCAGAGGGTGTACAGCATTACTTTCAGTGAATAATGCTGTGCATCCTCTGTAGTCCCTTCTATCTCTTTCTCCCCCAGTAGTGTTGGGTTAGAAGTTCAGATTGATGGGGAGGGGACAACTCACAGCACAGTAAAGTTCAGATGCAGAGGTCAGGGCAGGCTCCTCCTCATCATGGTTGATCTTAAATGATGTGCTCTCCTCACTTCCTTCCTCTCTGCATCGTTAGGAGCTATACAGTTTCTGAAGCCCCTGTTGCCCATGTATGCATGGTGGAGAGAGCACCTTATAGCTGTGCATGCTGGAGGTCACTGCAATGGAAGTAGCAGTGACTCACCTGCGCAGAAGAACGCTGAAGCCAATGCCCAGAAAAGGGTGAAATCGCGCTATTGCAAGGTGCAGGTGAGAGATTCCGGGTCACCATTACATGTTACAGAGTCACTGTGATGCTAACAGGAAGTGGGTGGTACGTAAATGAAGACAGGAGGCAGAGATTTCTTCCAGGTTCTGCACGCTCTGGAGAAATAAAAGACATTTTCTCAACAACAAGACTGCAGATATACAGGTAGGACTATTTTACATTTTCTATTATCTGTATGCCCATATTAATAGGTTATATATCTCCAAGGGGGTGACAGATTCCCTTTAAAGAATACAACTTACCCTTTCAGCAGAAGTTTGTATTTTTTGGCTCTCTGCATGACATACATGCCTTAGGGAATTGGTTACATTGCCACATTGCCATTCTTTTTGATGCACTGGAGCTCTTGCTGTTTGTTCCCTACTAGTTAAGGACTGGTGGTGTACAGTCACAGACTGCCAGCTTTTACTGACCTTGGTAGCCATGGTATAAAGGTTGTACAAAGTTGTAGGATGGAATTTAAGGTAATAATTTCTTGATTGAGTTTTTTCAACCATGATTTATTTGGAAGAGGCCCAGAGGGTGAACTTAATATCTCCTTCCGAAAGTCCGAGTTCAATTGTGTGGGCCATTCTCAAAGCCATTGTGACAAATAATACTCTTCCTGGTGGCCTTGTGAAGTAATGAGGTCTTCGCTTTCACTTAGATATGTCTTCAGAATTAGATACTGAGTGAACCTAGTGTTTCGTGCCAGAGTTTGATTCATTATTTAAGATTTGTATGATTGCTGCTTCAAAAGTTTGGCTGTGGGAGAGATATTTTGCAGCAGGGGAAGCTGCATGCACAAAGACATATCCGATCTGAATGGCTCTCGCTGGAACTTTAGATAAAAGCACAATGGGCCCTGTTGGGATGTGGTCATAAATTAGCTCCATAAACCAGCCTGGTGTAAACGCACAATGGAGGCCATATTTAATGAGGTCTGGAAATATAATTTTCCATCACATTTTCCCCATGATAAAGAACTACCCGAGAGTTTAACTATGAAGTATGTGACCAGGATATTAAAAGCAAGACAAAGGTGATTTGTGCCGGGTATAGAACTGCCTTTAGGATTCTGCTAGCAGACATTCTTGGCAGTGCAATCAGGAAGACGTATACAAGATATAATTTAAGAACCACCAGAAATATATTTGTCCTCAGCCCATAGTAGGGCCTAAATACATTGCTAATTCACGGCTGCCAAATAACTCCAGGTCAATAGCGTTGTAATGGCTGTGCACAGTATTTTGGCTCATTTTATACTCTTTAATACATTTCTAAGAGTAAGCAGGAGAAAGAGGAGACCACAAAGGCAGAATAAGATCATTAAGAGAATATTGACCTGTATTTTTATCACTATCAAGTTGAGTTCACACAGGGACGTTGTGTATGGTTACGAAATAAAGCATCCATTTAATTCACAACATCTACTAAAAGAGTGAATTTTGATGAAGAATGCATGATATAGCCGAAGAAAAATAAAAGTTTCCAAAATTTGCTAAATTGGTACCATTTGAAAAAAGAAACCAAAAATATAACAGATCTACAAAAATGTATCTCGGATTGTCTGTGATTTTCAGCGAACCTTTTTGAAAACAACCCTAAAGGTTCATGCAGATGTCCACGGATTTTGGTCCGATATCGGACCGCAATACACGGACTGGCCGGGGTTCTCCCGATTGGAGCATTACAGCTTCATGTATTTTCTGTGAGGCCATCATGGTCGGGATGGGAGACCCTTGGCCAGTCCTTGTGTTGAGGTCCGAGATCGGACTGAAATCCACTGATGTCTGCATGAGCCTTAAGATTTTAGGAAATGCTGGCTGAGCCCTATATATCCCCTTGTACTGTAATGGCCATTTTTGATGAGCCAATAATTGGTGAATTCACACTCACTGGATTATATACCAGTATAAACATGTTGGCAATCCCTTGACGAATGAGCAAAACAGTTACTTGCCGGTTGATTTGATTTTTAGGCTTGCATAAAAATCATCATTATTGGCGGCACACCGCTCTATGCTAACGTGATGCATCGCCAATAAAATGGCCCCACGACTTTTCTGTCGGTCTTGATTTGGGAATGTGCTGGAATCATGAATTTGGAGAGTCTGACAAGTTTCGCCAAAAGTTTGCTTTAAAATCTTTTACAGATCTTTTTGGGGGTAAAAGCTTATGCATTGGGGTCTATATGTGGAAAGAATGATCATATAAGTGATCATTCTTTCTCCATCATTGTTCATTTGCCTTGTAAAAACAGGCCAGTAAACAAGCTTGAAAACACTTGAATATGGTCGATTGGCACTTTTCAAAGACTTGACATCGATCTGTGTAAATGGCTCTTTAAGCTTCATTGGCAAACTATGTAGCACAATCTTGCTGCCATACTACCCCAGATGGATATAAAATTAAAAAAAAAGAGTCACAAAAAAAGGCAGCCATATTTAGCAACACCAGACCACAATACTAATGCACTACTAGTAGCAGCAGGCCCATGACAAAGGCAGATGTTGCAAAAGAGCAAAATTCTGATGAAACAACTATTAACACACCTACCATTCATAGTATAAGAAATGCACAAGGAAAATGTTTGTAGAGTCACACAAATTAGTGTGGTGCACGGTGTCTGGCTTACAGCCTATTAGTGGTACCCATAGTTTTATGTCAGGCAAGCTGTACAAAACTATTTAAGTGCACCCTATAGGGGCGGGCCCCATGTTCATCTTGCCAATACTAAAGGGCCTGGCTGTATTTTGCACAAAAATGAAGAAAAAAAGTGCAACAAAAAGAAAAACAAAAAATAATGTAAATAATGCATGAGATATTGATCAATATTTAGGCCAACATACACGAGCTAGCAACCCATGTCAAGAGTCCTCATAGTCTAACGAGCCCCTACACTAAAATTAAAAAACTTGCTTAAGTTTTAATAAAATCACTTTTATCAGCAGGAAATTATCACCAGAGGACTATTTACCCTGCTACAATGTAGTCCTCAATATTCAAGAACTTTGTGTAACCCCGCCCCCACCACTGATTGGTAGCTTTCTGCCTATGCACAGTGTATACAGACAGCTGCCAATCAGTGGTGTGTGGGGGGTTATACAGAGCTCAGCATTCAGAGCACTATTAGATCTGCAGCAAATAAAAGTGATTTTATCAAAATTGCATACAGCAACCCAATATGTGATACACTGAACTAGAGAACTAGTTTGATTGACGCATATGGCATGGAGAAGGAATTTTTCCACTATAATGAGGCAATTATCATCTGCCTCATGGATTGTTTTGCTTCCTCTAGATCAACATGTTAGGTTATAGTTTGAACTCAATGGATTACTGTCAACTATTGATGAGCAAATTTGCTGGAATAAGGCGTTATCTGAGCATGCTCGAGTGCTAACAGAGTGTCTTCGGCTGCATGTCTCGTGGCTGTTCTACAGCCGCAACAGATGCAGGGAGTGATGGATTGCACAGGGGAAGGGAGTGTCGATTTCGCTCACCTCGGGAGAAGGGAGAGAAGGACCCAGCAGGGAACGGCTCTCTGGCACCACCACTTGCCCCAGGTCAGTCAGGGAACTGCACCGAGGGCAAATAGTCGCTGGAAAGGCTTCCCTTATAGGTATGAGTTATTGAGGCGCTCCCAGTGAAGGGGGTATTTATCACCTGTCCAGGCTGTGGATATACAAATAAACTACCCTGCCATCACTGTCAGAGTTTCTCACTAACACAGTACCACTGCTACCAGTTCCTCGTTCGATATACAAGCCCCATCCGACAACAGGCTTATATCGGGTTGGAAACCAACCCTGGGGATAGTGTATAATATAACCGAGCGTGTGAACGTTGGGATTTATGAATCGAGATAAAAGAGCAGCTCAAGATTAACTTTATATTTAATCGCCAAAAAGGCGCACTAGAAAAATACAGGGATATATACAAGAACAAATATACAAGTTTACAAACAGGAGAGCAGTAAAAGGGTAGGGTGCAGATAGGTTACAATTACTGTGTTATGTAGCATGTGACCACAGGGGGTGTTGATGGATCACAGATCCAAATCTTTGTTACGTGGTTCCCTTGACTGCGTCAGGTAACGGACCCTCCTGCCAGTAGAAAACTAAGTCCAATATTAGAAGCTTCCGTCTATCGCCTAGGCTGCGCCTTCCCACACTCTGCGCCCACCCCTGGGCCGGGCTGCCTTCCTCCTCCTATATCTGAAAGTATTATTTTCCAGGGAGAACCATGGATGACCCATGACTTTCCGCCCATAGCTCCGAATTGAATGGCAGCGGTGCCACTGGATTCCACTAGATTTCATCTGCACATAAAGACTAAAAATGCCTACCATATGTAATTCCTGGTGTCTATGCTTTGTAACACCATAACGCAGGGTGCTACAGATGGCTGCTGGGCATGGGCATGTGGGGAAAGGAATGCATATTCTGATTATGTGGCTAGTCTCCGTGATATTGCATTCTGTTATTATAGGTCATTTTACAGATTCAATATCTCAGATCCTTGCAGTGACCTGTGGTGCCCCTATGTCTCCATGTGCTTGAGTCAAAGGAATCCAGTTTGGCTGGAGAGCTCACACCCTGGTGCTAATTGCTAGTCACAGAGCTTCAAAGGGCTTGCTCTTGGAGTTTATTTAAAGGAAAACAATGATCCTGGGGAATGAATGCCAAGGGATGGGGGCTGAGTGGCATGAAGCAAGTATTTTTAGGCCAAACTGTATCATGATGGGGAGTTCCATCAGAAATCAAAATTATATCATTTAGATATCATTTTCCCATATCCCACACAGGGATTGCCTGTTTGTTAGGCATTTTTTCACATGGCCATTTACTTATCCTCCCATTACAACTCATTCAAATGTATACAAAACTTTTTCCAAATCATGAAGCAAAATTATATAGTCTCATCAGAGATGTATTTTCTTTTCCTATTTTCCACTGATTGTTCTTGACATTTGAAAATTTAAATAACCAGTACATAATAGCAGTATCCTTCTAACTTTAATATATGGTTATGCCGTATACACTATATTTAATTTTTGCTGGTCCATTTGAGGAATAGTTGTTTGTAATGAAACAAAAACTTAATGAGTGTTCTTTTGATTTGTAGTGAAAGCTGATTAAAACTGTTATTGTTAGCCTAGTTTTGTTCCTGTAGATCACCCAGGTGTGAGTCATTATCCTAATTAAAACCATCATTGTGACAGGATGGTGACAAGAGAGCATCTGTAAATTAAGAAATAGAAGAAAAGAACCGGGACATTACTGTAGGACCCCTAAAGTTCGGCATTCTAAAATTAACTAATTCAACTTCACTGTACTTTTACTATTCTCTCAAGAAAATATCTACAATCTTCGCAGCTTTACATGTAACATAAGAAATTAATCAGTAATAGATGATGCTATGCATTTAATTGAGGCTGATTAGAGATGAGCGGATCGATTCGCGAATTAGAGTTTGAGCGGAAATTAATGGTTTTGCGCAAATTCAAACATTTTAAGATTTCATATGTGGTTTGCGAAAAAATTGCCTGCCACAATTTCCCACACTGCTTAAGCATCAGAGAGCAAACCGTATGGGTCTCCACATAATGCCCTGGAGCTAGGACATCTAGTGAATTATCATCCCTTGTAGAGAAGTGCACAGTACCTGACCCATCACAGATCAGTGGTTCCCAGTGGAGCACAGTTTGTACTGCAGTCATTTTCCATCTCTAGAATCACTGGGTAAGTCTCTCTCCTGTAAAGAGCAAGCTTTTATGGTCAGTGGGGTCATCGCACTCTTTCCCTTTTGCCTGTAGAATGTAAGCTCACATGGTCAGAAAGGTCCTTTTTCTCATTTCTGTAGAGTAGATGGTAAGCTCGTTTGGTTAGTGGGGTCCACTCTCTCCTATAAAGTGAAAGCACTCTCTCTCTTTCCTGTAAAGTGTAAGCTCTTATGGTCAGTGGGGTACTGTTTTATTTCTCTCTCTCCCTCTTTCCTGCAGACTCTAAGTTCTTATAGTCAGCAGAGTCCTTTCTCTCTCCTGTAGTGTGTAAGCTCTTATAGTCAGTCAGGTCCTCTATCTCTCCTGTAGAGTGTAAGCTCTTATGGTCATCAGGGTTCTCTCTTTCTCCTGTAGAGTGTAAGCTCTTATAGTCAGTCAGGTCCTCTCTCTCCTGTAGTGTGTAAGCTCTTAAAGTCAGTCAGGTCCTCTCTCTCTCCTGTAGAGTGTAAGCTCTTATGGTCATCAGGGTTCTCTCTTTCTCCTGTAGAGTGTAAGCTCTTATAGTTAGTGGTGTCCTCTCTCTCCTGTAAAGTGTAAGCTTTTATGGTCAGCAGGGTCCTTTCTCTCTCCTGTAGAGTGTAAGCTGTTATGGTCAGTGGGTTCCTTTCTCTTTCCTGTAGAGTGTAATCTCGTATGGTCAGTGGGGTCCTCTCTCTCTCCTGTAGAATTTAAGCTCTTATGGTCAGTGGGTCCTCTCTCCTGCAGAGTGTAAGCTCTTCTGGTAAGAGAGGTCCTCTCTCTCAATAGAGTGAAAGCTCTTATAGTCAGTCGGGTCCTCTCTCTCTCCTGTAGAGTGAAATCTGTTATGGTCAGTGGGTTCCTTTCTCTCTCCTCTAAAGTGTAAGCTCGTGTGATCGATGGGGTCCTCTATCTCCTGTAAATTGTAAGCTCTAATGGTCAGTGGGGTCCTCTCTCTCTCTCCTGTAAAGTGTAAGCTCTTCTGGTAAGCGGGGTCCCCTCTCTTTCCAGTAGAGTGTAAGCACTTATAGTCATTCAGGTCCTCTCTCTCTCCTGTAGAGTGTAAGCTGTTTTGGTCAGTGGGTTCCTTTCTCTCTCCTATAGAGTGTAACCTCTAATGGTCAGTGGGGGCCTCTCTCTCTCATGTAGAGTGTAAGCCCTTATCGTCAGTGGGGTCATCTCTCTCCTGTAGAGTGTAAGATCTTATGGTCAGTGGGGTCCTCGCTCTCTTCTGTAGAGTGTTAGCGCTTATGGTCAGGAGGGTCCTCTCTCTCTCCTGTAGAGTGTAAGCTCTTCTGGTAAGCGGAGTCCTCTCTCCAGTAGAGTGTGAGCTCTATCTCTCTTGCCTGTAGAGTGTAAGCTCTTACAGTCAGCAGGTTTCTCTCTTTCCTATAGAGTGTAAGCTGTTATGGTCAGGAGAGTTCTCGCTCTCTCCTCTCCCTCACGAGTGTTATACAAGCTTGCCAGAATTGAGATTTGCACAAATTTACTTGCACAAATCAAATTTTGAGGTTAAATTCTGCAAAGTTGGCAAATTTAAATTTAAAAAGATCCTCTCTGCTCTAATGCTAGCAACTTCTGTGGTCCCAGTGAAGAAAATTATTCCAAGGCATCCTTCTATTTATACAGACCATGAGAATGTCCACTTTTATCTGCATGCACTAACAATATAATCAACAAGGTCCATTAGGTTATTTTTACATCAATATGAAATCGATCCTAGAGACAAGTAAGGCTGTCTTCTCTTTGACCATTGGGGCTTTGCCCAATGATTTACTTTATATGCTGTATCTATTCTGTCTTATTATGATCATATTTTGGACTGGTAGATCATAACCTTTGCTAGCTTCATTTTAACTTTAAGACAGCTTTGTGCTGTCTTCTCCTTGTTTGAGCTCTTTTCTTTTGTATATGGCCCCTATATAGTGTAATTGTCCCACCACAGATATATATTATGATATAGTATGACGGCCCCTATATAATATGATGGTTTCCCACATAGGTCCTTATATAGTATGATGCAGTGACATCATAGCGCCACACAACACCGCCTGTGTGGTGTTGGGCCTCCAGCAGGCAGCAGGCCAGAAGCATCCTGCAGCCTACCAGAGTAAGTGACAAAGTATGAAGCCAGTGGAACAATGCAGCAATGTCAAAGGCGTTGCATGACATGCTGGAAGCATCTTGCAGTGTGCTTGAGTAAGTGACAGAGTATGGAACTGGTGGCTCTGTGCTCCGCCACAGCTGTTAATAGTAGTGCTAACAGAGTTCCAATTGATGCTGCCCATGTCTGGACCGGACCATCTGACATTTGCCAGAATTGCCAGATGCCCAACATGGTCCTACCTATAAGTCTATGCTGAATTGGCGCTCTCCAAAAGGAGACACGTTTCCACTTAAATGACCTGTCAGATGCATCTCACCCAGCCAAACCAGCTCTCCTGCTTTGTACTGATGAGGGGCAAGCACACCAAAACACGTGTCTGCAAATGGAATTTATCGTTTGGATTCTTATCCTAAGCCATGAGGCAAAGCGTTTTAAAGGTCAGTATTGACTTTTGGGATTGCTACATCCAATATTGGGCACCAGAGTTCCAGTCCTCTTCCTCTCTGAAGTGGCTATTTCCATCTCTTGAAATCGTGGTTAAATTTATACCAGCTCTGTAGATAAACATAATGGTCCAAATGTAGGAAAACACATCCAGTAAACATTTTCTCACCATTTTGAGCAGATAATGAAAATGAGTTCCTCTTTGAGGATTTCCTATCTTCCTATTATAACAAACGTTCAATCCTTTTCCTTTTTTGAATCTGGGAGGTTCCACTGGAACATGAACTCTGCTTTTTATACAGTTTTTATGTTGTTCCTTTTTCTAGTATTTTGAAACGGGTTTGCATTTTCTGCCTTAACTAGATGGTGTTAATCGTTGGCGTGGACTTTCAAATGATAGCCATAAAACCTCGCACTTCTTGCCGCACCATTGAGAACAACCAGCTTTAGCTGCTGTATATTCCACCTACACTATCAGCAGAGCAAAGACAGGAGTAAATTGTACACTTACATAAAAAATGTATAAGTGAATCATTGCGCAGGCTGTAACAGCTTTAGTATATTCTGATAATTGGAAACCTTTTAGAAGGTACCGCTGACTTATGCCTGGATGTGCTAGTTAGAATAATATCCTATACAGCATTTTGCTTTAGCTGTAAATTAAATATTACAGACGGCTTAGTCGCTAATTTAGCTTCTACAATCGAAGACTGAAGCTTATAATGAGAAATGTGATATATATGTTGTATTACGGTTTAGCTTAGCTCAGCCGAAGTCAAGTAATACATATGGCACAAATGATGGAATATTCTGCGATTTTCTTCATATGCTTGTTTATACCCTAATTTAAAGGATTTTAGCTAAGGCCATTTCTCAAACCCACCTGCACATTACAGCTGCTGAGGTTGTGTTTCCTTTGTATCGAAAACCTATGACCTTGACACAATCTTATGAGTAACACAAAGTCAGCAATGTTATACAGATGGTACTGTATATTTGTGGCATTTGACCACCCTTTGGCAGATGGAAGCACAGAAAGACTAATAATTAAAATATAAATGTGCAATAATATTTTTATAGTATTATATGTCATATGCATTATTATGGATTTGATTATTAGTAGTTCTAATCCACCATCTTACTGGACTATGTACAGAGTTAAACAAAACATCATTATACTTGCTTCTCCATGGCTCTCCCATACCTGTCCTGCCATTGTTCTGTTCTCTGAGCACTCTTTTTTGGCCATCTTATTGCATGTACCCTGTGGATATTCACTAAATCCCATGCTGTCACATAGGCCATGACTCATGTCACTGATTTCAATGACGTTCCTCATGCCAATACGATGAAACTGAGCTTAGTGAAGAACAACAACACCAGTCAATCAGAACGAGAAGAAGATAAAGGATAGAAGACAGAGGAGCAGATTGGAGGGCCAGTGGTGGTGGGAGAGGTGTGGGGATGGCTGAAGAGAAGTGAATAAACAATTTTATTTTTCATTCTATTCCCAGCAAATTCAATTTGCACCAAATCGAATTTCTAGGTCAAATTCAAATAAATCTGTCCAATTTTGACCAATTTGCTCTCATCCATTGCTATTTTGAAGATTAGATCTATGTGCCGGTAAGGAGTAGGACATATTGCCAGCATTCGCCCTTGAAAAACGAGTGTAGTGTTGTGTAATGTGAACTGTGACAGGCGCTAATGGTGTTAATATTGTGTCACCCCACAGTAGGGAGAGTTAGAGTTAACTTAACAGTTAGGACTACCCCAGAGTGGATGGGCTAAGCTATAGGTACAGAGACCATGTCTTGTCAGGACATTGAATAGGGCCTGGTGTGATTAAAAAGCTGACCTAAGGTCTTGTCAGTGAGCAGTGCAGCATGTCGTTGGTGTCCCTAATGAGAGAGAAGACAGTGACAGAACATAGAGAGATCCTATTTGAAAGAAGCAGAGAAGTGACCAAAACAGAGTGATCAATCGAAGACGGGTCCTTGAAGAGGATACCTAGCAGTACGGTCCAGAGTTTACAACTCAGAGAGGTAACAGGCCAAGACGTGACAATACGTGAGACGTGAGATGAAGAGAGTTCCCTGGGCGGGATTTCGAAGGCGCCAATGACAGAGAAGTTAAGCAACGGCCATTCTGGCAACATAGTTCAGCAGAGGGGAAAGAAGATGCGGAACCGCGAGTTGAGAATAAGACTCTTGCTATCTGGACTGTAGTACTTAGCTGGGGTTGTGGTGAAGCTAAGAGGAATGGTGAAGATAGAGAATGAATGAGTAAAGGAGAAAGAATTGGAATTGTGAGTGGAAAATGCTTCATGTTGTGAAGGAAATATTCATAAAGTTGTGTATTCGCTATCTACTGTAAATAATCCCCAGCAAGTTATCATTTAGTAAAAACTTTATTATTGACTGGTCATCTTCCTTTTTGAACTGTCAAACATCTGGTCGTGGCCAACCAAATTTACTGGCATCATGCGGCCTGTAAGGGCATAGTGACATAGCACAGTCCACACCTCCTCACGCAGGACCCACACCTTCATGTAATGTGCTGGGGTATAGGAGATGATTACATTGCCCATGGCTACTGCTCAGTGCTGCATCCCAACCAGGCCAAATTTAAAGCCTATGCTACGTTAGGCCTCATTCACACATCAGTATTTGGTCATCAGTGTTTGTATGCCAAAACCAGGAGTGTAACATATGGAGAAAAACTGTAATTGAAAGATTAACACCTGTTTGGTGTCTTGGAGACAATCCTGGTTTTGCCATACAAATGCTGACGAAATAATGATTAAAAATACTGATGTGTGAATGAAGCCTAAGGCACTAAAGCAATCCTCGCTGGTATTGGTAATCTGCCTTTTTTTGAGCAACTCTAATATTAATTGCTCATTTAACAAAGAAGAAGAGCAATGCTAAAACTATCATTTATAATGAGTTGTGATAATTCAGAAATATTAGCTATAGGTAACATATTGATAAGTGTAACTACCACCCATTGATGCTTAGCAAGGAGCCAATTCCTCGAGTTCAGTGGTGGAATAGCAATCCTCAAGACTTTTTATGGTAAAATAAAGGACATGCAAAACTGCGCCAGAATATATGCATAGAATAGTGATTCCGCTAATTAATAATAGATATTACAATTGTACAGAGACTAGAGAACATCATCATATTGTGACTAAACAAAAAGTCTGATTTTTATTCTCTTATTAGATGAACTCTGCCCTACTTAGCGGTCTATGTAAGTCTGATCTCTGCTCTATAGTACTATAAAGGTGGTAGTAAAGGTTCTATATTTCAATGGAATTTCAAAAGTTTGAATTATAAATGTAATTTATTTTTCCTCTCTGGGTAACGGCTGAGAGTATTTCATATCCTCTCTACAGCTGTCAATCTCGTCTGTTCTACTGTTTATTGAGTTGTTGCGGGTCATATGATATGATCTTGTGACCCTACTTTGTTTTGAAAAAGGCAAATGGCGCTCCTTCCCTTCCGAGTCCTGCCGTGATCCAGTGGTTTTCCCCCACATATGGGGTATCAGCGTACTCAGGAGAAATTGCACAACAACTTTTTCTGTCCGTTTTCTCCTTTTACCCTTGTAAAAATAAAAAAATTGATTGCAACAGATCATTTTGTGACTAAAAAGTTAAATGTTCATTTTTTCCTTCGACGTTGCTTCAGCACCTGTGAAACACCTGAAGGGTTAATAAACTTCTTGAATGTGGTTTTGAGTACCTTGAGAGGTGCAGTTTTTAGAATGGTGTCACTTTTGGGTATTTTCCACCATATAGACCCCTCAGAGTGACTTCAAATGTGAGGTGGTTCCTAAAAAAAGTAGTTTTGTAAATTTTGTTGTAAAAATGAGAAATCGCTGGTCAACTTTTAACCCCTATAACTTCCTAACGAAAAAAAAATTTTGGTTCCAAATTTATGCTGATGTAAAGTAGACATGTGGGAAATGTTTTTTAGTAACTATTTTGTGTGACATATTTCTCTGTTTTAAAGGAATAAAAATTCAAAGTTTGAAAATTGCAAAATATTCAACATATTCGCCATAATTCCATTTTTTTCATAAATAAACACAAGTTATATCGAAGAGTTTTTACCATTAACATGAAGGTGCAATATGTCACGAGAAAACAGTCTCAGAATCGCGAAGATCCGTTGAAGCGTTCCAGAGTTATAACCTCATAAAGAGACACTGGTCAGAATTATAAAAATTGGCCCGGTCATTAACGTGCAAACCACCCTCGGGGGTAAAGGATTAATACTGAATATTTAACGTGAACCAACTCAGGAAAAATGAGAAAGGACTCCTCTAGACAATACATTCCTACGTGTTGGGTCCATATGCAAAATGGGTGACATACGGACAACCCACTGACCAATGCAAGTTAATTGGGTATTAACTACATTACCTGAATTGTTTTACTTACGGACCCCTGTTGTGAATGTGCTAGAGATGGTTTCTGAGCAGAGGCTCCCTCTGGTGGTTACAGACAGTACTGAACCTTCCAGCGAGGAATGGCAATCTGGGATCACTGACTGGACTGAGATAAGGGAGGTTCCCTCCCATGATGGTTGCCGGTGATCAATTGTTCTTGTCTCAATTGTGGTTCCTGGTTCATTTGGAAGTTTGCTGGAGTCTTGCCTGTGTCTGCTGCTTTCAGATAAGATATTTTTTGCTTTTCTTTTTGTGCTTGCTTTTTGCATAGTTTTCTGCACTTTTGGAGTTCAGCCGGGTCCCCTCCTGGGGTCTGTGCTCCTCTCAGTTTATCTGTAGCCACTGTTATTTGTTCGTTTGCTTTTTCCTGTTTTTTTCAGTGGCTGCGGCTTGGTTTTGTTACACCAGAGATCTGATTTAGGTGGATGAGATCGTGTGATCTCAGGTTTTTTGGCAATCAGAAGTGTTGGTATTTTTTAGGGTTTTTTTTGGATTGCAGTCAGAATTCTTTCCTGTACTTTTCTGTCTAGACAGATTGGGCCCCAGCGTTTGCTCATTCTATTTTCTGTCTGTGTCCGTGCTTTCTTCTTGTCTAACCGCCATTACATGTTTGGGGGCTTCCTGTTTTCTTTGGGGATCTGCTCCGGGGCAGATAGCTTTCATCTTTCTGCCTTTAGGTGTAGTTATCTCTCAGGCTGTGACGAGGTGTCTAGGATCAACGTAGGGAAGCTCCACGGCTACCTCTAGTTGTGCGGTTAGTTCAGGTTACTGCAATCCAATAGGTTCCAGCCTTTCTGGTGTATTACCATTTTTGCTATTTCTCGAAGTGTGCAGTACTTGGATTCGAATATCTGATTAGACTCTCCCATTATAAGTCAATGGCAAAATATGGATCACATATAGGTTGCCATCTATATGAAATGCATTTTTTGCAAATCCATTGCAACTACTAAAGGGAATACTGTATGTCAGTAGGTTTTTGCTATCTAATTTAAGAGTAGCATGATGTAGTGGTTGAGACCATGATTCTACTTACTAGGCCGTGTGTTGCTGGGATCTGGTAAATTGAGAGAGCTTGCGTTAAGCATGTCTGTTGTAGCCATTTTTAATGCTGTCAGGCAATCACTGGCCTTATCATAAGATAAGCCCTCGTCAAGTCTAATGGAGTAATGCTAAGCCATTCCATATTTATGTATAGTAGCAAAATAACTCTTTATGGTCCTGAATTATGAAAACGTAGGTACTATTTGCATTCATATGTCTCTGTAGGAATTTTCCAGGTAGCACAGTAAAATCACCAAAGCTTTTAATGGAGAATACCTAATCAATCCAACAGAAAATTAAAAATTGCTCATACACCCCAATGAAAGGCGATATACACTCTTAATCATGGATGTAATCTAAGATTAAAATGTGCCTGTGACTGCTATAGCTGGTATGAGGGCACATGGGAATTATAAAAAGGGGTATTCAAACATTTGCACAAGTGTCCTCTGTTTCTCATGTGCATCAAAAAATTATCCTTTATGGATTGCCGCACAACTGATACTCTTCTGATGTAAATCTCTGTACCATATATCGATTTACAGGAGATCCACACTGGTATTGTTAAGCCCACTGAAGCTTATCTATGGGGAACATTAGATTTTGCATTACGACATCTAGAAAGGACATCTTGCACTACACATTTCAATTCAAGATAATGACGCAAGTGTTATTAAACTTTGTTCTGCTAGGGAGTAAATTATTGCCCGAAAATAATGGCTTGTGGCAGTGTTTACCATTGTTCTGTTTGCAGTTTATTCCAGCACTATTACAGAGAACAGCACCCTTGGATCAATAGCCTTGCTGGCAGAAACACAGCTACGATGGAGTGCAAAGTATAAAAGCAGCCAGCATATATTGTTTTTAATAGTGCAGGGCTTTAGTAATCCAGCCCCATGTGTACTGCAGAAAGAAAGTTATGAAATTGGAAAAGTTTTCATTGTAATTGTCAAGTTCCTTCTGATAATTTAGAACTATTTAGTTATATCAAATCTGTCTATATTGGGATGAAATCATTACTTTTGACATTTAACCAACATTATCGTCATACTGCTGCCAATCCCATTATTTTATTGGGGTTCTCAAGTTTGTTATTAAACTTGACAGAGAGAAGCTATCCTGGCAAAGGCAAAAAAGGAAGATGTAATAACCTCTGGATTCTGCTTCTGTACTATGGCTTTAACATTCTCTGTGGGTCCAGATGATGTCACAGCCAACAGCCACCTGCCCGCTGCAGACTCTGATGGCCTGTAGGGCCAGGAGACTGGTGGTGGGGACATCATTGATTCCGGTTTGGTGGAGACGGTTGAAGTGGCAACATTGGAGCAGGGAACGCATTCAAGTGGTGAATATGTGTTATTTTTTCTTTCTCCAAGCTGGATTCCTTTCATGAGGGCACAGTTCATGGCAGTCTGGTGGCTGTTAACAGGGCTTTCACAAAGAGGTTTAGTGCAAGCCACTCCATTTACCAGATCCAAGGAATTGCCCTGGATTTCAGCCTTTATACCCCAAACAAAGATCTAGATTTACACAGGGGCCCCTGGATTAGTGCCACAGGGTCAGCTGCTAGCTGGTGGAGCAAGTTTGCAGCAAGAAGGACCATCATGTGAGGTCGATACCAGGAGGTTAAAGTCAGTGGCAGAATATTTAAGCAAGAGAATCATCAGAAAACAGCCAGAGATCAGAACAAGGTAAATACAGGCAAACTCAGAGTAAGCATACAGCAGATAACAGGAAGTGCAATCACTATAACTGGCTTTGGAAACTGACTCCGGAGTGTATATAGAGAGCATCCCCCACCTAGACTTGACTGCAAGGAAAAACACTAACTTGCCTTGCCAGGAATTAACCAACAACTTCCAGGCTTGGCTGAACCGCAAGTCTGAAGAATGAAACTGGACTGTGCAGTGGCATAACAATCGTGGTCACAGAGTGTGCTACAGGAGGGCCCGCCGAAGCCACAGCCAATTTCACCTGGATGCCGGCAGTAGATTGTTCAGCTTTATTCTCCTCCGGACACAGCACATGTAAGACACCATTAGCACGCTTGACACGGTACCAGCAATACATCTTCCACAACTCTGCTTCACTTCTCCTGCTACACCAGAATGGACCACAAAGTAACTGCGGGACAAGAAGCCAGGTGAAAATGGCACTTCGATCTCTTTCCCTGGAGACACTTTAATTCAGTCACAGAAATACACATCTACTAGGTCGTTCACCCCCTTCTGCTTATCCTGCCTGTGTACTCGCTGGTGGCCCATTCACTTCTGATTCCTTTATGCACACTTCTGCTGAGCGTTTAACTACTACTTCGTCAGCCCTCAGCCTCTGGCCAATGGTCCCACGGTGATTCCTTCACCGGTTTTGCTACTGCTGGTACGTTTTTACTTCTCTCTTCCTGTACCCTACACAGCTCAGGACCAGGGACATCTGAGCAGCAACAGGGTCCACCCCCGATGACTGACTCTATCTAGGAAGTACCTCACTCTCGTTCCCGGCCGATACTTCTCCTACTTAACCCCATGGTGTCCTACAAGTCTTCACTACTCTGAATGTGCTCAGTGCCCCCACCCAGTGGCCTATCACTGACCTACATTAAACATCTAACAACTCTCTAACTTGATCCACTAATATGCCCCCATCTAGTGGCCCTTTGCAGAACTACATTTACCCAGCTGTAACTACTATACTACAAGTGCCCTCCTCCAATGTCCCCAAAAGATTCACTACCTTACCTAAATCCATATGAAATACCATACAAAAACACTGAAATACGTCACTATAAAGTACATAACAATTATACACATAAACATAGCAGCAAAGACATTTAAAGGGCTAACCCTGACCCTCCTTACACTGCACAGAAACTGTAATATCTCTCACATAATGTCTTTGCTGGCTCTCATTGCTCGCTCCTGTCTGTGGCCACTGCTTGGTATAATACTGAAGACAGGAACCAGCAAAGAGAAGTGACAATAAATCTACACAAACGCAGCTGCAGAGTTTAGGCAGCACTTTCTTGAATCCTGTCAATCAAGACATGACAATGCTCATTATGCAAATCGACGAGGCATTACAGTGCGCTGAGCTCTTGACCAGGTGCCCTCATTTGCATAAGAAATATTATTTTATAACAACTAAACCATTAAAAGAAAGAAACCCAAAAAGAAATAGGATGAAGGAGCAGAATAAAAAATGGTATATTTTATTAATACAAAATTTAAATAATTTAATCAATCAATATATAATATATAAAGATGAAATGGCAAGGGAATCGGCTACACCTAGAAACCACATATAGCTAGGAAGGTATATAGAATAAATCAGAGTCCCGTAGAAATCAAAATATACCCATAAAGATATCAACAAAGACGTTTAAAGTTGGCCATACATATAAAAAGAACCACAAATAATTGCTGTTAGATATAAAATGCATAAGATATTATGTATATGGTCGCAGAGGGACCAATAAAAAGAGAAAACATAAATATCCCTCAAGCAAGAATAAAGTGCACAGTGCAATATAATGTGGTCCAAAAATGGACCTACCAAAAATATATATTAGAGGGAAATGTTTTGAAGGGTATAATACATATAATAAATGTAAGGTAACAGCTAGAACCTAACAAAATAACATCCAGTGGTTCACAGATCTATAAATGTCAGCCATGATGGTAAATCAAGAAGGGTATACATGAAAGTTTAGAACGGTATATATGTCAAAAACCAACCTCGCTATAATGCAGGCAGAAAGACCCCAACGCGCATTTCGCTATCGTGCTTCTTCGGGGGGCATCAATTAAACCATTAAAAGCTATAATACAGGTATGATTTTTTAACAGTGACTAAGTCTATTGGCCTGCGTAAGTTTCTTAGTAAGCATTTTGGAGGTGATTAGAGATGAGCGAACCTGAACTATAAAGTTCGGGGTTCGTACTGACACGTAGTGTTTGATGCCGAACTCTAAACATGGACTTCTATTGGAAGTCCCCTCCCCATTTTAGGAGTGTAGGGAAGAGAGAAGAGACAGAGAGATAAAGTCCGCATTGATTTCTATGGGTATCTGGTTTAGGGTCAAGTTCGGATAGAGTTCTAGTACCCGAACTGAACTTTGGACTAAAGTTCGGTAGAACCTGACAAACTAGAACAGCCTCGGGTCCACTCATCCCTAGAGATGACAAACTTTAAACAAGATAAAGTAAATCAATCAATATGGTACGGCTCATTAAAAATAACTATTTTCAATACTTTTAACTTCAGGGCATTATTTACATTCTGTATCTGTAGCATTTAGATGTGGGATTATATTATAGGGTAAATGAAAAAAAAAATACTGGCCTGCGTAGGATGTCCGGCAGCCAACGTGTTTCCCCCTGGTAAGTGACATTTGCACTTATTGAATTATCATGTATGAGCCTGAGAAAATGCCATCTATTGTCGGAGTGTAATATTTATTGTCAGCCATATTGAATGTGAATCTAGTGGCAGGAGATCAATAATATCAAATTCATTATAATAAAAATTGTGTTTAAATTACTGACATCTTGATGGTCTTGTGTTTTGCATTTGTTGAATTGTAAGGGAATACAAGCTTAGTATTGATTAAGTTGCAAATCACAGTAAGATTTCTTCCAATACTTATAACATATGAGTTATGTTCCTAACATTATTTGTGTAATAGCCTTAATATAACTCGTCATTCCCAATAATAAAGATACAGTATTGTGCATGAAAAAACATCTTCTGCAAAAAGTCCCTTACTGATGAAGACTTGGCCGTTTAAAGATCTAATTTTTTTTATGTAATTACCGGAAAGTTTTACAAAACCGTGGTGAAATACTAGAAGAAGTTCCAGATTTGGGAATTTAACAATTACTATGTTTATTTCCATATCTTTAGAAATCCATCCATCTTACACTATGAATTTCTAAAGATTATAGAATCATAGAATGTTAAGAGTTGGAAGGGACCTGTCATGTGGGTGAGGTGCCAATCAGGGCACCGCATTCCTGGGTGACCTCTCAAATGACAATATGCTGGCAGCGAGAAAAGCATTTTGTTCTGAACACATTGTCACTTGACGCCTAGTACTCTACGGGACTCTAGTACCTGTTTCTGAAGACCAAAAATGTAGACTTAATTAAATAAATGAATATTGAAGAAATATAGGGAATGAACTAATACATATAAATAAAGTGTTTATATGTACATGTCAGAAACAACTGCTGGAAACTGTAAATAAGTTTCTAGGTTGAGGACAAGAGCTACACCAGGGTCTTGTATGGAACAAACAATGCACCAGAAAAATAAAATCAAGCAGAGAGAATCAAACCTAGTTTCATCTGAATTTGGGATGACAAAAAAAGAGGCAAAATTTATTTTTGCCGCCTAACACTAAGTGCCACCCTAGGCACAGGACCTTTTATATCAATGTCAAAATACAGTCCAGGATGCATGTATATATTTTGCAATACTTCAACATATGATATATAATTATTTGTATATACAATATTGTAATGAAATATGCCAGTATCAGAAATACATAATAATATAGTACTGCCTTTATTACTGGAAAACCTCCACAGGAAACCTAAGCAAACATGGAACAGAATTTATAAGCAAGTCAATCTTTGGCTATAATAAAAAAATAAGAAACCAGTAGTGATAAGTAACAATGCTAACTACTGTGCTATTTAATTAGATACTGCCAGTGTAAAGAGAAGACATCTGCAGGATATTAATGAGTAACGCCAAAGGTGCCACTGGTAGCCAAAACTCTGAGGAAACAAAAAATAGCATCAAAAGTTTCCAAAAGAAACCCAACTACAAAGGTGAAGTAAGAAAGTAATAGCTACAGCTGGATGAACGGAAAAGAGCAACCAACAACAAAAGACGCAGGTTGAAAATAATCAGGGAGATGGATAATTTGCTTCTGTTCTGCACATTACAGATTTCGCAAAAAAAGATCTTTCCTGTATTACAGTGAACTTGGGTATTTATGTCGATAGAAGAAAAAATAAACTGAAAGCCAAGATCAAAAGAAAACTATGGGGAACCCAATCAAAACATGGGCTTTAGCCTGAAAAATTAGACTCCAACCCATGTTTTAGAAGACAAATTCTGCAATATCCACTCGAGAAGAATTGACCTGGTTCGGATTATTTGTACTAATTTGTTTGTTGGGGAACACAAAGAGATAGAAACTACAATATAACATTGATGGAAATCTGTTGTCTGATACTTCATCCCGCAGCTTTTACCTGATTCACGAGCAAATCAGCAAGCCATTATTACATCTTCAATTGTGTGTAGTGCTGAGCATCTGTGCCGCTCGAAATTCCCCGCTGCACTCTTTGAAGAATAGCCCGCTGCCTCCTGTCCTACTTAGAGCTTTATGTAGAATTTAAAAAAAAATCAAGTTAAATATATTAATAAAAAATATACATAAGAAATGTATGAGGACATTCTGATTTATAACTGCAATAAATCTTACAACATCACTAAAAACCTGTGCTGATTAATGAGACCCTGTCAGAGTCGGGATGGCATAAGAAGCTCATTTTTACTTGGCCATGAAGTGGAGCTTTATTCACTTATTTTTTTGTGATATTTTAAAGTTAATAAAGAATTTTTCATCATTTAATGATGTTTGTACAAAAGAGAGGAGCCTGAACGCTTTCCCACTGGGGCATAATAAACGTTGTAATAATATTTGTGCCACCCCCAAAAGAGTTTCATCTGAATAAGAAGACGCAAAGTTACAAATGGCATGTTATAGTCATGGGGTCTTGTCTTTTCTGCACTTTATTTTTCTTCTCTAAGAATCTGTATGAAAACAGTGGGCTAAGATAAGTGTGTGATGGATGGTGACTTTAGGAAATGGGGCTTGGAGTAACACTTAACCCATAAATGGGTTGTCTACTTTCAAAAATTGACAGGGTCAAGTATAAGTTTTTCATAGTTATAAAAAAAAGAGGGAACAATTCTATTTGGGGTTAGAAGGTGAAAAAATAATTTAAATTCCAACATTGTTGCTTGGGATACATTTCTTAAGGCTTTGGAAATAAAAAAAACTTAAAAAAAATTAAACTGTTGTCATAATGACTGTCGTAGAGATCTGGCAAGTCTTAAAAGGGATTCCAGTCTTTGCAGGTCCAAGGGTATGTAGAATTTTCCTCCTTTCACCCTTCACAAAAGGTCTGGCCATTACTGCAAAGACCCCTTAGGGCCCCGTCTCACATAGCGAGATCGCTGCTAAACAGCGATCTCAGCAGCGATCTCGCTATGTCTGACACGTACCAGCGATCAGGCCCCTGCTGTGAATCGCTGGTCGTGTCAGAAATGCCAGGACTTTTTTTTGATCTCTGGTCTCCCGCTGGCCAGCACGCATCGCTGTGTGTGACAGGCAGGAGACCAGCGATCTCCTGGTAACCAAGGTACACATCGGGTTTCCAAGCGCGGGGCTGTGCCTGGAAACCCGACGTGTACATTGGATACCAGCGCGCTGCTGCAGGGGAGCTGGTAACCAAGATACACGTCGGGTTTCCAGGCGCTGCGCGGTGCCTGGAAACCCGACGTGTACCTTGGTTACCAGCTCTCTGCATCAGGGCGCTGGTATCCAACGTACACTGCGGGTAACTAGGCGACGTTTCCCGCAGTGTCGCTGTCCTGATCGTTGCCTGAGCTGCCTGTTTGGCAGCTCAGCAGCGATCATGTAGCGACACACCAGCGATCCTGATCGTTGTCAGGATCGCTGGTGTATCGCTATGTGAGACGGGGCCCTTAGTTGTATCCATTGAGTAGCTGCTGACTGCTGGAGCAATTTGGTGGTAAAGTAGTTAGATCAGAATCACAGAGACAAGGATGAGCTTAAAATCAGCAGGTAAAGTCATGATCAGAAGGATAGCTAAAGTTAGACCAAGGAACAAGTTATCAATTCAGAACCAATCGTCATGCAATGGTCAAAGGGTTATATGATTAAAGGTAGAGACTGTTATTGGCTAAGATGGAAATAACTGATTCTAGGTCCCAAGTTCTGACACTGAAATATCCAGCAATGATGTCAGCACTAATGCTGATCGAGCAGTGAAATGCTTGAGTTCTCGGTACTTGAATCGAGCACGTCGGACGCTTGGAAAAAAACAATGTGAGAAATAAAAAACTGGCCATGAAGGAAAAGGGTTCAAAACTGCTGTTAAAATGTAGGTTTTGAGCTCCAGTCAAATAAGTTAATTATTGACATATAGTACTTTGGATACTAATTAACTTTGTCAGCCATCTTACAAATTCAGAAAATAGATTTAGAAAAAGCTCCCTTTAAGTCATGTTAAGTACAAATAAATATCCTCCCAGATTAAGGGTCTCAAAGGACTCTTGATGACAAGTTTGGTGGTGTTGACGGAAGTTATGCCTCCTTCCAACCCCTTTAGAGAATTTGTACCAACGTCAGCAGACAAAGAAATGTATTCCATTAAAGATCTAACGGTCCCTCAAGACCTCGGTGAAACTCCAGAGATATGGCTGGTTGTCTTGCCAGACCTTAAATGACAGATACGTATCTTATCTGATGTTTAAAGGAGTGCTATCATCAAATTTTAATAATAAAATCAATTTTTTATTGCACTAGTAAAATTACATTTCTGTTCTTCAAACACTGACCATCTTTGAAAGTTATTTGGGCATGTGGCCAACAGATGGATTGACATAAAGTCATAATTAGCTTCTTTGTCTATTTAGTGGTGACAGAGTATATTCAGCCACACATAATGATTTTACGTTCTCTATAGAAATGCTTAATGCCTAAGGCGTAGGGAGACAAAGTGACCTGTGTAGCTAATGTTGATCTGATAGTGGTGTCTCTGATGTCAGCACTAGGTGATATTGTCACAGGAAAGTCCCCATTCCCAATGACCTGGACAATTATTATACAGTACATCAGTGTTTGAAAGTGCTTGCAGGAGTATTTATAGCTCATTTAATCTGGCAGGGGTCATCAATTATTATTAACATTTCCAGACATAAATGTAAGGCTTGATGACAGGAGAACCTTCATGAACTTTGCAGACTTTGGCAAAAAAGCTTATTACTGATATAATCATGGCTGTTTTCAAGAAAGTTGAGTTGGAATTAAATGCTGTGCTCTATAATAACACTGGTCAACACAAAAAAAATCATCAGCAAAGGTAACATGTCTGATTTATGGAGTTTTACGTATATGCTTAGTATTGCTCTATCACATAAAGCTTCTGAGATAGAAGCATTTTTGTTATTACGTTATTTCTGCATTTTCAATGTATGTGGTTTTTCCTATGTTATTCCCATTTCTTTGCTTGTCTTATTTAATTGTGAATTTTCTTACAGGGACAACATCAGTAAAGGTTTTAGTGAGTTTTATGGGAAGGAGTATTGACAGTGCAGTCAACCAATGACTGCTTCTCGGAAAGTCACGTTAAGGGGAGGAGCTAACTGTCATGAGGCGGTAAGATTTGAGTCAGTCAGAAAAGGATGGTGATGACAGCAAGGACTGGTATGTAAGACTCTGTCAGGAGACAGGCCTCTACAGGGATCTGAGCCCTGCCGTAGGCAGATGGATGAGAAGACAGCGGACAGCCGCCATTGTGAGAGGATTTTCACTGCATTACTGGGAGGGCAAGATGCCTCAGAGAGAAGAAAACAGCTCAGCCACTGAGGTGTAACTGAGTGAGGGTCTCCACAGAGAGAGAACCTGAAAGCAGCTAATATCACACTGAGAAACTGCCTGCAAATGTTCACCTGTAAGGTATAGGCTGACCTGTTTACCTCACAACTGTATATAGTTATCTACCAGATTACCTCCAGTAAAATCAGTTCTAAATACAAGCTGCCTCTGACGTCTCTGGGGAAATATCTACATATAGTCGGTCGGCTCATCGCTTTTTTTTGAGTCTGTCACCACCATTGAACTTACTCTGCTGTTTGATCTGATTTAAAGGAGAAAAATGCCCCGACAGTGTATCAATCATCCGAACAGATTCTGCTATGTGTGATTCTTTTACATCAAAAGGCCAAGTACATTCAATCACTCATGATATTAACAAGATGTACCAGATGTACTTTAAGTGTCCACTTGATGATCAAGACAAAAGCTGGGCCTCTGATGTGATATGCTCAAGTTGTTCAAATGGTCTTCGTGACTGGTTGAATATGAGGAAAGTGACTATGCCATTTGCTGTTCCCATGATTTGGAGAGAATCCAAAAATCATAGTGATGAGTTGACTGCTACTTTTGTTTTGTCAAACTGAAGGGCTTTTCTACAAAGAACAAACATATGATTAATTACCCTTCACTTGAATCTGTAATTAGGCCACTTCCACATGATGGTACCATGCCAGTTCCTGTACCACCGTTGTCTGGATTGGATAAAAATGAAGTAGAATGTGAAGACTATGGAGCTGAAGCTACTGGCGAAGACATGGAGACCTCAAGTCAAGATGAGTATGTACCTGATGGAGCAGCTGAGCAGCCAGAACGCTTTATTAAACATAAATTAAATGATCTCATCAGAGACCTTTCATTGTCAAAAGATAAAGCTGAAATTCTTGCATCTAAGTTGAAACAGAAGAATCTTCTTCTTGATGATGTCAAAGTGTGTTATTACCGAAACAGAAATAACACTTTCACACAATTTTTCACAGTTGATGGACCAATGGTGTACTGTAACAATGTTTATTGCCTCTTTGAAGAACTGAATTAAGAGTATTTTGTTGCAGATTGACGATTGTTTATTGACTCTTTCCAGAGAAGTTTGAAAGCAGTGTTGCTTCACAATGGAAATATGAAACCATCAATCCCTATTGCTCACTCATGTCATCTAATAGAAAGTTATGAAAATCTGTCAGCTGTTTTGGATGCTATACAATATAAGCATCATCAATGGAATATCTGTGGAGATTTGAAAGTGATTGGTCTGCTAATGGGAATGGAAGGAGGTTTCACAAAATATTGTTGCTTCTTGTGTTTATGGGACAGTAGAAATACAGTAGAGCATTGTGTTCATCATGATTGGGGACAGATAAATATTTATGCTCCAGGTAGAGACAATGTTCCTTTAGTTGCTCCAACAAAAATCTTTCTTCCTCCACTATATATAATGCTCAGATTGATTAAAAACTTTGTGAAAGCCATGGCAAAGACAAATTCACAAGAGTTCCAGTACATTTCACAAAAATTCTTCAGCATTTCACCAGCAAAACTGAAGGAAGGGGTATTTGGTCCTCAGATCTGGGAGTTTATGAGAGATGATGTTTTTGGAGGAACTCTAAATAATAAGAATTGAGATCTTGGAAAAGCTTCAAGCAGATTTGTGAAAACTTCTTAGGAAAACAAAAATCTCTAGAATATGTTGAAGGTGTTGAGGAACTGCTAAATGCATACTAGTGTCTTGGGTGTTGCATGTCTCTGAAACTGCACTTTTTGCATTCACATTTTAGATTTCTTCCCTCAAAATCTTGGGGATGTAAGCAATGAACAAGGCAAGCGTTTTCACCAGGACATTAAAGTAATGGAACACCGCTACCAGGGTTTTTGGAATGACTCAATGATGGCAGATTACTGTTGAATGTTATATAGGGACAACACTGCAAAATCATATCACCGACAGTCTAATGTCAAGCACTTATAATTTCTGCTCATATTTTGATTTCTATTTTGCATGTGAAATTATTTTGGTTCAATAAAAACTGTTTTGTAAAGTGAAGCATTTGTTTCTGATATGTAGATTACTGTTTTCTTAATGTCGCCAGTATATTTCCTACACCTTATAATAATGATGCAACTCCATGTAAACTATACGTGCTACAGAAAAACTATATACATTTTTTAAATAAGAACAAAAAGATAATAACATAGTTATTAAGGTTGAAGGAAGACTTTAAGTCCATCTAGTTCAACCCATATCCTATCCTAACCTGCCCTAACATGTTGATCCAGAGGAAGGCAAAAAAAAACCCAAGAGGCAAACAGTAAGCTTCTTAAATTTTAGTAAGGAATCACTCATTACAACATTAGACGGCAGAGAGTTCCATAGTCTCACTGCTCTTACAGTAAAGAATCTGCGTCTGTGATTATGGCTAAACCTTCTTTCCTCCAGACGTAGAGGATGCCCCCTTGTCCCCGTCACAGGTCTAAGAGTAAAAAGATCATTAGAAAGGTCTTTGTACTGTCCCCTCATATATTTATACATTGTAATAAGATCACCCTAAGCCTTCGTTTTTCCAAACTAAATAACCCCAAGTGTAATAACCTGTCTTGGTATTGCAGACCCCCCAGATCTCTAATAACCTTGGTCGCTCTTCTCTGCACCCGCTCCAATTCAGCTATGTCTTTCTTATACACCGGAGACCAGAACTGCACACAGTATTCTAAGTGTGGTCGCACCAGTGACTTGTATAGAGGTACAATTATGTTCTCCTCATGAGCATCTATGCCTCGTCTAATGCATCCCATTATTTTATTTGCCTTTGCAGCAGTTGCCTAACACTGGCCACTAAATGTGAGTTTGTCGTCCACTCATACACCCAGGTCTTTCAGTGACAGTTTTGCCCAGTGTTTTACAATTAAGCACATAATTATACTTCTTGCTTGTTCTACCCAAGAGCATGACCTTACATTTATCCCCATTAAAGCTCATTTGCCATATATCAGCCCAAGCTTCTAGTTTACATAAATCCTCCTGTGATATAAAATTATCCTCCTCTGTATTTATTACCCTGCAGAGTTTAGTGTCATCTGCAAATATTGAAATACTACTCTGTATGCCCCCTACAAGGCCATTAATAAATATGTTAAAGAGAAGAGGCCCCAATACTGACCCCTGTGGTACCCCACTGGTAACCGTGACCCAGTCCGAGTGTGCTCCACTAATAACCACCCTTTGTTTCCTATCCCTGAGCCAGTTCTTAACCCACTTACACATATTTTCCCCTATCACTATTGATTCAGAAAAGTACAAAGTCACCTACGATCATTACAAAAAGTATTTTTATGTAGACCTGTGCAATGGCACATCGGGCAAATATCAGACAAGATTAGACTGAGATCGAAAAAATTCTTCCAAATAGTATAAATGAGAAAGTGAAACATGTTTTTATGCATTTATCCAGCTAGAAAGGAGGCTTAAAATTGGAACAGTCATCAGGTCAAAAGTGGCCAGTTTCTGCTCTTATTTAATTCCTGTTGCTCCCCTGAGTATTCCACTTTTTTTAATCCACCTAACAGTTCCAGAGATATGAACCTTATTGTTTAGTGTCAATGTTTAAGTTCTTTATGAAGAATGCATGGCTCATGGGATCATATGTGGGCATAGTTTCCAGGATCCTCTGGGTCCCTTATTTAGATTTCTCTGTAATACTACCTTATGAGCACTGCACCCTTACAAAGACCATAAAATCAGCACTAGATAAAAAGGCCCATGTCTGTTGAAACTTGTGGCAGATAGGAAAACAGCTTCAATAGAATAAAAGCTGCCCATTTTTGACCTGGTAAAAGTTAATGGGAAAAACATGCTAATAAGTCTCTCCCTTCGTTGATATCTCCCCCCAGTGCCACTTACAGGTGTCTATTTTGTAAGTCAATGTTTGACTCCTTGAAGCAAACTCTCTTAGGGGTCAGACATAGGCTTAAGGCCATCATACACGTTCAACTAACATCACCTGAACTTGACGACATTGTGGTGTTTGGCCGACAGTTTAATGTTTATGAGGGGCTTCCAACTCCTCCTCGACAGATGATGTTGGAGAAGATAATGATCTGACATGTGCAGTTTTGGAATACCAATCTTTTTATTCTCATTCAAAAAATTTTAGAGGGGTCAGGAGAGATAGCTGATTACTGGATAATCGGCTAAGCTATTGTTTGTCTGACAACTATTTATTGTGCATTGGGCCCCATATAAGGAAGGCATCTTAAGGTGGCACTAGATGTAATTTTGTTTCTTCTAAGGTGGAGAATTTTGTTATCATGAGGTTACCGCGACAGTGTGGAGTCAGAAGACAGGAACATCTGATTGCTCCTACTGCGGCACTGAGAAGAAGCACTTCTCTTTCATTTTCATGGTGTTTATTACATCTGACAGTACGTGGGTTAATTGGCCATGTTGGAAATCTCTGAGCTCACAACTGAGCTCAGTTAGCCACTCCTTTCCCCTATATAATCTGGCCTCTGATGCAAATCCTTGTCAGAGTTAGCATTTGCTGCATGGTTTCCAGAGGGAGAGGTGTTCATCTGAGAATGTGTGTTGGAGGAGTTTTCTATTACCGTTGCTTGGTTTGTAAGTGTGGTAATTCCCTATCCTTCTCTAGTTTAGTTTATTCCCCTACCTTCATGCTCCGATGCATTCCTCTGTTATATGTGAGTGAATATTTTGTATGCCTGGAGTTTTCCGTTAACCCTTGTTTGTGTTGCTTTGTTTGTCGAGTTGGTGTAGTACAGTGCACAGTAGTGCCCCTCTTTCCTGAGTGGGGAAGAGAACAGACAAAGGACTGACTCAGTAGATAAGACAAGATACACGTTCAGAAGTATCCCGGGGAATAGGGCGAGCTAGGGCGCCCCCTAGTGTTAGGGACAGAGAAGGAGCCCCTGTTTCCTTGTCACCCGACAGCTGTGTCCTGACATTTGCATATTTCAAAAACTAAACATACAGATCAATAATTCCTTCTAATTATCTACCCTGTAAAAAAGCTTTGCCATGTCATAGATTATTTTATAGTTAAATTAATGGTAAATCTTGGGTATACTTTGAAATATTTGTGAATATTCAAACATTGAGCAATCACAATATGATCACAATGCAATCATTCCAATATGCTTTTGTGAATTGCTAATGTATAAAATTATGTAAATTACAAAGTAGAACCAATTGGTAAAAGTGTTACATTTTATTTATATTTTCAGCTTTAAAAAGTTCCCCCACCAAGCAATCCCCTTTATCTTCACCCACTTTAAGTAATAATATGATTTTTGTGCCTAACATCCTCCCCACAAAGTAATAACACTGCTTTTGTGCACCACAAAGTAATAGTATCTCCTCTGTGGTTAATGATGGGTGAACCCATGAATGTTGGGGTCCAAAGAGTTCTACCGAACATTTAAAAAAAGTTTGGTTTGAGAACTCGAACTCTAACCCAAACCCAGACCCCATTCAAATGAACGGGGGACCCGAACATCCGTCATTTCCCTTGCTGTCATCTGCGTGACAGAGGGGGAAACATGCAACCTGATCTGTGGTAAAATCGATACCGCCGGTCAGAGCGCTGCTGTTACAACGCTGTCAGAAGACAGAATGTGAGCCAGCAGCTGTTACAGCCGGGTAAAAAGGTTACCACCAGTCACCGGCGTCAGTCGATGAGAGTACTACTGTCATCATCCTTCACTTTCTCTCACTGATAGCAGAAAGAGCTGACAAGGCTGAGGAGAGTATACATCAGCCGGCAACTGTGCAATAAATAAATAAAAACAATAAATAAATGAACGCTCATCATCCTCGCCTGCTTTTGCTGCTATCAGTGAGAGCAGGTATAGGATGATGACAGTAGTACTCTCATCAGCCGACGCCTGTGACTGGTGGTAACCTTTTTAACGCTGGTCACAGCTGCTGGCTCTCATGCTGTCACCTGACAGCGTTGGAACAGCAGCGCTCTGACCGGCGGTAACAAACTTAATGCTAGTTACAGCCGCTGGTGTTTCTCGCGCTGTCACACAGATGACAGCATGGGAAAAACCCAATGTTTGGGCTTCCGAACCCGGACAGCAACACGGACTTCCTGGAGAAGTTCGTGTTCGGAGTATGTGCATGGTCACTACTGTTGGGGTTCGCCCATCACTATCTGTGGTTCTAAAAATGGTGCCCACTTTGTGAATACTCAAAATAATAGTATCCTCTTTGTGAATTCACATAATAAAAGTCTCCCCAATGAAGAAATAGTGCCTCTTACGTGCTACTACTAAATTTGTGCATTAGTCAAATAATGTTTTAATTGTGTACTCACATACTAATATTGCCCCCGCAAACTAATAGTGCCTCATTTGTGCCCCTAAAAAGTAATAGTATTGACCCTGTGCCCACCAAGGAAATAACAGCCCCTTTGTGCCCCAGATTAGTAGTCCATTCATACACAAGCACTTTTCTCTTTATTAGTCTCTTAAGTCCACTACATAATACTAGTGCCCCATTGTGCACTGGGCTTGGCACAGGCAGCAAAATGAGGTTGGTGAAATGTATTATTGTTACAGTCTGGCGTTTTGTAAGTTCCAGGAATAAAGTGACCTGTTTCTAACCAGAGTAGATTGCAGGGCAGGAAATTGAAGGCTCTCTGTTCCCTCAAAATATGTAACTAAATTCATGTTTAGTAAATGCAGATACAGTATAGTATGGTGATTGTCATGTGGATGGGGCAGCGGACTAAAAATTCATTGCATGAACCCTGGATAGCTGAGTAGAAGTCAGGTATTCAGCAACCGTAGTGAAAAATTTATAAAATCATCTTTTATTAATTGTTCTTAAAAAATTCCATAAAGGGAGAATAAAAAAGGGATAAAACATATGGCCTATGCATTTCCAGCACTAAGGCTATGACTAAGAGCCTTGAGATGAAACCCACAAACTGCTCTCTTAGTCATAGCTTTAGTGCTTGAAATGTGTATGAAGTGTGTTTTATACCTTTTTTCTTCTCAATTTATGGAATTTTTTAAGAATAATTACCGTATATACTCATGTATAAGCCGACCCGTGTAAAAGCCGACCCCCCTAATTTTGCCACAAAAAACTGGGAAAACTTATTGACTCGCGTATAAGCCTAGGGTGAAAAATGATTATGCCCCCATATGATGCTCCACAGATTATGCCCCCATATGCTGCACAGATTATGCCCAATATGCTCCACAGATTATGCCCCCATATGCTGCACAATTATGCCCCATAGTATAGGCCTCATATGCTGCTGCTGCAAAAAAATGACATACTCACCTCTCGTCACTGGGGGGTCAGGTGCCGGTGTCCTGCGCAGGTGGTGACACCAGCGTGCTATGGGGGACAGGTGACGGTGTCACCGCTCGCTCAGGACCCCGGCACCTGAGATATTTACCTGTCCTCTCTGCACCGCTGCACTGCGTCCTCTTCTGACTCCTCTGGCTGTGAATGATCTGGCAGGGGGCGCGGCGCTCACTAACGACGTCATCACGCCCTCTGCCTGATCATACACAGGCAGAGGTGTAGACCGAGGGAGCAGCGTGCAACGGTGGCACGGGGACAGGTAAATATAGCTATACTCACCTCTCCGCCGCGCGTCCCTGCAGTGTCTCCTCTTCTCCCGGCGCTCTCCGCAGCGCTTCAGTCCTGCAGCGGTCACGTGCTACCGCTCATTAAAGTCATGAATATGTGCATATTCATGACTTTAATGAGCGGTGCCATGTGACCGCTGCATGAAGGAGCCGGAGATTGTGGGAGAAGCAGGGGGGCTGCAGAGACCGCGCCGGCGGAGGGGTGAGTATGATCCGACACCCCCGCTCCCCCTCCCCCGCTGACCCCCGTATATGACCCGCGTATAAGCCGAGAGGGGGACTTTCAGCCCTAAAAAATGGGCTGAAAATCTCGGCTTATACATGGGTATATACAGTAATAAAAGAAGATTTGATAAAGTCTATCACTGCGGTTGATGGATGCCTGCCTTCCACTCAGCTATTTCTACTCGGGAGTAGGCCCAAGATTTCTAGATTTCTCTCCATGCACCAAGCTCCAATAGGTTGATTCAAGTCTGGATCTGATGAGCTGATGTGTCCTTTCTTTGATTGTTTATGTTCATTTAGTAAGAATTATTTCCAATGGTTTCAACACTTCACAGCATAGACAATTGCCTTCAGATATGAGATGTGTAGCATCTGAAACAACGGATACTGGAAGCCTGTGCTAGCATTTTTTCTGCGGTGTTGCTATCAGTGTGTCAAGAGTGGGATAAGAGGGTTACATTGACAATCCAACACAATGGGCTGCACTTTGAACACATTTTATAAGTGAAACCACAAAAAGAACTAAGCAGTATACAATGCCAATAAAAAATAGTTTCTTTATTATAGTCAAAACAGACAATCAATATATAGTACAAAATATCATAGATACTAATTAAACACACTACAACAGGCTGCTGCCATCAAAATATAGGGACAGCTATCCTACACATATACCAATACTTCCCATGTATAAAAGTGCAGATTTGGCTGCTGAGAATGTACGTTACAGGTGCTGCTAGTGCTAACTCAGCTAGCATAAATTAGTCATAAGCATGTGCAAAATCACAAACTACACTTACATGAGAGGTGGGTCAAGTGTGGCGTCCCCAAGCGCCTCAACGCACGTTTCGTCTCTTCCTCAGGAAGACCCACCTCTCATGTAAGTGTAGTTTGTGATTTTGCACATGCTTATGACTAATTTATGCTAGCTGAGTTAGCACTAGCAGCACCTGTAACGTACATTCTCAGCAGCCAAATCTGCACTTTTATACATGGGAAGTATTGGTATATGTGTAGGATAGCTGTCCCTATATTTTGATGGCAGCAGCCTGTTGTAGTGTGTTTAATTAGTATCTATGATATTTTGTACTATATATTGATTGTCTGTTTTGACTATAATAAAGAAACTATTTTTTATTGGCATTGTATACTGTTTAGTTCTTTTTGTGGTTTCATAATACATCAGTTTTATGCCTTGAGATATATATGTAAGGGATAAGCTATTACATTTTATAAGTGGTCATAAACTTGTAAATAACTCATAAAAGAATAAAATTACGTTAAAACCAAGAAAACCATTTTTTTCTTGTGAATTTCTAATAAGTTTGATGTGTCACATGACCCTCTTGCCATTGGAAAAAAGTAAAGTTGGATCCAAAATGGCTGACTTCAAAGTGGCCGCCATGGTCACCACCCATCTTGAAAAGTTTTCCCCTCCCATATACTAATGTGCCACAAACAGGAAGTTGATATCACCAGCCATACCCATTTTATTTTGCTTATCTATATAAATGTCCCAATCTGTAATGTACTGTGTTTTCTTTAATTAGTCCTGAGTTGCATTGTGTGCACCAAAAAGGGAAGAGTTGGGGTGGGCATTTCATCAGGGAGGGTGGATTAGAGGGTGTAAATAGTTCAAATATGTAGGCAAACAGTGGATATATACTTCAATAATTTCTTTGTATGTACTGTAAAACACCTGTTATTATCAACTGTTCTGAATTCTAATTCTAATTGTTTCAATAAAGTTCACCGATTGAACAAACAGGAGAATTATAATGTTTACTCTTATTCTGTCCATTAATTGTCAAGAAAAATTTGTGTCATGTATGTGCATTTTAAGAATCCTTCAAAGATGACTCTAAGTGTGAATAACCATGAAAATCTTAAAAAGGGCAGATTGTACAAGATTATTTTCTTATGTTCTGCCAAGTTTGCCAATAGTCTGATCAAGCCCTGAAGTGAGATCTGATCGCTGAGAAACTGAAAAGTTCAGAAAGCAAAACTTTCTGAGAAATTCTGAACTGGTATTACTGTAGAGCTGCCAAGTTCCATCTGTATCTGATATTTTTTTGTCAATGTTACAGGCAACTGAGAGAAAGGGGTTTTTTTTTAGCAATAAATGCTCTGATGAACTATAATATATATCGAGCTGCTTTAGAAGAAATTTCAAGATTAAAATTTTTCATAGTTTCGATTTTAACTCCCTTTCTTTTTTTGGTATTTGCACCCTTAACACTTCTGTTTTACTCTATATTGTTGTGTGTGTTTGTGCACATGTGGACCATAAATATATGGAATATATATGACGCGACATTTTAACTTTGGCCCTAGCATGTAATTTCTCTTTTATTCCAAGTCGTAAGGTAAAATAGAATGTTTATCTGCGAAAAAAACAGCTTTAAACTGTGGCCAGTTTTAGTCAAATCTTAATATTGTCTGGAACCACCATAGATATCAAGTTTCAGCCTAGATATAAAGCCAAGGTTTGGAGGGGTTGCTCCTATTCTTTAATATATCCAGTCAACTAATATTCATGAGTCTAGCCATGTTAGCTGTTTGTTATGTGGGAAGAGATAAGGTTGGAAACCTGGGTAATGTCTGCCATGTTCTGGATGATGGAGGGGCATCAATACAACACTTTGTCTGGCAATATGTATTCTGATACAGGGTTATTGTAATAAGCTTTGGTTCAAAGATAGCCTAGCTTTAAGTCTGAACTTTCGTTAACTCATATTGAGTACAAGGCAGTGTCATGCTTCACCAAGGAGCCAGACGGTGCATGGTGAAACAAATGGGAAATAAAGCACTGCAACAAGGGAAATATTAGAGGGATACCCCTGAATTTCGCCCTACACAACCCTGAGCTCCCTGACCTCCCTAAACAGGTTCTTTCACCCTGTGCAGTAATCACATTCCTAATCCCTGTCTTGCTCTAAGCACAGCCTTGGCTTCAGCAAAGCATTTGATAAAGTATCTCATACTATCCTTATTGAAAAAATAACCAAATGACAAGGCTATGGTTAGGTGGATTCATAACTGGCACAGTGATTGTACACAAAGAGTGGTTATAAGTTGTTGCATATCCAATTGGAAGAGAGTTTCTAGTGGGGTACCACAAGGCTATGTCCTGGCCCCAGTATTGTTCAACATTTTTATAAATGATTTAGATAAAGGAACTGAAGGTAAACTAATAAAATTTGCAGACGATGCAAAGCTAGTAGGGATAGCTAACACTGTAAAATACAGATAAAGGTGTCATGTTTAGGTAGCTGAGGAGAAAAAACAAAAACGGCAATACACCAGAGAGGCTGGAACCTATTGGATTGCAGTAACCTGAACTAACCAGACAACTAGAGGTAGCCGTGGAGCGTTCCTACGTTGATCCTAGACGCCTCGTCACAGCCTGAGAGATAACTACACCTAAAGGCAGAAAGAGGAAAGCTATCTGCCCGGGAGCAGATCCCCAAAGAAAATAGGAAGCCCCCAAACATGTAATGGCGGTTAGACAAGAAGAAGCACAGACACAGACAGAAAATAGAATGAGCAAACGCTGGGGCCCAATCTGTCTAGACAGAAAAGTACAGGAAAGGATTATTACTGCAATCCAAAAAAAAACCTAAAAAATACCAACTCTTCTGATTGCAAAAACACCTGAGATCACACGATCTCCACCACCTAAATCAGAACTTTGTAGTAACAAAACTAAGCCGCAGCCACTGAAAAAAACAGGAAAAAGCAAATGAACAAATAACAGTGGCTACAGATAAACTGAGAGGAGCACAGGCCCCAGAAGGGGACCTGGCTGACCTCCACAAAAGTGCAGAGAACTATGCAAAAAGCAAGCACAAAAATAAAAGCAGAAAATATCTTATCTGAAAGCAGAAGTTGCAGGCAAGACTCAGCAAACTTCCAAATGAACCAGGAACCACAACTGAGACAAGAACAATTGATCACCGGCAACCATCATGGGAGGGAACCTCCCTTATATCAGACCAGTCAGCGATCCCAGATTGCCATTCCTCGCTGAAAGGCTCAGTACTGTCTGCAACCACCAGAGGGGGCCTCTGCTCAGAAACCATCTCTAGCACATTCATAACAGTACCCCCCCTTGAGGAGGGGTCACCAAACCCTCACTTGTGCAACCAAGCCGATCAGGATGAGCTCGGCGATAGGCACGGGTCAGTCTCCTAGCATGGATGTCCGAAGCAAACATCCAAGAATTGTCCTCCTGACCATAACCTCTCCACTTAACCAAATACTGGAGTTTCTGTCTAGAAAAACGAGAATCCAATATTTTCTCAACCACATACTCCAGATTGCCCTCAACCAAAACAGGATCAGGAGGCATAGCCATAGGAACCACTGGCTCGACAAACCTCTTCAACAAGGACTTGTGGAACACGTTATGGATCTTAAATGTCCCTGGAAGAAGCAAACGGAAGGAAACAGGATTAAGAATCTCCATGATCTTATAAGGTCCAATGAACCTAGGCTTAAACTTTGGAGATGCAACCCTCATAGTGATATTTCTTGAGGACAACCAAACCAAGACCCCACTTTAAACCGAGGACCATCAGTCCTATGCCGGTTGGCAAACCATTGGGCCTTCTCCTGAGAGAGAGACAACCTCTCCACTACCTGGTCCCAAATCTGCTGCATTCGCTCCACAACAGAGTCAACACCCGGACAGACAGAAGCCTCCGCCTGTCCCGAAGAAAATTGAGGGTGAAATCCAGAATTGCAGAAAAATGGAGACATCAAGGTGGCAGAACTAGCCCTATTATTAAGAGCAAACTCAGCCAAAGGCAAAATGGCGACCCAGTCATGTTGATCAGCAGACACAAAACATCTCAAATAAGTCTCCAAGGTCTGGTTTGTTCTCTCGGTTTGTCCATTGGTCTGAGGATGAAAAGCAGAGGAGAAAGATAATTGAACACCAAGTTTAGAACAAAATGTCCTCCAAAATCTGGAAACAAACTGGACTCCTCTGTCAGACACAATGTTCTCCGGAATGCCATGTAACCGAACCACGTGCTGAAGGAACAAAGGCACCAATTCGGAGGAGGAAGGTAACTTAGGTAATGGCACAAGATGTATCATCTTGGGAAACTTATCACAGATTACCCAGATAACGGTCATTCTCTGAGAAACAGGGAGGTCGGAAATAAAATCCATAGAGATATGGGTCCATGGCCTCTTGGGCACAGGTAATGGCATTAACAAACCACTAGAGCGAGAGCAAGGCTTGGAGCGAGAGCAAGTCCCACAGGACTGCACAAATTCCCTGACGTCACAAGACAAATTATGCCACCAAAAGGACCGACTCACCAAGTCTCTGGTACCAAAAATCCCGCGATGACCAGCCAACGCGGAACAATGAATCTCAGACATCACACTCTTCTTCCACTGGTCTGGGACAAACAATTTCCCAATAGGGCAGCGCTCAGGTTTATCCTCCTGACACCCTTCCAGAGCCAGTCTCAAATTGGGCGAGATGGCGGAAAGAACTACACCCTCTTTAAAAATAACAGTAGGATCAGATAACTCAGGAGAGTCCGCAAAGAAACTCCTCGAGAGGGCATCCGCCTTAACATTCTTAGTGCCAGGAAGAAAAGAAACCACAAAATTAAAACGTGTGAAAAACAAGGCCCACCTGGCCTGTCTAGGATTAAGTCGCTTGGCTGATTCGAGATAAACCAGGTTCTTATGGTCCGTGAGGACCACTACCTGATGTTTGGCTCCTTCCAGCCAATGTCTCCACTCTTCAAAGGCCCACTTCATGGCCAATAACTCCCAATTACCCACATCATAATTATGTTCAGTTGGAGAAAAATTTAGAGAGAAGAACGCACAAGGGTTACTATTAGAGGTCTCTGGATCTCTTTGGGACAAAACGGCACCTGCCCCAATTTTAGAGGCATCAACCTCCACCTGAAACGGTAGAGAAACATCAGGCTGCCATAGAACAGGAGCAGAAGTGAATCTCTTCGCTTAAGTTCCTGAAACGCAGAAACTGCCTCAGGAGGCGAATTCACCACATCAGAACTCTTTTTGGTCAAATCAGTCAATGGTTTAACAATACCGGAGAAATTACCAATAAATTTACGATAAAAATTGGCAAAACCCAAAAATCTCTGAAGAGCCTTTAATGAAGTAGGTTGGACCCAATCACAGATGGTCTGAACCTTGACCGGGTCCATTTCAATAACAGACAGAGACAAAATGAATCCCAGAAATGAGACCTTCTGTACGCCAAAAAGACACTTTGATCCCTTCACATACAGTGTATTCTCTCTCAAAATCTGGAACACAGTCCGAACATGTTTCACATGAGAGTCCCAGTCATTGGAAAAAATCAAGATATCATCCAAATAAACAATCAGAAATTTATCCACAAAATCCCTGAAAACATAATTCATGAAGGATTGGAAGACGGAAGGAGCATTAATGAGCCCAAAGGGCATCACTAGGTACTCAAAATGCCCCTCTGGGGTATTAAACGCCGTCTTCCATTCATCCCCATGCTTAATGCGAATAAGGTTATACGCCCCCCTGAGGTCAAGCTTGGTAAACCAACTACCACTTTTCACTCTGGAAAACAGGTCAGAAATCAAGGGTAACGGATATTGATACTTCACAGTGATCTTATTCAAGAGACGATAATCAATACACGGCCTCAATGAACCATCCTTTTTGGCCACAAAGAAAAAACCGGCGCCCAAGGTTGAAGAGGATGGTCTGATATGACCCTTCTCCAATGACTCCTTGATATAAGATTGCATAGTATCGTGTTCAGGTACAGACAAGTTAAAAAGGCGACCTTTAGGAAATTTACCACCAGGCACTAATTCAATAGCGCAATCATAGCTCCTGTGAGGGGGCAAGGATGCAGATTTACTTTCACTAAACACATCCGAAAAATCAGTCAAAAAGTCAGGAACATCCTGAGACTGGGAAAAGGCAGAAAAAACAGGAGTGTCAGCATTAACAAATTCACCGCACACACTACTGAATTTAGCTTTGCAAATTTATAGTTTATTGTGCTCCACATCGATGAGTAAAGTGCCACTTGAATAGGTAGAACGTGCAAATATAACAAAAAGATACCCCTACATTCAAAAATACCCGACGTTTCGACCCTCCTGAGTCTTAGTCATGGGGTACTAGAGAGAAATCAGAGAAAATGACGGGGTGAGTATTTAAAACAAAATACAGAATATATACATGTGCAAGATATATACACAAAAATATATACAATATATATACACAGGGATATGCACAACAGATAAATATAAAATGTAAGCATAAGGAAGATTCCAGAGATATTTGATTGATAAATAGTGTGCAACTTTAGTAATCACATGTCAATATTATCTATTCATATGAACGTGTTATAATGATATATGCACATATCTCATACTCAACAAGAGCAAGATGGAGGGAAAGGGGGATGATACCTGAATGGTGGGTAGTACAGAGTGCAGGCACTTGTCACGGTTAGACGACCAAAATTTCTAGCAGTGGTTATAAGACACTGGAACAAGAGATGTGACATGTAATACTTAAATGAATAAATAAGTAAATAAGGGCTGTTCCTAGTGGGACTGGTCTGTAATTAAATGCCATACATCCAGAGAAAAGTAAAAGCAGAGTTACCTGTATCAAAAACATATATGTGCTGCATAACAGGAAGCTGGCAGGTGGGAAGAAACAGATGGCTTGTGTCTAATATGAACGATTTAGTAGTTTTAACCAAGGGTGTCAGGATCTTCTCAAGGTAAATCGAGAGGGGTGACAATATCGAGTCAGTAGATGCTACAATAGGTCTACCTGGAGGGTTATTAAGAGACTTATGAATGCTGGAATGGCGGCGCTCCCGCGCCCTGCCATGGCTGCTAGATGCGGCTGTGAGAGCACTTAAGGCATTGCAAAAGAATAAATCTATTGTTATTAAACGGTGGATAAAGGGGGCGCCACGGTCATTATGGACCACTCCCTTTACACCAAAGAGGTTAAGCGGCAATTTTCCGATACTCAGACTTATAAAATTGTCCCGAGAAACCCTACCTTTGGTATTAACTCTAAAATTCAAATTCTACTAAAAACTTCTCTTGACAAGGGAATAATAGACCTAAAAACAGCTACGTTTCTCACCAACTCTCATCCAATTACTCCGGTCTTTTACATCCTCCTCAAAATTCATAAGTCTCTTAATAACCCTCCAGGTAGACCTATTGTAGCATCTACTGACTCGATATTGTCACCCCTCTCGATTTACCTTGAGAAGATCCTGACACCCTTGGTTAAAACTACTAAATCGTTCATATTAGACACAAGCCATTTCCTTACAGTGATCAAGGAGTTCAAAACCACATCACCTGATAGTCTTTTGGTAACATTAGACGTCAATAGTCTTTATACATCCATTTGTCACAGCAAATCTATCTCATAACTCCATTAAATTTTGCCTCGATCTCCTGACACTGATCTTATATGAGAACTTCTTCCTCTTTGAGGACACGTTTTACATACAATCACGGGGCACCGCGATGGGTAGCAATGTGGCACCTGCCTATGCTAATGCATTCATGCACATGTTTGAACAAAAGTGGGTGTATCCCATTGAGACTTTCAAGAAGTACGTCAAATGTTACCATCGTTACATTGACGATATTTTCTTTATCTGGGAAAGCTCTCCTGAGTCGCTGATCTCCTTCCATACGTACCTTAATTCTATTGACCCAGACCTACAGTTTACGATCCATTACAACATTAACAATATTTCATTTCTGGATACTCAGGTATTGAAGGACTCTGTTGGCAACCTCTCTACCGACTTATATGTGAAACCTACAGACTGTAATAGTCTTTTACATTACTCCAGTAGCCATCCTAAACCTACCAAAGATAGTCTTCCAAGGTCTCAGTTCACACGCATCTCTAGAATAGTCTCTGACCCTCATCTGTTAAAAACACGCCTGGAGGAGACATCGCACAAATTTAGAGAACGAAACTATCCCGTCAGACTTCTCAATAATGAAGTAGCCCGTGCCCTCTCACCATCTGAACCACCCCCGTCTACCATCAAGAAAGAGAGGGTCCCATTCGTACACACTTATCACCCCCTTATGTCTAAAATTCATTCGAGTATTCGCAAACACTGGCCACTCCTGACACGAGCATATTCTTCTATTGATGCTTTTACAGCTCCTGCTTTGATGTGCAGTAGTAGGGCCACAAATCTCAAGGATAAGCTAGTACACGCAGATATTGGTAGTACGCAACCTAAGCCTATACAACGCTATCTTACATCACGTCGACATGGGACTTTCCCCTGCCTAAGTTGTGCTTCATGCTCAAACGTAATAAAATCGGATAACATTACTCACCCACGAACAGGCAAATCCTTCCCTATTAAAGGTTTTTTCACATGTGACTCCAACTTTGTGATATATGTGATCAAATGTCCCTGTGGTCTCTTATACGTGGGTGAGACTACCCAACATGTACACGATAGGATAGCAAGTCACAAATCGACGATACGTACTAACAAAACTTGGTTACCCTTACCTGAACATTTTTCTCAATACAAACATTCCGTAGCTCAATTAAAATTCCAAGTAATTGAACAAGTGGTGAGACCCAGAAGAGGTGGGGACTGTATCAGACAATTAAAACTCAGAGAAACGTATTGGATTCACAAACTCGATACGTTATCCCCTAGGGGCCTCAATAGGGAAATCAATTGGCTTCTTTAATAAACTTCTCTTTCTATTTGTATTCCAGACTCGCTGAATACTATTCTTTACCGGTAAGTTTTTGCATTTTTTTTCAGTCATTTTTTCATTTTTTCATTTTGGACCTTTTGCCCGTTTAATCTTCATTTTTTTCTTTATCTTTTATTTTTAATTTTTTATTTTTTATTTTTATTTTTATGTCATTTAGTTCTTACATCTTCTTCATTTCAGTCGCTCTTTTTTCATCATCATTAGCATAATTTTTTATTTTATTTTTTATTTTTTATTTTTCTTTCAGTTTTATTATTCATATTTTATATTTTTTATTCTTTTTTGCATCAATTATTTATAATTTTCTTTTCTTTTTTCACCTTTCATTTTTTAATCTGCCTTTTTTATTTTTATTTTATTTTCATTTTTTCATTTTTCTCATTTTATCTATATTTATTTTATTTTTATTTTTATTTTTACTCATAATAGTCACTTGTAACCATTATTTCTCTTTTTCCATATTCTTTTTCCTTTGTTCCACCTTTTCCTCTATCACACTTTGCTTACGTTCCTTTTTTGGTCTCACACTCTCCCTCCTATTGTTCTCTCTTCTCCTCTTTTATTTTTATTTTTCTTGCCGGTTTTCCATCTCAATCCCTCTCTCTTCTACTCTACCGTACTCTCCCCCCCCTGTTTAAACGTTAGTCGGGCCATTAAACTGCCTGGCCTACTTTCACTCTTCTCTCCTTCCTGTGTACGCCCTTAGTCTCCTTGCCATTATCTAAAATGGTGATACCAAACACTCCTGCGCATGCGCAGTGTTTTCAGACCATAACGCAACGTCACTTCCGGCCCCGATTACGCATTTCCGGGCCGGCGGTACGCATTGCGGGCATATAAACCGGGCTGATCCCCATCCCACTCACAGCCGCATCTAGCAGCCGTGGCAGGGCGCGGGAGTGCCACCATTCCAGCATATATTCCTATACAGGTAACGACTGTGAGCTTTGTCACCATTAGAGTTATGAATCGTCTATGGGACCCTTATTCCTGGTGGACTAATAGGTGTCTGTTTCTTCCCACCTGCCAGCTTCCTGTTATGCAGCACATATATGTTTTTGATACAGGTAACGCTGCCTTTACTTTTCTCTGGATGTATGGCATTTAATTACAGACCAGTCCCACTAGGAACAGCCCTTATTTACTTATTTATTCATTTAAGTATTACATGTCACATCTCTTGTTCCAGTGTCTTATAACCACTGCTAGAAATTTTGGTCGTCTAACCGTGACAAGTGCCTGCACTCTGTACTACCCACCATTCAGGTATCATCCCCCTTTCCCTCCATCTTGCTCTAGTATGAGATATGTGCATATATCATTATAACACGTTCATATGAATAGATAATATTGACATGTGATTACTAAAGTTGCACACTATTTATCAATCAAATATCTCTGGAATCTTCCTTATGCTTACATTTTATATTTATCTGTTGTGCATATCCCTGTGTATATATATTGTATATATTTCTGTGTATATATCTTGCACATGTATAAATTCTGTATTTTGTTTTAAATACTCACCCCGTCATTTTCTCTGATTTCTCTCTAGTACCCCATGACTAAGACTTGGGAGGGTCGAAACGTCGGGTATTTTTGAATGTAGGGGTATCTTTGTTATATTTGCACGTTCTACCTATACAAGTGGCATTTTACTCATCGATGTGGAGCACAATAAACTATAATTTTGCAAAGCTAAATTCAGTAGTGTGTGCGGTGAATTCTATGTTTTCGTTGTCTTTGGTACCATAGGGTCCAAATTCACCAGCACCTTTACACTTTGAGACCTGAGTGCACACCCATTTCTCTAGTTAGCATTAACAAATTGGCAGCCCCAACTGGTCACAGACACAGATTTCCAATCCAAAACAGGATTATGAGACTGTAACCAAGGGAAACCTAGTACAATAATGTCATGCAGTTTATGCAGCACCAGAAATTTGCAACTCTCCTGATGATCTGGTTCAACCCTCATTATCACCTGAGTAGAAAACTGGGGTTTATTCTCAGCCAAAGGGGTAGAATCAATGCCCAGTAGGGGAATAGACTTCGCAGGGGTATCATGGGAAATCCACAATGTTTGACAAAGTCAAAATCCATCAGGTTAATAGCTGTTCCTGAATCAACAAAAGCCTGAGCAGAAAATGTTGACAGGGAGCAAATCAGGGTAACAGTCAACAGAAATTTAGTCTGAACACTACCCAAGACATCTGAGCGTGCAAAACGTCTTCCCCGCTTAGGGCAGACTGAAATAGCATGAGAGGCGTCACCACAGTAGAAACATAACCCATTGCGCTTTCGAAACTCATGACGCTGTGCCCCAGAAGTCACTCCATCACACTGCATGGGCTCAGAAGTTGGCTCACAAGGCAACACTATCCCACGCATACCTCTGCGCTCATGCAAAAGGCTGTAAATTTGAATAGCCAATGACATAGAATTATTGAGACCAGAGGGAGCAGGGAATCCCACCATAACATCCTTTACATTCTCTGACAGCCCCTTCCGAAAAAGGGCTGCCAAAGCATCATCATTCCATTTGGTCAGGACTGCCCACTTTCAGAATTTCTGACAGTACAACTCAGCGTCTTCAAGACCCTGATTTAATGCCAACAAGGATTTTTCAGCTTGATTAGTGACATTAGGTTCATCGTACAATAACCCCAGAGCCAGAAAAAATACATCAATATCATTCAAAACAGGATCCCCAGGTGTCAGGGAAAAAGCCCAATCCTGAGGGTCACTGCGCAGGAGAGAGATGACAATTTGAACCTGCTGTGCTGTGTTCCCTGAGGACTTAAGCTTTAAGGCAAAAAACAACTTACAGTTATTTTTGAAATTCAGAAATTTAGCCCGATCAACCAAAAAACAAATCTGGCATGGGAATCCTAGGTTCCACAACCGGCAACCCAGCAAGATAGGTAGCAATACTCCGAACTTCAGTGGCAAGCTGATCCCCACGGCCAGACAACTGTGCAAGCTCCATTGAGAGAGAGAAAAATAAATCATCCTCAGCACCCAGAGAAAAAGAGGAAAAAAATGCCACAAACAGGAAAAAAAAATCTCTGACAACTTTTTTTTTTTCTTTCCACACTATTTTTCCCTTCTGTGAGTACCATATACTTTTCAGTCTGGCCGGTGATACTGTTATGTTTAGGTAGCTGAGGAGAAAAAACAAAAACGGCAATACACCAGAGAGGCTGGAACCTATTGGATTGCAGTAACCTGAACTAACCAGACAACTAGAGGTAGCCGTGGAGCGTTCCTACGTTGATCCTAGATGCCTCGTCACAGCCTGAGAGATAACTACACCTAAAGGCAGAAAGAGGAAAGCTATCTGCCCCGGAGCAGATCCCCAAAGAAAATAGGAAGCCCCCAAACATGTAATGGTGGTTAGACAAGAAGAAGCACGGACTCAGACAGAAAATAGAATGAGCAAATGCTGGGGCCCAATCTGTGTAGACATAAAAGTACAGGAAAGGATTCTTACTGCAATCCGAAAAAAAACCCTAAAAAATACCAACTCTTCTGATTGCAAAAACACCTGAGATCACACGATCTCCACCACCTAAATCAGAACTCTGTAGTAACAAAACTAAGCCGCAGCCACTGAAAAAACAGGAAAAAGCAAATGAACAAATAACAGTGGCTACAGATAAACTGAGAGGAGCACAGGCCCCAGAAGGGGACCTGGCTGACCTCCACAAAATTGCAGAGAACTATGCAAAAAGCAAGCACAAAAATAAAAGCAGAATATATCTTATCTGAAAGCAGAAGATGCAGGCAAGACTCAGCAAACTTCCAAATGAACCAGGAACCACAACTGAGACAAGAACAATTGATCACCGGCAACCATCATGAGAGGGAACCTCCCTTATATCAGACCAGTCAGCGATCCCAGATTGCCATTCCTCGCTGAAAGGCTCAGTACTGTCTGCAACCACCAGAGGGAGCCTCTGCTCAGAAACCATCTGTAGCACATTCATAACATAAAGGGTTAGGAAGGATACAGATAAGTTTGAACAATGGGCAGCTACTAATAGAATGGTATTTAACAGGAGAATGCAAGATTCTAGATCTGGGCAAGAAAAACGAAAATTTAATCTATAGAATGGGAGAAGTAGAGCTAAGCAACAGCACGTGTGAAAAAGACTTGGGTATACTAAAAGATCACAGACTGCACATGAGTCAACAGTGTGATGCAGCAGCAAAAAAGGCAAACACAATTCTAGAATGTATTAAGAGAAGCATAGAGTCTATATTCCGTGAAGTTATTATCCTCCTCTACACTTCCTTGGTCAGGGCTCATCTGGAATACTGCTTCCAGTTTTGGGTACCGCAATTTAAAAACACATTGAAAAACTGTAGCAAGTCCAGAGAAGAGCTACCAGAATGGTGAGTGGATTGCAGAGTATATCCTAATGGTTTAAGAGTCTGGGAATGTTTAGCTTGCAAAAAAGAAGGTTAAGAGGAGACTTAATAGCTGTCTACAAATATCTGAAGGGACGTCACAGTGTAGAGAGATCTTCCTTATTGTCTTTTGCACAAGAAAACAAGAAGCAATGGAATGAAACTGAAAGGGAGAAGATACAGATTAGATATTAGAAATTTTTTTTTGACAGTGAGGGTGATCAATGAGTAGAAAAGGCTTCCATGAGAGGTGGTGAGTTCACCTTTAATGGAAGTCTTCAAACAGTGGATGGACAGACATCTGACTGAGATGATTTAGTGAATCCTGTGCTGCATTGTTGGACCCCATGACCCTTGAGGTCCCTTCCAACTCTAACATTCAATAATGCTATGATTCTAACACTAGTCCTGCTCTTCAATACAGACATACAGGCAAGGGTAAAAGAAAAAAAAAGCAATCATAGTGCATTTTGACTAAGGAATGGTATGCAAAAGGAGGGGAAGGATGAGGCAAACCGAAAAGGGAGATAAGGAGAAGGAAAACACCTGACAAACTTCCGTTCATTTATTAAAATGTAGAAATTTTTGCAAATTTATTAAAAAAGAAAAACTGAAATATCACATAGTCATAAGTATTCAGACCCTTTGCTCAGTATTGAGTAGAAGCACCCTTTTGACCTAGTACAGCCATAAGTCTTCTTGGGAATGATGCAATAAGTTTTTCACACCTGGATTTCGGAATCCTCTGCTATTCTTCCTTGCAGATCCTCTCTAGTTTTGTCAGGTTGGATGGTAAATGTTGTTTTACATCCATTTTCAGGTCTCTCCAGAGATTCTCAATTGGGTTAAGGTTAGAGCTCTGGCTGGGCCAGTCAAGAATGGTCACAGAGTTGTTCTGAAGCCACTCCTTTGTTATTTTAGCTGTGTGCTTAGGGTCATTGTCTTGTTGGAAGGTGAACCTTCGGCCAAGTCTGAGGTCCAGAGTACTCTGGAAGAGGTTTTCATCCTGGATATCCCTGTACTTGGCCTCATTCATGTTCCCTTCAATTCCAACCAGTCGTCCTGTCTCTGCGGCTGAAAAACACTCCCATAGCATGATGCTGCCGCCACCATGGTTCACTGTTGGGATTGTATTGGGCAGGTGATGAGCAGTGCCTGGTTTTCTCCACATATACTGCTTAGAATTATCACCAAAAAGTTCTATATTCGTCTCACCAGACCAGAGAATCTTATTTCTCATAGTCTGGGAGTTCTTCACGTGTTTTTTAGCAAACTCTATGCGGACTTTCCTATGTCTGGTACTGAGGAGAGGCTTCCATTTGGCCACTCTGCCATAAAGGCCTAACTGGTGAAGGGCTGCAGTGATAGTTGACTTCGTGGAACTTTCTTCCATCTCCCTACTGCATCAGTGGAGCTCAGCCACAGTGATCTTGGGGTTCTTCTTTACCTCTCACACCACAGCTCTTCTCCCACGAATGCTCAGTTTGGCTGGACGGCCAGCTCTAGAAAGACATCTGGTGGTCACAAACTTATTCCATTTAAGGATTATGGAGGCCACTGTGCTCTTAGGAACCTTGAGTACTGCAGAAATTCTTTTGTAACCTTGGCCAGATCTGTGCCTTGCCACAATTCTGTCTCTGAGCTCCTTGGCTAGTTCCTTTGACCTCATGATTCTCATTTGGTCTGACAGTGTTTAAATTATTAAAGTGTTTGAATTCACACAAAACCGTGAATTTCAGGAATGTCTACTTAAACTCGATCCTCCACGGATTGATCCACTTAACTGTAGTAAAAACCCTATTGAACAGTGGTATAAACCAGTGAAGTAAAAAATGCCATGTTATAACAGATAATTACATTCTTAAATTAGTATAAAAAACCTTTTAGAAGTGTTGTAGTATGTTCTGCAATTTGTTTTATTTTTCCCACTTCCCCTTCTGTTTTTCCATCCCTTATGTTATTTGTGTTATTTCAATCTGTCTCTGGCAGTTTTCCATTCATACAAAATTTGACAGATGACATCACTTGGCCCCTCTCCGTTTTTCCAATTTTCATAGCTTTTTTTCATCAAAACTTTAGAGTTTGTCAAATTCAATGAATTTTCAGTATTGTTTCCTTTCCACTTAAAGTTGAAATAAGCAAAAAAATAATTACAATTGGTTACGTGAACCATTCCTTTATTGAGATTATTGTTGTGGTAGATCAGCTCACTTGGCTGCTCATAGAGGTAGACACAGGAACTCTGTCTCTTTAAATTTTCCACTGGTTTATTTAGGTACTGCATAAACCAGGGCAGGGTTTGCAACATAATCATGGCCTTTCTGGCCTAATGGTAAAACAAAACAAAGCAAATGGCACAGTCTGTGTTGCTGAGGGGATCCACATGCTCTGGGAACAAGCAAAGGAAAAAAAAGGTCTTATTTTCCTGTACCTTCACACCTAGCTCTGGAGTTTACATCTCAAGGCACACCTAACACTGAATGACTCAGAAGGCTATTATTTGTTAGGTTATTTTAATAAGCCAAGTTACTTCCTAAACCACACCAAGAGGTGGAAATATGGTGAAGGTCCTTTCACCCACTCTATATCTTTTCACTAAACCTAGCAGTTAACATGGCCTATTAACCCCTCTCAGCATTTAGTGTGTTGGAGCTGGACCATATCATATCAATGAAGCTAACATCGTCAGTGATACATATCTTTCCTCCAGTATTTTGCTAGTGACTTTGTCGCAAACCCCAAAACTGGGGGTTTGGCACCTTCGGTCGCCAGAGAGGAAAGTCTCGACAGGGAATCTGCATTATCGTGCAGTTTGCCAGACCTGTGCTCCACTTGAAAGTTGAAGTCCTGGATAGAGATGAGTGAACTTGTTCGGAAATGGTTCGCCAATCTCAAATTCGACACAAACATTGCACATTCGGATTCGTGTTCGGTTTCACAAGCATTTATCCTTAAAATCATTAAAATTAGGCCAAAGGTTGGTAAATCATCATGTTTCCACTAATGTTTTTGTCAGGACTTTGGTTAGGATAGTAGTGCTGTATGATTAGTGCGAGGTCAGAGTAGCAGCGGACTGTATTTTTTTACATTTTTTTTTATTAACTTAATGTTTGGAGGTGTTGGCAGCCAATCAAGGTGCAGAGACTATCCACAACGTCCAGACACAAGGGCTTCTGTGATTGGCTGCCGATGTCACATGTCCTTCTCTATATAAAAAGCTGACATGCTGATTTTGCGCTATTTTGTCAGTGTAACAGCACAGAGAGGCTGCTCCTGTTGCTGCTGCACGTAGTTAGATAGTTCAGATACATAGGATTCTGTGTGAAATCAACCCTCCAGAGCCTAAATCGTTTGACACCAGGCCATATTTCAGAATCTAATTCCTTTCTTCTAAAAGTGTGGACCATACACCAGGCCACATTTCGGAATTTAAATTGTTTGTGCTAATAGTATGGTTCAGCCAGGAGTCCGCATTTACAAATCTAAATTCTTTCTGCTAATAGTGTGGGCCATGCACCAGGGCACTTTTCAGAATCTAAATCATTTGTCCTAAAAGTATGGGCCAGAGACTAGGCCACATTTCAGAATCTAAATAGTTTCTGCTAATAGTGTGGTCCAGAAACCAGGCCACATTTCTGAACCTGAATCCTTTCTGCTAAATCTGAGGGACAAACGGATCTCCCTTAATAAAAACAGGCTGCATGGCATAACATGAAATGCTCTAATAAATGTGTGTATTTCGATAATACAAAATGTAATGAGTGCTATAAAATTCCTCATGAAAGGATTCAATTTGTATCTGGTATACATCTGTGACAAAATATCTCCATTTAAACCATTGCAAACTCCAGTCTATAACCCAAAAAAAAAGGGAATCTATATAAATACTGACCCTGTAAACAGATGTCCTCAATTAAATGCAATGGAAAATAGAGATATTACAAGTCCAGCATTATACCAATGCTGGCCATTGGCTCTATATTCAGATGCCAAAGATTTTTAAGCACCAGGGAATCAACCTACCAAGTACTGCAATCATTGCACATTGAAATAAACAAGTTGACATAGCATAATGACTCAATGCGAGCATATACAGTTTACCTGAGTATTAGCAGCAATAAACGAGTGTAATGGAGTCCTGTCCCTCTGCCCCGACGCGCACGTTTCGCCCAGCTTCTTCGGGGGGCGTGTCTAGGCAGAGGGTGTGCGAACTTTAAATACCCCTGTTGTCCAATACAATGAGACCCCTAATTAGTATGACCCGGTGAGTGGTGCGGCACATTTCGGCGCATGCGCTGTTATCCGCTGAGCTTTACATTGCCGATGGATGGTTGCGGTCTCGGTGAGATCCCGCCCAGCACATGACTCATCATGTGACCTGCGCGGATGATCTCAGCGTACTAGACCGCGCTCATACCATCGCGAGCTCGCATCAGACCAGCGCATGCGCTCTGTGTCCACTTCATGTCCTGAATGATTACGAGTGAAGAATATCGGTATGTATGCATAAAATCCAAAAATGGATTTGGTGTTTTATGAAATTTCGATATATATATACAAAATCCAAAATGCATATGGTGTTTTATGAAATTTCTCCCAAAAGGGACAATGAGTGATGAATTTCTAAATAATGAGTAGTTTATACAATATGACTCGTTATATTGCTCCCAATAAATCAGATTATAACAAAGTAGATACCAGGTAATTACAATCCTGTAATACTATAATGTATTAAAGTAATCTCTGGATACAATCCTTCTGTTGTTACATCAAAATCTCTTATTGGGATGCCCAAGAAATACATAAGCCATATACATCAATGTTTAATGATACTGAACGGTGATAAAAAACACCAATTTATAAATTCATGAAAATCTATTACTATACATTAACACCCAAAATACCTCGAATCCCAAAATAATCTCAAAAGAAACAAAAGAACAGGTAAGACAAACATCTAAAAAATTAAAAAATTGTTAAAAAATCACCCTGAACCCATACTTGTGACAAGGGTCAATTGGTTTAACGATTGAAGTCTCTATTTTACAGATATGCCCCAAATCCTGCGCTTTCATTAAGACCCTGTGGATTCAATGTGCCCAACCTGTAGATCCACTTACATTCCAATTTGGCCAGTTCTCGTCCCAAGTCTCCCCCCCTAAATCCTAATGACAATAGATCTATGCCTCTAATTTTAAGTAAATATGCTTTACACTCATGATATCTTTTGAAATGCCTTGGGAGCGTTTTCAATAAATTCTCATCTGTGATGCATTTAGCCTTTTCTATATCCAAACAATGCTCTCTTGTGCGAATTTTAAGCTCCCGAGTTGTCATGCCTATATAGACTTTGTTGCAAGGGCAAGAGGCATGATAAATCACCCCTTTAGAGGAACATGTTATATGTTTCCTAATTTCAAAAATTCTAGAACCGTCGTGGTTTCTGAATTTTTTATCCTTTACCAGATTCGCACACGCTTTACAAAAACCGCATGGATAGAACCCATAGTTATCGACTGAACTATCATTTTTGTTTTTATTAAGGCAAAAGTGACTATGCACTAATCTATCCTTCAAGCTTTTGCAACGTCTTGCTACTATCGATGGTCTTGAATCTAAAATTTTATTTAGAGTTGGATCAGTGAGTAATACTTGCCAGTGTTTATTCAGTACATTTCTGAATTCTTTCCATTGATCATGGAATGTTGATATAAATCTCACTTGGCTGGAATTTGATTTCAATCTGTTAGATTCACATAATAGCTGGTCTCTCGGCGTATTCTTAGCTCTGACATAACCCTTACGGATAGTTCGTTGGCTATAGCCCCGTTCTTCGAATCGCTGAGTGAGGTCTTTTGACTGTTGTTCAAATTGATGTTCACTGGAGCAAATTCGCTTGATCCTCAAAAATTTCCCTATTGGAATGCCTTGAATTAAGGGATTCGGATGAAAAGAATTCGCATGTAGTAATGCACTGGTGGCTGTCTCCTTGCGGAAGACTGTTGTACATATAGACCCATCACTAGATGCCGATATATACAGATCTAAAAATTCTATATTACGTCCCGACTTGTACGTTAAATTAATGTTGTAAGGATTTGTATTGAGAGTTTTCATTGTTTTATCCAAATCCACTATTGAACCCTCCCATATAAAGAGCACATCATCTATGAATCTTATCCAATGATGAATTTGATTGATGCCTGGTATTGAGTCGCTCAAAAAAATCTCCCGCTCCCAATATCCCAAAAACAGATTTGCATATGAGGGGGCACATGAGGCCCCCATTGCCGTTCCTTGTAACTGCAAAAAAAACTTTTTGATTGAATGTAAAAACATTATGTTTTAAAACAAAATCCAGTAACAAAATTAATAGTTCTGCCATGGGGTCTGGGATGTTGCTTGATCTCAAAAACCATTGAACGGCTCTAATACCATCATCATGGCGGATTGATGAGTACAAAGCCTCTACATCCGCCGTTACTAGGATCATGTTGTCCTCCAGATGTACATGATTCAAATGGTTGAGTGCCGCGGTAGTATCTTTTATATGGGAAGGTAATTCTTGTACCAAGGGTTTCAAAAAATGATCGATCACATCACAGATTATTTCACAGAGACTTTCCTTGCCGGAGACTATTGGTCTCCCTGGGGGATCAATAACATTTTTATGTACCTTCGGTATGAGGTAAAATGTTGGCAGTTTGGGTTTTAAATTTTTGAAAACATCAACAAGTTTTTTAGGGATGATGTGGTTTTCAAAAGCCGCCTCAAGGATGCCAATCAATTCCTGCTGGTATTTATTTGTTGGATTGAAAGTTAATTGTCTATAACAATCCTGTCTATCAAGCAACTTAGCTGCTTGTGCAATATACATATGATTGGGCCAGATCACAATATTGCCATTATTCTAAGATAACTGACAATATCTGTAAAGGTACTGCCACACTTAGCGATCTCGTTAGCGATCTCGATAACGACGCAAGCTAACGAGATCGTTGGTGTGATCTCTTTTAGGTCGCTAGTAGCTGACAAACAGGAGATCTCATAAACAACTCATCAGCGGTCAGCAATCTCTTTAACGACTTTGGCGGTCGTTAGGATCTATTAGCATGTACTGAGCGCTTCTGATTAATAGGAATTTCCAGCATCGCTCCTGCTCTCTGCGTCCTGCTAGCCTGCTTACAGATATTGCGATCCACTCCGTGATGCTAAAAACAGTCATATGCGTCAGAAACTAGGTCGCTCGTCGTTCGCAAAAGGTGCCAAACACAGCGATATAGGCTCACCAGCGGGATGCCAACGATCAAAAAACGGTCCAGAACGCTAGTGAACGATCAGCGACATCACAGCAGGGGCCACATCGTTGCTACATGCCACACACAATGAGGTCGCTAAATAGTGACTTTTTAGTGATCTCGTTAGCGATCTCGTTAGCGATCTCGTTTAGTGTGGCATACCCTTTACTGAATGGGTTATTTGACTACCTTTGACTCCCTTTCTTTGGCAGCTGCAAAGCAGTATGCCTTGTTGATATGGGCCAGAAAAAACATGTGCTCCAGTGGATGGCAAGCACTGCATCAAGTGGCCTCTCCTCCTCTTCCTACACCTTAACATCATAGAACAATCCTCAGAGGCGGCACCCCATTTACCAATGTTTTCCCCAGCATCACAACTCTCCAACCACCCAACTGCATGTGGGGAACCACAGATGGGTGAGTCTGCAGAGATGTTCACACCTTCTATTCCATGGACATCAGAGGTCTGCACCAAAAATTTAAAGAATCAAGAAGAGGAAAGCATCTGCACCGATGCCCAAAATTTTTTTCAGTCAGATCTGGGGCCAGACGAAGTAGGGTCTGAGCAGAATTCAGACACTCATCACCAGACATTAACCCCTGGGGGAGATAATCCTGATGAGACTCAGACACTTGAGGCATATGTGAAGTGTACTATAATTTCAGGGCAGTAAGAGGAGGAGAGTGACTATCAGGGCAAGGAGTGGGAGAACAGAGAGGATGGTGATGAGGTTGTAGACCCATTTGGTGTGCACCCAGAAGCATGCAGCTGAGTAGCTCAGCAGAAAAGGTAGAGGTGGAGGAAGACAAGGATGTTATATTGCGGCTTGCCACACAGACATAGAGCGATGCAACCAAGAAAAGAGCTGCATCCTCAGCCACAACTCTGGCTGTGGCCTTAAGCGGTTGCGGGTCTGCAGTTTGCAGGTGCGGCAAGGGTTGCCTAGCCTGGGCTTTTTTTGAGGCCGCAAAAGATGACCCAGCTCACGTTATCTGCCGACTTTGCTTTCACCACTGACATCGGGATGAGCAAACATGGGCAGGGGTGTTACATCTCACTGACTGTGTACTTAGTGACTCTAGTGGCTGTGGGAGCAGGCGGGCAAGGGGTTGTTCCAGAAGTCTTGGAATCCCCAAAGCTTGCTGGACAAACCTCTGTATCTAACACTTTCTCCACTGCCTCTGCCTCCTCCACCTCCTCTAGAGCATCCACCTGCGTGCTCAACCTCTCCCTTAATCAGACACACATTACAACAGTGCAAAGAAAATTTACCCCAACTGCATACTGCACAGCCAGGGCTCATTGCAATTAGGCAGTGCTTAAATTAATATGTCTTGGAGATCACAGCTCTCTAGACCAAGTTTGAGCACTGGCTGTCTCTACTGAACCTGGAGACTTTTGTGTAGCCTTGGTTAACCCCTTCCCGACCCATGACGCCTACGTAGGCATCATGAAAACTAGTGGCATCCTGACCCATGACGCCTACGTAGGCGTCATGGTATAAATTATGTTCCTGCGGGTCGGGTGACCGGGGTCACTAAAAGGTCACCCAACCCGCAGGCACAAGGCCCTTTGTGCATCACCACAGTGGGGGTGGCTTAACCCCCACGTGGCTATGATAACTCTGATTGGCTGTTAAAAGTGAAACAGCCAATCAGACTGATTTGTAATATTTCACCAATGAAATTTGGTGAAATATTACAATCCAGCCATGGCTGATGCTGCAATGGCATCTGCCATGGCTGGACACCGAGTTACGACCCCCCCACACCGAGTAACGGCGGTGATCGGCCGCCGCCACCGATTGATGGCAGCGATCGGTCACCGCCGTTACTATCTGCTGCCCTGCGCTCCGGTCCTCTCCACTCCGTTCCGGTCCGCTCCCCCAGCCTTCCGCTTCCCCCCGTCTCATCTCACCTCCCCTGATCTTCTGGCGCCCGTGGATCCGTCCCAGCATCCGTCCGGGACTCTTCATGGGCGCCGCCATCTTGGAAAATGGCAGGCGCATGCGCAGTGCGCCCGCCGGCCGGAGCATGAGCAGTGAACCTTCTAAAGTCAAAAAAGGTATTTTAATCACTGCGATAAACTCTCACAGTGATCAAAATAAAAAAATGTAAATAAACGCCCCTTTTATCACCCCATAGTTAGGGACAAAAAATATTTTTTTTTTTCTATTAGGGTTAGAATTACAGTAAGGGTTAGGTTAGGGTTAGCCTTAGGGTTAGCCTTAGGGTTAGGGTTAGCATTAGGGTTATGCTGGATTTATATCGCATCATGGCAGTCCGTTAGACGGACTGCGTAACACCGTAATTCAGTGATGGAGCCTCGGACATGGCCTGCAGCGTGTGGGCTCTGTCACCGCTAGCGCAGATGAATCATCTGCTGATTCCTTTGCGCTAGTGGGTATAGCATAACGCGATCGCGTTATGATATACCGCGTTACCAGCCCGTCAGCGCTATGTGTTGAACGGGCTGGTAAAACGTAATGTGAACCTAGCCTTTAGCATTAGAGTTAGAATTAGGGTTAGAATTAGGGTTATGGTTAGAATTAGGGTTAGGGTTGGAATTTGGGTTAGGGTTGTAATTAGGGTTACGGTTAGAATGAGGGTTAGGGTTGGAATTAGAGTTAGGGTTGGGGTTAGGCTTGTGGTTAGGGTTATGGTTAGGGTTGGGATTATGGTTAGGGGTGTGTTGGGGTTAGGGTTATGGTTAGGGTTTGGATTAGGGTTAGGGTTGTGTAGGGGTTAGGGTTGTGGTTAGGGGTCTGTTGGGGTTAGGGTTGGAGTTGGAATTGAGGGGTTTCCACTATTTAGGCACATCAGGGGGCTCCAAACGCGACATGGCGCCACCATTGATTCCTGCAAAATTTTGCGTTCAAAAAGTCAAACAGTGCTCCCTTTATTCCGAGCCCCGACGTGTGCCCAAACAGTGGTTTTACACCCACATATGGGGTATAAGCGTACTCAGGAAAAATTGCACAACAACTTTGGGGGGTCTAATTTCTCCTGTTACCCTAGGGAAAAAGAATTGGGGACTAAAAGATCATGTTTGTGGAAAAAAAAATATTTTTTATTTTCTCGGCTCTGCGTTATAAACTTCTATGAAGAACTTGGAGATTCAAAGTGCTCACCACACATCTAGAGGAGTTCCTTGGGGGATCTAGTTTCCAAAATGGGGTCAATTGGGAGGGTTTCTACTGTTTAGGCACATCATGGGCTCTGCAAACGTAACATGATGCCCGCAGACCATTTCATCAAGTCGGTATTACAAAACGTCACTACTTCCTTTCTGAGCCCCACGTGTGCCCAAACAGTGGTTCCCCCACATATGGGGTACCAGCGTACTCAGGACAAACTGCACAAGAACTTTTGGGGTCCAATTTGTCCTGTTACCCTTGTGAAAATAAAAAATTGTAGGCTATAAAATCATTTTTTGAGGGAAAAAAATGATTTTTTATCTTCATCGCTCTGGGTTATAAACTTCTGTGAAGCACTTGGGGTTCAAAGTGCTCACTACACATCTAGATAAGTTCCTTGGATGGTCTAGTTTCCAAAATGGGGTAACTTGGGGGGTTTCCACAGTTTAGGCACATCAAGGGCTCTTCAAACGTAACATGACGCCCGCAGACCATTCCATCAAGTCGGCATTTCAAAACGTCACTACTTCCCTTCCGAGCCCTGACGTGTGCCCATACAGTAGTTTTCTCCAGCATATGGGATATCAGCATACTCAGGACAAATTGGACAACAACTTTTGGGCTCTAATTTCTCCTGTTACCCTTGGGAAAATAAATAAATTGGGGACTAAAAGATCATGTTTGTGGAAAAAAAATATGATTGTTTTATTTTCATGCCCGGGCGTTATAAACTTGTGTAGCCCTTGGGAATTCGAAGTGCTCACCACACACCTAGATAAGTTCCTTGTGGGGTCTAGTTTCCAAAATGGGGTCACTTGGGAGTTTCTACTGTTTAGGCACATCAGGGGCTCTGCAAACGTAACATGACGCCCGCAGACCATTCCATCAAGTCGGCATTTTAAAACGTCACTACTTCCCTTCCGAGCCCCAAAGTGTGCCCGTACAGTGGTTCACCCCACATATGGGGTACCAGTGTACTCAGGACAAACTGTACAAGAACTTTTGGGGTCCAATTTCTCCTGTTACCCTTGTGAAAATAAAAAATTGTGGGTTAAAAAAATCAGTTTTTGAGGAAAAAAAATGATTTTTTATTTTCACAGCTATGCATTATAAACTTCTATGAAGCACATGGGGGTTCAAGGTGCTCAGTCACCACACATCTGGATATGTTTCTTGCGGGGTCTAGTTTCCAAAATGGGGTCACTTGTGGGGGGTTTCTACTGTTTAGGCACATCAGGGACTCTGCAAATGTAACAAGATGCCCGCAGACCATTCCATGAAGTCGGCATTTCAAAGCGTCACTACATCCCTTCCGAGCCTTGACATGTGCCCAAACAGTGGTTCCCCCCCACATATGTGGTACCAGCATACTCAGGATAAACTGAACAACAATCTTTGGGGTCCAATTTCTCCTGTAACCATTGTGAAAATAGGGGGCTAAAAAATCATTTTTTGAGAAAAAAAAAATGATTTTTTATTTTCATGGCTCTGCGTTATAAACTTCTGTGAAGCATCTGGGGGTTCAAAGTGCTCACTGTACATCTAGATAAGTTCCTTAGGGGGTCTAGTTTCCAAAATGGGGTCATTTGTGGGGGAGCTCCAAAGTTTAGGCACACAGGGGCTCTCCAAACACAACATGGTCCGCTAACGATTGGAGCTAATTTTCCATTAAAAAAGTCAAATGGCGCTCCTTCCCTTCTGAGCCCTGCCGTGTGCCCAAACAGTGGTTCTCCCCACATATGGGGCACCAGCATACTTAGGAAAAACTGGACAACAACTTTTGGGGTCCAATTTATCCTGTTACCCTTGGGAAAATAAAAAATAGCGGGCTAAAAAATGATTTTTGAGGAGCAAAAATGATTTTTTTATTTTCACTGCTCTGCGTTTATAAACTTCTGTGAAGCACTTGGGGGTTCAAAGTGCTTACTACACATTTAGATAAGCTCCTTGGGGTTCTAGTTTCCAAAATGGGGTCACTTGTGGGGGGTTTCTACTGTTTAGGCACATCAGGGGCTCTGCAAACGCAACATGACGCCCGCAGAATATTCCATCAAGTCTGCATTCCAAAATGGCGCTCCTTCCCTTCTGAGCTTTCCCATGTGCCAAAACAGTGGTTCCTCCCCACATATGGGGTATTGGTGTACTCAGGACAAATTGCACAACAACTTTTGTGGTCCAATTTCTCCTGTTACCCTTGTGAAAATAATAAATAGCGGACTAAAAAATGATTTTTGAGGAAAAAAATGATTTTTTTATTTTCACTGCTTTGCGTTATAAACTTCTGTGAAGCACTTGGGGGTTCAGAGTGCTCACAACACATCTAGATAAGTTCCATAAGGGGTCTAGTTTCCAATATGGTGTCACATGTGGGGAGTTTTCACTGTTTAGGCACACAGGGGCTCTCCAAACGCGTCATGGTGTCCGCTAACGATTGGAGCTAATTTTCCATTCAAAAAGTCAAATGGTGCTCCTTCCATTCTGGGCCCTGCCGTGCGCCCAAACAGTGGTTTATGACCACATATGAGGTATCTGTGTACTCAGAATAAATTGGCCAACAAATTTTAGGATCCATTTTATCCTGTTGCCCATGTGAAAATGAAAAACTGAGGCTAAAAGAATTTTTTTGTGAAAAAAAAGTACTTTCTTTTTTTTACAGATCAATTTTTGAAGCACCTGTGGGTTCAAAGTGCTCACTATGCATCTAGATATGTTCCTTGGGGGGTCTAGTTTCCAAAATGGGGTCACTTGTCGGGGAGCTCCAATGTTTAGGCACACAGTGACTCTCCAAATGCGACTGGCAACCGCTAAATATTCCAGCATATTTTCCATTCAAAAAGTCAAATGGCGCTCCTTCCCTTCTGAAACCTGCCGTGCGCCCAAACAGTGGTTTATGACCACATATGAGGTATCGGTGTACTCAGAAGAAATTGCCCAACAAATTTTAGGATCCATTTTATCCTGTTGCCCATGTAAAAATGAAAAATTGATGCTAAAAGAAAATTTAGAAAATTTTTGTTGGAAAAATTAAAATGTCCATTTTTTCCTTCCACGTTGCTTTAGTTCCTGTGAAGCATCTGAATGGTTAATAATCTTCTTGAATGTAGTTTTGATTAGCTTCAGAGGTGCAGTTTTTATAATGTTGTCACCTTTGGGTATTTTCTGCCATATAGACCCCTCAAAGTGACTTCAAATGTGAGGTGGACCGTAAAAAAAATGGCTTTGTAAATTTTGTTGTAAAAATGAGAAATCGCTGGTCAACTTTTAACCCTTATAACTTCCTAACAAAAAAAAATTTGTTTCCAAAATTGTGCTGATGTAAAGTAGACATGAGGGAAATGTTATTTATTAACTATTTTGTGTCACATAACTCTCTGGTTTAACAGAATAAAAATTCAAAATTTGAAAATTGAGAAATTTTCGACAAATTTCCATTTTTTCACAAATAAACGCAAAAATTATCGACCTAAATTTAATACGATGATGAAGCCCAATATGTCACGAAAAAACATTCTCAGAATCGCTAGGATCCGTTGAAGCGTTCCTGAGTTATTACCTCATAAAAGGACACTGGTCAGAATTGCAAAAAATGGCAAGGTCTTTAAGGTCAAAATAGGCTGGGTCATGAAGGGGTTAATGCCGTATGGACATGGTGCAAATCACACTTGCAGAGTGGGCACAGATGAATGATCTCTGCACTAGTCTGCACAGTTTTGAAATGGCTATTAAGATGGTTAGCGCAAACGATGACATCATCAGCATCACTATTCCAGTCATCTACATACTGGAGCACACATTGAATAGTCTGTGGGAGGAAGTGATAATCCCAGAGGGAGAGGTGGAAGCAGAGGAGGATGCGGAAGAAATAGCAATATCTCTAAGTTCTGGACTGTCGCCACACAGGCAGGTGCAATGGGAGGGTGGATTACAGTGATCAAATGGAGATTATGGTACCAGACAAACCAGCAAGCTGCAGTGTTATCTCACCACAAGCACACCATGGACGTGGACTTCATGGAAGTGCCCAACACATGAGTGCCTTTTTACTGCACTATCTGCAACATAATGCCCATATTATTTGGATTAGAAATAGTGCTGACTACTGGGTTTCAACTCTGTTAGATCCATGGCACATGCTGGAGTATCAAAACAAGCTTCTAGACAATCTTAAGAGTGTTTTTCCCCAAGACAGCAGTGAGGCACGTAGTGTGAATCGCAGTTATAAACTTCAAACCCGGGGAACCGCGAGTCGTCAATGCAAAAACATTAGCAGCCAAAGTGTAAATGGCATAAGCAATTCCTGTGTGTTGTTTCACACATTTTTTAGACCAGCGTGTGCACCAGCAGAACAGAGTACAAGTCTGATACGTTGTGGACGACTGTAGAAAATGGTGAAGGAACATCAATTTCAAAGGGGGGGTTGGACCCTTTTGCATTTTGCTCTTCAAAAATGGAAGAGCGGCCTGAGCTTGCCTGTCACGCCTTGGAGGTTTGGTCATGTCAAGCAGGCAGCATTCTCTCAGAACGTGTCTTCAGCACTGCTGGTGGTATCCTGACTGATTAGTGCATCGAGGTGTCCCCTGAATGTGTAGACCACCTAACTTTCATGAAGATGAATAAGTCATGGATCTCTAATTACTTTTTCTTTCCAATCACACACTGGGCAGACTAGTCAATGGTATAGTTTTTAGTGTGCTGCATTGACTTCACGTAATTGCAGTCTGTGACATATTTGTGGTGTCTTCTGTGCCTGTTGTTGCTACTGCTGCTGATGTTATAAACAATTTCTTGAAATGTGGATACTCCAAGTTGGATCTCCATCTGGTGGGTTGCCTGTAGTGGAGGGAGTGTCAGAGATTCATTACACCATTTCTACGCTGGGGAAATTGATGCCACTTTATTGGTGTGTGGAAATTTTTTTGAAATGTCGAGACTCCTAGTTGGGTCTCTATCTGGTGGGTTGCCTGTAGTGGAAGGAGAGTCAGAGCCCTATTATACTATTTCTACTCTGGGGAAATTGATGCCACTTTAATGGTGTGTGGCAATAATTTTTTGAAATGTTTGGATTCCAAGTTGGGTTTCCTTCATGTGTGTTGCCTGTAGCAGTAGGGATCCCAAACCAGCAGGTCTGCAATTACTTTCAGTCAAGTACCTGTTTTACTATCCTTAAATGTTTCTTACAAAAGTAGTAGACAAAGCTGATATTTGTGCCACCTGAGTGTGGCTGAGCAGAAAAGCAGTTTGAGCTGTTGTATGAGGTATCAGGGCTCCAAGTACAGCAGGCTTACACTGGTCACTCACTCACCTCATCTTTATTTAAACTTATGTTCAAACCTCTAAATTGTGGACCAGACCCTGACACGTCATGCATGGCCCATGACTGACTTCTGCTGTGTCATTATTAAATTTCTACTTTCGGTCAATTGATTCCACTTTTTCTGGTGTCTGCCCCTAAGTTTTGGAAATATTTTGACTCCTAGTTGGGTCTCCTTCATGTGTGTTGCTTAAATTTTTCAGTACTTTCAGAGCACCAGGCCTGCATCTGTCACTCATCTACCTGTTACTGATCAATGTTCAAGCTACAAATGCTGGTTCAAGCCCTGTCCCATACATCCATGCTGCGCAATTACCATATTTTCCGTATAAGACGACTGGGCGTATAAGACGACCCCCCAACTTTTCCAGTTAAAATATAAAATGGATGAACAGGCAAATGGGCGCTGGGGTGGCGCATGCTCAGTTTCAGATCTTGTCCCCGAGATCTTGGGACAAAATCAGAATCTGAGCATGCAGCGGCCATTGCATCACAGCAATGGAGCTGCCGGTGCCTCCGGGCTTTGAGGAAATGCCAGCGGAGCCCCGACTATGCCCAAAGAGCTGCCGAAGCCCCCCAGCACAGAGAACCCATGCTGCTGAAAGAGGAGTTTCCACCGCCACCGCCCCCAGCACCGAGACCCGTAGAGATCACCACTGCCACAATGAGGTAATAGGGGGATACTCCAACACCTTCCCTGTGAGACGCCCCCTCCCTTTGTCATCGGGACCACTCCCCCCCACCATATGATGATTGATCCGTACCCACCCTATAAGATGACACCCGGCGTATAAGATGACCCCCGACCTTTAAGAAGATTTTCAGGGGTTAGGTTAAAAAGTCGTCTTATACGCCGGAAAATATGGTATACTATTTGTACTCTGGGTCAATTGATGCCACTTTTACTCTTGTCTGCCTCTAATTTGAGCTGTTTTGGCAGTTTTTGGTCCCCCTGAAGGTGTCCCTGTGTTTGGTTTTGCCTCCCATTGACTTCAATGGGGTTCAGATACATTCGGTGAACTGTTTGGTGAACATCGGGACATTCGCAAAACGGAACCAAACCAAACCTAGAAAAGTTTTCTCATGTCTAGTCCTGGAGCCATAGAAACCATTTAGTCACATTCTTCCCATTTCTTTCCATCATCCATCTCAGGAGCGCATGATCTGATACTAGCTTGAACTTCAGGCCTAGCAGTAGTACCTCAGGATGTCAATTGTCCATTTGATGGCCAATCATTTCTTTTCTGTAATGGCATAGTTTTTCTCACAAGAGGTGAGTTTCCTACTTAAATACATTACTGGATGTTCCTCTCCGTTTACTTCTGGGGTCAACACGGCTCCCATCTCGACCACTGAGGCGTATGTATGGACCAGGAATTCCTTACTGAAGTCAGATGTGATCAAGACTGACTGCTTACACAGGGCATGCTTCAACTCTTTGAAAGCCACTTCTGCCTCAGGAGACCATTTTGCCATCGACATCTTCATGCCCTTCAGAAGGTCAGTCAGGGTGCAGCTATCATGGTAAAATTCTGGATAAATCACTAATAGTATCCCACAAATCCTAGAAACACCTGAACCTGTTTCTTAGAGATCGGATTCTGACAATTTTGGATTGCTTCCACCTTATTCACTTGTGGATTTATTTAACCTCTTCCAACAATGTAGCCCCAGTATTTTGCCTCTTCTTTCCCTATGTCACACTTCTGTGCATTTATGGCCATTACGGCCTCGACCTTTGGCAGATGACTTCCCCAATCCGGGCTGATTATCACAATATAATTGAAGTAAGTTGCAGCATACTTCTTGTAAGGGGCTAGGTGCTAGTCAGTGGAGTCCTCTGGAAGGTAGCTGGGTCAACTTGCAGCAAGAAAGGTATTCTGGTATACTGGAAGCAACTGTCAGACGTAGAGAAGGCTGTCTTCTCCTTGGCACTTTGGGAGAGAAGAATTTGCCAGTACCCTTTCGTTAGGTCCAGGGTGGTGATATATCTGGCTGACCCTAGCCTTTCAATGAGTACATCGAAGCTTGGCATTGAATATGAGTCAAATTTGGATACATCATTAAGCTTCCTGTAGTCGTTGCACCAGCCACTGGACCAGCCACTCTTTGACTCCTCAATGATGCCCGGGCTCAACATTATACTCACCTCCTTCGAAATCACCTTGTGGTGGGCTACGGGGATTCTATATGACTTTTGGTTCACCCACACCTGTGGTTCCGTCAGGATTTTATGTTCAACAACCTATGTTCTTCCTGGCAATTCTATAAACAGTTTCCGATTTCACTGAAGAAGTTCTGTTGTTTCATGGCTGGTCACAGTGACTCTACCACTGTGACATCCTCGACCTTGGCTTCTGGGTCATCCACCAGGTACATCGCTTCCAACGGTTCCCTTTCTTACCATGGGTTAAGTAGGTTGATGTGGTACACTTAGTATGGTTTTCTTTTCCCTGGTGGGTGGACCTTGTATTTGATATCACTGATCTTCTCAATCACCTCATATTGCCCTTGCCACTTGGCCAGAAATGTACTTTTTACCATGGAGATTAACCCCAAAACTAGATCTCCAGGGCTAAATTGTTTCAGTCTCGCTGACCATTAGTATACCTTTGACTGGGTCTCTTGTGCTTTAAGGAGGCTCTCATTCACAATCGGCATGACCCTCAGGATCATGTCCTGCATCTGGGCCAGATGCTCAATGATGCTTGGTGCTGTGCAACCTCTGCTTCCCAGGTGTCATTTGAATCATTCAGAAGTCCCTAAGGGTGCCGTCCATATATCTGTAATTTCCCCCCGGGATCAATAAAGTGTATCGTATCGTATCGTATATAACAATTTGAATGGTGAGAACCCCATTGAGGACAGTGGAGCTTCCATAATAGAGAATAGCTGGAACGGGAGTAGGCAATTCCAGTCTCAGCCATCATTTTCTACAACTTTCTTAAGCATGGACTTTAAGGACTTATTGAACCTCTTCACCAGACCATCCATTTGCGGATGGTACACCAATATCCTGAGATATGTGATCTGAAGAGCCTTACATAACTGTCTTATTACTTTGGACATAAACATCGTTCCTTGATCCTTCAGGATTTCCTTTGGCAGGCCAGTCCGGGAAAAAATATGGACTAGCTATCGGGCTATTCTCTTAAAAGAGGAGTTTCTCAGTGGTACCACCTTCAGATATCGTGTTGCATATTCTAGGTCCACCAGGATATATTAGTGCCCTCTTGCAGACTTAACTATGGGCCCAGCCAGGTACATGGCAATACTGTCTAATGGGACTTCTATAATGGGTAGCGGATCTAGGAGACTGCGGAAGTGGGAGGCAGGAGCAGTTAGCTGACAGGTAAGACTGGATCGGCAGTAATTTACAATCTCTCAGAGACACCCAGGACAGTAGAAACTTTGCATGACCCGCTCTCAGGTTTTGTCTTCTCCCAGATGCCCGCCCAAGACATGTGAATGGGCCAGGTCTAGTACCTTACGCCTAAAGCGTACCGGTACTAAAAGTTGCTCTAATACTTCCCCTCTTAATTTAGTGACTCGCTATAGCAAATCCTCATTTACCACAAAATATAGAAACCTGGTGTAGGCCCCGTCTCTTGGGCAACCCCATTTATCACAGTAACATTATCCAAGACCCCTTTTTACGTAAGGTCCTCCATTTGAGCAGTCCCAAAATCCCAACCAAAAACCCCCAGCTCAGGAATCTCCACCTCATGGGTCACTGACTCGTCTTCATTGCCAGCAAGGACACACAGGAGGAATTCATCCGTCTCCTACTGTGATTAGAATTCTTCATGCTTGGTCCCGCACCTGTCTGAGTGACTTGGCATCTCTGATTTTATCATAAGTCCCAGAACAAGTATATTTCCCCCCTATTATCACTGGGTGTAGCAGGTCTTTAACTACTCCGACCTCATGGGATGTGTCACAGTTCATTTTTATAGTCACTCTAGCAACGGGGTAGTTCTTGGTGTCCCCAAGAATACAGCGGAAACCCACTAATTTTCCGAAGATCAACTGGTGAAGGAGTGTGGCCATTACCAGGGTCATCAAACTACCTCAAGTCCAAGTATCCAGACAGCAGTGCCCCATTTATTGTTACAGGACACTTGTGGCCCCTCACCAGGCTGATACTCAACACTGCAAGCTGGATAAGCATAATAGGAACAGTGCCCCCCTACGCTGCAGTCCATCTGTTCTGTGGACATGGGAAAATGGATGGCTATATGTTCGCTATATGTTCAGGACCATGACATTTCGAATAAATTAAGTCCTTTCCAGTGGCCTTTGGCAACCCCTCAGTGACCTCTTGGGATCTCGGACTTCCCTCAGTTACAATACCGCTGGGTTTCCTTAAGGACCTCTCGACCACCTGGCACCTTTCCACTAGCCTAACCAGGTCATCCGCATTTGGGGGGCCTCCCTGGGCAACTCAGGTCTTCACTGGCCTAGGAAGGGAGTGGATTAATCTTTCCATGACAACACGCTTGACCATCTGGGCCAGCGTGGAGGACTGCGGCAACAACCACTTCTGGACCTGATGTAGAAAATTGAACATTTGGGAGCGAGGGTGTTTGTCACACTAATACGCCCAGTGGTGCATCCTATTGGTCTAACAGACATAGTCACTACTGAGCATGCCAATATCTCAGTTTTTAATTTGGCATACTCCTGTGCATCCTGTAAGGCCAGGTCATAATATCTTTTGTGGTTCACCAATTAATTAGAGGGTGAGCACCTCCGTCTATTGCTCCGGTGGCAGCTTCTCCCGCTCTGCTACCCTTTTAAACACATTAAAAAATGCCTCAACATCATCACCTGGGGTCATTTTATGCATGGTTTGTCTTATCTCTTTCCGGACATATAAGTCTTCACCTGCACATGGAGTGGGGCAATTTCTGTGCTGCGGACATTCCCTGCCAAGAGTTCCATCTGCCAGTGCTGCCATTGGATATGCTGAGTCAGGAGTTTAGTTGTCTCCTGCTGGGCTTGATACTGCTGCTGGAGCTGCTGCTGGTGCTACTGCTGACTTAAAATCAGGTGATTGATTAGCTCCTCCATTTTGTCTGACCTCTGTTCCATCCCTATAACTGCCTTCACCCAGGACATGCATTTTATCCACAGCTGTCACACTTGCTTCCTGGTGATCTTGCCCACACTTCTAGCATCAACTGGGATCGGCTCACTCAGCTGCTCATAGAGGTATACACATGAATGCTCTTTAAATTTTCCACTGGTTTATTTAGGTGCAGCATAAACCAGGGCAGGGTTTGCAACATAAATATGGCCTTTCTGGCCTAACAGGAAAGCAAAACAAAACAAAACAAATGGCACAGTCCATATAGCAACCTCAGTGATACATAGCTCCCCTCCAGTAGTTTGCCAGTGACTTTGTAACAATGTCTGGAAATTCCCAAGAAGGTAGACAAAATAACTGTGAACTTACTAATTTTGTTTTTTTTCTCCCTCATTTCATTTTGCTTTTTTAATTTCAGTTTTTATCTTTCAAGTCTCTAGAAATTCATTTTTATACATCTGGTTTTAGAATTGCTTTTTTTTTTTCGTGGGAAGAACAATTCTGTAAGGCAGTGTATGAGGAACTGTTGTGTTTTATGAGTAATACTGGTGGTGGAAATATTTTAAGCATGTACAATACAGAATAAAATCAAAACATGTCAAATAAATTTTCTGACTAATAGAACATGCTGTTATATTCTTGGCTTAGGTGTCAGCTTGTTGTACAATACTCTTTGTGCTTCTATGTATATCTTTACTCTTAGGGACCAACAAGTGTTTTTTACTATAGTATTTTGGAATTGTCCGGTTGTTAAGCTATAAAAATACACAGTTAATTAAGTTTGCTTTTATATCGCCAACATAATCCACAGTGTTTAACAGACATCATTATTGCATTCCCTAAGGGGCTCACGATTTTCATTCACTATCTGTATGTCTTTGGAATGGGGAGGAAAGCTATACAAACAAGGGGAAGCCATACAAACTCCCTGCAGAGGTTGTCCTTGGTGGAATCTTTTGTTAATGTGATTCACAGACATTAATGCCACTCAACAAAAGAATTGCACAGATGTGCCTTCCCTCTTGGCTGGACATATCCCAAGTTGGAACACTCAAGACGATCAACTTTTGCTAAAAAAGTAATTTTGATTTACTCCATTGCCCCAATTCAATTCGACTAGTGTTTCATACACCAGTCTTAATGATGGGCATACAGAAACAGGATGAGACTTATTCATTATTAATGAATTAGTCAAATCTTGCCACTGATCTACACCTCCATACGCCTCTACAGAAATGTTACTCAAATCATTGACTAAAGTTTGTGGCGTAAAGTACACCTAAACTTTTAAATAATTTGTCTGGCAAGCATTGCCAAACCAGGTACCTGTCCAACGCCTCCCCATATCTGTCCATTTTGTCAGGATTGTCCAAGACTGGATTGCAAAAAGTTTCCCATAACGATGTACCATGTGAAAAATTTATGACATTTGAATGAGTAAAATACATGATAGTCTTGTGTAAAAAAACATATTATGTTGGTGCAAACTCCTTGATGAATTAGAGTATATATATCTACTGCATGCCTATGTATGTCCAAGATGTGATATGATGGGAATTGTTCATGCTTTATGTATCGATTTGGTTGCAATTGTATTCTATCAAAGGTTTTGTTAGCTGTGATAATCTTTTGAATGTGTATGATGTATAATATGTAGAAAATTAAGAAGTAGGAACTAGACAAGTAAATTTGAGTGGAATTGAATTTTAATTGATTCGTGCAAAAATCCATATTTGTCAAAATGTGTATTTTTGAAATTTGCTTCCACACAGATTTGTCAAAATGGCAGGTGCCATTTTTTTTAAATGTAAAAGGTCATTAAAATATTTAAGAAAAAAATCCTTATACTCACCTATCTGTTTTTTTTTTTTATCATATTATGTTTATTATGCTCTAGAGAAACCCAAGATCATAATTGTTGGCATATGCAACAGATTAGGACTTATTATAAGTAAAAGGAGGACTTTATGCTGACCTGACAGTAGATGGCGATGTTGTGTAACGTTTCCTTCTGTTTAATGTATTGTATAAGAAATAGTCTCACTTGTAGTTTCACTTTCATTTTGTTCCTGTTTCCTGATGCAATGCTGAAATGACTGTGCATTCTTCTTTTACCTCATGTTGTAAGAAGTAAAAGCTTGTTATCCCATGAAGCCTGCACTGTGAAGTTTTGTACTGCAAAGGTGTTGACTCAGAAGCTGTGCAACAATAATAAGAGACATTAAATTTGCAGAAAATAACTGCTCTGCCAATTGAATTTCCTGAAAAAACCCTGGAAACAGGCAAATACAAATTTTGCCTGGTATGCTCATCTCTAGTACGAACAGTTCTGATAAAAGGATAGGGCTGCTACCTGGACTTCTTCACAGCTGTCCTTCTATAACTAACAGCAGAATAGGGCAAAATTTACAATGTCTTCACTGTCCTTGTAGAATGCACATGGACTGTTTTACTTTTTTTGTATGCAATTTGGTATTGAATGTTGATCAGAGTCAGTGAGTTGTTGACATGCAAGCACTGTTCGTAGGTTCGTAGTCACCTGGCAGCTCCAAAATGACTACCACAAACAGTCTCGGCACAAGTTACTCCATTTCCCAGAGCCCAGGGGTTGCCCTGATCATCTCCCTTCAACACCTTTACAGGGATCTGGTCCTATACAGGGGTCCCAGGGCTATTACCACAGAGTCAGCTACTGTTCGATGGTGCAAGCTTCGAAAAAGGATAATCAGGTAGCCAGATCAGATCCAGGAGGTTAGGGAGGTACCGAATCATTAGGTAGGAGAAATGTGAATAAGCTAGTCGAGGTCAGGCAACAGGATAAATCAGTATGGAAGAAACACCAAAATGACACAGCACACAGGTAAAACCAGGGAGCACAAACTTTAACTTCCAGTGGGAACTGGCTCTCAGGAGTTTGTATAGTAAAAGCTCAACCCAGTGCTGACAGCAGATAGAAAAAAAATATCAGGATTATCCCCTTAGATTCTGGACTGGCCAGAGCCACAAGTCCTGGGAATAATGTGAGATTGATGCTGTCAAGGATCACCCGCAACAAATGCCCGGCCAAAGCAGAAACCGGCACAGATGTTAAAGATGTGGAACTATCACGCCTTATTGGCATAAAACATTTCCATTTAAACCTTACCAACCTAGTTTCTTACTGGTAAAGACTGCAATACCAAGGTTTTACACCATCTGACCAAAGGTCTCCTTATGGCCTGAGCTCAAGCGGCTCCAAAATAGTTTCACGTTAACATCATGTTTAAGTACAGCTTAAGTTATAGATATCACTTAGCCAAATTTTACCTGCACTGTGTTGTTTCTTATTTTTTCTTGTAAATAGACATTTCAATGAAAGGGTTGTATTGCCTATTGCTAATGAAGTCAGCTGCAGAGGCCTGGAAGCAAGCAATATTATAATGAGTAAAGATGTCAGTTCTGCCAAGTACCTTTCTCAGTGATTGATAACCATATGTTAATTGCTGCTGCTCACCATTGCCCACTTACTGCTGCAAATCCTTCAGACAGAGTCAGGAATCTGACAACGAAGAAAAGCAGAATCCATATAGAATTGTTAAAAATAATAAAAACAATGAAACTTTATAGAACTGGCAAAAATAAAATTGTTTTAAAAAAAGTTTTACCTTATCTCTGTCTATCTACATTATATATATATATATATATATATATATATATATATATATATATATATAAAAGGAAAACCTAATATTTCTCTTTCAGTCTCTTCCACGTCTGCCCATGCTGTGTTAAATGGTGTTTTTCTGACAGGGAACAACACAGACTGCAGTGACAACGCGATATGACACATACAGAACATGCAGTGCTTGCCTCAGGCAAGCAAGGAATTTGCAGGCTAAAAACTACTAAATCAACGTATTCAGTAAAACCAAGTTTCGCTCTCTGTCACAGACACACATATTTTGGCTCCATCTTGGGAAGTCCTTGGAGGATTTTACTAGGAATAAGATAAAGCATCATGTGATTTATTACAACTGAGGATTTAGAAAATTCAGTGGTGCGGCTATGCATTGTAATAATGAGCAGTTTATTACACATTATCATATTTGTTTTACACAAGTGATATATAGATTAAAGGGCTTTTCCCTATTCCACTTTCTGTTCAAAATTTCCTTCCCTGTATTAAAAACAATAGAAATAGCTTTTTCTGCCGCTCCCTGGATTCAGCGCTATGTCTTTTCCACTAGTCCAACAGTGGCTGACACACAAATAAGAGTAAGAACAGTATATGGACCCTTTGCATTCCAATAACTCATCATACTGCACAATTCAAATTATTTTGGGGTGAAAATGGGTCTCCTGTGCGGCTGCACTGGTTGCCCACATGTAGCTTGTCATCCGATCCATCGTGCCTTTTTTTTTCGATTTTGTTCCTAGTGCGAATCCACATTGGACTACTTAAGTCTATGCCAGGGCTTCCAACCAGACTTCAAATGTCACTGATACCTCACCTGCTCAACGCAGCTAAAATAACTATCGCAAGACACTGGAAAGATGTAGAGACCCCTACCTGCAAAGAATGGATAAAAGAATCGAACCAAATTGGTATATACGAGAAAATTAGACTTTCAGGATCTAAAAACCTAAAGACTCTAAATGCATGGATAGCCTGGTTGAACGCCTCAGAGGATCAACAAATAAGCACAACCGGTAATGATAATCCTTAATTTCTGTCTCCCTATAAGTTTATTTTGTTATTCCTTTTTTTACATATAGCCTGTTCTGTAATGTTCATGCCTTGATTTGAGTTTGATCTCCCAAATCGCTTAGTTAATCTCTATATTTTAAGCAGGACTTTCTGACTCCCTACCCTCCCCTTTCCTTCCTGTGTCCCTCCCCACCACTGCCCCTTGTTTTTTAAACTCTTCTTACAACCCTTTTGGTTTGCAAAACCGCAGCCTTGTAGTGTTATCGTTGTGATTTATTACGAATGTTTTTTCTTTTTTTTTTTCTTTTACTATTTCTGGAAACATTTACCCTTTTTTCCTTTCATGTTGTATTATTGAAATTTTCTAAATAAAGAATATATACAAATGTCACTGCATACCTTGTCATTGCGTTGCACGATGGGGCATTACATTGTAATAGCATGTATCACCCGAGGCCTATTCAGTGACGTCGGAGAACTACTTGGCACCAGAAGCCTCGATATAGAATGAAGCAAGCCAAAGAGGATGCGTGCCGTGGGGGTAGGTGTAAAGAAGAGGCACAGAGAATTGGATGGTGGGAAAGACCGCCAGAACATAAGGAGCATTTCAATTTACTTTGATGGAAATCTAATGTCCCTGTTACATTTGCGTGATTTGCTGAATACAAATCTTGGCAGATTGGACCATCTCCACATAGTGCCAAGCTTAAGTGGTGGAAGGGTCCTTGAGGCTCATGAGTGACCACTGCTAAGGTGCAACTACCACCTCTAGACCTTCTGTAGTTTGCCTCTAATATAGTTCACCATGCTTTTGTTACCTCACCATGTCTCAGTGTGGCACAACATTCATCCAAAAAGTGAAAATATGTCACTTTGTAAACTTGTAAACATGAAAGCCCTGAATTATCAAGATGTTTGATTTTCACATCAGTCTTGATGAAGGGGCATGGTGGATTCAGACACTCCTGATTTATTAAGAGGCTCATGCCTCTTAATGAATCAGAAGCGTCTAACAGGGGTTGTGCACCTTGGTGCGGCGAGACACAAATCTTACGCCTGTCAGTTACTGGATTAAGATTTCCGGCATAAGGAATTCCACAGCTTATCATGAAATAGAAGAACTGTGGTGTCATGTCGTCATCAAACCCTGTCTTCACGCGTTTTGGCACAGCTGGGCAAACTTGGTGTGAAAACGCTAAAAGTCACTAGATCTTTGTGGAACTCCTAGTTGCTCAAAAATATTGCTACTTTACAAAGTTTTTACGCAAATTCTATAATGCAAAAGCTTTCATGTAACAAGGTCATAGACAATAACATTATGTTACAATATTGTATTGGGGTGCATTGGGAAGTCAGCCATTGTGTAGTGTCTGAAAGTCTGTGATTGCCCATAATCAACTCAACCAGTCAACAAAGACTTGTGGATCCAGTGCCAACTCTCAGCAACCGGTATATCAGCTGAACCTAAGCGGTGCCAGTGTGGAGAGCATATTGCTATCACTGGTTCCTGCCATTCCGTTCTTCAGCCCGACATTACCCTGTTTTGCTTTTTTTTTAGAAATTAAACAATGAAATAAAATATATATCCACAAACTATATACCTGAAAATCATCACCAGACAGCGGGAAGTTTCCTGGAAATAAAGACTTCTTTCAACTTCAGCCTAATTAGGAACTCAAGGTCTGCAGGACATTTTCCAGGCTGAAGCCATGTGGCCTGTTACTAATTAATTTTGCTTGATGAAAAGACTTTTTGTAGAATGCTAATCATAGCCGCTAATGGATGAACCAGTTTATGGTCACGGTTCTTTGCTAGAACAGAATGAGCAATGGGTGGTCTGTAAAATGTAAGACAGGTTTGAGGATAAGCAGAGCGGGTATAAGATGTAATTGCAAAGGACTGGATACTTGATGTAGTCAAGTTATTGGTATGTGACATTTTTATGTACTTGGGTAAAGCAATGTGCAGATCAGCAGAATGTGTAAAATACCCATGGCTGATTGCTTGCAAGCAATATTATTCCATAGCTACAGTAACTGGGATATTGGTGGGCACGTGAACATCATTGATCTCTATAGATCGTTAGGTGGCACAGATGAATGTTTTTTGCATCTTCTACACCAGGTGATCTAGAGAGATCAATGTCATTCACGTGCACTGTGATTTCACAAAAGATGCTCCCAGAAATACCAGACAAGCTGCATAGTCTCTATTAAAACATGTTTATGTGCTACTATAACACATTTTTACAGTGCTTTTTAATTTACCAGTCTTCTGACTATATAAGTATGCTGCTACATAATGATATTTCCAACAGTTTTCAGAATTTAACAGTTGTGTTAATTAACTAGAACAACCAGTACATATAATTGCAGGTGGCTACTATAGCTTTAAGAGGCTGTCTGCACCACTACTGACCATGGGCTGTGTACGATATAGCACCTTGGCTTCTTTCACTTAAAGGGGTTGTCCGGCCATAGGGTACAAGTCTGCAGTCACTCTACATGACTGCAGACATTTGAATCCTTACATTGTGTGCTCTGCGTGCTGTGAGATTTCTCTGGTGCCGATAGCAGTAGGCGCGTGACTGCAAGTATATAATTTGCACACATGCGATCACGTGCCGACTAGACGTGTGCAAGTGTAAGGAGCGAAAGCTGGACATGTCTAGTTGGAATGCGGTGACATTGTGACTGCAGACGACATAGAGTGACTTCAGACTTAAACTCTAAGGCTATGTGCACACGTTGCATTTTTTAAGCGTTTTGCCACGGTTTCCCGCCGCGAAAATGCTTACACAACACAACCCATTACATTCTATGGCATTCCACATAGCTATGCTAATACTGCGTATTTTTCCACGGCGGAATCGCATCGCGGAAAAATATGCAGCATGCTCATTCTATTTGTGTAATCGCGGCGATTATGCCACTATAGGAATGCATTGAAACGCTCACTTTACTGCATGTGGCTATGCCACCATGCGTGAAGTGAGCGCTTCATGTGCGGTTGGTACCCAGGGTCTGGAGGAGAGGAGACCCTCTTCCAAGCCCTGGGTACCATATTACTGTAAAAAATAGAATTAAAATGAAAAATATGGATATACTCACCCTCTGTCGGCCCCCGGAGTTTTCCCGCTCCTCAGCGAAGCTGCCGCCAAGTTCCGTTCCAGGGATGCATTGCGAGAATCACCCCAGATGACGTAGTGGTCGTGTGACCGCTATGTCATCAGATGTCATTCACGCAACGCATCCCTGGAAACGGAACTTGGCGGCAGCTCTGCTGAGGAGCGGGAAAACTCGGGGGCCGACAGAGGGTGAGTATATCCATATTTTTCATTTTTTTGATTATTTCTAACATTCTATCTTTTACTACTGATGCTGCATAGGCAGCATCAATAGTAAAATGTTGGTCACACTTGTCAAACACTATGTTTGACTAGTGTGACCAACCTGTCAATCAGTTTTCCAAGCAATGCTACAGATCGCTTGGAAAACACTAGCATTCTGCAAGCTAAATAAGCTTGCAAAACGCTAGTTTTTTGTGGGAATACGTAAAGCAGTAATCAAAGCAAAAGGTAGCTACTTTGAAGAACCTAGAATATAAGACATATTTTCAGTTGTTTCACACTTTTTTGTTAAGTATATAATTCTACATGTGCTAATTCATAGTTTTGGTGCCTTCAGTGTGAATGTACAATTTTCATAGTCCTGAAAATACAGAAAAATCTTTGAATGAGAAGGTGTGTCCAAACTTTTGGTCTGTACTGTACATGTACATCAGAAATGGAGTACACATTTTATTGTGCACACTGGCGCTGTGTTGGTTGAGAATTTACATTTTAATATTTATATAAAATCAAAATTTTATTTGGTAGTTTATGTTAACAAACAAATGGAAGAGCCAGACATAGGAAAGATAGAAGAGACCATTGGAGGACCAGAAGCAGTGGAACAGGTATGAAAAAAGATGAATTTCTTCTTAATTATGCCAGATATAACATCAGTAGGCCCATTAAACAGTATGGAGCACTATGTGGGGTTATTATACAGTATGAAGTATCATGTGAGGCCATTGCATACTATGGAGCAGTATATGGGGCCATTATACAGTATGGAACATCATGTGAGGCCATTATACAGTATGGAACACTATGTGGGGCAATTATACAGTATGGAACATCATGTGAGGCCATTATACAGTATGGAACACTATGTGGGGCAATTATACAGTATGGAGCACTATGTGGGTCCATTATACAGTATGGAGTACTATGTGGGGCCATTATACAGTATGGAGCACTATGTGGGGCACATTATACAGTATGGAGCACTATGTGAGGCACATTATACAGTATGGAGCACTATGTGGGGCCATTATGCGGTATGGAGCACTATGTGGGTCCATTATACAGTATGGAGCACTATGTGGGGAAATTATAAAGTGTGAACAACTATGTTGTGCCATTATACATTATGGAGCATCATGTAGGGCCATTATACAGTATGGAACATTAAGTGTGGCCATTATATAGTATGGAGCTTCATGCGGGATCATAATATAGTATGGAGCATCATGTGGGGCCATTATACTGCATGGAGCACTATGGGCCCATTTAACACTATGAAGCACTGTACAGGCACATTATACAGTATGGAGCACTATGTGGGGTGCATTATACTGTATGGAGCACTATAGGGGGCCATTATACACTATGGAGCACTGTGTGGGCACATTATACACTATGGAGCACTATGTGGGGCCAATATACAGTATGGAGCACCATTTTGGGCTATTATACAGTATGGAGCATCATGCAGGGCCATTATACAGTATAGAGCATCTTGTGGGGCCCATTATACAGTACGGAAAACTTTTTTAGGCCATTATACTGTATGGAGCATCACGCGGGGATATTATACTGTATGGATCACTATGTGGAGCCATTATACAGTATGGAGCACTATGTGGGCACATTATACAGTATGGAACACTTGGTGGGGCTATTATACAGTATGGAGCACCATGTTGGACCATTGTACTATATGAAGCACCATGTGAGGCGCATTATGCTGTATGGAGCACTATGTGGGGCTATTATACTGTATGGAGTACCATGCAGGGGGCATTATATAGTATGAAGCATCATGCGGGGCCATTATAATTTATGGTGCACTACTGTATAAAAGGCAATGAAGGGCCCCGTTAGTGCTCCATACAGTATATGTGGAGCCCAATACACTTTATTAGGATTACGTGAGACCCATTATACTGTATGAAGCACTATGTGGGGTCCATTACACTGTATGGAGGACTGTGTGGAGCCTTTATACTAAATGGAGGACTATTTGTAGCCTTTGTACTGTATGGAGAACTTTTTGTGCCCATTATACTGTATGGAGAGCTGTGTGGGGATTAAAGTTGGAGAATTATATTGTGATGGGATCACCATTCAGGGGAATATAGGGAGCGGAGCACAGTAGGGTCATCATACTGTGCGCTTGGAGGAATTCACTGTGTGAGTATCATACTGTGTTTTGGAGCACTTTTGTTTGCATCATACTTTATTATCTCTTTTATTCAAGGTTTTTATCCTTTATTACATATTTAAATTAGGCCATTGGACCATATGCTTTTTATTGCTCTTACATATTATTTTATCCCACTATAATTCCAAAAGTTCATTATTTTATTTGATAAGGAAAAACTTCCTTAATTGTAGACATTTTTTTTTACAAATATCAAGGTTGGCCCACGACTTTGTCCAAGCTTTTAACTTTGGCCCTCTTTGTATTTGAGTTTTTAAAGGGTTTCAATTGCACAGACGTTGTAAAAGCAAATAACTTAGCAATTTTACTTTAGATTCAAAATACTCTCCATTCTCCCAAACAGACCTTCACTACAATTGGTGGCTAGTATCTTAGGCTTGGAGTGCAGGGCTTACAAGCTCTTTACTATAGACTCTATAGCGTGCTAATGTACAAGTTGTTTTTCTGATCTAAAACTTCAGTATTCAAGTTAAATTGCCGCTTTGGCACTTTGTGATAGATAAGTGGGTTTTGGATTATAGTTTGGGCACTCAGTCTCTAAAAGGTTCGCCATGACTGGGTTACACATATTTTCATGCAGGAGTCTGAGAAAGCTTTAATATACTCATACTAACAGAGTTCTCAAACACTGGTTTTTAGACAAAAGCAGAAATATTTTTTGATGGTAAGTTTATATTCTTGCTTGCTCTTATTAGCTTCACACTACAGGATGTTATATTTGACCTAAGCGGAAAAATATAACTGCACTTTTCTGACCAATTTTGCAGAATTGTAATGTCCTGTTAAGCTGCTGAGCCCATATAACAATATTAACAAGACGGGTCAAAGAGAAGACATCAGGCAGATAACAGTGAACAAACCATTTAGCTTTCTGGCTGTGATCAAGATGACATCTCTACCCTTTGTGCCCTGTGGTTCCGCTATCAATGGATCATTGATATTTCCATCTATACCAAAACGCTCCATTGTGTCATGAGGCTGCAGTTGGAGCTCATCATTTCATTACAAAATAAAGACCCCCCATTTACTGAAGGTCAAATGTTGATTTCAAAGGAAGGGTATTTTTGTTTCTTGACTTTTTACTAGTGGGAAAAGTCAGGAAAAAATGTCACATATCTTCTCATCCTGGTCAAATGTTTCTATTTGGGGATGAGAAGGAGAATTTGAAAAGTGTATGCAAGGGGCAAAATTCTATTCCAAGAAATATCATTAACACAATCTTCTAAAAGTATTTCTGCAATTTGGAAATTGAATAGTGAATACAATGAATGTAGTGTTGTAGACAGAAAAAATGAAATAAGATCTAATATTATGGTAAAGTGAAAAATCCAGTTCTGTATGAAAATGTCTTCTAACATCAAACTCCGAGTAGGAGTTCAATTAATATATATTAAAAGGGAATGTATCACCAGATAGTACCATAATAAAAATTTCTTTCTGCAATGATGTGAAAAGAATAATGCAGCATAGCTTCAAAAAGAAAGTCTGAAAAACAGTGATTTAACTGTGAAGTGTCTATTTTGGCAAATCTAGACCTTCGAATTGACCAGCTAATTTGTTGTTTGGAAAGTCTTAAAATTGGCTAAGTATAGCTGAAATGCTGCATCTGTAAGGAGGTGGTGGGGAACCCTCACTTGCCTCCTCTCCTCTGGACACTGGTAATTACATTCGGCACCTTGTTGTTCATTAATGTTTTACTATTGTGTGTATACGGTAATGTAAATGTATTTGTCATGTATTGTGCATAGAGGAATTAGAGTAGAGGGGGGTATCATAGAGAATAGAGTAGAATAGAATAGAAGTATTAGCTAGCATAGGGGTTTAGCAGCTGGGAGGAATTACAGGACAGGGCAGTGCAGAGCATAGGGATATAATCAGGACACTTCCTGATTAGAAGCAGAAGCCCAGGCAGGCTTGCCCAGGGCAAGGTATGAGCAGTAGATGAAGCAGACAGATGGCTGTGGGGATAAAGCTGTTATGGCACTAAGGGACCCCAGGTGGAGAGTAGAACCATCAGGCACCAGGTCAACAGGACCATCCCCAAGAAGGATCCGGGGTCTACGACCGGGGTGGGAGCAGATGAGATGACGTTCCCGGCACCTTTCCCAATTGGAACCAGACGAGGGGCTGAAAGGGAGCTGGTGACACTGAAGTCACGGATGGGATATGGACTGTCCAGAGATACAGCAGGGATTGCCGTGAGAAGGGAGATAGAGTTGCTAGAAAGGATAGAGGCTGTCTGGACAGCAGAGAAAGATAAGAAGACATTTAAGGTGTTTAACCTGTGCTCCCAGTGTGATGAACACCTTGTTGAATAGTAAAGTTAAACTGTTGGAATAGAGCTGTGACTCTGAGATGTTTTGTGTAACTTGGAAACGTGGAGCCGGAGTCACAGTACCTGAAAGGATCCTGACAGTAACCATGAGTTCACTGTTGCGCACGCTGCACATGCAGCAGAAGGGACATTGTATTTTGTCTGTGGGGCGCCTTACACATCACTGGATTTAAATGAGTTCCTTCTTTACTTGTTATGAAATGTCATTAGAGATGAGCAATACATTTCAATGCAAATCAAAATTGTACAGAAATTTAGAAAACTTGCTGAACTCGGCAAATTCAAACAATTTTCTATTCAATTCATGTGAATTCACACAAAAATGTCCACTGCCAGTTTACTCAAACCAGAAGATTGGCTGAGCCAGGGAAGACTCATATAACCTCAGGTGCAGCTTTTCGGGTTTCCCCATATTGCCTCGCAGCTATCATATTACTTGTTATAGGGTAGCCAATCAGAAGGGACTATTATAGACTGTGTAAAAGCAGCGGCAAGGAATGCAGCAGTCATTTTGTAGTGAATCTGAAAAGTGAGAACTCATAGGTTACAGCTTATCAATATACATAAGGATAAAAGGCTTCAAAACACTGAATAAACATTACAGATTGAATATGGGACAGGATAGCAGTGACAAACAACTACCATCCATTTATGTTGAAGTCATTTGGACACTACTAAGAATGTGTTTGCATTAAAGAGCTTGAAAAGTGTTAAAGTAAATGTAGGCTTGGAAGTACTTGCGTTTTGAAGGGAAGCAGTTGACGGTAAATAACATTTATTAGAAAAGTCATACAAAGCTGGTGAATTTCGAATTTAAAAAGAATCACTCATCTCTAGTTGTAGGGCATGTGCTTCAGGCATTAACAAAATACACTGTTAACCTAGTCCTATATCTTAAGACACTAGTCAAGGTATATGTTTCAGTGTTTGGCCCGAGTGAAGGAAAGTCTAGCCTTGGATCACCATATCACATGCTGTTAGATTTTGCAGCTAATTGCATATATTTTTTAAATTTTTATTATCAGCCTTAAAGGATTTGTCTCAGTAGAGACGTTTATGACACAGCCATGGAATATGTCATAAAATATCTGATAGATGTGAGTCCCATCTCACCAATCACAGACATCTTAAAACTTAGGGTTCCCCATGCTGTCTAGTGTCTCAATTCATTGTTACAGGAATTCAGAATCCAGCCGAGGATACTTGCTCATCTGTATCTTTTGCCGCAAGCAGGCATAGGGATTGATTGTCCCAAGATCTGGAGATACATGTGGGTCTCAGAGATGGGACTTGCACCTTTAAGACATTTATGCCGAATCCTATGGATACAGACTTTGCTTGTAGATGTAACGGTGGAGTTTTAAAATCTAACATCCGGAGAGGGCACCATCTTTACTTTTTTCATGTTTTTTACAAAATAACTCATCAGTACTTAAAGGTTTGTGCCAAGTTTTGAAGTTGTAATCTTTTCATAGGATAAGAGATAACTTCATGTGGTCAGACAGCTGAGACTCCCTACGATCCTGACAACGGGCCTCTGTACAGCCCCATCTGACCGGAGTGAAGGTTGTGAATGTGCACCTCAGCTTTGTCCATTCTCCATGGGACTGCTAGAAACAGCCAAAGACAGCTGTCTTATGCAGTCCCATAGAGAAAGAATAGACCTCCCCTACATTCTGATGAGACTTTTCAGAGTTCCATTTTAGGGCCCGGTTCATGTTCCCGTGATTTGACGCCCAGTGAATTTGAAATTTTCCAGTATCCTACGAACAAGGGGGTAATTTCAAAACTTGTCATAAACCCTTTAAACCAAACAGTTTCTTTTCAATATATATTTCAATAAATAGCAGTGTTTTTACGTGGACAAAAATATCAAAACATCTCCTTCAGTCCTCCATAAAAAGAAATGTAAAACATGAAAAATAACATACCGGTAGTTGGTATCTTCATATCCTTAAAAGTCCAGTCTATAATGAATTAACCAGAAGCGTAAATGTCATAAACAGAACAATAATGAATTACCAGATTTGTGTTTTTTTGGTCACCTCATCTTCCTGAAAATTGGAATAAAACATTGTATATACCCCATAAGGGTTCCAATGTAAATGGCAGCTCACTACGCAACAAATGAGCCCTAACACATCTCCATTTGTGATGGGCGAATGTCCTCAGATAACGTCTTATCCGAGCACGCTTGAGTGTTATCCGAGTATCTTAGGCGTGCTTATATATTATGTTCGAGTCCCCATGGCTGCATGATTTGTGGCTGCTAGACAGCCGATCATATATGGGGGTTCCCTAACAAACAGTCAATCCCCGCATGTGTTCAGGCTCTCTAACAGCCGCAAATCATGCAGCCATGGGAATGCGAAAATAATATATAAGCACGCCCAAGATACTCGGATAACAACCGAGCATGCTCAGATAAGACATTATCCGAGCACGTTCGCCCGTCACTAATCTTCATCAATAAAAAATAAAAACCTTATGGCTTTTGGAAAATCGTGTCACAAAATTTTTTTTTATATCTTAATTCAAGATTTTTTCTGAACATTAAGATAAAAAATTAAGAAATAAATAAAAGCTAATTTGGCATCATTGTAATCATTCTGACCTGGACAATCATGTTACCAGGTGATTTTTACAACACAATAATCATTATAAACAAAAATCCCCAAAACTGAAGAATTGTATTTATTCACCACATGTTTATTTTTCATCGTGGGAAGGGGTCTCCATTTTAATTTGCCTTAGTTAGCAGGAAAGCTAGAATTGGCTCTGTCCACACATCAATGTCAACAATATGGCTTTGCACTGTGATCCTAAACTTTTTCTTCCACACTCCTTTTGCAAACAACCAGAAAAGAAGGGGAGAAGTGACATCAGATGCATATGAGCAGATCCCGCCCACATTTTCTGCAGTCGTAAAGCAAGCTAGGATTACACCTGGTTTTCATTAAAAATGTCAGCAGTTGGTACCCCTAGTAAATATGTCAAACATTTTAGATAATTTTTAATATTCTACAGCATTAAAAAAGTTAAGTATTTGCAAAAAAATTAAAACAATAAAACTTTAACACTTTATACTATTATTACTTTTTGATTATACATTCCCTTTAAATTGGTTTATGAATTACGTCAAATCCTGTCAAGCTTCACTTACTTTTGCTATGAAAGCATTGTCATTAGTCTTTGGAGGGAAAGGTGTGAAATGGGTCCATCAGATCAATGTTTTTCTACATCTAAGTTCCTACGGATATGACATTATCTGATGCTTTCAAGTCCTCTCACCTTTTACTTTTCTTCTCTCTCTGCTGTTTTAATCTTTTTCACAGTTAGATTAAAGGGAATATTTCATTGAAAAACATTAAAAGTGAAGTTTCTTAAAGGATGAAGTCAAAACCCAAGCCATGATTTATCTAATGGGTTAAATTGCAATTACTTTCTCTCTTGCCAAAACTGTATATTTACTCCCGATGATGGTCATTTTATGATTGGTCTTGTGAGGCACACATCCATGTACAGCAATAACGGAAAGTAAAATGTTTCCAATTTTTTTTTATTCTGATTTTCACTGCCATCTTACCCTAGGGTGGATCACAGATTTAAATTTTTCCTTTTTTTCATTGTTATTTTGAGCAAATAAGGCAACTTTCACATCACATTCTGGAAATCCGTTCTCCCATCAAAAGGACGATCGGGTCTTAGCACAAGGGAGAAGGAAAGCGTTTCGTAACATTTCCTAAGGGAATGTTCTCCTGCTTTCTTGTGTTCAGATCTGATCTATCTTTTGATTATACCCTTCCCACACCTTAACCTAATGCTACATGAAGGGCCTGAGGTACTTTAGGCACCTTGACATATGGGCACCTTTACAAATGCAAAGGTCAGAGAAGATCTCACCATCTGCAACAGTCTTGGAACTGACAAAGGTCCCCCGAGATGTCTTTTATAAGTGAACACTGTGGTATGTCATAACAGGTGGATATTTCTAAGCAGGACACAATATACAGGCATTCCTATATATGATATAAAGGTTAAAAAGCTTTCAAGAAAATAAAAATATTAAATGTAGTTGTGCAAAAAAATAATATGAAGGGAAAAAAAACTCATGAATTGCGGTTGATATTTTTTCAATTAATTACACTTTATCCAATAGAACCCACACTAAGTTATGTTCCCTTACATAATGGGTTCACTATCCTCATGTCAATACCATTAACACAGTATAAATACTAATATTATTTACTAATTTTAATACCGTGACATTTTTACTTTAATTGGTGCTCGTAATTCCAGTCATTGTCTTTCCATTTCTGTCGTTACATGCCATTTATAGAGCATTCTTCATATACAACATTTCTCTGTTGTTGTTTTCTCCTTTCTTATATATAGTACATTGTATTTCGCTATGTATATTATAATAGTCTATCACAATAACAGTGCTATTCTTAACCCCTTAACGACCGAGCCATTTTGTAAGTTAATGATTGAGCCTCTTCTTTTAAACCTGACCAAATGTCAATTTATGATGTACGGGCCTTTACTGTGTAATTGGATACTAGGCAGTCACCCCCTCCATGAGTGGGTAGGTGGAGAGTGGCTGTTGATTTGGTATTTTGCACCTGTGCTGCCAACATCTTACTTTATGGGCTGGCTGCATGCTGTAGTGCATTGTTCTTAGATCTGGGCAGGTAAGTGTTGCTGCCTTTTTTCTGCTGTTTTGTTTGAATTTTTTAGAGGATTTTAGTCCTCTTTTGTGGCTTTGCTAAAAGTTTAGAGGTAGGACTTGCAAGCATGAGGACCCGTGATGTGGGTTGCAAGCTTGTGTATTTTGGCCAAAATATCGACCAATACCTCACTATTTTTGAATTTTTTTGCACTATTTCTCAGGGTGCAGCCAAGCCAGCACTTTTGGTCGTGTATACAGGGGTGCACACTGGGATGCATTGAGAGTGTGCTGGCCAGCCCGCCTAGTTGAATAATAGGGGTGTGACTAATAGGCTGAGAACCAGACACTACGCATTACCTTTGTGTGAACAGCGCCCTATACGGGCTTTATTGTGCAGTTGGATACTAAGCAGTCCCCCCTCCAAGAGTGGGTAGATGGAGAATGGCTGTTGATTTGGTATTTTGCACATGTGCTGCCAACATCTTGCTTTATGGGCTGGTTGCATCCTGTGGTGCATTGTTCTAAGATCTGGGCACTTAAGTGTTGCTGCCTTTTTTCTGCTGTTTTGTTTCAATTTATAATGTAATAACTCTGGAGCTCTTCAACTTATCCCACTGATTCTGAGATTGTTTTTTCAAGACATATTGTATTTCATGATAGCAGTAAAATTTGTTTGATATGACTTGTGTTTATTTGTGAAAATATTAGAAATATGATGAAAATTTTAAAAATTTCACAATTTTCAAACTTTTAATTCTTATGACCTTGACAGCGGCATTTAACTAGTTAACAGCTGCGGGTGGATCGTGATTCCACCTGCGGCTGTTGCGGGCACATGTCAGCTGCATAGATCAGCTGTCATGTGCACGGAAAGGTGCGGACTCAGAGCCAGAGTCCGCACCAAACAGAGAGATTTATGCCGATTATTATGGCACATGTTAGAAAGGGGTTACATCATAAATCCACTCTACCCTGGCATCGAAAAGAAATGCCAGGAGTTGCATAACTTTTGAGTGACTAAAAAATTTTATGACTTTTCAAAGCTTTTACGGTACTTTTGTGGCAAAAAAGCTTTGATTAATCAGTTCCTATATGTTTTCTTACAGTTAATGTTCTTAAAGGTTTCATGCCTGCTAAGCCAGAGCTCAAAATGTTCTTGTAAATGGAGTTTAAAATATTGGAACATACAGTGGTGTGAAAAAGTGTTTACCCCCTTGCTGATGTCCTATTCTTTTGCATGTTTGTCACACTCCAATATTCAGATCACCAAACTAACTTACATTTTTGACAAAGAAAACACAAGTAAACACAAATTAGATTTTTTAAATGAAGGTTTTTATTATTAAGGGAAAAAGAAATCCAAACCTACAGGGCCCTGTGTGAAAAGTAATTGCCCCTTCACCTAATAAATGGTTGGGCCATCTTTAGCAACAACAACTGCAATCAAGTGATAACTGGCAATGAGTCTTTTACTACACTCTGGAGGAATTATGGTCATTTCATCTTGGCAGAATTGGAAAAGAAAAGAATAGGAAATCAGGAAAGGGGCAAACACTTTTTCACACCATGGTATGTCGAATTCTTGTATTTGGACAATAGACAAATACATAACCATGTGAAAGAGGAGGTCAGGGTAGGAGGAAAATTTAAAACAAAGAAAAATGCATAGTCAGAAATTTGCATAAAGTATTTGTTGCTCAAGTAGGATAAAGTCAGAGTCAGATAAAAAAAGCATGAATTTACATAAGATGTTTTATTTTTGATGACTGAGAAGATTTCTTAAAAAGTAACTGAACTTTCAATTTTTTTTAAATAATTTATTCCAGCATGGGAAGATATGAAACATTTCAAATCACTTTATTGAAGATTTTTCTTCATTCCTATTAAAAAATGTCTGTAAGTGGCATCCAAACCCTAGTTTTTATCCCGTTTGCCTGTTTTTTGCTGCATTGATATTAGAACGTTCTTAATTGGAGTACAGATGATGGCAGTTAAATGGTCAGCATCTGTCTTCTCAAAGTGTTGTGCTTAACAGATCACTCTCCTGTAGCAGCTTATTCACAGGGTTAGTGAGATTCAGGTTCTGATATGGCCCTTTCACTGTCATCATCTGTACTCCAAATGAGTACGTTTTGATATCAACTGGAGAAAAGCAGGGTTTGGAAGCTACTTACATGCATTTTTTTTACAGCAATGAAGACAAATTCCCAAACAAAGTGATTTACAAAGTTTCATAATGTTCCATACCGGACAAAATTACTGAGCAAAATAAAGTTGAATTGCTCTTAAATATTTACAATGAGCTTATATGCAAATTCATACTATAAGTAGGTGAGGAAGATTTATACAAGTATATTCACATTTTTGCAAATATGTTACGCTTTAAGCATTTAAAGTGAATTATAATTTAAAACGTAAAACAAAAATCACCTGGAAATTACGCAAAAAAAACAATAGATCAACATTGAAATATCAATTTACATTGGAAGAATATTTCTAACACATGCTCTGTTATGGTTATTGTTTTTGTCAGGGAGAGACCACCAGCTGGTATTCTTTATTCATTTGGTTGCAAAAGTTACTGTTTGTTTGGGTTTTATTGTTAACATATATAATTTACTACTCACTATGTTATCGCTGTTGTAAACTTTGTCTGCTGTGCACCAAATCTAAAATGTTTAAAGGAAAGGAAAACACCTGAGGACAAGTCATACAGAGAGTTTTATTGGTTATGGATGGAAAAGCATACACTACTGCCTGTTCTTACATATGTCTGTCCTTCTTCAAAACTTAGATTGACAGGTTTCGACCGCCTTAGGTAAGTATGTGTGGTACCTTAGGTGAGACAGCTGCTGACAGATTGCATGCTCAGGGCTCAAACTCAACTTCAAGGAAAACGGACGACTACAATCCGATAAAAAATCAGATTAACCTCTGACGAATGTTAAACTATGAGTCACAGCTCATCAGACTGAGAAAAAAATCTCAGCATATTGCCATTGCCCTCATATCTTGGAAGAGACTTGCCAATGCAAGTCAATGGGTGCAAGAAAAAAAATTGCACGGAACTCGGACCATGTGAGTGCAGTCTGATTTTTACATACCGATCTCCTTTGAAAAGCTGGCAATTCACCTGCCGCGTACAGTAAAATCACAGCGTGACCCGACAGAATAGAATAAATAGAATAGCTATATAGACATAGAATAGATATAAAGGTGTCAGTTACTTATATAATTAGTAGAGTGCTTGTGTAGCTTAATATGCATGTTTTTTTTACTTACTAAATTATTTTGTGAAAAAAAATGGTGTGGGGTCGCCCAACATTTTATTAACCAGCAGAGGGATAGAGAACAGCTGGAGGCTGATGTTTATAGCCAGGGAAGGGGTTAATACGTATGGAGCTTCCCAGGCTATTAGGAAAATCTTTACTAGTTATTAAAATGAGGAACCCCCCAAAAAATAAGGACATAGTGTCCCCCTGTAATTAATGACCAGCAAAGGCTAGGCAGACAGCTGCAGGCTGATATTAATAGCCTAGGAAGAAGCCAAGGATATTGGCCCCCTCCCAGATTAAAAACACCATCTCTCAGCTGCCCCAGAAAAGATGCATTCATAAGATGCGCCAATTCTGGCACTTAGCCTCGCTCTTCCCACTTTCCCTGTCACATGGGTTGACAGTTGGGGGGTTGATATCACCTTTGTATTGTCAGGTGACATCAAGCCCAGAGGTTAGTAATGTGGAAGCATCTACAAGCCACCCCCATTACTAACCCCACAGTGATATTATATAAAAAAAACACACCCAGAATAAAGTCTTTTAATTGAAAAATAACAGACCCCTTTGAATTTATTATATGCGGCAGATGAATTGTCGGCTTTTCAAAGGATATGAATTTCCGGCCTTTCAAGTCAGCGTGTCAATTGCCCATTTTATGACCAATCACTTTTTCTCTACAATGGTATAGTTATTTTCACAGTAGAGTTTTCTACTTAGGTTTAGCACTGGATGTTCAACCCCATCTATTACCTGGAAAAAAACAGTACCCAAACCGACCTCAGAGGCATCCGTCTGGACCACAAACTCCTTTGTGAAGTCAGGTGCGACCAAGACAGTCTGTTTGCATAGGGCAAGCTTCAACTCCTGGAATGCCATCTCTGTTTCAGAGGACCATTTTGCCATCGATGTTTTGGTGCCCTTCAGAAGATCAGTCAGGGAGAGGCTATTGTAAAATCTGTTCCATCGCAGGGTCCCCGCCGGGTTACCCATCCCCATGCTGTGGTGCCAGAACCTCTGCAGGGCCCCCGTTGTGGTCCCTACTCTCACTCTGCTTCCTGCCACCCTGTCTTGGCTCTCTCCCCTGATTCTACTTCCTGGCATGCGGCCAGCACATCCCCGGGTATGAGGTTTAGGTCACGCGCGTGCTCCTGGTCTCTTAAAGAGACAGTGCACATTTTTCAAAAATGTTGTTAATCAATAGTATTCTTGTGTGTGTTATTTATGTCCCCTCTGCCATAGAGAGGGCCCCGGAGCAACAAGTGTTTTCTGTTGCTGGTTTCTGGATTTCTGTTCTGACGTGCCTGTGATCTGCTGTGATTTACCAGTCTGCTACCTGTACCCAGCTATTACTGTTTGTCTTCTCAGACTACCTGCGGCTTACTGCACTATACCTGGGACGACACCAGTGCTGCCTGTGCAAGTTCCATTCTGCTCAACCGTCCATCACTTCATTACCTACGACGACGTCAGTACTGCCTGTGCCAGCTCTGTCCCATCCAGCCGCATCACACCAGTCAAGTCTACTCATTCTGTTATCCCTGTCAGTGCATCTGTTCCACTGGGCCAGCTTCCACATGTCCGAGGTCTAACTGGAGGTAGCACCTGCGTCCCCCAGACATTCCATTCTGATCCTGTTTGAGGGTTCTTACTACGGGTGTCTGGCGTTCGCATAGTCACGCCCCCTTCAGAGCCCCCCAGACCGTGGTCCTGAGGCTTCACAAAAATAGCAATAAACGAATGTGCACTACACCATCTGTGCCTCCGCTTCCATTCGTTACAGCTATCATGGCAAAATTCGGGATAAAGCGCCAATAGTATCACACAATTCCCAGAAATGCCCTAAACTGCTTTTTGGCGGCCGGTTGCAGCCAATTTTGGATGGCCTCCTACTTATTTACTAGCGGGTTTATTTCTCCCCTTCCTAAGATGTAGCTCAAGAGTTTTGCCTGTTCATTACCTATGGCACACTTCTTTGGGTTTATGGTAAACCCTGCCTTCCTTAGTGCATCTGTAACAACCCTGCTGGCATCACTGTATGGCCTCCCATTCCCCACCTGCCTTACACACCAACTTACTCACTACTCCGGACAATGTTGTGAGTTCTGTTTGCTGCCGGTTCCATGCTATGCTCATGTCTCCTGCCTGCTCTGTGCATGCTTCCTGGCTTTGCGCATAGGGGGCGGTACCGGCACTTATGGGTTCTTATAGAGTCAGTGGGCACCTTCCTAAGGTGTCCCCAGCCAATTGTCAAGGCTGGGGAGCAACGCTTTATCTCAGTTAGTGTCTTGCTGCTGAGCTGCCAGGTCCTGTCCTGTTTTCCCCTTCTCCTGGGGCTTAATACTCAGATCTGATTCTGTGCTCTGTGTTTCTTGTTCCGACCTCCAGGAGGCTGCATATCCTGATTCTTGTGCCTTGACCTGTACCTGTTATTGTCTGAACTGAGTCTTATACCTGTACCCATTTGTATCCTTGACTTTAGCCTTCCCTACCCTGCTGTGTGTATCCTTGTTTACTTTTGCTCTGCTCGCTGCACCCTGTGGCTCCACTCTGCTCTTTGCTCCTCACTCCTTGCGGTTCTCCCTTTGCTCCGCACTCCATGTGGTTCTGCCATTGCTCCGCACTCCTTGCGGTTCTGCTATTGCTCAGCACTCCTTGCGGTGCAGCATGCTGCACTGCAACTAGCGACTCTGTTCTGCTCTCTACTCCGCAACCTTGTGGTTCTGCTCCGCTCCCGTTTCGCTTCCTGCGGTTCTTTATCTATCCCTGCTCCTCCAGTCTGAACAGGTCCCTACCTGTTCCCACCTGTTCCCATATATCTCTCATTCCAGTCTGTGTCTGGTTTCTGACGCCAGTTCTCCAGTCTGAGGTCCACTACCCTTTTTAGTCCTCCCACAGCCCTTCTCCAGCCTGAACTGGTCCCTACCTGTTCCTATATACCTTCTATGTCTGTTCGTGTTCCTGTCCCTACCGAGTCTGTTCCTGCCCCTTCTTGTGAACTGTGCCCGCCTGTCTGCCAGTGTCTCAGCCATACCCGCCTGTCTGCCAGTGTCTCAGCTGTACCCGCCTTTCTGCCAAGAGCACCTGATGTGCCCGCCATAGTACCAGTCGTGCCCGTCGACTCTTGCCCATCATAGTGTCCGAATTTTTCATCCCTCAGTGGGATCAGGAGCCACAGCCAGACACCACTCTGGAGTGGTATCTGGTAGCTACCTGCCGCACAAGCCTGACCTCACCATCAGAGGCTCCAGTGAACACCAAGTTAGCTGCTTAGTCACACCCCTTCCAGGGTAGTCTGGTTTGTGGCACAGTTGGGCCACACCCCCATGCTCACGCTAATCATTAAGGGCGTAAGCGTAACATCATCCAATACTGCCTGATCCTTCTGCAGGTAACTTTCTTAACTCAGGTTGAAGATCACGATGTTGTCCAGAATAGTTCCGGAGTACTTTTTATGAGTGACTAGGATCCCGTCCATGGCCTTCTGGAAGGTAACCGGTGCTACCTGCAAACCGATCGGCATGCTTGTGTATTGAAAGCATCCATCAGGCATAGAGACGGCCGTCTTTTCCTTGGCACTTGGGGACAGAAGAATTTGACAGTACTCTTATGTTAGGTCTAGGGTGGTGATATATCTGGCTGACTCTAAACTGTTAATGAGCTCATCGACCCGCAGCATCAGACGTGTGTTGAACTTGGACACCTTATTTAGCTTCCTGTAGTCATTACAGAAACGCCACTCCTGCATGCAAAGCTTCATGTTTAATTGTGAGCAGCGACTGTGTAAGTAGACACAAAAGCGAGATCGTTGCACCGACTATGGCGTCATCGCCGCTCATTATCTTTGTGGAGTCTTCAAAGTCTTGGAGAACTGCTCAAATGTCAGACATCTATGCCCACTCTTCAGTTCTTATATGTGGAGGCTGACCAGAATACCGACGGGCATGTTGGAGCTGGTACTCAACATCTAGCTTCTGCTGCTCACAAAGCCTTGTCAGCATGTGCAGTGGGAAGTTCCAGCACAAGGTAACATCACACACCAGTCGGTGACCTGTCACTTACCTGCACTGTTGCAGCACTGCAAGAGTGGTGGCAGCTGTAGCCGACTTGCAAAAATGGGCACTAATGCAGAATACCTTAAGCAGAAGCTCTGGCAAATCTGGGTAGGTTTTCAGAAACCACCATTGTCACACAAGACCATGCCTGATTGTAGGTTCAGCAGCAAAAACCACAGATCAGGTCTGATCTATTATTGATTAAAGTAACTCTGTCGCAGTTCGTGGCTTGTCTCTTAGACAAATTAGCTTCAGCAGAGCACATTGCTGCTTAGCTGAAAGAGTGCTGCAAAACTTCTAGCTGATGCAGACGATGATCTCTGAGTCTGACATATCACATCAAATATGGAGGATGAGGAGGAGGGGGGCAAGAACTGCTGTAGGAGGTGGAGGAAACCCTGATCAAAGTAAGGCCAGCGATCCTTGGCAATTGAAGTACATGTGCTATGCCAGGGTGTGACTTGGCCTCAGTCTCCACAATGTTCATCCAGTGTGCCGTCAGGAAGATGTAGCATCCTTTGTCACAAGCTCTTGTCCACCTGTCGGTCGTTAAATGGACAATCCCAAGTTGGTAAGGGCACAGGTGATTCCCTGGACACGTGCTCATACAAGGTGAGGACGCCACACCAGGAGAAAAATGGCGGCTGGGGACCGAGTGCCCGAGGGACTGCTGCTACCACCATGAGTCGAAAGAAAGCGGCAACATTTCTACAGCAATCAGCCTGGAAATATGTTTGTTTAGCCCTAACTCTTTGATGGAGAAATTCATGAGTGTCAGTGCTCTGCAGAAGTTTATCACCTTCTTCCTTTTCCTGTCTGTTTTTGTGCTGCCGATCCCTCCACCTCTTCACTGCTGGCCTCACTCTGCATGCTAGCTTCCCAGTGTCATGAAGTGGCTGTAGTGGTGTCACATGACCCCACGAATGGTCGGTCAACAGACGGCACAACACACACGGGAACACCGGGGAAACTTTAACAACGGTGGGCTCTGAAATAGGGAACGGGGAAATGGACACCTCCTGCACTCACTTAAGAAGTGCCCTAATCTTAGTAGCGTCCCTATACGGGTTCTTTCACCCCATCGCCGAGCAGGATACCTAGTCCCTCACTTGCCGTGCACCTATCCCTACGTAGGGAACTGGCAAGTGAGACCACTGGACCCCCCGCTGCACTAATATTACACAGGGGAAAGTTACAGACAACAAAGGGACAAGGCAACAAAAAACACTACACTTAGCTTATATTCACCGCTGCTCCACACCGCACAGCAGAGTAAGGCACCAGACAAGCGAACTCAGCAAAGCACCACTGCACCCAGAGAGCTCCTTCCTGCAGCTTGGTCGCCGAAGAATGAACTAACACCGACAGCCAGCTGATGCATCAGGTGGCCTTTTAAAGGATGGTGGAAGTGGTCACCACCCACATCAGCTGACCCAGAAACAATACAATTACACCAACTTGCCAGCGGGGAAAATCTGACATTTACCCCCGCTGGCCTGAAAGGAAAAAAGTTTAGATCTGAGAGAAAACAGATTCGCCACAAATCCAAAAATGGATCATAACACCCACCTCATCTTCCACCCCCATGTAAGCAGGTGCTGGGATGCAGTACGCAGGGATTGCAGGGCAGTATGGTATAACAATATTATTTAATTAACAGTAAAGACAAGAGTAATCTCCTTGCAGGGAGTTGATAAACAATGAACAAGAGTTAAAGAAATAATGAGGTTAATTCAAAAGTCTGAGGTTCAAATAGCACTTACCATAGCTCCCGCTGGTGCTCCTTAGTTCACAGGCCGATGGGAGTGATGGTGCCGGCAGAGTCCTCCGTTGGGGTCCGGTATTAGCGGTCTGTCTTCTGGACGGCAGAAGACGGCAGCAGCGGTCTCTGGCTTTACCCGCTGAGCTCCTCATCCATAAGCTTGCACAGCCGAGGTCAGAGAAGCTGCAGGAGTCTCTATAGCAAATATGAGCTGATGCGCGCTGGTCAACAGAGGGAAGCGCGCCCCAGAGTTCTGCAGCTGGCCCACAGTTCTCCATACGAGCGCTGCCTGATGCTTATCTTGGCACACAGCACTGTCCTCTGTCACAGCCCCACTGGAGCGTGCAGGTAAATGTGGATGTAGCCCGTCCCAGCTCTGCTGTGTTGGATGCAGAGCACACTGCACACCCCACTGCCCTCTCCCTGATGACGGGAATCCCTCTGTCGCTTTGCACACTCTCTGCTCTGTTTCCGGCTTAACCACGCCCCCTCTTCCCGGGTCATGGGACCTATCCAGTCTCCTATTCCTTCCCCCCGGGCAACATGGGACACAGCGTCGGCAGTTTCTGACCCGGCTCAATGCAGGTACCCACAGCCCAGTCTTCCTCCTTACACCCGCACCATGGTCCTCCTGACTTTGTGACTTAACAACAAGACTTAGCAACTGTATCTCATCATCATCTTCCTCCTTAGCCAAAATTAGCAATTCCCCACAGTCATCTTGTTGTGGGTGTGGCTGCACTAAGTTTTGTGCATCTTTAAACAGCATGTCCTCTTGTGCCTCTTGGAACATGCAGGTTGAGAGGTCACAATCAATAATTGTTGTTGTAAAGAGCTCATTGGGTGTTCTAGTGTGGGATCACTAGTCTCATGGGACTCAACTTGGTGTGAAAAAGGAGGATCAGAGTGAGGATTTAGTGATCCAGTCTGTATACTGGTGAAAATGGACTGTGTGGAAGACTGGTCAAGCCTGCTGAAATTATTGCATGCTATCCAACTGCCCACCTGTTTGCACTGCTCTGACTTCAGAAGTGGTGTACAGTGCCTCCCTGCAAAGTGTGACAGGAACCTACAGTACAGACCAAAAGTTTGGACACACCTTCTCATTCAATGATTTTTCTGTATTTTCATGACTATGAAGATTGTAGAATCAAACTGAAGGCATCAAAACTATGAATTAACACATGTGGAATTATACATTGCACTTTACAAAAAAGTGTGAAACAACTGAAAATATGTCTTATATTCTAGGTTCTTCAAAGTAGCCACCTTTTGCTTTGATTACTGCTTTGCACACAGAAAAGGTGAACGGATGGACTCTACATGCCTGGTTCCCACCGTGAAGCATGGAGAAGGTGGTGTGATGTGTGGGGGTGCTTTGCTGGTGACACTGTTGGGGATTTATTCAAATTTGAAGGCATACTGAACCAGCATGGCTACCACAGCATCTTGCAGCAGCATGCTATTCTATCCGGTTTGCGTTTAGTTGGACCATCATTTATTTTTCAACATGACAATGACCCCAAACACACCTCCAGGCTGTGTAAGGGCTATTTGACCAAGAAGGAGAGTGTTGGGATGCTACGCCAGATGATCTGTCCTCCACAGTCACCAGACCTGAACCCAATCGAGATGGTTTGGGGTGAGCTGGACCGCTCACCGCTTCAATTTTGAATAAATCTCCAACAGTGTCACGAGCAAAGCACCCCGACACCATCACCCCACCTCCTCCATGCTTCACGGTGGGAACTAGGCATGTAGAGTCCAGCCGTTCACCTTTTCTGCGTGCAGAGCAGTAATCAAAGCAAAAGGTGGCTACTTTGAAGAACCTAGAATATAAGACATATTTTCAGTTGTTTCACACTTTTTTGTAAAGTGTAATGTATAATTCCACATGTGTTAATTCATAGTTTTGATGCCTTCAGTGTGATTCTACAATTTTCAAAGTCATGAAAATACAGAAAAATCTTTGAATGAGAAGGTGTGTCCAAACTTTTGGTCTGTACTGTATGTGTAGTGGATGGTCATTTTTTTGTACTCCATCAACAGGCATAGTCGCACCTGCCCCATGTCCTCAGTATCTGCTTGCACCATCATTAGCATTTCCACTTCCCTGTCCTTTACCGCACACGTTACACATTTTGTAATTGCTAGGTCACTTGAAACCATTTTTTTTTCTAATAAAAGAAAAAACCTTGGTCACCTAAAGCAGTCAAAGTGTTTTTGGGAGTTTAATACCACCATAATGTAACAGAAAGAATGCAAAAGTGTATGGCAATCAAATTAAATTCAGAAAACTGTTTCAACTTTTTTTTTGGAGCGTTATATGCCACAGAAATCTACCACAAAGCACTTAATATTGTATGGGTAAGAAATTTAACCCAGCAAAAATTTTAAACACTTTTTTGAAGTGTTATACATTATAGAAATGGACCCCAGAACATGTAATACTGTATGGCTGAGAAATTTAAGCCTGCAAAATTTTTAACACTTTTTTATCAGTTTTATAGATCATAGAAATGCCCCCAGACTTCTGAATAGAGTATGAGTGAGAACTGCAATCCAGTCAATTTTTTTTAACGCTGTATTGGTGTGTTAGTGTCACAAGTGTGTCACGTCCTCCTTGGAGATCTGGGGTAAGGAGATCATTATGTATTATGTATTGCAGGTCTTCCATTTAGCCTATGTGTTTAGTTCCTTATATAACATGGACTTTGCTTCCTTTGGTGCTGAAGAGGTTAATGACTCTTTGTATGCTGTTTAGATACATGAAGCTCCATCTCACAGAGGATCCTGACCTGCTAATTTTCTCTCTCTTTAAAACCTAGGCAAACATTCTCATTCTCACCTGTGAAAGTTTACTTCCTGGCTTGCGGGAGTTGGTGTGCTAAAATGGAGTTCATAGTTGCTGATGGAGATTGTTGTATGCTATTTTTGGGTGTATGTTTTCTGCATTATCCTGTTCTTATTTGGTTTGTAAATGCCTATCCTTCACTTTATTCCTCTCTACCCATGGTGAGTGTTTTTGTATGTAATTTTCTTTTCGCTATCCCTGTGTGTCTTACATGTTTATACACTAACATATCTGCCCCAAGCCTACTGGTGAAGGGGGAGGGGACAGCTTAGGACATTAACAGAAGCATAGTAAGGTGGGAGACTCGGACTTCTGTGCCTTCAAGAGTACCCCCAGGACAGGGATAGTTAGGGTCCCAGCTCCAGGAACAGTTTGAGGTCCCCCGTAACAGCATGACAGGTAGATAATATCACAGAAATGTACCACAGACCATGGAACAGTGTATGGGTAAGAAATGTAATCCAGCTAATTTTTTTTAACACTTTTTTTGTAGTGTTATGTAATATCACAGAAATGCACTCCAGACCACATAATTGTGTATGGGTGAGAAATGAAATCCAGACAATATTTTTAGGCTTTTTTGCAGTGTTAGATATCACAAAAATGTAGGACAAACCATATAATACTGTGTGGATGACAAATGAACCCTTCAAAATTTTTAAACACTTTTTGTGTGTTATATAAATTTTATCCTCAACCTAGAATCTGCAAAAACTCTAGTGCATGCCCTCATCATCTTCTGCCTTGACTACTGCAACCTCCTACTTTGTGGCCTCCCCTCTAACACTCTCGCACCCCTCCAATCTATCCTATACTCTGCTGCCCGACTAATCCACCTATCCCCCTGCTATTACCCAGCCTCTCCTCTCTGTCAATCCCTTCACTGACTCCCTATTACCCAGAGACTCCACTTCAAAACCCTAACCATGGCATAAAAAGTCATCCACAACCTGTCTCCTCCATACATCTGTGATCTTGTCTCCCAGTACTCACCTGCATGCAACCTCTTATCCTCACAAGATCTCCTTCTCTGCTCACCTCTTATCTCCTCTTCTCACAATCGCATACAAACTTTCTCCTGCGCATCCCCCCTACTCTGGGGCTCTCTACCCCAACATATCAGACTCTCACCTACAGTGGAAACCTTGAAAAGGAACCTGAAGACCTACCTCTTCCAACAAGCCTACAACTGCAGTAACCACCGATCCACCAAACCACTGCATGACTAGCTCTGCCTTTGCCTATTGTATCCTCACCCATCCCTTGTAGATTGTGAGCTCTTGCGAGCAGTGTCCTCTCTCCTTCTGTACCAGTCATGACTTGTATTGTTTAACATTACTGTACTTGTTTGTTATTATGCATACCCCTTTTCACATGTAAAGCGCCATGGAATAAATGGCACTATAATCATAAATAATAATAATAATATTATGTTCACCCTCAGCAAAAAAATGAAGCTATATTTTTTCTAAATGGACTGCACAGCTCTAACCCCTGCTACTGATTGTATTCAGCCACTCTCCAAGCTCCTGCAACTTTCTCTCCCTCCCTAGGCTAAATTCCGAATGTATGTGATTGAAACAGCAAAGCAAACAATTAGCCCTTAGAAGGGCTATTAGTGTGATGGCTCAGCTTCAGCACCAGTATGAACACTACAAGGGCTGTGCAATGGCGTCAGTTTGCCGAGCTGGACGGCATCTGTTCTTTTATGACCCTGATGATGTCACATGGCCAGCCAATCTCTGTAATTCCATAACCAAGATGGCTACAGCATTACAGTGACACGCAGGCAATCTCGCATGCTTCTTGGCTGTGAAACAGATGCTAAACATGCGGTCTGCGATTTGAGTTTTACATAGAGCATTGCCCAACACTCGCCAAGTAATGAGTACATCCGAGCATCGTGATAATTGAGTGATAACCAAGTATCACAGAGCATATTTGAGCATCCTTAGTCTTCAGAGTAGCCGCCAAAAAGTGGAGCAAACAAGTTAACTTCCGACTAGAGATTGAAAAGGACAAAATCACATCCATAAATGTAGTGAAAGCTACAACTCAGAAACTCTTAGTTTATACCAGAATTTGCATTCTGGTGTCAGTCCAGAAAAATAGGCAGACAAAAAGTCAGTTCACAACACTTGATTATGAAGGCAATAAGAATACCAGGATAGTATTTTAGCTTGGAGAAGTTACTTAATTTGCCAAAACCTCTGATTGGCTGCCCAAACACCCTTACTAATGCAAAGTTGACCAGATCCTCTGACAGGATGCTGTCATTGACCATAGGATAGTAATTTTGGCTGGGTGGCCACACTGACGGCCGGCGTCAACACCCTGAGCAGACAGGGGGCACACTCCCCATCAGAGACACTGGTGCCTGTGTCGCACCCGCGAATGGGCTCCACTGCTCCGGCACTCGCGATACTTACCTCTCTCCGCTCCACTGTTGAGTCGTCTTCCACGTCTTCTGACTGTGACGTTCAGGTCAAATGGCGCAATGAAGTCATGTCTGTGCGCCCTGTGTCAGAACAGTCACAGTTCAGTGAGCCGGAAGATTTTGACGCTGAGGAGTCCAAAGCAGAGCAGCAACCAGCGAGGAGTGGTGAGCATTTCATTTTTTTATGTTTGAAGCAATATATGGGGACCATCATATACTGAAGAATCATATATGGAGCATTATATGGGCCCATCAAACAATGGAGCATCATATTGGGCCATTATATATGGAGCATTATATGGGCCCATCATTTATGGGGCCTGTTATGTATGGAGCATTATCTGGAGAAATTACACACTGGAGCATCATCCATGGGACCCATCATACACTGGAGCATTAAATGGGGCCCATTATATATGGAGCATTATATGGGGCCTATTATATATGGAGCATTATATGGGGCCTGTCCTGTATGGAGCATTATATGGGACTCATTATACTCTATGGAACAATATATGGGGCTCATTATACTGTATGGGGCTCATCCTTCACTGTATTGAGCATTATATGGTGCTTATAATATATGGAGCAATATATAAGGCCTGTCATATACTGGATCATTATATGGAGCCCATTCTGTATGGAACATAATATGGGGCCCATCATATATTGTATGGAAGATTATATGGGACCCATTATGTATGGAGCAATATATGGGGCTTATTATACTCTATGGAGCATTATATGAGGCTCATTATACTGTATGGAGCAATATATGGGGCTCATTATTCTTTATAGAGCATTATGTGGGGCCCATTATGCTGTATAGAGCAATATATGGGGCTCATTATACAATATGGAGCAATATATGTGGCCTATTATATACTGTATTGAGCCATATTTGTGGCTCATTACTATGAATGGAGCATTATATGGAGCTCATAATGCTGTATGGAACATTATATGGGGTCAATTATTCTGTATGGAGCAATATATGGGGCTCATTATTCTGTATGGAGCTTTACATGGGGCCATAATATTGCATGAAGTAATATATGGGGCTCATTATTCTGTATGGAGCACTATATGATGCCCATAATACTGTATGGAGCAATATATGGAGCTCAGTATTCTGTATGGAGCACTATTTGGTGCCCATAATACTGTATGGAGCAATGTATGGGGCCTTTATACTGTATGGAACAATATATGGGACTCATTATTCTGTATGGAGTACTATGTGGTGCCTATAATTATATATGGAGGACTATACTTTCCAGTTTCTGAGCTTTTATAGAATTTACAATACATATCACTCATGTAATGTAAGAAGTAACTGAAATCTTTGGCATTGTACTATACCGATATTTCTCTGCCGCATCTGTGCATCATGAATCATGGTATGTGTTAAAGATGCCCACTGAGACTCTTTCGCCCAGGACCCACGAAAATCTGGAGCCGACCCTGGCCACACACATTTCACATATACTGTAACACTCAGAGTCTTTGGAAGTAGTTGATAGAGAGGATCAGCGCTGGAGCAACGTCAGACAAGCAGATAATGGCTGCAAGGACTTCTTACGGAGAATTATCCTGCTGCAATCTCATATGGAAATATTGCTACATAATGCTAGTCTACTAAGCATATATTTCTCATTCTAATGTAATAGTTCTTTGTGTGAGTAAGAGATTTGTTTTAATTACATTCTACTGTATAATATTCCATTGACCTGAAGCGTGAGTCCGTAAGACAACATATCCTCCTTTATACAGCTGCGCTTAGGCCCCCAAACAATAAAACACATAATAGACACAGTTATTATATAATTGTATAATGTTTAGTGCATTTGTCCAGCGGCTTAGAGACTAGATTCCAAAGCTTAGAGAAAAATTCCATGCATCGGAAACTCAGAATAATTTAAACGACGGAAACAGAAAGGAAAATGTTATATTCAAATGCTGCAAAAAGCGTCAGGCCTGTCAAGGTTCATAAAATCTCTTCTGTCTATGCCTAATGTTTAGTTCTTAGAAACACAGTAGGAATTTGGATCACATATGTGTAGCATTATCTGTTTGATCCATCCATGCTGTTTGATCAGTGTTGAGATATTAGACAATATATCTGAAGGTAGATCTACCAAAACTAAAAATGGAGTCCCTATACCAAATATTCATAACTCTGTGGTATGGGGATTCACAATGATTTTAACTTATACTATAAGTGGTAGAATAAAGTAGAGATGAACAAATTGAATTGTTACAAATTTCTCTAAAAATTCATATTAACTAGTATTAGCCTTTTTTTATAAAAAAAACGGCAGCTAATGGGTTAAAAAATATTATACTCACCTTTCTTTGGCCAATCCCATATCGTCACGCTACCTACGAGCTTCTCCCTTCTGTCTTCTATCGCCTTATGTTTCCCGGCCTCCGATGCTGCACGCCTCAGGCGGAAATGTATGGCTCAGATCATATTAAGGACTTGTGTGACCATGTGACCATGGAGGAATAGTGAAGAATGGCAGCGCCAGTACCCTAAAAAAGGAAGAAAATATAAGATAAAAATGTCAAAGACAAAGGAGCCAATCGAAGAACATGCAACGCGAGAGGTATGGAGAGGGCTGCAAAAAGATGAGTGTAAGAGTATCTTTTTTAACCCCTGTTTTAACCTCTTTTGATTTACAACTTTATTCAATGTGAATCTGATTTCCCAACTGGAGCTGCTGGTTCCAAATCTTAACAGATTCACACACGTCCAATATGACGTGATCTTCACCATGGGATATAGTTGTAATCTTGACCTTGAAATCCCCGACTCACTTGGACCCCAGTTAGATGAGCCCACAATTAAGGAAGCTAGTAAGAATGCTCGTTTCTGACTATGGCCCGTCAAAACAGGCCAGCGAACGGAACGAGGATATAAAACACTTGCTCGATAGGTGCAATGATCTTTAAGAAAACTTAATATCATTGTTAGTTCAAGATCACTGTGTTCGAAGGGGGAAGCACTGACAGTGCTTCTTATCCTGTTTACCTAGAGCTTGTTCAGCTGTTTACACAGCTATAGGGAAGGCAGAGATGGTAATAAACCATGCTTACTTTCTCTATCGGGAGTCCGGCTAGCTGAACATCTTGAAGGTAGACCACCTTGAAGTTAATAGACTATGACTAGTGTTGAGCATTCCGATACCGCAAGTATCGGGTATCGGCCGATATTCGCGGTATCGGAATTCCGATACTGAGTTCCGATACTTTTGCCATATCGTATACCGGAATCGGAAGTTCCTATAATGTTGTGAGAGGCAGTGTCATTTTATTCAGCCAATGAGGAATCCTAAGAAGTGTGGGCACATCCTGTAATGCTGCGGTCATGTTAACTAATGGCATGGCTGTGATTGGCTGCTGAAATGATGTCAGAATGCACTATAAAAGGCGCCGCCTTTTTGGTTTCACTCTGCTGTGAATTCAGTTAGGGACAGAACGCTGCTCTTCTGACTCTGAGGGACAGTTAGAGATTGCGATTTTGTGAATTGTTCTGTAAGCAGGCTATTTTACCAACCGCTGTGTAAAGCTTCCTTTTGCCTTGCAGTGCTGTTTTCACAGCTCTCTGCAAGGTCTGTGTGTGAGTGCAGGTGACGCTGCAGTTTGGTCTGCATCCACCGCTGGTTGTACTGTAGTCAGCTGCACGTGTCACTGCCTCATCCTTTTTTTTTTTTTTTTGTAATTGTTGCTGCTCCATTCAATTTCAATTAACTCTCATCTATTAGTGTGACGAGCTTCCATCCGTATCCAATACATTGGTTGCAAACACTATAGAAGTACATAGTGGAGCCTTTCAGAGCTAGTGAACAGTTGTGTGCAGTGTTCACGGCTGTCTGTGAGGTCTCTTTGTGAGTCCAGCTCACGCTGAAGTTAGTTCTGCATCCACTGCTGGTTGTAGTCTGCTAAGCGTGTGTCACTGCCTCATCCTTTGATTTTTTTTGTAATTGGTGCTGCTCCATTCAATTTCAATTAACTCTCTGCTATTAGTGTGACGCGCTTCCATCCATATCCAATACATTGGTTGCAAACACTATAGAAGTACATAGCGGAGCCTTTCAGAGCTAGTGAACAGTTGTGTGCAGTGTTCACGGCTGTCTGTGAGGTCTCTTTGTGAGTCCAGCTCACGCTGAAGTTAGTTCTGCATCCACTGCTGGTTGTAGTCTGCTAAGCGTGTGTCACTGCCTCATCCTTTTATTTTTTTTGTAATTGGTGCTGCTTCATTCAATTTCAATTAACTCTCATCTATTAGTGTGACGCGCTTCCATCCGTATTCAATACATTGGTTGCAAACACTAGATAGGAGTAGATAGAGGAGCCTTTCGGCTGGTTTGCGGCCTGCAGGACCAGTCAGATTAGTATTACCCTATTTTTTGTAGCCTTATCTATTGCATTCTAGCTTCCTGCATTGTAATAGCTACAAAAAGTTTGTGAGTGATACTATCGATTGTACATCTTTTGTCTCAATCACAACCTTTGTTTTTTTGGTGAAAAACACAAAAAAGTTAATAAAGTTCACCAAACACTACACTTGACACTTGCTAGGCCACATTAGCTGATATTAAAGTGTAGTTCACACTTAATAAACTTAGTGTTTCTTATACCTGTTAGCAGCTGTTCAAGAATAAGCACACTAAGGCCTTAGTACTTTTCTGCCTATCTTTATCAATCTACCAAGATGAACAAGGCAGGGAGTAAGGCACGTGGTCGTGGGTGTGGAGTTTCAACAGGGAGAGGACGTGGGGATTCTGTGCCTGCTGTGGTCACCAGTGACACAGCATCCACCAGTTTTCCCCGTGAGCGGTCCTTTATGTGCAGTTTTGTAGGAGCTCGGCGTACCCTCCGCTGCAGGAAGAACAAATTGAAGCCGTTGTCGGATGGATGGCAGCTAACGTATCGACTTCAATTGCTTCCACCTCCTCTCAGGACCAGAGCACTGAAGAGCAACCATCTGTCTCTTCACCACCTGCCAAATTGCCAAGGCAGTCAGAGAGCTCTGTACAGGAGCCAGCTCAGTCTCTACTTCTGTTCTCTGAATCTGTTGGCTTGGAAAGAGGGGGCCAGCCAAGCAGCATTCTAGAATGTGAAGAAGAGGGAGTATGCAGTGATGCGCAACTGTTTTGTCTCTCTGAATCTGAAGAGGCGGGTGAGCCAGTGCCGATGGTCAGCACTCCGCAGAACGCATCTAATGATGATGAGACTCAGGTGCCAGTTTCTGTTGCGCATGGTGCTGGCCAGATGACCCAACAGAAGCAGGTGTTTGAAGAGGGTAGTGGAGATGATGAGGTCCTTGACCCATCATGGCGTGAGGAACAGGAAGGTGGTGGGAGCAGCTCTGAGGAAGAGATTCCCCCAACTGTCCAAACAGGAGGGAGAGGTAGGGTGCAAACTCGGTTGCCTGTAGCCTCCACTTTGGCACCCGTTCGGAGCAGTTCTCTTCCAAAAGCCAAAATGGGCGCTCCCAGGACTTGCAGAGCGTGGTCCTTTTTTGATACAGTTGCAGATGACATTTGCTATGTCAAATGCAAGCTGTGTAATCAAAAAGTCAAAAGAGGTAAAAGTGTCAGCAACCTCAATACCACTAATATGTGGAAACATGTGCGGACCAAGCACGTGGTGGAGTTACAAAGACACACTGGAGACGTAGGCCAACCTACAGCACCATCTACATCTTCAGCTCGTGTTGTAACCTCTTCCTCCAGCTCACACACAGCTGGTTCGCCTTCCTCACAGGATCGCCATGGAAGAACCTCTGTCACTGGTGTACAGAGACCCAGTGTAATTCCACCCACAGCACCAAGTTCCCTGTCATCCTCACACTCCCAGGCCACTGGATAGCCATCGGTAGCACAGGCATGGGAGAAAAGGTGGCACAGGCTCTGAATGCTGGCATTGCAAAACTCCTGTCCCTTGAAATGCTGTCATTCAGGCTGGTGGAGACTGACACATTCCGTAAATTCATGGCATTGGCAGTCCCACAATACAATGTGCCCAGCCGCTTTTATTTCAGCAGGCAAACCGTCCCTGCCCTGCAGAAGCATGTGGAGGGAAAAATTAAATATGCGCTACTAAACGCCATCAGTAGCAAGGTCCACCTGACCACCGATGCGTGGACCAGTACCCATGGACAGGGACGATACCTTTCCTTTGCTGCCCATTGGGTCAATGTTGTGGAGCCGGGTACAGATCTTGAGAGTGGCGCTGTACGTGTTCTGCCAACTCCAAGGATTGCAGGAATCCAGTTTGTACACATTGACTTCTCCTCCTACTCCAGTTCCTCAGAATCATCGCTGCAGGAGCCGTCACGGTCTACCTCCACATGGACCCGTGAACGCTTACCTGTTACGACCGATATGAGCACAGCCGTGGCCAAACGTCAACAGGCCGTCCTGAAATTAATTTCGATGGGGAATCGAAGCCACACAGCGCAGGAGCTCTGGAATGCCATCAAGCAGGAAAGCGACGTGTGGTTTGTGCCAGCGAATCTCCAGCCTTGCTTGGTAGTGTGTGACAATGGCCGAAATCTGGTGGCAGCTCTGGGCCTAGGCAACCTCACTCACATACCATGTCTGGCACATGTGCTCAACTTGGTCGTGCAGAGTTTTTTGAGGGACTATCCGGATATTGATGCACTGCTGCAGTGCGCTGAGAGTGCGCTCACTTGCGGCGTTCCAGCATGGCCAGATCGCGCATTGCAGCTCTGCAACACCGAATTCCATGTTACATATGTTGGAGCGGTTGTGTGAGCAGCAGGCAGCAGTAATGGAGTACCAGCTGCATCAGGCGCAATCAACTCGCAATTTGCGCCGTTCACACTTCACCACCACTGAGTGGGCCTTTATGAAGGGACATCTGCACGTTTTGCGTGCGTTTGATGACTCAACGCGGATGGCGAGTGCAGATGATGCACTAGTCAGCATGACTGTCCCCCTTATCTGCCTGCTTCAAAAAACACTGCAAGCACTAAGGGATGAGGTTTTGGAAGAGGTGGAGGATGAGGAGTCACAAATTCCATCACCTTCTGGACAGTCTGCGCAACGTGGTTCCTCACAAAGGCCTAGGCAGGGGACACTTTGTGAGGAGGATGAGGAGGAGTCAATGGAGGAGGAAGACATCGCTCCAGAGGAGGGAGGTACACAATGCTCTAGTAGTCAGTATGTAGAGTGAGGGTGGGGTGATGCAGAGCAAGCAGAGATGACACCTCTTGCAGGAGACAGCGTTTCTTGGCCAGTTGGGAGTCTGCAGCACATGGTTGATTTCATGCTGTAGTGCCTGAGAAACGACCGCTGCATCGCCCATATTCTCACCACGTCTGATTATTGGGTGTACACCCTCCTAGACCCTCGCTACCGAGACAAATTACAAAGTCTCATAACACCGTTGAACCGGGAGCGTAAAATGCGGGAGTACCAAGACACACTGGTGCATTCCATCATGTTCTCCATTCCAGCCGAGAGCACTGCTGCTGCTAGTGCTTTACAAAGCAGCTCTGTGCTTTGAGGCAGCGGAGGAAACTCTGCACCAAGAGGGAGCAGAAGCAGCGCCTCTGCACAGGGCAAGACCAGTATGGCCCAAATGTGGCGAACTTTTGTGTCACCGCCACAAATGTCTACACCATCACAGACGGCTCCAGTCAGCAGAAGGCAACGTTTCCGTCAGATGGTGACAGACTACATGTCTTGCCTTCTCAGTGTACTCCCAGACGGCTCTTCCCCCTTCAAGTTTTGGGTCTCTAAGCTGGATACATGGCCAGAGCTTAGCCAGTATGCATTGGAGGTGCTGGCTTGCCCTGCTGCTAGTGTATTATCGGAGCGCGTCTTTAGTGCCGCAGGTGGTGTACTAACAGACCGTCGCATGCGACTATCCTCCAATAACGTTGACCGGCTTACTTTTCTGAAAATGAACAAGAAATGGATCTCGCCTGAATTTGCCTGTCCGGTTTCCGATTAAATAACTAGTTGGCAACAGTATCCATGTCTCCTGTTCTGTTCATGTTTCTACCACCTGAACTGTATTCCCTGGGCTCCAACACTGCCAGTTGCTGCTCAGAAGTGCCGTCTGCACAGAGAAAAACACTCGCTCCTGTGTTACTGGGGTTCAGTAACGCCAGCTGTTACCCTGCTGTGTGTCCGACAATAAGTCTCCTGCTCCCTCCACATGCACACAACATCAGATGTCTAACTTGCTCCACATAGGGAAGAGCCTACACATTGATTGATATGCTCAAAATCAGAAAAACGGCAGCTTTACAACCATAAAATGATGAATTGTAGTCCCAATATGTACAAATATACATTTTAAATATAAGCGCATATATGCACATGGCGACTGCAAATGCTAACAAAAAAGCCTACATAGGGTATAGGGGTTGAAATGAATGCATACAAGTACATTTCATAATCCATTATTGCTGCCAAAGGAACGGTATCTACACCTGTAATATAGTGCAGACAATGGATGCAGGACTAGTCATTATCATCATTACTTATATATGTGACAGTAAAAAATACACTGATTGAGGACAACTGTAAGTTCACACCCCATATATGAAAGTTCCTGCATCTAATCCTGATAATAAGGCGCAATAATCATGCATAACCTATAAAAGTGCATCTTGCATATTGAAAATAGCAATGTATACCTGCAAGAGCTGGTGAAACAACGCCAACGGATAGAAAAGTTTTATGCTATCTAGGTATCACAGTGCATAGCGACTGATGGACAATGGCGATATAATACTGTACCTCAATAAAGGCAGTGGCACCCCTCATCCTTGTTTTGCTTGTAGCTTCTTCAAGAGGGGACGTGCGTATTTGGTTGCTCATAGGTGCATGTTTATACAGGAAATCAGTCATGATGGCGGCTTTGGAGCAGCGCTACCGCTGAAGAACGCTGTGCAACGTCACTGCAAGTCAGCGTCATATGACGGCCATCCGCTACCCTACCTGACGCGTAAGAGCAGGAAGGCAGTGTGGGCTTGTTTGGAGTATAGACATTTTGAAGTGCCACGTAACAAGGCAACTACTCTAAATGGGAATTCTACACCCTCCTTGACCCTGGGCTCCAACACCGCCAGTTGCTGCTCGGAAGTGCTGTATGCACAGATAAAAACACTCGCTCCTGTGTTACTGGGGTTCAGTAATGCCAGCTGTTCCCCTGCTGTGTGTCCGGCAAGAAGTCCTGCTACCTCCAATTTCAAGTTACACCAGATTAGAAAGTTGCTCATACTAGGCCTCAGCCTACACCCTGACTGAACCTGGGCTCCAACACCGCCAGTTGCTGCTCGGAAGTGCCGTATGCACAGTCAACACTTGCTCCTGTGTTATTGGGGTTCAGTAATGCCAGCTGTTCCCCTGCTGTGTGTCCGGCAAGAAGTCCTGCTACCTCCAATTTCAAGTTACACCAGATTAGAAAGTTGCTCATACTAGGCCTCAGCCTACACCCTGACTGAACCTGGGCTCCAACACCGCCAGTTGCTGCTCGGAAGTGCCGTCTGCACAGTCAACACTTGCTCCTGTGTTATTGGGGTTCAGTAATGCCAGGTGATCCCCAGATGTGTAGCTGGCAATCTTTCCTGCTCTGTCCACACTCACCCAAGTTCAGATTTTCAACTTGGTCCAATTTGTCCTCTGCCTCCACTCTGTTTCTACTCTCATCCCTGGGCTCCAACATCGCCAGTTGCTGCTCAGAAGTGTCTTTGGCACGGGTACTCCCTCCTGCCCAGCCTGGTTACAGCACGCCAGCTGTTTCCGGGCAGTGTCAACGTCACTTTGCCTCCAATAAGTTGTCCTGTCGTGTTGCGGTCGGGTTAGCCGACTCTATGGTGCCTGCAGTTTAGGTACTTCCTATGTAGGCTGCGGGATATGGAAATAAAGGCTGTTTCCGTAGTGCCAATAGGACAAGCACCCCCTGTAGGGCTGTGGGATTCGGTAACTGCGGCAGGCTCGCGGCCTTACAACTTTATTTTTCATGGGTACCTTCTGCTACCCATCCGGGTTCCAGTACCGTCAGCTGGTTATCAGCAGTGTCTTTGGCACGGGTACTCCCTCCTGCCCAGCCTGGTTACAGCACACCAGCTGTTTCCGGGCAGTGTCAACGTCACTTTGCCTCCAATAAGTTGTCCTGTCGTGTTGCGGTCGGGTTAGCCGACTCTATGGTGCCTGCAGTTTAGGTGCTTCCTATGTGGGCTGTGGGATATGGAAATAAAGGCTGTTTCCATAGTGCCAATAGGACAAGCACCCCCTGTAGGACTATGGGATTCGGTAACTGTGGCCGGCTCGTGGCCTTGCAACTTTATTTTTCATGGGTACCTTCTGCTATCCATCCGGGTTCCAGTGCCGTCAGCTGGTTCTCAGCAGTGTCTTTGGCATGGGTACTCCCTCCTGCCCAGCCTGGTTACAGCACGCCAGCTGTTTCCGGGCAGTGTCAACGTCACTTTGCCTCCAATAAGTTGTCCTGTTGTGTTGCGGTCGGGTTAGCCGACTCTATGGTGGCTGCAGTTTAGGTACTTCCTATGTAGGCTGCGGGATATGGAAATAAAGGCTGTTTCCGTAGTGCCAATAGGACAAGCACCCCCTGTAGGGCTGTGGGATTCGGTAACTGCGGCAGGCTCGCGGCCTTGCAACTTTATTTTTCATGGGTACCTTCTGCTACCCATCCGGGTTCCAGTACCGTCAGCTGGTTATCGGCAGTGTCTTTGGCACGGGTACTCCCTCCTGCCCAGCCTGGTTACAGCACGCCAGCTGTTTCCGGGCAGTGTCAACGTCACTTTGCCTCCAATAAGTTGTCCTGTCGTGTTGCGGTCGGGTTAGCCGACTCTATGGTGCCTGCAGTTTAGGTGCTTCCTATGTGGGCTGTGGGATATGGAAATAAAGGCTGTTTCCATAGTGCCAATAGGACAAGCACCCCCTGTAGGACTATGGGATTCGGTAACTGTGGCCGGCTCGTGGCCTTGCAACTTTATTTTTCATGGGTACCTTCTGCTATCCATCCGGGTTCCAGTGCCGTCAGCTGGTTCTCAGCAGTGTCTTTGGCACGGGTACTCCCTCCTGCCCAGCCTGGTTACAACACACCAGCTGTTTCCGGGCAGTGTTAACGTCACTTTGCCTCCAATACGTTGTCCTGCCGTGTTGCGGTCGGGTTAGCCGACTCTATGGTGCCTGCAGTTTAGGTGCTTCCTATGTGGGCTGTGGTATATGGAAGTAAAGGCTGTTTCCGTAGTGCCAATAGGACAAGCACCCCCTGTAGGACTGTGGGATTCGATAACTGTGGCCGGCTCGCGGCTTTGCAACTTTGGTTTTCATGGGTAACTTCTGCTACCCATCCGGGATCCAGTACCGTCAGCTGGTTCTCGGCAGTGCCTTTGGCCTAGGTGCCTCCATCTCGGTATCCGAGTTCAAGCAACGTCTGCTGGTCCTTGGTAGTGCTTTGTAGCACAGGTACCTCCTGCTTAGTAACCGTGTCCCAGTACCGTCAGCTGGTCCTCGGTTCTGCCATTGGCTCTGTTTCTTCTGCTGCCCCTCCTGGTTTCAGCACAGTCAGCTGGTCCTCGTTACTTCCATTGGCTCTTGTACCTTCTGCTACCCATCCGTGTTCCAGTACCGTCAGCTGGTTCTCGGCAGTGCCTTTGGCCTAGGTGCCTCCATCTCTGTATCCGAGTTCCAGCAATGTCTGCTGGTCCTTGGTAGTGCTTTCTAGTACAGGTACCTCCTGCTTAGTAACCGTGTCCCAGTACCGTCAGCTGGTCCTCGGTTGTGCCATTGGCTCTGTTCCTTCTGCTGCCCCTCCGGGTTCCAGCACAGTCAGCTGGTCCTCGTTACTTCCATTGTCTCTTGTACCTTCTGCTAACCATCCGGGTTCCATTACCGTCAGCTGGCTCTCAGCAGTGCCTTTGGCCTAGGTGCCTCCATCTCTATATCCGAGTTCCAGCAACGTCTGCTGGTCCTTGGTAGTGCTTTATAGCACAGGTACCTCCTGCTTAGTAATCGTGTCCCAGTACTGTCAGCTGGTCCTCGGTAGTGCCATTGGCTCTTGTTCCTTCTACTACCCGTCCGGGTTCCAGGACAGTCAGCTGAATCTCGGCAGTTACTCAGCCTTCTTTTACCTTCAGCTACATTTCCAAGTTGAAGATTTTTTAAATGGTTTTTGGTAATCACTCTGGATCTCCCTGACGACGACCCTGAAGACCACCCCAAAGAAGAAGACGACGACCCCGAAGACGAGGACCCTGAAGACGACGAACCTGAAGACCACCCCGAAGAAGACGACGACCCCAAGGACGACGACCATGAAGACGACGAGCCTGAACACCACCAAAAGAAGAAGAAAAAGATTACCCAGAAGAAGATGACCAAGAGGACAAAGAAGATGAAGACAACCAACAAGATACAGAACAAGAGACAGAAGACCAAGAAGCAGAAGAACAAAAAGCAGAAGAACATTAAGCATAAGGCAAAAAATCAGAGCAAAAGATATGCTCTAAATTATAAGCAGAAGAAGACTAAGCAGTGTATGAGGTGAGTCCGTTCCTCCTCATGGCGCCCCTGGAAAATGCCTGCTGCTGCAGGCCAAACTGAACGCGGACAAATACTGTTGTAAATCTTGTGACAGCAAGAACGGAAGGTGTAATCTTCAAACTTTTAGAGATTACAACTACAGGAATGCCTGTCACAAAGAAGATGAATTGGAAGAAGATGAAGAAGTAGAATATGAAGAAGAATAATAGTTGAATAAGAACAATATGAAGAATGTAAAAAAAAAGAATAATAGGAAGAAGTTGAAGAAGAAGATAAATAAGGTGAAGAAGAAGTTGATGAAAAAGATGCTGCTGAGGATCATGAAGGAGAAAGTGTGGGAGAAGTAAAAAAGAAGGTGAAGAGCATGGAAGTAGTGAAACATACATATGTGCCAAAATAGAAAAAAGGTTAACAACATAGTCAATTTCTTTGTAACTCCGAACGTCTTAAAAAATTTTTTATTCCTGCTATTCCATTTGATAGGGCTAAACCTCTATGCCTTTAATGTCTCCTCCACATCCCCCAATACATTCTAAATTATTCTTAGTTGTTTTCCCTCATGTACAATTAAAATACAAGGAAAGAAAGGGGTTATTTTAATTCCGATATTTTTGTCACATTGACTTACATTGGTTTCCGGTATCGGAATCGGTGATATCCGATACTTTTTGAGTATCGGACCGATCCAATCCGATCCGATATTTTGCAATATCGGAAAGTATAGCTCAACACTATCTATGAAACATTTTTGGGGGGTGCCAGCCATATTCCATTGGCTGATCTTCACACTATATGTACCTTAACAGATTTCAAAGGAGCAAGATTCACTTGCAGCTTCTTAGATACCATTTGGGAACACTGATGCAGATGATATACAGTAGGAGCAATGTCAATTAAAAATTATACCATTAATTGCCCTCCACTGTTCCAATTACAACAATCCCAACATAACTAAACAAAAAGGATTTGATTTCTAAAATGAAGACTCATAGGTGATTACCCTACTAGGCGACTTGGGTGCTCTTAATCTATTGTTTAAAATGGACCAGTTTGCAATAGTCATTAAGACAGCGGGAGAATGTGTCTGCCGGCAAATTACAACCAGGATTTCTCCTCCATTGCTGGTGTTGACTCAGCCGGAGATAATGAGATATGAGACGGAGACCTGTCTTGCAGTGTATTAATTTCCAATGTAATTCTGGTAAATATTGTCTTAATCAGATAAAAACCCATTAATAAGGGTTTTCAGAGTAGTAATTTATGAACAGTGGGATTCTGGAAAAGCTGCAATGAACAACAGACTTCAGTGGATTAAAGAGAAGATTTTTAAACAGCGAGACATAGTCCTCATGATCCTAAATGCTGTAATTTACAAGGCTGCAACGTGTTTTTGTATTTGATTATGTATATTTCTAAAATTACAGAAAAAGTATATTTCATTTATGAAGCAAAAAAAACAAAAACAATTGGATTTTGTACTACTATAAAATACCTTTCTGGTATACAACTTGTCACTCTGAGGCTGACACTAGGTAGAAAAAGGTGTTAGTCTAAGGAGGTGGCTGGGACCCTCGGTTGCCCCTCCTTCCTTTTATGTCAGACACGTGTTCCCACTGTGGTGCCCCTGTTTTACTGTTTTATTAATGTTATGTGTACTGTATGATGCCCTTGTATTAACGTATGTGTTAATGGTCATGCCACATATGTAATGTTCCTTTATTTCCTGTCTTTGTATTGTACATACTGTATGTTAGATTAGCGATATAAGAGGTTAAAAAAGGGGGCCGGTCCAGAAGCCTCAAAGAAGCAGGAAGCTCCTGCTTCTGGAGCAGAGCCCAGGCAGTATTGCCTGCGGCAGAACGTGTGTCCCTGTCTGGGACAGAAAGGACCCCCGGATTAGGAAAACAGTGCTGCTGAAGGACTGACGGGCAGCAGGAACGGGCACAAGGACAGTGAGAGTGCCCTCCAAGAGACTGTTGGTTCTCACAAACAGATTGAGAGCTGATGCTTTTGTTGCTGCTGCCGATGGAGCAGCATCCTCGAATAGGGACAGCTCAGGAATTGCTACCTTCTTTATTTCTTCATTAAAAAGTTCTCACTGTTGGATTAGAACCTTGCCTGTGTGACTTCCTGGATCCTCATCATCAGTGACAGCAGTGCAGCGAGAAGATAAGTTAACTGACTGTGTTATAGGTCTGGACTGTTTCTGTCTGTTTATATGCAAGGGGCCGGGGTAGTTGTGGACTGTTGCTTTGAGTGGACTCGGTCATGACTACCACCCCGTGCCACCTTGTTACATTAGTTTGACCCAATGTATATAAAACTTCTTTCTAGACACTAGACTTGTTAATTTTATGTCATAAGTTGTCAAGGTTCACCATGTGAGATGGATCCTCTAAGACTCAGCAAGGACTTGACACACTCTGGAATGTCCGGAACAGCAGGATGGATGAAGCGGAACCCAGCAGGGATGGAAGCAAGGACAGCAGAGTATTGACAGTAGATGGAGCACATCAAGCATATAAGTCTAGAAACTCAATCCCAAAACACAGGTGTGTGTGTCAAAGGGCCTGGAATAGGAGTAGGGAGATTATGTAATTATTCAATGCAGGTTAACTTACAAAATCCAATGTGAAGTACAATATAAGGCAGCGGACAAAGGCGAAACCCGGGATATCCAGGAGAGCTTTGTAAAAGCACTAGGAGAGCAAAACTAGAACCGGAACCAACAGGGAACCATGCCCAGTAGGAACAGAGCAACGTCAGCCCGCCAGAAATAAAAAAAAAAAAAAAAAACAAGAGGATGAGCTCTATGGTTGATGTATTCAACAAGAAAGGAATATTATGAAAGGGAAGTAAAGAATATTCTCTTGGACAACATTGAGCGGCACAGCACCATGGGATGTCCCAAAGCATGCCCATAGGTTGGGATTAGAATCTATCACGATACAGCCAACCTTGCACATGGCAGTTTGCAAGTTTGCAGACTGACCTCAATAAAGGCCAGTATATGGAGTTTGTAAAATCTGGCAAAGGTAGGAGACCTGTGTAATGGGTGCCTGATGCTTGACTATCTTGGAAGACCCAACTGCTCTCATGGAATTCGAAGGAGGATCTTTACCTTGGACTTTGGCTACGTCATATTGCTGAGTTTAAGGGAATTCAGGGGAATTCAAATGCTCTGCAAGATTCAAGGTGAATTTATTTTGCCTGAGGAAGATTAGCTAATTTCTATTAGCAGCAGTGCTTTAATATGCTATAAACTGCGGGATTGCTCCTTCATGCTATGGCACTTGCATTTCTAGCCCAATCCACTGATGTTTGACTGAAATAAGATATAGGGATTTGGAGACTAGCCATCTCAATCTTTTAGTTCATTTTTTGGAGTTCTTCTGATTTATCCATCTAGCCATCACAATTTAGCCCTTGTCACTTAGCTTTGTATGCTTGCTCATTTTCCTGCTTCCAACTCTAAAGAGGACCTGTCATTTGCTTACAAAAATTCAGTTACATATAACTAGAAAACTTTCTAAGCTTTCTTGATTCTGTCACACTTTTTGTTTCTTTCACTAAGTCACTCCATTGCAGAAATATTCACATTTGTTGCTTTTTGAGTGTGATATGGCAAATCTCTGCTTGCAGTGAAACTGGGTGTTTCATTACAGATTTATGTGGGGATGTGTGCTTTTTAAAGAGATGGACATACTGAACATGCCCCCCTTGATGATATGTGCTGTGATGTGATGCATTATGTTTTACAATGTTATGTGATAGAGTTGTGTTCTGCCCAGCAACAGGTAGTAAGTAGGTATGAATAGTCAAGAGTTGGGACAAGTACAGAGAGGGAGGAGCTATGTAGCAAGATCATAGAGGACTCCCTAGAAGTGAGTCAGACAAGGCCTAGCTTTCAGCTACAGCAGACTTTTGGTCTGAATGCTCAGCAGAACCGCATGAGTTGGGTGTCCCTAAAGTGAGTGGAGACTGAGGCAATGGATAGCGAGATCCAGAGTAGAGAAGAAGAACAGAGTCAGAAGGACAGAGCGACACACTGGAGTTGGGTCCAGGGACAGGATGCGTATGGCCTCAAGTTCAAAAGTAAAGGAGATATTGGCCAGGATTGAACATGGAGCATGACATAAAGAGAGTGTCCTGGGCATGAATTTCAAGGCATGAGCAAGCAGAGAAGCTAAGGCCATATTGGCAAGCTAACTACCCTAAAGGAAAGAAGGATATAGAACCGCACCTTTAAGAATTGCACTCTCACTAACTGGGCTGTAGTACTGAGGTGGGTTGTGGTAACAACAGAAGAACTTAAGACAATGAACAAGTACTGTAAGCTTGGAAGAAGTAGAGAGATTGTGCGTGAAAATGTTCATATTGTAAATTACACACTTGTTATCTATTGTACATAATTCTGACCAAGTTAATGTTCACTAAAATACTGTTTGTAATTTACTGGTGGTCTACCTTATTGAACTTTACACCATCTGGTCTTGGCCAACCAAAGTCACATGCATCATGCAGCCTGCAGGGCGAAATGCCCTGGTAGACAAAACTCACACCCCAAGCCAGTACCCCATCTTCATGTAGTGTGTCGGGGGTAGAAGACGAAGATGTGTAGCCCAGCTGCGCTTGGTGCCACATGTACCCTGGAGGATGCATGAAAGGTAATTCACAATCACCTGAATATTCATTCACACTTCACATTTTTCTGGTACCACCAGAGGGAGCCCTTTAGAATACGTAGGTATATAAGGGTGTGGAGAGATAGAGCAGTGAGATGAAGACAGTCTAGCTGAACGTTAGCTAGTTGTTGGTTGTACCTCAGACGAGCTGTGAGGGAGAGATTAGATCTCCTCAGAACACCGGAGTGAGAGGATTCCTGTCAGAGCTCAGATTACACTAGTCTGTGTCAGAGCATGTTGGAGAGGAAAGTTACCTCAGAACGTGTGGACTGATAGTTCCCTAGGAAGTGGAAAGTGACTCTCGAAGTGAGCATAGATCAGTCTGACGGAAGGTCCTGATAGCTACTTCAGACAGAGCCTAAGAAGGAAGTGAAGGAAAGGGAACTGCAGTATTTGTAAGACTGAGTCAACTGAGGTATTGTTAGAGAGCGAGCGTGCCGACGCTTGGAGAAAGGTGAAGAGAAGGAAGCTGACATCTACTGCTGTTTGTGCTTATGTTAAAGGTGTGAGTAGGACGACAGGCAAGTGGAAAAGGGAAAGAGAGAGTGACTGAGGATGAATAGCAATGATGGCTTACCTCCACTCTGCACTACCGGACACCGGGTCCGAGCTTGCTAGTACCTTCACGGCTAGTGGGAAAAACCGGAGACCCTGCTGGACTTCAGGTCACAGAGGGGCCCAACAGTGCTGATACGTAACCGGGGTCAGGAAGAACAGGAGTCTGGTCAGCGCAACCATTGGAGACTTAGTTCTGTCCAAAAGAAGGCTCCACCACAAGATCAGCCGGGCATAGCAGAGAGAACGGAGTTAAACTTTGTTTCATGCAAGTTAGAAACTCACACACATATAGATGTAAGGAGGCCCTACACCTACTCAGTGATTACTGGACGTGCATCCTCCACCCTGAGCAGCTCCCCGGGACGTACCTGCAACTTCATCACCAGTAAAGGTACAGAAAGAGACTGTCTTGTGTGTGTCTGCATTATTGCTCCTTCACCCCTGCACCGCCATATACTCCGAGGGATCAGTCTCGCCTGTGGGAGACTTAACACCTTGCTGCCCCAAACCCTCAGAGGATCTACATTGCAGCGCTGGTCACCCTGACCAGGAACCACAGGTGGCGTCACGAACATTTCTACAATCCCCTGTAAATATTCCCCCTTTAGTGAGCGCCCAGGGCAACGGACCGAGCTGCGCTACCCGTGACATCCCCCAGTGAAGTAAACGGGCTCGGTGCCGAGTACCACAAAGCCCTGGTACGTGCGACTCATCTAAACTTTGGCGTCCCCGAACAGGATCCGAAGCTCACAATATGTGAGTCCTGTGTGCCTGGAATGGACTGTTTTGTGCAAAAAGACTGTGTTACATTTTTGTGATTTTTGGCGCCATTTTCCGCCATTTTGCCGCCATATTCGCGCCCTGAGGCGCTGGTGAAGAAGAGGGGCGTGCATTCGTGGGCGTGCCCCCCCCTGTGGCGCGAAAGTAATGGGCGCCCTGTCTAAATGTTATTACAATGTCCGAGCCTGCCCCACTGCAAGGGAGATCCGCCTCCTCTTCATCCTCCATGCTAAGAAGAGAAAGCGAAAGTCCCGCCTCCACGGAAAAATCCAGAGTGTTCCAGATGAAAAACACAGTCTGGCCTGGAGTGAGATGGCGGAAGGACAGGAGACGCTGTGTGGAGGAGTGGCGGTGCGCAGACCCCGTTCCCCTGAAGAGCTGCAGCCTGTGCCTGAACCGTCCCCAGGTCGGGAGAACGACCCGAGGATGCAGAGAGTGGATGAATTGGACGCGGCGCTGAGGGACATGGCCCGACACCGCTCAGAGATGGAGGCGATGGAGCAAAGCTGGCGTGCCCTGAAACAGCGGCTGCTGTGGGACCCACTGCTCTCCCCTCAAGCGCAAATGCCACCCGCACCACCACTGGAACCAGCGGCTGAGGAAGAACCGGAGGCCGGCCCTAAAAGAGCTGATCCTGACTCCGCCGAGGACGCGGCGGGAGGGAAGGAGGCTGAGGAGGCCCTGCCCGGACCGAAATGCCAGCCAGGCCTGGAACCAGAGGCAGCAGCGGAATGCAGTCCCCCGGTAGGGATGACGACGGAAGACACCCAGCCGCAAGCGATGGAGATCGACTGGGAGGAGATGGAGTACCTGGACGACGTGGAATACGCCACCCAGAAGGAGAACGAGTGGAGACGCCGTGAGCAGGAGCAGCGAGAGGCGCAGCAGCTTCGCCAGAGGTACCGGGAGAAAGATCTTGCTGACAAGGAGATCGCCAGGCGAGACAAAGGTACGCTCCGGGAACCGCGGCGCCAGGGGGCCATTAGAGACTTCAAACTCCAGGGAGGCTGGGGATTCATCCATGAACCAGGCCTGTACCAGGAGGTTTTTGTAAATTGCAGAGATGTAGAGTCACACCTGCCAGAAGGGCACCCGGGACGGGATTTGTTAATTGGGGATGTTGTCACCTACACGCGGCACTGGGGTCTCAAGGGGTGATATGCCCTGAATGTTTCCCGAGTCAGCGACCCAGTCCCTGAAGCCGGAGACGTACCCCGTGTCTCAGCGTCCCAGGCCCCAGCTACATCAGCGTCTGGCCGAGGACCTGCATCTTATCCCGCAATGCAACAGAGCGCAACGATTGCTAGTGCGTCTCCAACTGAGCCACTGCGTGCACCTGCGTCCCAATTGGAAACGCTGCAGAGTGTAGCGACTGCAACAGCGACCCCTATTGAGCCAAACCTGTACTTAGGAGAGGCTCCTGTCAGGCCTCAAGGAAGTCGCAAAATAAAAATTGAAAAGAGGACTGTAGCTACTCAGACACTGGTAGCAGGACACAATCTCTTAGTGATGCGTTCCAGAGCGCACCGTATACTTCCAGCCCCAGGTGTGGAAGGTGCCACTATATTTGAAGAAGACCAGTAGGACCCAGACAGGGTTTACTGAACTGTACAAAGTTATGAAGAGAATTGCACTTTATTGAGGATGTTATATGATGATAATGTTTACATGCTGAAGTAGTATACCCCAGTTGGGTAATGTGATATGTGAAATGTGTTTCTTTTAAAGGACTGCGTGGCTGAGGACTTTGCCAGCCCAAAAACTGTGTTGTAAATAGTTGGCACTCGGTGCCCCATCTTGGTTTTACGTAAGCCATTCTACCTCAGAAGAAAAACCCGTATGGTGTGGCCTTGAGTGAGGTTTGCAGCAGAGAAGTCCTGCAGCCCACCCAGGACCACCGTGGGAGGTTTGGTGCGGGTCCTCCACAAGAATCCTGTATTTATTGTGTGAAAGTATTTTGATATTTTCTATTTGCCATTTGTACACATTGTAACGTTTGAAGTGTCCTTACCTCCCGCAAGGGATGAGCTATGTTTTGTTGATGTTATAAAAATTGCTTTCTTTTTCAGCCCGGGAGTGCTGATATTAACTAGGGGGGGATGTGTAGCCCAGCTGCGCTTGGTGCCACATGTACCCTGGAGGATGCATGAAAGGTAATTCACAATCACCTGATATTCATTCACACTTCACATTTTTCTGGTACCACCAGAGGGAGCCCTTTAGAATACGTAGGTATATAAGGGTGTAGAGAGATAGAGCAGTGAGATGAAGACAGTCTAGCTGAACGTTAGCTAGTTGTTGATTGTACCTCAGACGAGCTGTGAGGGAGAGATTAGATCTCCTCAGAACAACGGAGTGAGAGGATTCCTGTCAGAGCTCAGATTACACTAGTCTGTGTCAGAGCGTGTTGGAGAGGAAAGTTACCTCAGAACGTGCGGACTGTGGAAGTGGAAAGTGACTCTCGAAGTGAGCATAGATCAGTCTGACGGAAGGTCCTGATAGCTACTTCGGACAGAGCCTAAGAAGGAAGTGAAGGAAAGGGAACTGCAGTATTTGTAAGACTGAGTCAACTGAGGTATTGTTAGAGAGCGAGCGTGCCGACGCTTGGAGAGCGGTGAAGAGAAGGAAGCTGACATCTACTGCTGCTTGTGCTTATGTTAAAGGTGTGAGTAGGATGACAGGCAAGTGGAAAAGGGAAAGAGAGAGTGACTGAGGATGAATAGCAATGATGGCTTACCTCCACTCTGCACTACCGGACACCGGGTCCGAGCTTGCTAGTACCTTCACGGCTAGTGGGAAAAACCGGAGACCCTGCTGGACTTCAGGTCACAGAGGGGCCCAACAGTGCTGATACGTAACCGGGGTCAGGAAGAACAGGAGTCTGGTCAGCGCAACCATTGGAGACTTAGTTCTGTCCAAAAGAAGGCTCCACCACAAGATCAGCCGGGCGTAGCAGAGAGAACGGAGTTAAACTTTGTTTCATGCAAGTTAGAAACTCACACACATATTGTAATGTAAGGAGTACAGTTCATATAGTGTCTTGTGCTTGGGTGCGATGAAAACACAGGAGTCACAGGTTTGATATAGAAGGTCTTGTATTACTTCATACAAGTGGCAATAATAGTCACACAGTTTGCAGATACAAAAGCAGGAGACACAGCAGGCCAGAGTAACTTAAGCTCAGCAATCACTCTCCACAACAGGTTCAGGATCTCTTCTCTGTTACCGTAAGTCCATGCAAACGTGGATTTATCAAATAGCAAGGTTCCAAAGTCCACGAGTGTTCCAAAGTTCCACAATAGGAAATAACTGGAGTACAAGGTCCAAGGCTTCCAGGAGTCAGGTCACAGGTTCACTGCAAGCTTGATTCTGAAGCACTGATTGCTCAGCTGTGGCTGCTTAAGAAGCAAGAGGAGAGAATCAGGGCGGGAACATGCAAGCTGGAAACTCCATATTGACTGAGGGCAAGATAGCTGCAGCAAGACAGAAAGTAAAATGGCTGACGGAAAAACTGAGTTTCAGGAACATGTACACAGAACCTTACATTACTCCCCCCTTAGGGACAGCCTCCGGATGACCTCAGACCAGACTTGTGTGGGTACCTCTGATGAAACTGAAGGAGCAAGCGAGGAGCATTAACGTTATTGACTGGTTCCCATGAGTTGTCCTCCACTGGGTAGCCCTGCCATTTAATCAAATATTGCAACTGATTTCTGTACAACCTGGAATCTAGAATCCTTTCCACCACAAATTCTTCCTGACCATCGACTAGCACTGGGTCAGGGCAAGGAGAAGAACGTCCAGGAAACGTATTGGGTGTCGCAGCCTTTAGTAGGGATACATGAAAGACAGGGTGGATTCTCATAGTTCTGGGCAGTTGAAGACGACAAGCGACAGCACTTATAATCTTACTGATTTTATAAGGTCCAATGTATTTATGTCCCAACTTAGATGATGGAATTCTTAACTTAAGATTTCTGGTTGACAGCCAGACCAGGTCTCCTACCTTGAAAGCTGGTGCAGGTTTACGAAATTTATCTGCGGCTTTCTTGTACCTTTCCTGAGCCAGTTCCAGATTTCCCTTTAGAAGATCCATATTCTTTTGTAAAGACGTGATTCTTTCAGCCACTGCTGGCAAAGGCGTTTCTATGGGAAATCGAGGAAGAATATTAGGATGATAACCTAAATTGGAGTAAAAAGGAGACTGCTTAGTGGAGGCGCTCTGAGAGTTGTTATAAGAGAACTCAGCCAGTGGAAGTAGATCCACCCAATCATCCTGTAGGTGGCAGATAAAGCAGCGAAGATACTGCTCCAGGGTCTGATTGGTTCGTTCTGTCTGTCCATTAGTCTGAGGATGAAAAGCAGAAGAAAGGTTTACTTTAATGTCCAATGCTGCACAGAAATTTTGCCAAAACCTTGAAGTGAATTGCACCCCTCGATCCGAAATAACCTCATCTGGTACTCCATGTAAGCGAAACACATTTTTAATCATCAAATCTAATGTCTGTCTTGCAGTGGGTAAGCCGACACAAGGGATAAAATGAGCTGCCTTTGTTAAACGATCAACCACCACTAGAATGGTGTTCTTCCCTTGAGAGGTTGGTAACTCCACAATGAAGTCCATAGAAATGGATCCCCACGGGCGGGACGGGGTGGGAAGGGGTTGCAACAGACCAGTTGGTGAGGAGCGAGGTGTTTTGCATCTTGCACAGACTTCACATGAAGTGACATAGTTTAAAACATCCTTCCTGCAAGTGGGCCACCAAAAGAAACGAGAAAGAAATTCCTGTGTCTTTAGAATTCCTCTATGCCCAGCTATCTTGGAATCGTGAATGAGTTGCAATACTCTCAATCTGACTGTTTCAGGAATATACAGACGTTGTCCCTGAATCCACACACCATTCTTAAAGACAAGACTTACGTCCCTTGGGGGTTGTGCCAAAAAGGAATCCGCATGGTATGCTTCCTTGATGTCCTTAAGTAGGTCTTGATTATGAATCACTCCCAGGAATCTAGAGTCAGGAAGAATAGTCTTAGGAGGAGTAAGTGGACGTGTCTCTGCTGAATAAATCCTAGAGAGTGCATCAGCCTTTCCATTGCGCGATCCTGGTCTATAAGAAATGATAAAATTAAATTGGTTCAAGAAAAGATTCCAGCGAGCCTGGCGAGGAGTCAGGCATTTAGCCGACCTGATAAATTCAAGGTTACGATGGTCTGTCAGGACGACTATTTGCTGTGCAGCACCCTGAAGAAGGTGTCTCCATTCTTTGAAGGCGGCAATAATGGCCAACAACTCTCTATTGCCCACATCGTAGTTCCTCTCAGCCGAAGACAACTTCTGGGAAAAGAAGGCACAGGGATGCAAGACATTCTTCTCACCTGTTCTCTGAGAGAGTATAGCTCCAACGGCACAGTCTGAAGCATCCACCTCTATTATGAAGGCAAGTTCGGGGTTGGGATGTACTAAGATAGGTGCAGTGGTAAATTTATCTTTTAGACGGGAAAATGCTTCCTGGGCTTGGGGAGTCCAGGAGAACCTAGACTCTTTCCTGGGTAAGTTGGGTGATAGGTGACACTACCTCAGAGAAATTCCTAATGAAACGTCTATAGAAGTTGGCAAACCCGATGAAGCACTGCACCTCCTTCACATTTCTAGGACTTGGCCAATCCTTGATGGCTTGGGTCTTGCTTCCATCCATACTAATTCCTTGTGTAGACAGTACATACCCCAGAAATTGAATTTCGGTCCTATGGAATTCACACTTTTCAAGTTTGATGTAAAGATGATTTTGTCTTAGACGTTCCAAGACCATTCTCACATGTCCATGATGTTCCTCTGTGGAGTTAGAAAAAATTAGAATATCATCCAAATAAATCACCACGAATGTATCTAGGAGATCCCTGAAGATGTCATTCACCAAGTGCTGGAAAGTGGCTGGGGCGGTACTCAGACCAAAAGGCATAACTAGATATTCAAAGTGTCCATAGCGTGACCTGAATGCAGTCTTCCATTCATCCCCAGGTCTAATACGGACTAAGTTATAGGCCCCACGGAGATCTAGTTTAGATAAAATTTTGGCATGTCGCACTCTCTCCAATAACTCAGGGATTAAAGGCAATGGATAACTGTTTCTAATAGTAACCTTATTGAGTTCCCTATAGTCTACGCAGGGTCTCAGAGATCCATCTTTCTTCTTTACAAAGAAGATGGGTGCACCTGCAGGAGATGAAGAGGGGCGTATGAAGCCCTTGGCTAGATTTTCGTCTATGTAATCCTTTAAAGCCTTTAGCTCGGGCCCCGCCAGGGGGTAGATCTTACCAAAAGGTATCTCTGCTCCAGGCAATAATTCAATTGGACAATCATATGGACGGTGAGGGGGAAGCTGGTCAGCGTTCTTCTTGTCACATAAATCCACATAGTCCTGGTATACAGCTGGTAGTTCAGGGACTGACATGGTTCCTTTAGGAACAGAGCAAGCTGAAACTTTTGGACTCATCTGTTTCTCTGGAAAGTGTAATTCCTTGGTCTCCCAGTTAATGGTAGGATTCTGAGCCTGCAGCCATGGTAGCCCTAGAATAATGCGAAAGTGGGGAGAAGAGATAAGCATAAAGGACAGTTTCTCTTGATGATCTTTACCCATAAGAACCCTCAAAGGCTCTGTTTCCTGATCCACTGGTCCAGAGGTCAGCAGGGAGCCATCCACAGTTTCCATCTGTACTGGAGTAGCCTTCTTCACTGAACGTATTCCCCCGTTTCAGAGCAAAGGAGACATCCATAAAATTTCCACTTGCCCCTGAGTCGATCATAGCAGAGCTAGACACCCAAGCTGAGTCAACCCAGAGTTTGATGGAAAGAAAGCAATGAGAATTGTTTTTCTTACAACTCAGCTGGGACACCGCTGAGGAAACTTGAAAAATTGCAGCGTTTACACAGTCAACGTCCTCAGAAGTAACGGAGTTTAAGTCCGAGAAATCAAGATCTGTTGCTGCAGATCTCTCTGGAGCCTGAGGCTCGGACCTGACAGATCCCCTCTCGCAACACTCACAGTGAATGAGTGCTGCAGTAGTCTTACGAGAACGGCTGGGGCAGTTTATAATGAAGTGCCCTGACTTACCACAATAGAAACATAGATTCTCCTTAAAACGATGTTCCTTGCGTGCATCACTAACCCGTCGTTGTAAAGAGTCTACCTGCATGGGTTCAGGTTCAGGTTCCCGTGTGATCCTACTCAAAGGTTCCTTAGCTGGAGAGGAAGGTAGGAAAAGGTTAGTGCGATTGTTTTCGAACCATCTCTCTTGCCTGCGTTCAGTCAGACGAGTATCAATACGGATGCAGTAGTTAATAAAGTCACCTAACGCAGTGGGAGGGTCGGCACGAGCAAGTTCATCCTTAATCAGTGGAGATAACCCTTTTCGAAAAATAGATTTTTTGGCGGAACTGTCCCAGGTGGTATCAAGGGCCCATCTCCTGAAATCCAAGGCATATTCAGCTACCGAGTGCTTACCTTGGCGTAAAGCTAACATGGCTGCTTCAGCTGTTGCACCTCGATTGGGGTCATCAAACACCTGCCCCATGGCTGAAATGAAAGCATTCAGATGATCCAAACATTCATCCTCAGTCTCAATCAGAGGGTTTGCCCACATCAAAGCCTTGTTGGTAAGCAACATAATTATAGTAAGCACTTTAGATCGTTCAGTGGGAAATTGTGAAGCATGTGCAGAAAAAAAAAGATTGCATTGATTAATAAATCCCCTGAATTTCTCACGTTCACCGCCAAAACGAAAAGGGGGCAACTTGGGAATCCCAGAACTCGGGCTACGGCAGGAGCCTGGACTCGCTCCTCTAGAACTTCAATCCTGGCTTGCAAATCCTGGGCAGTCTGTCCAAACACTTGCAAATTGTGATTAGTGAGGTCCTGTAGGTTTGTAAAACGGGTTTTTATAGTCTGCAAATCTGCAAGGATATTATCAGTCACTCCGCAAAGTTCCTTTATGCGGGCCTCCATTTTCCAGATCTTTTAAGACAGGAGTACTGGAAGGAGAGGAGAAAAAAAAAAACAATAGTGTTTACCTGTGGTAACACTGCAGAGAGAAAAAAAAAATAAAGGGAACTGCTCACCTGGAATGGTTGTGAGAAGTCACAACCACTATCATCACAGAAAGTTCAACCGGACATCTGATATCCACAGTTACAGCAGACACAAAAGAGGAAAGAGAAAAAAAAAACAATAGTGTTTACCTGTGGTAACACTGCAGAAAAAAAAAACTTAAGGGAATTGCTCACCTGGAATGGTTGTGAGAAGTCACAACCACTGTCATCACAGAAAGTACAACCGGACGTCTGATATCCACAGTTACAGCAGACACAGCCTTTCCAGACCCAGCAGACACTAACGTTTGGCTTCAGAATCTTGTAATGTAAGGAGTACAGTTCATATAGTGTCTTGTGCTTGGGTGCGATGAAAACACAGGAGTCACAGGTTTGATATAGAAGGTCTTGTATTACTTCATACAAGTGGCAATAATAGTCACACAGTTTGCAGATACAAAAGCAGGAGACACAGCAGGCCAGAGTAACTTAAGCTCAGCAATCACTCTCCACAACAGGTTCAGGATCTCTTCTCTGTTACCGTAAGTCCATGCAAACGTGGATTTATCAAATAGCAAGGTTCCAAAGTCCACGAGTGTTCCAAAGTTCCACAATAGGAAATAACTGGAGTACAAGGTCCAAGGCTTCCAGGAGTCAGGTCACAGGTTCACTGCAAGCTTGATTCTGAAGCACTGATTGCTCAGCTGTGGCTGCTTAAGAAGCAAGAGGAGAGAATCAGGGCGGGAACATGCAAGCTGGAAACTCCATATTGACTGAGGGCAAGATAGCTGCAGCAAGACAGAAAGTAAAATGGCTGACGGAAAAACTGAGTTTCAGGAACATGTACACAGAACCTTACACATATAGACATAAGGAGGCCCTACACCTACTCAGTGATTACTGGACGTGCATCCTCCACCCTGAGCAGCTTCCCGGGACGTGCCTGCAACTTCATCACCAGTAAAGGTACAGAAAGAGACTGTCTTGTGTGTGTCTGCATTATTGCTCCTTCACCCCTGCACCGCCATATACTCCGAGGGATCAGTCTCGCCTGTGGGAGACTTAACACCTTGCTGCCCCAAACCCTCAGAGGATCTACATTGCAGCGCTGGTCACCCTGACCAGGAACCACAGGTGGCGTCACGAACATTTCTACAATCCCCTGCAAATATTCCCCCTTTAGTGAGCGCCCAGGGCAACGGACCGAGCTGCGCTACCCGTGACATCCCCCAGTGAAGTAAACGGGCTCGGTGCCGAGTACCCCAAAGCCCTGGTACGTGCGACTCAAATACCTCTCCGATAGCATACTGTATTACACTTTAATCACTCTCTTTTAGTTGCTGCCAATCACAGTTCTGCAGCTGATCTATCAGTGTAGCACTCTTGGATGATGCCAAGCTGTGATTGGTAGCATCTAGGAGGAGTGCTAAAAGTGTACAACCCCTGAGAAGACTGTGAAGAAATGCTCAGTTGGACTGCGAGTAGAGATTTCACATAATGTGCCCCAAAAGCATCAAATGTGAATATCCCTGCAATTGAGTGACTCATCGAAAAGCAAAAACGGGGAGCAGAATTAGAGGAGTTCATGAATTTTTACTAGTAATGTAATTTTTTTATCTTTTTTCAGGCAGTGACAGGTCTTTTTTAAGTACTCACTGGTTACCCCCTAGATAAATGTTATTGTCACAAGATAATCAGTATTATTCATCGCGCCTATTGCTGGTTTTAATTTCACATCTGATCAGTGTTTTTTATAGATGTATGACAAATTTTCCCTTATAATATTCTACGAGCTGTAGCAGGAAAGTTTTTTTTGTACTTAAGCATGATTTAAATATAAAAGGGAGATTACGAAAGAAAATGGTAAACAGGCTAAATGCATTTTAGTTATTATAAAGCCATCTGATTCAATTTGTATCCCTAACAAATAACCACAGGTCTTTTTTTTCTGCAGGTGAACATAAATTTTTAAGACAACATTGTAGATTTTGATTTACAAGACGCTTTAAAGCCTTTTTACAACTTCACACTTCAATTAAACAAACAGCATCATTAACAAATTTTCATAATATTAAACAGATTTCACCCGCTAGTCATATAAATTATATTATAACGCACAAAACTGTTTTTATATTGATAGCCTGCAGCTATAAAAACACTGTGAAAACACCAACACTACTTGTAAATGTTAAAACGAGAGAAATTGATTTGCAAAATTTACCTCTTGTGTTTATTCGTGAAAGAAATATCAACATTTGTCTTGGTATTGAAGAATATCGACTGAATGTCTTTTAACTCCTTAAAGAGGTTGTCCAGTACTTTAAATTAACCCCTCAATGTTTCCAATCAGGGCACTTAACAAATTTTGTAAATACCTTATGTTGTCTATACTGACTGTGAGTGGCGCTATCTGTGGCCGCTCACAGGCAGCAAGTGATCCAGCGCAGACATCATGACAAGTGAGGCGTGACTCAGCACTGAGTCCCCGCGGTGGCTGCTGGCTTGAGGGGGGGTTACCCCCCACGTCACACCTAGCATCCACCAATCGCTTTCTCAATGAATGGCCGCACGGTGGATGCTGGGTGTGACACGGGGGATAACCCGCCCACAGCCTGGCAGCCAGCGCGGAAGGAGGAAGAGAGACCCCCGGCTGCTCCGATCACTTGTCGGGATGTCAGCGGAAGCAAGAGCTGCAGCCGGGGGTCACGTGCTGCCTGTGAGCGGCCAGCGACAGCGACGCTCACAGGCAGTATAGGCAACATGAGGTATTTACAAAATTCATTAGGGGACCCGGGGGGATACATTGGGGGATTAATTTAAAGTAGTGGACAACCCCTTTAATAACTGCCAATTTTGGCCTTTGTGACCAAGCCTCTTTTTTCATATTTGTGTCACTTTAATCACTTTATGTGGAAATAGCTCTGTAACATTTCCACAAATCACAGTGTGATTCTTCACTTTTTTTGTGACACTGTACTTTATTATAGATCTAAATTTAGGTTGATATGTTTTGCATTTGCTTATGAAAATATCTAAAATTTTATTTATTTCAAGAAAATTTGGAAAACCTTTTTTATGGACATATTGAGTTTTAAAGTAAATTTAATGGACCAATATATTCTAAAACACAATAAAATGACGTCATTTTAAAAAGTTCACCCCACTGTCCCCCCAACAGTATTCAAAACTGCTGTCAGGAAGTTTGTCAATCCTTCAGGAGCTTTGCAGGAATTGATACACTTTGGAAATAATGGAATGAAAAATTTAATTTTTTTCCACTAAAATATTGCTTGCAAATGACCACATTTTGGAAATTACACCCCTTAAAAGAAACTTGGCATGCAAAAAAACGCTGTTAACCCACTGATATGGGGTTAATCTGCAGGTTAATAGCGTTCTGATGCTACCCAGCGCCTGCACCGACAGCCCCATTGTTGGGAGGAAATTAACTTTATTACTAGGACTTTGAGTCATAGTGGTGCCGTCGATGCGGCTTCAGTCACCGCTGACACGTCAGGCAGCGCATGTGGATTGTAGAACTACTGTGCCACAAGGCTAGACCTGCCTAGGAAGGAATATAGCTAAGCAGCTACCTGGTGTTCACTGGAGTTCCTGATGGTGGAGACAGACTGGGCTGCAGGTAGCTGCCAGATACCACTCCTAGGCAAGCACCGGTACGTCAGCTGCCATTCCCACGGGTCAACGTGACCGAGGGCACTAGATAGTCAGAACTGGAGACTGATGTATTGTATGGACAGCTTAGATATAGAAGGCATGTATGTTCTTTTTCACACCCTTAGATATCAGGAACAGTACTGGGGCTGGCTGCACTAAGATCAGGGACAACAGACACATGACGGGACGCACCGGAACCAGGGAACCAGGGAACCAGGTATATGTACCACAAACGCAGTTTCAGGAAAAAATGCCGCCAAAGCAGTCACAGGAACACGGGCAAACTATACAAGGCTAACGGGAACATGGAAATATGGGATAACTTTAACAGACTAGGACGTGTTACCTGCTTTTTGCCATGTGCATGTGCTGCCCCTTCAAGTGCAAGGGAGTGTTGACACATGCTTACTAGGTGCATTGCTGGAACACAGTATGGCGTGCACAGAGGAGGGAGAGACACCTTCTGAGTATGCTGCTGCAACAGGGGCGGTGAGTAAACTAGCATCCCCACATGGTGCATGGAAGGAAATCATGCAGAGTTGCTGGCATACGCTACCTTACGCCCCCTTTATGTCCCCTCTTTTTGAAGCCCTTGAGGAATCATTGCAGAGAAGAAGAATTCAGAAAATTTTTCCTGAACTCTCACGACCTCTGATCAGGACCACGTTCTCTCCAAGCCTCTGAAAGAAATGTTATGTCTCCCATCTTCTTCTTGGCCATGATGCATCTCACAGGCTGGACATCCTCAGAGCAGAATGTATCAGATTTGGAAATAGAAAGCATAATTTGCTGAGTCTCTCTTAGTCCAACAGGAATAGCTGTCCTCTTGGAAGAAACAAAGATGGACTGGAACTTCTCCTCCTGGTTGGTGGACACTAGAGACTCGGAAGATGCCTCCGCCTTGACAGTGTCATTCTGCAATCACCTGGAACTAGAACATACCTTCACAGGATCGAGCTTCACATTGGTCTCACCCAGGATATGGCGGGAGATTTTCAGGAAACAGACCATTGGAACCATCGCTTGCTGGAGAAGATGGCAACATTGGTGACTCACCTGGAAGCTCTGGAACCACACAACCCTTTTGACATGACTGTACCCATCGAAGCACCTCACTTGACTTCCAATCTAAGACAGGCTCATGAGTTCTCAGCCATGGAAGATCTAAGAGAAGGTGGTTGAGAAATATTAGCCAGCACATAGAAAGCAATTTCCTCCAATAGAAGTGCTCCTATCTGGAGGCCAACATGTACAGTGACGACTTGAATGACTTCAGGTAGGTCCTTCCCTTCAACTGATGATACTTTCAGTGGATTCTGAAAACATCGAACGGGAATTTAATGCTGATCCACCACGACCTGTTGCACAAAATTTCCCACTGAAAATGAGAAAAGAAATGCTGTTTAATTGAACTTGATGCCTCCACAGGACAAGGAAATATTCAACATCAGTGATGAAGAGTCTCCTCTCGCAACTAAGGAAGCTTCACCAGAAGGCCCTAGGTTTAGGAGTTTATATCTGTGCAGTCACAAATAAAGTGCTACCGCAGCCGAAGCACACTCCCTTTGGAATTACAAGTTTCTTGTTGCTGCTTTGCCAGCCTAGCACGATTGACCTGCATGTGTTCCGTGATGATGGCTGTTTCTGGAGGCCCAGGAAAGAGTGGTCTTTGGAAAGATTAAACCAAATGCGGCAGTTTCTTTTCACACGTCACCTCTTTGGTCCTCTCTTGAAATCTTAGGTCGATTCAGATTACCAAGGAAATTAATTTGTCTAGAGAGTTCAGGATGTCACATCCAGCCAATTTGCCCTAAACCCTTCCCAGAAGGCGGCTACCAAAGCTTTGTCCTTCCATGCAAGTTCTCAAGACAAGGTGCAATACTGGACAACATACAGGATGCAGTGCAGGAAGCTTGATCAAGTTCGTCAAAGACCTTACGAAAGGCCACCAGGAAGGCCTGTAGGTCCATGGTCACAGGATCCCCTCTTTCTCACAAGGACTTAATCCATGCTAGGGGTTTTTCCTCCAAGGTGGGACATCAGAAATCCCACTTTAACACCGTCAAAAACTGATGGGCGAAAAGTTCATAGTGCAGGGTGCACTGGTTCAAGAATTCACGGCACTGCTTAGGGTCTCCGCTAAATCGTGTAAGAGTCAGTAAGTGGTGATTACCTTTTGAGGTATAGGTTGCAGGCAGAGTAGGCTCTCCCATAGCTGTGGAACATTAAGCTGGAGCAAAAGAAGTGGAGTAGTTAAAGCTTCCAACCGGATATTTACAGTCCTCAAATATGACATTTTTCTTTGCTGATCACGCTGATGGGAGAGATCTTGGTACAGGTCCGAGGCCTGGGAGATCTTGGGATCAGCGGAATATATGGCCTGAACAAATTGTCATGCCGGCAAGTGGCACACATGATTTGTAGACCCAATGTGCCACAGGGCTAGACCTGTCAAGGAAGGGGCTAAGCAGTAACCTGGTATTTGCTGGAGCTCCTGATGGTGTAAACATATTGGGCTACAGGTAGCCACCAGGTACTACTCCTAGGCAAGTGTCAGTAGTGCAGCTGCTGATCTCAGGGGCCGTGTTTCACTGACGCCGGGAGACGTGACTGAGGTCACTGGCTAGCCTGAACTGGAGACTGACGGACTGTATGGACAACTTGGATATAGAAGCTAGGTTCTTGTTCACACCTGTAGATATCAGGAACAGTACTGAAGCTGGCTGCAGTAGGACTAGGGTCAAAAGAAACAGGACTGGCTGCACCGGAACCAGGAAACCGGGTATAGGTACTGGATATGTGGTTTCGGGAATAGGATACCGCAGAAGCAGTCACAGGAAACACAGGATACAGAGTTAACTTTAACAGACTAGGATGGGCAGCCTGGCAACATACACTTACACACACAAACACGTTTAATACTAAACTATAGGGGTTGTTCAGGCACCTCCCTATTGAGGAGGGTGACTTATACACAAGATGCCTCCCAGCTATTGGCTAGAAAACACCTTACAGATGATTACTTTACCAAACTGCTTCCCAGCTGTCAGCTGTGGGCATTTTGCAATATGCATGTGCTGCCCTGCGAAGAGCAGGGGAGCATGCACACACACGTACTAGGCTCGGCTCCAGAACACAGTGCGGTGTGCACAGAGGAGGAGGAAACAACTTCCGAGGACACTGCTGCGACAAAGGCGGTGCGTAAACTAGGGTCCCCGCATGGTTTGAGGAGAGGAAACATTTGGAGTCTTCGGCAGATGCTACAACTACTCAATGCATTGTGACCGGTAGCTGTAACTGCTCAATGGCACTGACTGACAGTGGTGACTGAAGCCATGCTGGCCGCATCCCTATAGCGGCTCTCACTGCGGTGGCCAGGCATCTTCTGAATGTTATTAACCTGCAGATTAACTCCATAGCTGCAGGTTAATTGCATTTTTTTGCATGACAGGTTCCTTTAAAGAATTTATTTTGGTGTATAGTGAGCATTTTGAACCCACAAATGCTATATATAATTTTTAAATATTCAATATCTGGTCAGAAATTTATGTCTCAGCACATGAGAGGGATTGGAAAAGTATTAGCTCTGTTTGACTTTTGGAGCTCACATTTTCCTAACATAGTTTGCTGGTACCAGGTGCAAAGCCTCTGAACTGCTAGAACATAAGATTTTTTGTAGGATGAGTTGACATTTTCAGTGATAATTTTTCTCCACTGAACGTGCTACAATGGGTATGTCAGTAACACCTTCTTATTTACAAAGCACTGAGCACTTTATCCCTCTGTTCCCTCTCCTCATTACCTTATCTACTAATACATCAGCCAGGGATAGGAGGGACAGCTCCCGAGGAACAGGGGTGTCAATCTTGTTATCAATAGGGTGCCAACTACCACTGTTAGGCAGGTAATTATAAATAAGGGCAGCTTGAGCATTGTATAAACACCCAGACCACGCCTGACGTCATCTGATGCAAAACACGTATGTCACTTTACAACCCTGTCTACATAGATCAATAGATCTTACTGATTTGACTATCACATTTTTTATACAATATTACCCTATTTTGGGTTTTGCTGCTAACATATTTGTCTATCCTCTTCAATTAAGAACCTTCTGTTCCCATGTTCCATTCAGGGCTCTGCAGGGCTAGCAGGGTGAGCCCTCGAGGAGCGGGGTGCCACTGCGCAGGTAAAGGGTGCCAACCTCCGCTGGTAGGTAGCGTGGTTCAGTAATAGAATAGGAATAGGCATCTCCCGGTGGCATCTTTATTTCTGTACCTTTGTGTCTCTTTGGAGTAGGTGTGTTTTTGTTCACGTTCTTTTTTAACATAGGTATTTTATTGATTAAAATAAAAGTTATATTTTATTATTGTAATACAGTATTGAGTCCTACGGTGAGCTACTTGTTATATACTCATACTGTCCATCCTCTTTGAAACTGTGAAATCATTACCTTGTACACTAACTATTATTTATAGAATTGGTCTTCGTTGCATATGTAAATTGTAGTGATTGCTTTTTACTCTTGTTTCATTTTAGGCCTCTATTTCATTTCACATCTTTCTCACAAAATGTTAAATTCAATACAAAAGAAAACAGAATTTGTATATCTCTTTATATATCAGTAATCTGGATCAGTTCTCACCTTTTTTTTCAACCTCCTATTTTCTCCTCTCCCCAACATAGCTAAGCCTTTAGTTCCAAATCTTTGATCCTAAGGTTTCTGGTAGGATCATAGGAAATTTGTCAGGCTATTTTGCAAATCCAAAAGTCATGAATTATCCCTCTGATACCAAAACCTTACAGGTTTTCTTTTATAGCGGTGGAAAAAAAAGACTCAATCAACTTTTGCTACAGAGGAGCATGGGCGTACCCACCGTGGGGCAGGGGGGGGGGCAGCTGCCCCCCCTAGAAGCAGGGGCACACAATGAAAGAGAGCGGAGAGAGCAGCACAATGTCGGCTCCCTCTGGCTCAGGTTGCAGTGCCTGTCTGTGTGTGCGCAGTGCACGGAGCTGCTGTCTCACCAGAGGAGCTTCTTCCTGGCTGCAGCAGCTGTAGTTTCACTTTCTGCCCTGCAGGCTCTGGTTGTCTCAGCCACATTGGGTCCTAGTGCCCTCTGTGTGCAGACACCGGACACTTCCTGGTCCTGCCTCAGCCACTGCCTGCAAGCTTCATGGTAAGAGGGGATGGAATTTATTAAATCATTCTGCTCAGGCATGTCATGGTCACTGTGGGAAATGTGAGAGGATGGGGGTACAGTGGGGGAGGGGTACAGGGCACTGGGGTGAATGTAAGAGTATGGGGGTATTGTGGGGGCTAGGGCACTGGGGGTTAATGTGAGAGGATCAGGGTATTGTGGGGGAGGGGTACAGTTCACTGGGGTGAATGTAAGAGGATGGGGGTATTGTGGGGGCTAGGGCACTGGGGGTTAAAGTGAGAGGATGGGGTATTGTGGGGGAGGGGTACAGGACACTGGGGTGAATGTAAGAGGATGGGGGTATTGTGGGGGCTAGGGCACTGGGGGGGTTAATGTGAGAGGATGGGGTATTGTGGGGGAGGGGTACAGGACACTGGGGTGAATGTAAGAGGATGGGGGTATTGTGGGGGCTAGGGCACTGGGGGGTTAATGTGAGAGGATGGGGTACAGTGGGGAGGGGTACAGGGCACTGGGGTGAATGTAAGAGGATAGGGGTATTGTGGGGGCTAGGGCACTGGGGGGGTTAATGTGAGAGGATGGGGTATTGTGGGGGAGGGGTACAAGGCACTGGGGTGAATATAAGAGGATGGGGTATTGTGGGGGCTAGGGCACTGGGGGTTTACTGTGAGAGGATGGGGTATTGTGGGGACTGAAGTGGGGAGGGGCAACAGAGCACTGAGGGGTGCATGAGAGAGGATGGGGGTATTGTGGGGTCAGTGGGACAGAACACTAAGGGGTGCATGTGAGACGATGGGCTGTTGGGGGACAGGGGAGGTAGGGGGCTTTTTTTTACTTGTGAGCTCCTTAATACTTTAATAATAATAGATTAATATTTCAGTATTATTATAACAAGGGCATAGACAGACGGCCGTATAACTCATGCGAGGATCGCACTGCAATCCTCGGACTTGCTGGTACTGCTCCTGACATGAGCGCGACTGCCATGTATAATATATGGTATATACAGCGTAGTGTCGCATACACTGCTGAATTATACAATATACAACAGTTCTAATGCTTCATACCTAATATGCAGGATAATGTACAGTGTATATGATGTAACCTGTATAAGATGCGACATTGGCTTGCCCCCCCCTAGTTTTGATCCTGGGTACGCCCATGCAGAGGAGCATGCTACTCAGTTGATACTTACACAAGTAGACGCGCATAATGATTGTGCCAGTGTCATGCGATTTTATCAGACAGGCGCCAATAAATTATGAGGAAAATAAATACTAAATCTCTGGCAATTAGAAAAACACTGGAAAGGCTTTGAGGAAGTGTGAGTTACATGTGAAACGATTCTTAGTCTATATGTTCTTATATTCCTTGGCAATATGTGAATCCACAATAAACAATTATTTTTTGTATGCATCTGGTGACGAGTGCCCCTTTTCCTATAGTGCCCCTTATAGTTGTTGAGTTGGCTAAGGGTATATCCACACATGATATTTTTGTAGCACTTTCTTTGAGTGTACTTTTTTTTCAGTGGAAAAGAAACTGCGTCTTACTGTACGAGCAACAGCAATTAGGTCTCAGAAATCTCTTCCACATGCACCATTTTACTGAATTAATTTGAGCACTGGAACATTCTTGAAAATTTGCAGCATGTCAATGCTTTCAGAGTTTTTGCAATGTTTTTTTACCTATAGAAACCAATGAGAGTATGCAAAATTGAATTAAAAAATGTAGCATAGGATTTGAAAAATAAAAAAAAAATTAGTGCAATAGTGAATGGGGTCATTCACATGACCTTAATTTTCCATGGACTGAGTGGTCCCTGCAAAATCGTGGAGACATGTCTGATTTTGATTCGGATTGGCAATGAAGGTCTATGGGTCCATGAAAAAATTGGACAGCTCTTAGATGGCATCTGATTGTGGTCTGATCTTCAGGACTCTTAAATATGAAAAGAACAGATATTTTTTTATTTTCTTTCCTTTTTACGTATGAGAAAAACTGTTGACACTCAGAGAAAACACGGACCAAACTCGGGTGAAACGTTGACCAAAAATCACTGCTGAAACTTGGTTAGTTTTTCTCATATGTGAAAGAAACTCATCTGAATGAGACCTTAGTCAATGCCATTTTTTTCTATTTGTTAAGGTGTGTCTTTTAACTTTGAAAACACCTTTACATACTGTATTAGTCACCAAATATCATGAAAGTCAAAGCACCAGAAGAAAATGTATCTGGTATTAATTCAGCAGTATTGATTGTGAGCCGGAAAGATGTGGATATGTTTTTTTTTACTCAATGCAACCTCAGGCATGGCTTAGAGGAAGAAACAGCTACATGCCAAACAGCGAGATGTGAATACAGAATAATGCAAGAAACATACAATTACAGCGTAAGGTTCTTTAGTGTATGCAATCTTTATAATAAATACTAAGATTTGTGGAAGAGTCAGACAACCATTTAACTTAAAAGAGGATCTCAACGTATTGCTCGGACTGGCCATCGGCTTTTCCGACCTGAGCGTTACAGCATTTATTTATATGCAGCAGTCAGGCTTGGGTTGGGATAGCCATCGACCAGTCCAAGCACTGAGATGCGATCCTCATCCGAGTTATACGGCCGTCTCACTCTTCCCTAAAAGTAAAAACATGCAAACCAATAATTATTATGCATCATAAAAAGAATGATTTTGGCCTTCATAGTTCAGTGCCAGACAGGGTACAGCAATATTACATCGACAGATCTACGGGGACATAGCCCAATTCATAGCAAACTATTATGGATCCAATTCAAAGTACTTGTTCTCATCCACAAAGCTCTCCACAGTGCAGCACCCCCCTACATCTCCTCCCTCATTTCTATCTATCGGCCTAACCGACTGCTGCGCTCTGCAAATGACTTTCGACTAACCTCTGCACTAATCCCTACCTCCCACTCCTGACTCCAAGACTTCTCCCGCGCTGCGCCAATCCTCTGGAATGCTCTACCCCAAGAAATTAGGACTATCCACAATTTGCATGGTTTCAGGCGCTCCCTCGAAACACATTTGTTCAGAGTGGCCTATCACATTCACTAATCAAAGTCGTTCTATGTTTAAGTGTGTATGTGTAGCCCATTCACTATCTCCATCCATCCCTCAGTCCCTCAAGATGGCTGGACCATCATTGTAAATGCACCATTGTATATACACACCTGTACTTTGTATCTCCCCCACCTCATTGTAGATTGAAAGCTCTCACGAGCAGGGTCGGCTTATTTTGCTTTAATTATTGTATGGTTAACGTTGTTACTTATGACTTATGTTTTGAAACTGTTAAAGTGTAAAGCGCTGCGGAATATGTTGGCGCGATATAAATAAAGATTATTATTATTATGGATTGTGTGTTATGACACTTATATCTAACCCTAACCAGCATGATCTTTTGTTATAACTTGTGTCAAATAGTTTTCTGTAGGATCAGACCAAATCCAACGATTTATTGAATTTAGGGCACTAGAGATGAGTGAATATGTTCGGAAAACGATCGCCAAACATAAATTCAGCAGCCGTGGTAGAGCAAAATCACAGTAGGAGCAGACAGGATACAAGAGATGTATTACGCACACTAAATACATACAGAATAGGTAGATACTCAGATGTCTGTGACAAATACAATTAGTACAGTGTGTGTACAGCTTACTATACATGTATTTAATCAATAAGAGATTATTTTTCTGAAAAAAATGCCGTGGGCTCCCGCATAATTTTTGTAACCAGCAGAGGGAAGCCGAAGGCTGGTGGCTTATGTTTATATGCTGGGAAGGGGTAATACCCATGGAGATTCACAGGCTATTAATATCTGCTCACAGTTGTATACTTAGTCTTTACTGGCTATTAAAATAAGGAACCCTAAAAAAGTGATATAGGGCCCCCAATAATTGACAACCAGCAAAGGCTATGCAGACAGTTGTGGGCTGATATTAATAGCCAAAGAAGGGGCCATGGATACTGGCCCCCCCAGGTTAAAAACATCAGCTCTCAGCCCAGAAAAAGCGCATTTCTAAGATGCTGCAATTCTGGCACTTAGCCTCGCTATTCCCATTTGCCTTGTAGAGGTGGCAAGTGGGATGATAGTTGGGGGGGGTTGATGTCACCTTTGTATTGTCAGGTGACATCAAGCCACAAGGTTAGTAATGGAGAGGCGTCAATAAGGTGCCCCCACTGCTAACCCCTTAGTCACATTGTAAAAAATACAGACACCCGGAATAAAGTCCTTTAGTTGAAAGACACAGATTCCTTTAATAATCTCAATTAAACCACACTTACAACCTCACCTTATTCCACCAAAGCCCTCTTTCTCCTGTAATAAAAAAATAAAATAAAACAACAATATACCATACCTGTCCATAATTCTGTCCCAAGCCATAATTCATGTCTGGGGGAGAAATAGTTTTCAACCTGGATGGTGTTGGTATATTGTTGTTTTATTATTTTAGTTTTATTACAGGAGAACAAGAGCTTCGGTGTAATTAGGCATGGTCATAAGTATGGTTTAATTAAGATTATTAATGGAGTCTGTGTCATTTTTTCAATTAAAGAACTTTATTATTGGTGTGTCTGTTTTTATACAATGTGACTATGGGGTTAGTAATGGGGACGTCTTATTCTTGATAACCAACCTTGCTAACGCTGACAGCTGAGGGATGCAGCCCCCAGCTGTGAGTTTTGCCTGGCTATTTATCAAAAATAGGGGGGCATGCAGGTTTTTTTTTTTAATTATTTATTTATAGCACAGGAGCGGCTGAAGAATATTCCCATCATCCGCTCCTGCTCTCACTATTATTAGCAGCAGCAGGTGTCGGATGATGGGAGCGGTTGTCTCATCAGCTGACACCAGTGACCGGAGGTAAACTTCATACCTCTGATCACAGCTGAGCGCTCACGCTGTCTTTTGACAGCGTGGGAACTGCGGCTCTCTGACCAGCGGGGATGGTTTCACCGCCGATCAGAAGTGGTGTTTGCCACGCTGTCATGAATATGACAGCATGTCAAGCACTGTATTGTCGGGCCACCCATTCCGCTCTGCTGGATGACAGGCTGTATGGATGCAGTATTCATCCTGCCATCTAAACGTAGCGGAGCTAACTGTGAGGTCACATCCTGCTGTCATTGACTTTTCTGCAGCATATACACTGTAAGAAAAGTAAACCAGCGTATTTGCAGTGTTTTTTCACCATCCATTCAATTCAATGGGTGAAAAACGCTGCAAAAAGCTAAAAGAAGTGACATGCTCTATGTCAAAAAAACGCTGCAAAGCACAAAATCCTGACAACAACAAAAAACAATGTGTGTGCATGAGATTTCTGAAATCTCATGGGCTTTGCTAGTACTGTAGAAATTAGCTGAAAATTAGCATAAAAAACGCAGCAAAGAAACGCAGCAAAAACGCCCAGTGTGAACTTACCCTAATGCTGCGCCGAGTGCTATGCAATGTTTTCTCGCATAGCAGTAGCCCGTATTCTACGTTAGTGTGACGACAGCCTTCATCAGCCACCCCTGCGCTGCAAATAAATAATCAAAAAAAGAAACCTGCATGGGTTCCACTGTATCTTTGATAGCCAACCAGGCAAAACTCACAGCTGGTGGCTGCAACCCTCAGCTGTCAGCTTCAGCAAGGCTGGCTAATAAGAATAGAGGGGTCCTCACGCCATAATTTTTAATTATTTAAATGAATAATTAAAAAAATGGCATGAGGCACCCCCCATTTTTGACAACCAGGCTTGCTAAACCAGACATCTGTGGGCTGGTATTCTCAGGCTGGTAAGGAGCCATGGACATTGCCCCCCAGCCTAAAAACAGCAGCCCACAGTCACCCAGAAAAGGCACATTGATTAGACAAGCCAATTATGGTGCTTTGCCCAGTCTTCCCACTTGCCCTGTAGCGGTGGCAAGTAGGGTTCATATTTGTGGGGTTGATGTCACCTTTGTATTATCAGGTGACATCAAGCCCCGAGGTTAGTAATGGAGAGGCCTCAATGAGACTGCTGTAACCTTGGGAAAAAGTCAGTGATTAGGTCACCGCAGTTCAAGCTCAGTGACTTAATGGCAGATCACGGTGAGAAACAAAGGTGACATCAACCCCACAAATATGAAACCCACTTGCCACCGCTAAAGGGCACCAGACCCCAGCTGTCAGCTTTCACCAGGCTTGCTGTTAAAAATGAGGGACCCCATACCATTTTTTTAAATTATTTATTTAAATAATTTAAAAAATAAGGCATGGGGACCCCTCTATTTTTGATAACTATCTTTGCTAATGCTGATAGCTGAGGGTTGCAGCCCCCAGCTGTGAGTTTTTCCTGGCTGGTTATCAAAAATAGGGGGAGCCCAAGCAGGTTTTTTTTTTAATTATTTATTTACAGCGCAGGAGCAGCTGATTAATACTCCCATCATCCGCTCCTGCTCTCATTGTTATTAGCGGCAGCAGGTGTCGGATGATGGGGATGGTTGTCCCATCAGCTGATACCAGTGACTGGAGGTAAACTTTATACCTCCGATCACAGCTGCATGCTCATGCTGTCTTTGAACAGCATGGGAACCGCGGCTCTCTGACCGGTGAGGATGGCTTCACTGCCGATCAGAAGTGTTGCTTGCCGCACTGTCATGCATATGACAGCGTGTCAAACACTGTATTGTAGGGCCCACCATTCAAGGTAATGGGATTCAGGTCCACGGTGCTGTTTTTTATTTTTTACTTATTTATTCATAGCGTAAGAGTGGCTGATGAATAGTTCCATCCGCCACTCTTTCTCTCATTGCTATTAGCGGCAGCAAGTGTCAGCTGATGGGAGCAGTAATCCCATCAGCTGACACCAGTAAATGGAGGTAACCTTTATACCTCCGATCACAGCTGCAGGCTCACGCTGTTTCCTGATAGAGTGGGAACCGCGGCTCTCTGACCAGCGGGGATGATTTCACCGGCGATCAGAAGAGCTACGCCGGTGTTTCCCACACTGTCTTGGGAGGCACCGACTTTTGTGCTGTGTATGTTAGGCTATGTTCGGCGATTTAATCTACAATTAAATAGGCAAATATTGCAAATTCGGCGATTGTGAGCCTTAACCAAATATTGAAATATTCATTCATCTCTATTGGGAACCCATGAATCTGTGGCAGGTTCACCAATTCTCCTTCCTTGGACACTTTTGATAGGTATTAATCTCTACCTATTTGGAACACTCCACAAGACCTGTCATTTAGGGAATGTTATGACCTAGTCATTTAACCATCACATTTTGACCTTTGTCAAAGTCACTTAAATTATTATGCTTGGCCATTTTTCTGCTTTTAATACATCAACTTTAAGAATTGACTGTTCACTTGCTGTCAAATATATGCCACCTCTTGACAGGTGGCACCGTAACAAGACAATCAATGTTATTCACTTTATTTGCCAGTGAGTTTAACGTTATGGCTGATTGGAGAATGTATTAATTATAGTATAAATGTAGGTACATAAATGACAGAATCTAAGGGTCAAACATATTGCTATGGTTTTATTACTGTTTCACAACTATTTGCCGTGCTGTTTATTTTCTGTTGATGTTTATAACGAAAAATTGGAAGCAAAAACCTGAATTGATGATTTCAGTGAGGCTAAATAAATACAAACAGCAGATGACAATCTAAAGCATAGGAGAAAATATTGAAGTCAAAACAAAAATGTAAAAAATATTTCATTGAGTACCAGATGGTGGGATATTTTTGTTTTCTAATGGTCTAACTTCTATAAAGTATCAATTCTTTGAATAAGTCAAAAATGTAAATGCTTAAAACAATGGAAACTGAACAATGCATAAGAAAGTTGGAGGTGGGGAATTGATACATTGCATGCGGATTACATACTACTGTGGGAGGCAGAGCCAAGGCCGTAGGTGTGGCAGTAACAAGTGGCTTTAGGGTGCCCTGGCTCCCAATCACATGCAAATAGTATTCCTTGTGCGGTATACCTTCTGTAACACCCTCTGCACTGTCAGGGTCCCTTCGGAGTTGTCGAAGCTCCATTGCTTGCGTTGTGGCGCATAAAGAGACAGAGTCCTTTAAAAACTTCAAACAATGAACTTTACTCTTTCTTTGTCGCAGCACATCCTTGTCAATAACAACATCATCATACGATTCCACACAATTCACATTTTGCACTTCTCCTGCACTCCTCTCTATGTCCTTCAGTACATTACGGGGACAGACCATGCCGTATGGTTTTCCAGCATCCTCCCTGTCCAGACTCACAGCATTTGGAGGTTCACTCAGCCGTTTTGCCCCGTTCTGAGGGCATCAGCCAATGCGATGACCTACCACATGATGAGTGACCTGCGTCCCTGTACTGATCTAGGACCTCTTCTTAAGCTCCTCTTTACCTCTGTGGAAGCACTAATGCATCTGTTGCCTCTCTGTCCATTCGGACCATGTATGTCTGGTTGCTTGCTTAAACGTTGCGGAGCTGAACGCCCCACACGGGCACTGGGCCCTAAACTAACTACTAAAAAGGAAAACTCCTACACTGATCCACGGTCAGCCCCTCCTATGTTAACTATTTACAATGCTGTCACTGTCTGACTAAAGTATTCCCATCTAGTGACTAAACATGGGCACTACACTTTCCTTTAGCAAACATAGCTAAAATATATGTATACTCTATACATAACAGACATAATATATAATATATACAATACTATGCACACGAGAGAATCAAATACACGTATGTACAGCGAAGAAGGACAATAATCTACTTAAAGGGGAATTAACATATATATACATATATACACTGAAACATTTTACTCTACTTTAAGGGGGTAGATGCGTGGCACCCCCTTATACTACCATACTTATTTTTTATTCCTTTAAATTTAATTCTCCAAATTGCTTAAAGGGAATCTGTCACTGGTTTTTGTTAACTCAACTGAGAGCAGCTTGAAGAAGACAAACAGACCCTTAGGGATGAGCGGACCCATGGAAGTTTGGATTCAGGTACCTGACCAAACTTTAGTCCAAAGTTCAGTATTTATTCCAGAACTTTACCCAATTTCAACCTGAACCCAAACCCCATTGGAGACCGGTGCTTTGTCTCTCTCCCTCTCTCTAAAGTTTGGTCAGGTACCAGAACCTTAACTTTCACGGGTCCACTCATCCCTAATCAGGGTCTCTTCGTCTACATCATGCTGCCCTCAGATTACATAGCAAAAACCGTTGACAGATTTCCTTTAGGCTAGGTGCAGACGGTGCGGAATGGGCTGAGGAATTTTCCGCGCAGTTTTTGTGAAATCCGCAGGTAAAATGACCTGTTTTTTACCTGCGGAATTTACTGCGGATTTCCCCAGCGGTTTCAGACCTGCGGATTTCTATTGACAGGGTGGTCACACGAGTCAAACAAGTGTTTGACTCGTGTGACCAACTTTTTACTATTGATGCCGCCTATGTCGCATCAATAGTAAAAAGATCTAATGTTAAAATAATAAAAAAAATAATAAATAATGATATTCTCACCTTCCAGTGGCCCCGCAGCTTTCCCGCCTCTCAGCGACGCTCCCGGCAAGTTTCGTTCCCAGGAGTCCTTTGCGGCAATCATCCCGATGACGTAGCATCTCGCGAGACCGCTACGTCATCTGGGTGATCTCGCAAAGCACTTCTGGGAACGCGATTGGCGGGAGCGTCGCTGAGAGGCGGGAAAGCTGCGGGGACGCCGGAAGGTGAGAATATCATTATTTTTTATTTTAATTATTGTTTTTACATGGATATGGTACCCAGGGCTTGGAGGAGAATCTCCTCTCCTCCAGACCCTGGGTACCATCCGCACATGAACCGCTTCCGCATGGTGGGCACAGCCACTTAGAGCAGGTCTGACAACGCTGCGGAACTGCACAAAAGAAGTGACATGCTGCGGATTTAAATCCGCACCAAATCCGCGCGGAAAAATCCGCAGCATGTGCACTGCGTTTTTTTTTTTTCATTGAATTTAATGCTACTGTATGTCACTTGCAGTTCTGCTGCGGATACCGAGCGGTAAATCCGCTGCGGATCCGCAGCAGAATCCGCAACGTGTGCACATACCCTTAATGTAAGTTCCCTTAGACTCAGTACTACAGATTAATCTATACCATACTTGATATTAAAGGGAATGTGTCAGCCCAAACTGACAGTATAATCTAAGCACAAAGTAGGCGAGATAACTTCTATAGAACAAAAAAATTACACCTTTCATATTCTAATTGCTAATTCTGTTCTGCATCAATTAAATATAATTTAATCTAACCTTACTAATTAAGGTACTTAGTACATCTTTGGTGTGGCCAAGAGGCTCACTGCCTACAAGTTTTACGTGCTCCCGCCTTTCCATCAATGGTGTTTGTGAAGAATGCATCCTGTGCACCACTCCGTAACCCATGCAGACTTGGTACACCCATTCAATGGGTTACAAATAGGGTTGAGCATTCCGATACCGAAACCCAGTTCCGATACCTGAAATCCAATGTAAGTCTATGGGAACAAAATATCGGAAGTATTTACTTCCGATATTTTGTTCCCATAGACTTACATTGGATTTCAGGTATCGGAAGTATCGGAATGCTCAACCCTAGTTACAAACACTGCAAGCAATCCAAAAATCAAAGGCAGTGGTTAATTGCCTTCAAAAAACTTTTATTCACACCAGTGTACACACAGTTAAAGCAATAATTACATTTTGGCCAGGCAGGGCGTTTATCAAGCCAAAAAGCACACTTGTATGAAAATCTGATTTTGAGGTCAAATTTATGCAGAAATGTGTAAAATTCTGAATGGTTCACAAACTTTCAAGCATCACATTTACTGATTTTAAAAGGGTGGCTTACTTCTCTTACAAACCAACTGGTATATTAGATTAGATTTCAACTGGTGATTAATTCTCTCCATCTACACCTGCCATTAGAGGATGTTGGAAAGCCCCCATATACACCTGTGGTCAGAAACCAGTCGATCAGCCATGGCAGCAAAGAAAGAGAAGTTGTTTAAACAATACTGTAGAAAAAAGTTTATTCACAGCTGACGTTAATGTAATGTGCCCCACATACCCTTTATAATACAGGTACATCTATTTTAAAGGAATAAATGTACTGTATACATATCTATCTATCTATAGATCTATATATATATGAATATCTATATGTCTACTACAGTACAGACCAAAAGTTTGGACACACCTTCTCATTTAAAGATTTTTCTGTATTTTCATGACTATGAAAATTGTACATTCACACTGACAGGCATCAAAACTATGGATTAACACATGTGGAATTATATACTTAACAAAAAAGTGTGTAACAACTGAAATTATGTCTTATATTCTAGGTTCTTCAAAGTAGCCCCCTTTTGCTTTGATGACTGCTTTGCACACTCTTGGCATTCTCTTGATGAGCTTCAAGAGGTAGTCACCAGAAATGGTCTTCCAACAATCTTGAAGGAGTTCCCAGAAATGCTTAGCACTTGTTGGCCCTTTTGCCTTCACTCTGCGGTCCAGCTCACCCCAAACCATCTCGATTGGGTTCAGGTCTGGTGACTGTGGAGGCCAGGTCATCTGGCGTAGCACCCCATCACTCTCCTTCTTGGTCAAATAGCCCTTACACAGCCTGGAGGTGTGTTTGGGGTCATTGTCCTGTTGAAAAATAAATGATGGTCCAAATAAATGCAAACCGGATGGAATAGTATGCCACTGCAAGATGCTGTGGTAGCCATGCTGGTTCAGTATGCCTTCAATTTTGAATAAATCCCCAACAGTGTCACCAGAAAAGCACCCCCACACCATCACACTCCTCCTCCATGCTTCACGGTGGGAACCAGGCATGTAGAGTCCATTCCATTCACCTTTTCTGCGTCGCACAAAGACACGGTGGTTGGAACCAAAGAGCTCAAATTTGGACTCATCAGACCAAAGCACAGATTTCCACTGGTCTAATGTCCATTCCTTGTCTTCTTAAGCCCTAACAAGTCTCTTCTGCTTGTTGCCTGTCCTTAGCAGTGCTTTCCTAGCAACTATTTTACCATGAAGGCCTGCTGCACAAAGTCTCCTCTAAACAGTTGTTGTAGAGATGTGTCTGCTGCTAGAACTCTGTGTGGCATTGACCTGGTCTCTAATCTGAGCTGCTGTAAATCTGCGATTTCTGAGGTTGGTGACTCGGATAATCTTATCCTCAAAAGCAGAGGTGAATCTTGGTCTTCCTTTCCTGGGGCGGTCCTCATGTGAGCCAGTTTCTTTGTAGCGCTTGATGGTTTTTGCAACTGCACTTGGGACACTTTCAAAGTTTTCCCAATTTTTCAGATTGACTGACCTTCATTTCTGAAAGTAATGATGGCCACTCGATTTTTCTTTACTTAGCTGCTTTTTTCTTGCCATAATACACATTCTAACAGTCTATTCAGTAGGACTATCAGCTGTGTATCCACCAGACTTCTGCACAACACAACTGATGGTCCCAACCCCTTTTATAAGGCCATAAATCCCACTTATTAAACCTGACAGGGCACACCTGTGAAGTGAAAACCATTCCCGGTGACTACCTCTTGAAGCTCATCAAGAGAATGCCAAGAGTGTGTAAAGCACTCATTAAAGCAAAAGGTGGCTACTTTGAAGAACCTAGAATATAAGACATATTTTCAGTTGTTTCACACTTTTTTGTAAAGTGTAATGTATAATTCCACATGTGTTAATTCATAGTTTTGATGCCTTTAGTGTGAATTTACAATTTTCATAGTCATGAAAATACAGAAAAATCTTTAAATGAGAAGGTGTGTCCAAACTTTTGGTCTGTACTATATATATATTGTATATATAATAAGGAGCGCACAAGCACACCATGTGAGCCAACACATACTGTATGCAAATGTTAAATATCTGAAATTTATACTGGATTACTGCTATATAGACTCTACTTATAAAATGCACGTACATACACACACATTGGCCAGTTCATAAGTGCCCACCAGCAACGACAAGATAACTGTTTTTGATGGTACCCAAACCATTTTTATCAGACATACCACTCCTTGCAGGAGAAGGATAGTGATAGGTGATTATTATAATTATGTTTTTCTTAGCCCTTCCAGCCCTTTATAATCCAAACTACTGTCAGGCTTCTGTTTTGCTGGTTTAATCCAAAGGATTCACAAAAAAATTGGGTTTGGGTGAATCTAAATTCTTTGTAAAATTTTAAGTGAATTTCGAATCGCTATGAATCAATAGGCTCATCCCTAGCCATCACCCTTTTCAGTAGAAGCATTCTGGGCCAGGTGATTGTGACATTCGGACTGATTGAGGCACTCTGGCACTCTCAATTAGGAGAGTTTTTTCTTATGGAGGCCAAATCTTAAAATGTTCTTGTAGGCAAATGATTAAAGGTCACCTTGAAATGAGCCAATAGGCCAATCAAATTATTCTTAATTAAGGGAGTTTTCTTCTTATGGAGGCCAAATCTAAAATCTTCTCGTAGGAAAATGATCAAAGGTCACCTTGAAATGAGCCAATGGGCCAATCAAATTATTCTTTTGGCTGGAAAAGAATATTGGAGTGGACAGATGTTATTTTATTAATTCTGTTGATATATAGGCACAGATTACATGTTACAGCTTTCTGAATTGAAATTCAAATGTTGCTGTTATGAGAATGCGCAAAGTCAATAAGATCAGGTGCTCCGAACAAGAAGGACAGTTCACTAAAAGGAAATGCTGTAAAATAGAAATTCTGGCTTAAAGTGCCTTCTACTTAAGATTGGTAGGAGTCTGAGGATGCAAAGAGCATTAAGATCAGGAGAAACACTGTAGAGGAGAAGATAAGGGGATAGTGCTAAGTGGAGGCGACTTGTTTAGGAAAGAAAAATGTTAATGCTAAACTCAGAGCAGATGCTATTAGGGGAATGATGAGAAACAGATGCCAAGAATACTCAAGTCAAGAGCTAGATCTCAAAATTAGAGATAGAAGGTTGATTCCCCTTTAGAATGTTTGGCATGGAAATTTACAAAAATATAGCCTTATCATAGAAGGATAAAAATAACCACATTGAATTGGATTTTAACCCATAGACCTCATGCCCTCAAGCAAAAGCATCATTTGAAGCTGTTTGGGCTTGGATACAAAATCTATATTATAGTATGATTTCAGATTCAGGAACTTTGTTATGCAAATTTCATGATATGTTGCTACAACTCAGCACTGCCAATTTATAGATCTATTGTCCTCATAATACAGAGGGTGGGCTCTTTTAGGCACCAGTGCTCAGTTGCAACCACTTAATATCAATATAATCAAGTGCTTCTCATGACACTTATGATGAGTAAATGGATACTCCAGCCAGTTAAAAATCCACTACGTAGGTAAAAAACGTACATGAGACAATTTTTAATAATTATTTTTGGGTTTGATCAGTTTGAATCATTAAAAAAATGTGATTCTTCTAGAATCTAAAGCACCTTACTTAGACAATATTATGCTTTGAAGTATCTCCAGACCACAAAGCATAATAAATAGAGAGGAGGGAAAGGGTTTGAAAAAATCACACTAAAACATTAAACTCATTTGTCCTAGGCCCGTCCCTCTTCTTTCCTGCCACAGAATATTTTTTTTTTATTGTCGATGACAATGTAAACCAAAAGATCCAGAGTCAAAAGGCCAGAAGATCTGAACTCAAGACCAGAGAATTGATCTGGAAGCTATGGCATCAGGACAGATGAGGGAGCTATTATTTTTGAAACACTTTCCTAGCCCTCAAAAATGGTCAGCAAAATGGTGGCCGGCTGAGCGACATTGTGGGGGAATCATGCAGATCGGACTCATAAAGAATGACAAATTCTGTTTCGTATGAATCCATTAACTCATCTGTAGAGATCAACATGACATCAATGAAGGCCATCTGGTCTCCCCCCACCAATAACCTGAATAGAGTAGCTCACCAGCCAGTTCTTGGGGCTTCAAATAGATCATTCTATCAGCATTGGTTTTAAGAAAGCTGAGGAGAAAAGCTCCACACTAACCATGGCCTTCAGCTGCAGCATGCGACAAGATCACAGAGCAGATCTGTTCCATAGGACATGCAATAAATTTATTATGAGTGTAAATTACACCTCTGAGAACTGAACCTATGTTGAAAATGGAAGAAATCTCCATTTCTCCTGGTGCGATTTCCTCTGGCCACCACATATATGGGGAAAAAAAGAAGACACTCTGTCTCTCTTTTTACTTTAATGGGAGTTGAGGAAAGAATGTTTTTCTGCTATTTCTATAACTTTGATAGAACAAAATCCAAAAAGCTAATGCAAATATGTAGCCATATCTACATTCTATCTCCATTTTGGTATGATAACCACTTAATGGGACAGGACAGGGGTCAAAGGATTCTCGTTCTCAACATCTGGGAAAATCCCAAAGGTGCCACATTTACAGTGTATTCCGGCATATGCTGTAGATGTTTGAGATGGACATTCCATTTTCAGGGGTTTGACATTGGCCTAGAAAGACAAGTTTATTCTTTCCAGATCCTGAGCTATTTTGCAAATTGATTTTTATATTAAACATTCTGCAAAAGTAAATATGCCGACACATCCATCTAAAATGTATTTACTTTGTTCATTGCATCATCTTATTAATGAAGATCTGAAAATCATACATAAGTCTGGAATAGATATCAACAATCTAAGACATGAGGCTAGATAGTTATTTCTGTTTTAATGGATCTTCACCTATAAATTACTCACCGCAGCCATAATAAATAATCTGCCCAGGCATGCTCATATTCCATTAACAGGTTGAATTCATTCCTCTCAAAGGTCAGATTTTTTTCCCTTACTATCAAATTTTTGCATATGCTTCCAAGTTGAAAAGGTTAATATTGGCCTGCTGTTGTGTTTGCTGAGGACCATGGTGGTTACCCATCTGCCAATAACTGCTGTGCATCCTGGCAGACATCCATCAGCTGGTTGTTTGGCACAGGTGCCTTGGAAATGTGAGTTTCAGGTAAGCTGACGAGGGAGTGTTTTACTATAGATAAAGTAATGCTGCATCTGAAACAGAAGCTCAAACCAATTAAGGAAACCCCGCTATTTACCTGGAAGCAAGAGACGAGGTTGCTGAACTTTTAATTCCTCTGTTAATTTCTCTCTTGAACTTTCTACCTTGCTTCGTATTATTTAGTCATTTATTTAATTATTACATTTACATATGAGCGACAAGATTTGTGGCTAATCAAACTAGCTTCAAAATTTTGCCCAAGATTTTAATTTGACAGAATCCAATCTCTTTGCAATTTGCTGCTGGCCAATCGCCATTTTACTGGATTCTAAATGACCGGGAAAGGATTAAAAAATAGAAGAATATAACACTCAACTCTCTCCAGCCCTCACATATGTTTCTATACAGCTCCATTCCCAGTTTTTTCCTGTCTGTTTTAGGTGCCTCTGGTTCTCTTCCATCTTTTTTGCCAGCGGTAAGTAAGCTTTACAATATCACAACATCTAGAGGTAACTTACATATTATTATTATTATTTATTATTTACTTATTGATGTCACATGAAACTCAAACAATGCCAGCGAAGCCAAAGACCATTGTGAACACTGAAAAGTAACTAGGGTACTTAGAAGAGGACCAGAGGACTCAACAGGGAAATGATCTGAAAGACCGGCGAGGTTCAAGAAGAGGAGATAATTATGTATATAATTTTTAAAACCTTACATTCATTACACTCTGATGTATAGAGGGACCTCGGCTCATAATAAGACATTTTCAATGCCTGCAAATCAAATTTCCCAGTCAATATTGAGCAAATATGTTGAATACAATACAAGTTTTACTAGATTCGCCGATTTCTACTAATATTCGACATTTGCTAGTCAAAAGGATGTGCGATTTTCATATACATAAACTGCTACATAAACTAAAAAAACAAGACATGAGTAAAGTCTAGGAAAATTGACCCCCAAAATAATTAATACAATACAAACTAGGATGTATTGAGGTCAAGAAGCCATGAATCTGGAGTGGGTATCCTGCACGTTCTGAAATCTTATAAATATATAAAACAGTGGGGGGGCTGCACCCATTGCCGGCAAAGGGGGACAAACTTGTCAATTTTTCTAGGCCACAATCCCTAAGAGGGCCCTTGTCAACAGGAGAACAAAGGGGGCATTCGTCTGGGATCGATTCAGTTAAACTCTGTGATAGAACAGAGACATATGGTTTCCCTGCATTACCGATTTCTGTACTGTAAGCCAAAGGTCACTTTACACCTTCGTCCTAGAGAACACCAGTGCAACGCAAAACGCATCAGTGTCTTTGTGCAGCTGGTGTGATAAAACCACCGTGTTGCTCCGACTGTGCTTGGACTCTGACTATGACAGCAAACTCAGGGTTAGGTGAGTATATAGTGTTATAGTGTTTATGTAGTTTTTTTATGTCAGTACATGTACGGGAATGTGGGACAGCATACTGAAAGTAGTCTGCTGTATGAGCCTTTTGCAGTTTATAGAGAGCTATGGGGGGCCACATATTGCTTATAGGGGGCTGTGGTGGCCATAATACTGTATATAGTGATCTTTAGATACTCTATATAGGGAGCTGTGGGAAACATCATAGAGTATACAGGTACCATCATACTGCATACAGAGAGGTATTGGGCCCTGTAATATATTTAAGGAACTGTGAGAACCTTAATACTGTATATAAGGATCTGTAGGGGCCCATACTCTATGTGGGAGGGTGTAATTCTATATTCCAGGGTCTGTGGGGACATTACACTGTATATAAAGAGCTGTTGGGCAATTATACTGTATGTAGGGGGTGGTGCGGTCCCAATATTGTATACAGGTAGCTGTTATGGCATCATACTGTACATAGGGAGCGGTGGAAAACATTATAGTGTATATAGGTAGCTGTGGGGGACATCATACTGTATGTAGGAAGCTGTCAGGAACCTCATGCTGTATAGATGGAGCATGAGGGCACACAGAGGGCTTATGTAAGGGCAGCGTCGGACTGAGGCACCGGGACACCGGACAAATCTCCGGTGGGCCCCTCCCCCAGCCCCTGCCTCCTTCATTAGTCCCTGCCCTGCATGTCAATAGGGCCTACAACTGACCGGCCATGCTGTGTGCAGATGTCAGGCGCATCGGCGGCTGCGCACAACTCCTAGACCAGACGCAAACTCCCCTCATCCAGCTGAGAGCACTGCGCCAGCCATTTCCACGTCATCCTAGAAATCCCAGACGTCGGTAGGCTGTTCTGTGCGCACAGGACCTGTGATGAGGTCATAGGAGGGGAGGAGTCAGGGTCACATGATCAGGGGCCTCTGTATGCAGGACTTTGGGGTGCTGGTTGTCATGGTGCTGGATGAGGGGAAGTTTCTGTGTGGGGTAAGGAGGGGTTTACAGGGTGGATGTAGCAGAGCTGTTTGTGTTCGAGGTGTACGGAGCGGAGCCGCGTGTGTTCGAGGTGTACGGAGCGGAGCCGCGTGTGTACGGGGTGTACGGAGCGGAGCCGCATGTGTACAGGGTGTACGGAGCGGAGCCGCGTGTGTATAGGGTGTACGGAGCGGAGCCGCGTGTGTATAGGGTGTACGGAGCGGAGCAGCGTGTGTATAGGGTGTACGGAGTGGAGCAGCGTGTGTATAGGGTGTACGGAGCGGAGCTGCGTGCGTATAGGTGTACGGAGCGGAGCTGCGTGCGTATAGGGTGTACGGAGCGGAGCCGCGTGCGTATAGGGTGTACGGAGCGGAGCCGCGTGCGTATAGGGTGTACGGAGCGGAGCCGCGTGCGTATAGGTGTACGGAGCAGAGCCACGTGTGTATGGGATGTACGGAGCACCTCACGGAGCAGAGGCGCGTGTGTATGGGGTGTACGGAGCAGAGCCATGTGTGTACGAGGTGTACGGAGTGAAGCTGTGTGTACGGAGCGGAGCGGAGCCACGTGTGTATAGGGTGTACGGAGCAGAGCCGCTTGTGTATGGGATGTACGGAGCAGAGGCGCGTGTGTATGGGGTGTACAGAGCGGAGCTGCGTGTGTATAGGGTGTACGGAGCGGAGCTGCGTGTGTATAGGGTGTACGGAGCGGAGCTGCGTGTGTATAGGGTGTACGGAGCAGAGCCCCGTGTGTGTGTTGGATGTACGGAGCAGAGCCATGTGTGTACGAGGTGTACGGAGCGGAGCCGCGTGAGTATAGGGTGTACGGAGCGGAGCCGCGTGCGTATAAGGTGTACGGAGCGGAGCCGCGTGCGTATAGGGTGTACGGAGCGGAGCCGCGTGCGTATAGGTGTACAGAGCAGAGCCACGTGTGTATGGGATGTACGGAGCACCTCACGGAGCAGAGGCGCATGTGTATGGGGTGTACGGAGCAGAGCCATGTGTGTACGAGGTGTACGGAGTGAAGCTGTGTGTACGGAGCGGAGCGGAGCCACGTGTGTATAGGGTGTACGGAGCAGAGCCGCGCGTGTAAGGGATGTACGGAGCAGAGGCGCGTGTGTATGGGGTGTACGGAGCAGAGCCATGTGTGTACGAGGTGTACGGAGCGAAGCTGTGTGTACGGGGTGTACGGAGCGGAGCTGCGTGTGTATAGGGTGTACAGAGCGGAGCTGCGTGTGTATAGGGTGTACGGAGCGTAGCTGCGTGTGTATAGGGTGTACGGAGCAGAGCCCCGTGTGTGTGTTGGATGTACGGAGCAGAGCCATGTGTGTACGAGGTGTACGGAGCAGGGCCGCGTGTGTATAGGGTGTACGGAGCAGAGCCGCGTGTGTATGGGGTGTACGGAGCGGAGCCGCGTGTGAACAGGGTGTACGGAGCGGAGCCGCGTGTGTATAGGGTGTACGGAGCGGAGTCGCATGAGTATAGGGTGTACGGAGCAGAGCCATATGTGTACGAGGAGTACGGAACGGAGTCACATGTGTACGGGGTGTACGGAGCGGAGCTGTGTGTGTACTTGGTGTGCGGAGCGGAGCCGTGTGTGTATGGGGTGTACGGAGCGGAGCAACATGTGTACGGGGTGTACAAAACAGAGCCCTGTGTGTACGAAGTGTACGGAGCTGAGCCATGTGTACAGAGCAGAGCCATGTGTGTACGAAGTTTACGGAGTGGAGCCATGTGTGTATGGGAGGGGAGCGGGGAAGGAACAGGCACCGGGAGAGAGGAGAGCTGGGCGAGGAACTGGTGGCTGTGTCCGCAGCTGGCTCTAGGCTGTTCCTCATCCAGCAGTGGGCAGTCTGTGGACGCCCAGCCGTGCACTATGGCGGCTGTGGAATTCACCGGGACCAGCAGCTGCAATGGGAGCAGCGACACCTCCAGCCCCGGTGAGGAGAGGATGAGGCGCCTCTTCCAGACCTGTGATGGGGACGTCGATGGCTATATCAGCAGGTATGGGGGGCACAACTTTCCAACTTACTCCTGAATAGTTGGCTGCAGGGTTCACTTATCCCCTGTGAGTGCAGGAGGCTGGGCTGAGAGCCCTTGTGCCCACTGATGATGCCACCCTCCGGGCCCTGGGGGCACAGGGGCTCCACTCATTCTGCTCTGGTACAGCACATGTCCCTCCTTGCCCCTGTGCTGCCCACCTTTCCTGGGTACAGCAGGGGGAATCTGCTGGCAGGGTCAGTCCTCAGGGCGCTGCTGCCATTGCTCTGAGAAGTGGAGTTATTTCTAGCAATTCCTGACATTTGTGCCCATGTACTTAGAACAGATTATGAAGGGCAGCGCTGGCACATGAGAAATCCCAGCGGGATGTGACGTTCGGGCTCAGTCTTACAGGATTTATGGCAGATATGACACATCTTAGTTTACCTAAGGCCATGTTCACACTGAGGTGTAAGTGCACCAGAATCTGAAGCAAAAAAATCTGGGGCTGACCCTGTGGTGCTCGCTGTGGGGTCTGCGCGTGGAATACCCCATCCCATTGTGTAAGGCCACGGGCCACCCACTGCGGTGTCCAGGAAGATTGTTCACTAGGTGACATGTCACAGATTTAAAGAAATCCACTGGAATGACCAGCAGTGCAGATTACCCATTGCAGTTTATGGGGGCGATTTGTGGGTAGTTCATATGTTAATCTGCTCTGTGGAGACTGAGGTAGGCTCATACTGAGGTGTTTTTTCTCAGTTTTTGCAGTAGAAAATCTTTAAAAAAAAACACCAGTTTTAGAGTTTGTGTTGTAAAACACTGCCAAAAAACCCTCTGTGTGAACATGTTCTACGAGAGGAAAAACAATCTATTTTTCAAGAAGAAAACTCTTCGGGAATTATTACTTTTCTCTTGGGTTTTGTAGACCTAAAATCTCCTTTGTATTTTCTGGACTTTACTTCAGCTCTTTTTCAACACTTTATTCTTGCTGGAGCTTTTTCTTTGTGGGGGAGCGTCTTACTGACAGTCAATGACTTTAAAATAATCTTTATAACGAATAAGAAAACAGTAGCTTTTTTTTTTTAAACGAAAGCACTGACATATGCTTGAAAAGACTTCATGATCTTGACATCTTTTTAGCTTTTCCATTGACTTATATTTTAAAGGGAACTTCTCGTATCACCAAATAATGTTAATCTGCAGATATGGGGTTAATCTGCTGGTTGATATCAGCCACCGCCTGAATCAGCGTGGGAGTGATGAGAAGAGGTGAGTATAGTTTTATATATATATACAGTACAGACCAAAAGTTTGGACACACCTTCTCATTCAATGATTTTTCTGTATTTTCATGGCTATGAAAATTGTAGAATCACACTGAAGGCATCAAAACTATGAATTAACACGTGTGGAATTATACATTACACTTTACAAAAAAGTGTGAAACAACTGAAAATATGTCTTATATTCTAGGTTCTTCAAAGTAACCACCTTTTGCTTTGATTACTGCTTTGCACGCAGAAAAAGTGAACGGATGGATTCTACATGCCTGGTTCCCACCGTGAAGCATGGAGGAGGTGGTGTGATGGTGTGGGGGTGCTTTGCTGGTGACACTGTTGGGGATTATTCAAAATTGAAGGCATACTGAACCAGCATGGCTACCACAGCATCTTGCAGCAGCATGCTATTCCATCCGGTTTGCGTTTAGTTGGACAATCATTTATTTTTCAACAGGACAATGACCCCAAACACACCTCCAGACTGTGTAAGGGCTATTTGACCAAGAAGGAGAGTGGTGGAGTGCTATGCCAGATGACCTGGCCTCCACAGTCACCAGTCCTGAACCCAATCGAGATGGTTTGGGGTGAGCTGGACCGCTCACCGCTTCAATTCTGAATAAATCCCCAACAGTGTCACCAGCAAAGCCCCCCCACACCATCACACCACCTCCTCCATGCTTCACGGTGGGAACCAGGCATGTAGAGTCCATCCGTTCACCTTTTCTGCGTGCAAAGCAGTAATCAAAGCAAAAGGTGGCTACTTTGAAGAACCTAGAATATAAGACATATTTTCAGTTGTTTCACACTTTTTTGTAAAGTGTAATGTATAATTCCACATGTGTTAATTCATAGTTTTGATGCGAGTCTACAATTTTCATAGTCATGAAAATACAGAAAAATCTTTGAATGAGAAGGTGTGTCCAAACTTTTGGTCTGTACAGTGTATGTGTATATATATATATATATAATATATATATATCCTGGGTGCATGATACCCTGTATGAGGGGGGGCATGTAACTATGAGGAGGGCTGCATTATATTCTGTGGTTGGGCTGTATTATACTATATGAAGGGGGCTGCATTATATTCTATGGGGGGCTGCATTATACTCTATGATGCTTGCTGCATTATATTCTATGGGGAGCTACATTATATTCTATGAGGAGGGCTACATTATATTCTATGAGGAGGGCTATATTATACTATATGAGGGGGCTACATTATACTATATGAGGGGGCTACTTTATATTCTATGAGAGGGGCTACCCCAACCCCTGCTACATATATACTACCTTATATTATACCCTGATATTAGCGCGTTTTACCGCACAATTGGTGATCTTGTATTTATTTCTATGTAGCTACATAGTGGGCCCCAAGAATGATTTTCTCTGGTGGGCCCAAGGTGCTCCAGTCCGACGCTGTGTAAGGGTCACAAGGGTGTACATTAGTAAGGCTAAGTGACTAATACAGCAGCAGTAGATCAGTATTGTAGTATCAGTAGGATGGAAATTTGTGTAAGATTGGACAATGTTGGAAATGTGAGACGTCAAATGTCTTTGTTGTAAACTTTACAAACAATTCATTACTGGAGAAGTAATTTTGATCTGAGCCAGATGGAATAAACGGGAGTGAATTGGTCTATGAGAAAGAACATACATCACCTATAAGTCACCATCTATAACTGCACTGTAATTACTTTACGCTTTCTTCAAAACTGGTATCTACCACCGAACGGTCATCTTGTAACTGTAATATTGGTCTTGTTGTTTGTATATCACTTAACAAAAATTATTGTTCTCTGCAGGTCATCACATTGCTTGGTGTAAACAGCAGAAGTGTTGCTAATAGCATAATACGTATGGTCACAGAGCCCATTAATGATTGTTCTACCCCATCATTCTTTGTTAGAGGTGGGCAAACAAGCACTGAAGGACATTGTAGTCTGAAATCAGCTCAGCCCCTAAATTTGTTTCAGTGGTGCAAATGTTAACATTTGGGGTCCCAATTTAAATTTTTGCCCAAGGCCACACTTTGCCTAAAACCAATGTGGTATGGCGATGTTCACCATCACACCGTCCAATCGTGAAGAGTGCATACAGTAAATATTCACAATGGCTGAATTTTATGGCTAAATGGCTCAGCTTGGAGGTTTTCTGTGTGTACCATCCAAAAACTGAATATTCAAACAAGTCTCTGAGAATTAATGACATGCTACGAGGATTAGAAGTGATGATATAAGTATCTGAATTATACGTATTGTCCCAAAACCAGCCTAGTATGTCTACCAGTGAGTCCACGTAATGGTAGGATTGTACATAATGGTTCTCTTGTTCTCTTTCACATTAAAAAGGTTACTCTGTGTGTTACATTCAATGTTATGTTGACAGATTGTATCAGCTACAAAGTGTCAGGAAACTGCTATTTACACTTGTTGGAAAGTGATAACATATTGAACATATATGTTCCAGGTCACTGCACAGTCCATATGTTAGGCAGGGAAAAGGAAAATACCATAAAAAAGCATGGTTAAAACTTTTTCTCTTGGAGCAGATCTAGCCGCAATCCGTTTTTTTTAATATTGAAATATAAGGACAACAACTCCATTAATTAGCCTTTTTTTTTTCTATGGAACGAATGAAGATGGTAGGCGGTGGAGATCCACAGGGCGCCACGCTCTAAGTCAGGGACTACCCAGGTCAAATAAAAGATATGGTTTCATTCAGCACAACGCGTTTCAGAGGCAATCCGTCCCGTTCATCACGTGTTTACATCTTATCTTCTATCATTTGAAAAGGATCCTTTTTTTACTTAGCGTATGACTTTCAAATGGAAGACGACAGACGGCTAATTAACAGATTTGATTCAATAGACTTCAATGTTAGAAAAACACATAATTCTGAAATCATTTTTTTTTAAATGGTCAAAATAGCTACTTGCACAGGTTTTTTGCCAATGGATTGCTCCTGGGTCTGTTTTTACGGATGATTACTGGACGTGTGAAGATAGCCTTAGAAAGACATTTGAAGAGTTAGTTTATTTACTTTGATTAACAAGTCAAATAATAATTATTGGATAGTGTTCTCCTTTAATTTAATGTCCTAGTACCTATTGAAATAGCTCACTTGTAACTTCAAAGCGTATCCAACTTTGTGATGAAGCAAAAGCACAGTGTCACTGATATTGACTTTTGATTTTTACCTCGTCGTTCTTTCTTTTCATACTGGTAAGAAGGAGGAGTGTTGTTACTTTGAAATTACACAATAACATCATTTGGATGGTCATTTTTCAGGCACATTTTGAAAGACTTTGAAAAGTCAATTTTCCTTTTTTCAAGTCTTTCTTTTGTCCTGTATAATCAAAAAGCCTCAATACAACATGTCAGAGATTCAATTTAAAGAGGCATAGTGTAAACTGCAGACAGAATAAGTACAGTTCCAATAATCCAGCATGCACAAAATTGCAAGACTACTGGAAAACTAAAAATTTCATAAGTAGCGGGATAGGCTGATACTTCATTTAGCTGTTGGTCACTTTTTAGCTTTGCTTTGTAGATTTGGACAGAGTCAGCAGAGCAATGTTATTAACATTAAAGGGGATGATACTCTATGAAAGATACTCTGTTGTGCTGTTAGAAACCAAGATAACACAAGATAGTAACACTGTATGCACATATAAGATTTTCTATAGCGCTCCTCTAAGGAAAGGACTGTATTTATTGGAATTTCCTTGCTATTTTGGCCAAAGGACACTTTTTGACTTTGAACTTGTATTCATTTTAGTTGTAATAAGGAAACAGCACATCTGGGGTGCAGGCATGGCATTTGCCCTGAGCTGGTGTCACGACGTATAACAGATATATTCAAAGATAGCAACCTATATCTAATGTGACATCATTCTAAATTTCATATAATAGAGAAAATCAACCTGTATACATAGTATCTGCCAGCAATGTCTTACCTGACATAATATCCTATGTATTGTGGGTCAATACTGTGTACGTGTCACGCTGTCTCTGGATAGAGGTGGACCGGGGTCTATGCTGATCCTAAACTGGGTCCTGACTAGTCCCTCTACCTGGAGGTACTGTTAATGGTACAGAGGTCCAGGCCGCCAGCGTAACCCTGTCTCCTGTAGATCCCTGACCACTGTAATCTAGTCCTGAGAAGGACCCTGATTACCACCACAGGGAATGGGCAGGTCACAGCTTACACACAGTCTAAGACAAACGAGACAGACAAGGGGTAAAGAAAACACAGCCTTGCATACAACACTTCCACTACAGAGGAACACAAAAGGTTAAGAAGATAAACAATAAGCGAGGAGAGGAAAAACCACAACAGGCACTCTTAGCTTAAGTCTTCTCAGAAACGATCCGCTCTGCTGGTCTGAATGAATGCTTTCACCGGCAACTTCCCCAGCAGACCAGCAGGTATATGAAGGAAGCTAATTAACAAAACATCAATCGCAGCTGGGCGAGGCTGGTCAGCCCAGCACAGAGAGAGAAAGAATTAACTCCCTCAGTGCCGAAAAACACCCAGCACCAGAAACTCAGCTGTGCGAAGTCAGGGTGTGCAATCGCGACGATCTCCGCCGCGACACACCCGTGACAGTACCCCCCCTTCTACGAGGGGCCTCTGGACCCTCAGGGCCTGGTCTATCTGGGTGAGTAGTGTGGAAGGCCCGAACCAAACGGTCTGCGTTAATATCCGACGCAGAAACCCACATCCTCTACTCAGGACCATACCCCCTCCAATGAACAAGGTACTGAAGGGACCGGCGATTCAGACGTGAGTCAATGATCTTCGATACCTGAAACTCCAAATTACCATTGACCACCACTGGAGGAGGAGGTAGAGGTGACAGTATAACTGGTGCCACGTACCTCTTAAGCAACGATTTGTGGAACACATTGTGGATTTTAAATGTAGGAGGGAGGTCAAGACGGAAAGCCACCGGATTAACTATTGAACTGATCCTGTATAGCCCGATGAATCTGGGACCGAGTTTCCAGGAGGGAACCTTAAGTTTTATATTCTTGGTAGACAACCATACCAGATCGTTCACACTTAGGTCCGGACCAGACACTCTCCTCCTATCAGCCATTGTATCGGTTCCCCATAGTGCTCAGATTATTAAGCACTCCTCTCCACACTGAAGCAAGTGACGACGAAAATCGTTCCTCCTCAGGAACCCCAGAAGAGCCCCCCCATTGAAAGTACAAAACGGGGTGAAAACCATATGCCCCAAAAAACGGGGACTTACCAGTGGACTCGCTCCGCCTATTGTTAAGAGCGAACTCTGCCAGAGGCAAGAAAGAAGACCAGTCCTCTTGGTTCTCTGAGACAAAACACCGGAGATATGTCTCTAAGCTCTGATTCAGACGCTCTGTCTGACCATTGGTCTGCGGATGAAAAGCCGAAGAAAATGACAACTGCATCCCCCGACGAGAACAAAATGCCTTCCAGAATTTGGACACAAACTGAGACCCCCGATCCGACACCACATCGGAAGGCAACCCGTGAAGTCTCACAATCTCCCCAATGAACACCTGCGCCAGAGTTTTAGCATTAGGAAGAGCAGGAAGAGCAATAAAATGTGCCATTTTTCTGAACCTGTCAACTACAACTAGTATGACAGTTTTACCTGAAGACGGAGGAAGGTCCGTAATGAAGTCCATAGACAGATGGGTCCATGGACGCTCCGGGATTTTCAACGGTAAAAGGGCCCCAGACGGACGGGTATGTGGGGTCTTAGAGCGCGCACATACCCCACAGGACGCGACAAAAGTTACCACCTCTTTATTTAAGTTAGGCCACCAAAACCGGCGAGAAACGAGATCTACAGTTGCTTTACTCCCTGGGTGTCCTGCCAAAGCAGAATTATGATGTGCCTCGATAACCTTTTGTCTTAACTGATCTGGAACAAACAGTTTCTCTGGAGGTCCTACAGGGGCGTCCCCCTGAGCCTCCAATACCTCCTCCTCAAGCTCAGAGCATACAGCCGACACCACAACTCCCTCCTGAAGAATAGGAACCGGGTCATCCGTCTTCCCGGCCCCCGGGAAACTACGAGATAAGGCATCAGCCTTTACATTTTTTGACCCAGGACGATATGTGACGACAAAATTAAACCTGGTAAAAAACAACGACCATCTAGCTTGTCTGGAATTCAGACGTCTTGCAGACTCTAAATACAGCAGGTTCTTGTGATCAGTAATGACGGTGACCGGGTGGACTGCCCCCTCCAAAAAGTGACGCCACTCTTCAAAAGCCAACTTAATGGCCAAGAGTTCCCTATTGCCGACATCATAATTCCTCTCGGCGGACGACAATTTTTTAGAGAAGAAAGCGCACGGATGCCATTTACCAGGGGACGGACCTTGAGATAATACCGCACCCACTCCTACGTCAGATGCGTCTACCTCCACAATGAACGGTTGTGATGCATCAGGTTGGATGAGTATGGGTGCTGAAGCAAAACATTTTTTCAAGGAGGAAAATGCTTGACAAGCTTTGTCAGACCACCTAGAAAAATCCGTCCCTTTTTTTGTCATGTCAGTGAGAGGTTTGACAACAGATGAGAAATTACGAATAAATTTCCGGTAGTAGTTAGCAAACCCCAGGAAACGCTGCAGTGCTTTAAGATCCTCTGGCCGATCCCATTCAAGCACAGCCTTCACTTTCCCAGGGTCCATACGGAAACCGGAGGCTGACACCAAGAATCCTAAAAACTGAAGTTCTTGTACAGCGAATACACACTTCTCCCATTTGGCGTACAGTTTATTATCTCGCAAGATCTGCAACACTTGTCTCACATGCTCCTGATGAGACACAAGATCCGGCGAGTAAATTAAGATGTCATCTAGATAAATGACAACAAACTGTCCCACTAGGTGGCGAAAGATGTCATTAACAAAATGTTGAAACACCGCCGGGGCAGTAGTCAGACCGAAAGGCATGACAAGGTTCTCATAATGTCCCTCCGGAGTGTTAAACGCCGTCTTCCACTCATCCCCCTCCTTTATCCTAATCAGATTATACGCCCCCCTGAGATCCAACTTAGAGAACCATTTGGCGCCCACAATCTGATTGAAGAGATCAGGAATAAGTGGGAGCGGATACGGATCTCGGACCGTAATCCGATTAAGCTCACGGAAATCCAGGCAAGGGCGTAGGCCTCCATCTTTTTTCTTCACAAAGAAGAACCCCACGGCCACTGGGAAGATAAAGGTCTAATATGCCCCTTGGCCAGACTTTCCGAAATGTAATCCTTCATAGCTTGCCTCTCAGGACCAGAAAGGTTATATAACCTAGATTTTGGTAACTTAGCATCAGGAAGCAATTTTATAGAACAGTCTTATGCGCGATGAGGAGGTAATTCTTGACACCCTTCCTCTGAAAACACATCCTCAAAGTCCTCCAGAAAAGGAGGTAAGGTTCTAGGCACGACCGTACCGATGACCGTGTTCATGCAGTTACTATTGCAAAATTCACCCCACTGGCTTATCTCTCTGGATTGCCAATTAATAACTGGGTTATGTTTAGTTAACCAAGGAAGTCCCAACACAATAGGAGTGGGAAGGCCCTCCGACACATAACAAGACAATAGTTCTTTATGTATTGCCCCCACTCGAAGGTCTATGTTATGCACGGCTTGCACAAAGCTACCTTGACCGAGAGGCCTGGCGTCAATAGAGAATATAGGGATAGGTTTGGCCAATACACTCAGTTGCATACCTTGCACCTGGGCAAACCGAGCGTCCACCAGATTAGCCGCAGCCCCACTATCCAGAAGAACAGAAATCCTCTCAGTTCTCGTACCTACCACCACCTCCGCTGGTACGAGAAACTGAGACGGACTTGGGGACGAAATACATACTCCCAGATTGTCGTCCACCACACAACCTGGGATTAATAGTTTTCCGGCGACTTCTTGCTCAGTACAGTACGGGATGGACACCCCTCAATAAAATGTCCCTCTCTCCCGCAGAAGAAACACCTTCTTGTTTTGCGGCGCACCGCCGATCCCCTCCCTCGGAATGATGTCCCTCCCAACTGCATAGGTTCCTCGGAACAAACCAGGGGAACCTCAATATTAGGGACTTTAGAAGGAGGTGGAGTCATCACAGGGGCGGAGTTACCCCACACCTCTCCCGAAGCCGTCTATCAATGCGAATAGCAAGAGCCATAGCGGCCTCCAGTGACGGGGAGAATCATACTGAGCCAACACATCTTTTAATTTGTCAGATAAACCTTGACAAAACTGGCTCTTAAGAGCCGGGTCATTCCACTGAGTATCCGTGGCCCACCTACGGAACTCTGAAGAAAATTCCTCCGCCGGACGATCTCCCTGCTGTATCCTATGTAACTTCATTTCAGCAAGGGAGACCCGATCCGGGTCATCATATACCAGACCCAGGGCTGTAAAAAATCGGTCCACTGACTGGAGAGCCGGGGAGCCTGGGGGGAGAGAGAACGCCCAGGATTGAGGGTCCCCTTGTAAGAGCGAGATGACAATTCCCACCCTCTGATCCTCACTCCCCGACGACTGCGGCCGCAGCCGAAAATACAATATACATGCTTCCCGGAAAGTAAAAAACTTGTCCCGCCCACCAGTGAACCTGTCCGGGAGAGCTACTTTAGGTTCAAATCTGGTTTGCTCCCGGGGTACAAAACCTTGGATTTAACGTCCGTCAGCTCCATGGACAAACTCTGCAACTGCTGAGCTAAATGGGCTACTGGATCCATGGTGGCTGGGGAGAATCTTTAGATGGGCCGGTGAAAATGTCACGACGTATAACAGATATATTCAAAGAGAGCAACCCTATATCTAATGTGACATCATTCTAAATTTCATATAATAGAGAAAATCAACCTGTATACATAGTATCTGCCAGCAATGTCTTACCTGACATAATATCCTATGTATTGTGGGTCAATACTGTGTACGTGTCACGCTGTCTCTGGATAGAGGTGGACCGGGGTCTATGCTGACCCTGAACTGGGGTCCTGACTAGTCCCTCTACCTGGAGGTACTGTTAATGGTACAGAGGTCCAGGCCGCCAGCGTAACCCTGTCTCCTGTAGATCCCTGACCACTGTAATCTAGTCCTGAGAAGGACCCTGATTACCACCACAGGGAATGGGCAGGTCACAGCTTACACACAGTCTAAGACAAACGAGACAGACAAGGGGTAAAGAAAACACAGCCTTGCATACAACACTTCCACTACAGAGGAACACAAAAGGTTAAGAAGATAAACAATAAGCGAGGAGAGGAAAAACCACAACAGGCACTCTTAGCTTAAGTCTTCTCAGAAACGATCCGCTCTGCTGGTCTGAATGAATGCTTTCACCGGCAACTTCCCCAGCAGACCAGCAGGTATATGAAGGAAGCTAATTAACAAAACATCAATCGCAGCTGGGCGAGGCTGGTCAGCCCAGCACCGAGAGAGAAAGAATTAACTCCCTCAGTGCCGAAAAACACCCAGCACCAGAAACTCAGCTGTGCGAAGTCAGGGTGTGCAATCGCGACGATCTCCGCCGCGACACACCCGTGACAGTTGGGCACAGTCAGCAGGGGGATGTCAATGCGGCAGTCCAAGGTGCCTCTTAGATGGTATTTTGCCACCAAGCTGGGAGTGGGATTCGGCAGTTCTCTGAGCCGGTTGTCAAATAACAGCATGCTAAGAAAACCAGCATTCAATTTTACTCATGCCTTTAATGTGCCAGTACAATTGAAGTTCTGACTGACAGCATTTCTGGGTCAGGGCGACGTCAGCAGCATGACCAGTTCAGCTGAACAAGCTACTGACGTCACTCCTGACCTGCAGAGTTGTACAGTGATAAGGTAAGAGCTCCAATAGAGATGAAAAGTCAGGAGTGTTATTGGGGATGTACAAAATGGAAGGGACGCCAGATAGCAAAGCTGTGTTTGGTCTCAACGCGTAGCAGGGGCCTTGCCGTATCTAATGGAGCAAAAACCGCCTCTCTAGGACCGTCCATTTAGGAGTTATGACTAGTGTTGAGCATTCCGATACCGCAAGTATCGGGTATCGGCCGATATTCGCATTATCGGAATTCCGATACTTAATTCCGATACTTTTTCAATATCGTATACCGGAATCGGAAGTTCCCATAATTCTTTGAGAGGCAATGTGATTTTAGTCAGCCAATGAGGAATCCTACGAAGTGTGGGCACATCCTGTAATGCTGCGGTCATCTTAACTAATGGCATGGCTGTGATTGGCTGCTGAAATGATGTCAGAATGCACTATAAAAGGCGCCGCAGCCATTTTAGCGTCACTGTGCTGTGAACTCAGTAAGGGACAGAACGCTGCTGTGCTGACTCTGAGGGACAGTTAGATATTGCGATTTTGTGTACTACTGTGCTTGAGGCAGGCTAGTTTACCAACCGCTGTGTAAAGCTTCATTTTGCCAGTGTTGTTTTAACAGCTCTGTGCAAGGTGTGTGTGTGACAGTGCAGGTGACGCTGCAGTTTGCTCTGCATCCACCGCTGTTTGTAGGCATCTGCACGTGTCACTGACTCTTTTTTTTTTTTATTTTATTTAGTGGAATTTGTGCAGCTCCATTATATTAGAAAAAAATCAAATCTATTAGTGTGACGTGCTTCCATCCGTATACAATACATTGGTTGCAAACACTATAGAAGTACACAAAGGAGCTTTTCACAGATAGTGAATAGTTGTGTTTCAGTGTTCACTGCAGTCTGTGAGGTTTTGATTTTTTGAGTGCAGATCACGCTCCAGTTAGTTCTTCAACCCTGCTGGTTGTAGTCTGCTGAGCGTGTGTCACTGCCTCATCCTTCACATTTTTCTCTAATTGGTGCTGCTCCATTTTAGTGGAAAAAAATCTAATCTATTAGTGTGACGCGCTTCCATCCGTATACAATACATTGGTTGCAAACACTATAGAAGTACACAAAGGAGCTTTTCACAGATAGTAGTGAATAGTTGTGTTTCAGTGTTCACTGTAGTCTGTGAGCTTTTCATTTTGTGAGTGCAGATTACGCTCCAGTTTGTACTTCAACCACTGCCGGTTGTAGTCTGCTGAGCGTGTGTCACTGCCTCATCCTTCACATTTTTCTCTAATTGGTGCTGCTCCATTTTAGTGGAAAAAAATCTAATCTATTAGTGTGACGCGCTTCCATCCGTATACAATACATTGGTTGCAAACACTATAGAAGTACACAAAGGAGCTTTTCACAGATAGTAGTGAATAGTTGTGTTTCAGTGTTCACTGTAGTCTGTGAGCTTTTCATTTTGTGAGTGCAGATTACGCTCCAGTTTGTACTTCAACCACTGCCGGTTGTAGTCTGCTGAGCGTGTGTCACTGCCTCATCCTTCACATTTTTCTCTAATTGGTGCTGCTCCATTTTAGTGGAAAAAAATCTAATCTATTAGTGTGACGCGCTTCCATCCGTATACAATACATTGGTTGCAAACACTATAGAAGTACACAAAGGAGCTTTTCACAGATAGTAGTGAATAGTTGTGTTTCAGTGTTCACTGTAGTCTGTGAGCTTTTCATTTTGTGAGTGCAGATTACGCTCCAGTTTGTACTTCAACCACTGCCGGTTGTAGTCTGCTGAGCGTGTGTCACTGCCTCATCCTTCACATTTTTCTCTAATTGGTGCTGCTCCATTTTAGTGGAAAAAAATCTAATCTATTAGTGTGACGCGCTTCCATCCGTATACAATACATTGGTTGCAAACACTATAGAAGTACACAAAGGAGCTTTTCACAGATAGTAGTGAATAGTTGTGTTTCAGTGTTCACTGTAGTCTGTGAGCTTTTCATTTTGTGAGTGCAGATTACGCTCCAGTTTGTACTTCAACCACTGCCGGTTGTAGTCTGCTGAGCGTGTGTCACTGCCTCATCCTTCACATTTTTCTCTAATTGGTGCTGCTCCATTTTAGTGGAAAAAAATCTAATCTATTAGTGTGACGCGCTTCCATCCGTATACAATACATTGGTTGCAAACACTATAGAAGTACACAAAGGGGCCTTTCACAGATACTGAACAGTTGTCTGCAGGGTTCACTGTATCTGTGAGGAATAACCACACTTAGGCCTTAACTTTTCTGACTTTCTTTATCAATCTACCAAGATGAAGAAGTCAGTGAGTAAGGCACGTGGTCGTGGTCGAGGCCGTGGATTTGCAGCAGGGAGAGGACGTGGGGATTCTGTGGCTGCTGCCGCACCCAGTGACACAGCATCCACCAGTTTTCCCCGTGAGCGTTCCTTTATGCGCACTTTTGTAGGAGCTCAGCGTACCCCCCTGCTGCGTGAAGAACAAATTGAAGCCGTTGTTGGTTGGATGGCAGCCAATGCATCGACTTCAATAGCTTCCACCTCCTCTCAGGACCACAGCACTGTTGAACAACCATCAGTCTCTTCACCGCCTGCCAAATTGCCCAGGCAGTCAGAGAGCTCTGTACAGGAGCCAGCTGAGTCTCTGCTTCTGTTCTCAGAATCTGTTGGCTTGGAAACAGGGGCCCAGCCAAGCAGCATTCTGGAATGTGAAGAAGAGGCAGTATGCAGTGATGCGCAACAGCTGTGTCTCTCTGAATCTGAAGAGGCGGGTGAGCCAGTGCCGATGGTCAGCACACCGCAGAACGCATCTGATGATGATGAGACTCAGTTGCCAGTTTCTGTTGAGCATGGTGCTGGCCAGACCACCCAACAACAGCAGGTGTTGGAAGAGGGTAGTGGTGGAGATGATGAGGTCCAAGACCCAACATGGCGTGAGGAACAGAAGGTGGAGCAGCTTAGAAAGATTGCACCAGGGTCCAACAGGGAGGTAGCTGCAGACTCCTTGCTGTAGCCTCAGTTGCACCCGTTCGAGGAGCAGTTCTTCCAACAGCCAACCGGTGGCTCCCAGGACTTGGCACCTGTCGTAGGTCCTTTTTCATACCACAGTGCGATCCATGCTTGTAATGCGCTGTGTTATATTCAAAAAATTTAAAAGAGGTAAAAGTGTCAGTAACCTTAATACAACAAATATGTGGAAACATGTGCGGTCAAAGCACTTTGTTGAGTTACAAAGACACACTGGAGATGTAGGCCAACCTACAGCAGCACCTACATCTTCAGCTCCTGTTGGAGCCTCTTCCTCCAGTTCACACACAGCTGGTTCGGCTTCCTCAAAGGATCGCCATGGAAGAACCTCTGTCACTGTTGTCCAGAGACACAGTGTTATTCCACCCACAGCTGCAAGTTCCCTGTCATCACACACCCAGGCCACAAAACAGCCATCGGTAGCACAGGCATGGGATAAAAGATGGCCATACTCGGCAAACCATCCACGAGCACAGGCTCTGAATGCTGGCATTGCAAAACTCCTGTCCCTTGAAATGCTGTCATTCAGGCTGGTGGAGACTGACAGTTTCCGTGAATTAATGGCATTGGCAGTCCCACAATACAATGTGCCCAGCCGATTTTATTTCAGCAGGCAAGCCGTCCCTGGTCTGCAAAAGCATGTTGAGGCAAAAATTAAACATGCGCTACTAAACGCCGTCAGTAGCAAGGTCCACCTGACCACCGATGCGTGGACCAGTACCCATGGCCAGGGACGATACCTTTCACTCACTGCCCATTGGGTGAATGTTGTGGAGCCGGGTACAGATCTTGCGAGTGGCGCTGTACGTGTTCTGCCAACTCCAAGGATTGCCGGAATCAAGTCTGTCCACATTGACTCCTCCTCCTACTCCAGTTCCTCAGAATCATCGCTGCAGGAGCCGTCACGGTCTACCTCCACATGGACCCGTGGACGCTTACCTGATGCGACCGATATGAGCACAGCCGTGGCCAAACGGCAACAGGCCGTTCTGAAATTAATTCCCATGGGGAATCGAAGCCACACAGCGCAGGAGGTCTGGAATGCCATCAAGCAGGAGAGCGACGTGTGGTTTTTGCCAGCGAATCTCCAGCCAGGCTTGGTAGTGTGTGACAATGGCCGAAATCTGGTGGCAGCTCTGGGCCTTGGCAACCTCACTCACATACCATGTCTGGCACATGTGCTCAACATGGTCGTGCAGAGTTTTTTGAGGGACTATCCGGATCTTGATGCACTGCTGCACAAGGTCCGCCTAGAGTGCGCTCACTTGCGACGTTCCAGCATGGCCAGATCGCGCATTGCAGCTCTGCAACGCAGATTGCGCCTTCCTGAACATCGCATCATATGTGACGTATCCACCAGGTGGAATTCAACGTTACATATGTTGGAGCGGTTGTGTGAGCAGCAGCCAGCAGTTATGGAGTATCAGCTGCATCAGGCGCAATCAACACGCAATTTGCGCCGTCCACACTTCACCATTAATGAGTGGGCCACTATGAAGGACATGTGCCACGTTTTGCGTGCGTTTGATGAGTCAATGCGGATGGCGAGTGCAGATGATGCACTAGTCAGCCTGACTGTCCCCCTTATCTGCCTGCTTCAAAAAACACTGCAAGCAATAAGGGATGAGGTTTTGGAAGAGGTGGAGGATGAGGAGTCACAAATTCCATCACCTTCTGGAAAGTCAGCGCAACGTGGTTCCTCACAAAGGGCTGGGCAGGGCTCACTTTGTGAGGAGGATGAGGAGGAGGAGTCAATGGAGGAGGAAGACATCGCTCCAGAGGGAGGTACACAACGCTCTAGTCAGTATGTAGAGCGAGGGTGGGGTGATGCAGAGCAGGCAGAGATAATGCCTCTTGCAGAGGACAGCGTTTCTTTGCCAGTTGGGAGTCTGCAGCACATGGTTGATTTCATGCTGCAGTGCCTAAGAAACGACCGCCGCATCGCCCACATTCTCACGACGTCTGATTATTGGGTGTACACCCTCCTAGACCCTCGCTACCGGGACAACGTCAAAAGCCTCATCACACCGTTGAACCGGGAGCGTAAAATGCGGGAGTACCAAGACACACTGGTGCAATCCCTAATGTTCTACCTTACTGCCGAGAGCACTGCTGCTGCTACTGCTTTACAAAGCAGCTCTGTGCGTCGAGGCAGTGTAGAGAGCTCTGCAACAAGAGGGAGCACACGCAGTGCCTCTGCACAGGGAAAGACCAGTATGTTAAAAATGTGGCAAAGTTTTGTGGCAGCGCCACAAATGTCTACACCATCCGAGAGGGCTCCAGTCAGCGGGAGGCAACGTATCCGTCAGATGGTGACAGACTACTTGGCTTTGCCTCTCAGTGTACTCCCAGATGGCTCTTCCCCATTCAAGTTTTGGGTCTCTAAGCTGGATACATGGCCAGAGCTTAGCCAGTATGCATTGGAGGTGCTGGCTTGCCCTGCTGCCAGTGTATTATCGGAGCGCGTCTTTAGTGCTGCAGGTGGTGTACTAACAGACCGTCGCATGCGACTATCCTCCGATAATGTAGACCGGCTTACTTTTCTGAAAATGAACAAGGCATGGATCTCGGCAGAATTTGTCTGTCCGTTTTCAGATTAAATAACTGGTTCGCAACGTTATTCATGTCTCCTGTTATGTTCATCTTTCTACCACCTGAACTCTACTCCCTGGGCTCCAACACTGCCAGTTGCTGCTCAGAAGTGTCGTGTCCACAGAACAATACACAAGCTCTACTGTTAGTGGGGTTCAGTAACGCCAGCTGTTCCCCTGCTGTGTCAACGGCAAGAAGTGTCCTGTTCCCGACACATGGACAGAAAAACACATGACCAACATGCTCCAAATAGGGAAGAGCCGTCACCCTGCTTGTTATGCTGAAAACATGAAATTGTGAAGTTTTGCAGGCCTAGAATGATAAATTTTTATGACAAATATGGACAAATAATAATTTGTCATCACAGCGCATATCTGCACATGTCTATTAGAAATGGTAACAAAAAATAAAACATAGTCTACTCTTCACATTTTGAAATTAATGCATAAAAGTACATTTCATACTTATGAATTAATGCTTTTTAAGGAACTTTATCTGTACCTGTAAGATAATGCAGTCAATGGATGTACGAATCATTAAATCCTCATCATCATCATCACGAGTTTTATTTATGACAGACATTATAAAATACACATACTGATGCCAACTGTAACTTCAAACACCATATATGAAATGGCCAGCATGTAAACATGGTAATAATGTCCAATAATAAATTATTACATCTAGAAAGTGCATCATGCATACTGACAATAGGTAGTTATACCTGCAAGTGCTGTTGAAACAACCACAAGAGATATAAATTAATACTGGTATATAGGTATCACAGTGCATAGTTACTCATGGACAATGTTGATGTAATACTGTATCTCAATTAAGTCAGCGTCAACCATTAGGCTTGTTAGTCTTGTACATTGTTAAAGAGGGAACGTAATTTTTTGGTTTGTCATAGGTGGAGTATTACACATTAAATTATTACTGCTGTATTTTTTTTGCGTCCCTAGTGCGCAATAACGCAGCATAACCTCACATTTGATAGTCAGCTAATTGCCACACGCTACCCTACCCTACGCGTGACAGTAGGAAGGTAGTGTTGACGGATAAAGCTTTGCGCAACCAGACATTCTTTTACCCTCTTCAACACTCTACAAGCAAAAAATGCATGATTTCAGCCGCAGACTTTATTGACGTACAGTATAACATCGGCATTACCCATCAGAGGCTGTCCACTGTCTGATACAGACATAGAATATACCTTTGCTATCCGTAGCCTTTGTTTCACCTACACTTGCAGGCACACACTTAAATTGTGACAAACAATGCCTAATGTTTTTTTAAATGGTTATTTTTTATTGTACATTATTGTGTCATCAATCACATTGATGAGTCCATGCTGGACATGTCATACATGCTATAGAAAGTTACGATTTTATGAACTTAAATAATTGAAATGTCTGTGACTGTCACATAAAATTTGCGATGATGATGATGAGTGACTATTACAAAATCCATTGTCTTCACTATGTTATGGTTTAACATAGCGTTCCTTAAGCATTATTCATAAAAAAAAAAATGGACTTTTATTCTTAAATTTACAACACTATATTTTGTTACCAATTTTTTGGGTGTTGTGTTGTTCCATTTATTTTTGGCATGTGCATATATGCGTTTATATTTGTATTTTCTTTATTTTTCCTTCTTGAAATTAGAAAACATGTGTATCTTTGTACCGTGTTAGCCAGTAGATAGAAAAATATTTAGACTTCAGAGTCAGCAGTGGTTGATACCTTTTAATGGATAACTGAAAAGATGGAAACAAATTGCAAGCTTTCAAGGCTACTCACGTCTCTTCATCAGGGAAAGACTAACTAAAAAAATTAAGCATCACATATTTCTATACACAACAGGACACAGGAATAGTGCAATAGGTAAGACAAGTAAGTGACGTGTATCAGAACTGTCATTATCTCACAGGGATGAACATAAATATTGGAACAGTTCCTAGATAAGGATAGAAAGTTTGATTGCCCTCTCATTGGCGTATTTTTTTGGGTTTTCATGACCCTGCAAGGGCATAGACGCAGATTCCTTAATTGATATAGAATGACATAAATCCATGTGATCTATTCATTCCATCACTAACAGTGTCAAAGGTCATGATGAGCTTATATTCTGAAACCTTTGTACGTTTCTCATATTTGAAGTTATATTTTAATACCAGTAATTCCATATCCATGATGCTATGACCGGGCATACAAAAGTCTTTTGCCACAGGTAAATTCATTAATTTATCTGTGATTGTGTGGCGCTGATAATTCATCCTTGTTCTCCTTTTTGTTGCCGGTCTCCCCTCACTTGTCCCTCCCTCACTTGTCTTAGCTATTCCTGTGTCCTGTTGTGTGTAGAAATATGTGATTCTTCATTTTTGGCTTTACTCTTAGCCTGATGAAGACACCTGAGTAGTCTCGAAAGCTTTGAATTTGTTACCATATTTTCAGTTAGCCATTAAACGTTATCAACCACAGAGGACTGTCAAGTATAAATATTTTTCTATTCTTGTAATTGAAATTTATCATTTTATTGTTGTAGTAAAACTTCATTTATTCTTGTTTGAAGTACATACATTTGCAATGGCCACGTAACAAGGCAATAACTCAATATTTTATGCCTACACCCTCCTTGACCCTGGGCTTCAACAGCGCCAGTTGCTGCTCAGAAGTGTTAGATGCACAGATGAAAACAATCGCTGATGTGTTTGTGGGGTTCAGTAACGCCTGCTGTTCCCCTGCTGTGTGTCTGGCAAAAATTACTGCTGCTAACTACAACTTCAACTTCAAACGTCTCATACTAGGCCTCTGCCTACACCCTCCTTGACCCTGGGCTTCAACAGCGCCAGTTGCTGCTCAGAAGTGTTAGATGCACAGATGAAAACAATCGCTGATGTGTTTGTGGGGTTCAGTAACGCCTGCTGTTCCCCTGCTGTGTGTCTGGCAAAAATTACTGCTGCTAACTACAACTTCAACTTCAAACGTCTCATACTAGGCCTCTGCCTACACCCTCCTTGACCCTGGGCTTCAACAGCGCCAGTTGCTGCTCAGAAGTGTTAGATGCACAGATGAAAACAATCGCTGATGTGTTTGTGGGGTTCAGTAACGCCTGCTGTTCCCCTGCTGTGTGTCTGGCAAAAATTACTGCTGCTAACTACAACTTCAACTTCAAACGTCTCATACTAGGCCTCTGCCTACACCCTCCTTGACCCTGGGCTTCAACAGCGCCAGTTGCTGCTCAGAAGTGTTAGATGCACAGATGAAAACAATCGCTGATGTGTTTGTGGGGTTCAGTAACGCCTGCTGTTCCCTGCTGTGTGTCTGGCAAAAATTACTGCTGCTAACTACAACTTCAACTTCAAACGTCTCATACTAGGCCTCTGCCTACACCCTCCTTGACCCTGGGCTTCAACAGCGCCAGTTGCTGCTCAGAAGTGTTAGATGCACAGATGAAAACAATCGCTGATGTGTTTGTGGGGTTCAGTAACGCCTGCTGTTCCCCTGCTGTGTGTCTGGCAAAAATTACTGCTGCCTCCACCCTGTTCTCTTCTCATCCCTGGGTTACAACACCGCCAGTTGTTGCTCAGAAGTGCTGTTAGCACAGTGAACACTTGCTCCTGTGTTACTGGGGTTCAGTAATGTCAGCTGTTCCCCTGCTGTGTGAACGGCAAACAGTCCTGCTGCCTCCACCATGTTCTCTTCTCATCCCTGGGTTACAACACCGCCAGTTGTTTCTCGGAAGTGCTGTTAGCACAGTCTACACTTGCTCCTGTGTTACTGGGGTTCAGTAATGTCAGCTGTTCCCCTGCTGTGTGAACGGCAAACAGTCCTGCTGCCTCCACCTGTTCTCTTCTCATCCCTGGGTTACAACACCGCCAGTTGTTGCTCAGAAGTGCTGTTAGCACAGTGAACACTTGCTCCTGTGTTACTGGGGTTCAGTAATGTCAGCTGTTCCCCTGCTGTGTGAATGGCAAAAAGTCCTGCTGCCTCCACCATGTTCTCTTCTCATCCCTGGGTTACAACACCGCCAGTTGTTTCTCGGAAGTGCTGTTAGCACAGTGAACACTTGCTCCTGTGTTACTGGGGTTCAGTAATGTCAGCTGTTCCCCTGCTGTGTGAACGGCAAACAGTCCTGCTGCCTCCACCCTGTTCTCTTCTCATCCCTGGGTTACAACACCGCCAGTTGTTGCTCAGAAGTGCTGTTAGCACAGTGAACACTTGCTCCTGTGTTACTGGGGTTCAGTAATGTCAGCTGTTCCCCTGCTGTGTGAACGGCAAAAAGTCCTGCTGCCTCCACCATGTTCTCTTCTCATCCCTGGGTTACAACACCGCCAGTTGTTTCTCGGAAGTGCTGTTAGCACAGTGAACACTTGCTCCTGTGTTACTGGGGTTCAGTAATGTCAGCTGTTCCCCTGCTGTGTGAACGGCAAACAGTCCTGCTGCCTCCACCCTGTTCTCTTCTCATCCCTGGGTTACAACACCGCCAGTTGTTTCTCGGAAGTGCTGTTAGCACAGTCTACACTTGCTCCTGTGTTACTGGGGTTCAGTAATGTCAGCTGTTCCCCTGCTGTGTGAACGGCAAACAGTCCTGCTGCCTCCACCATGTTCTCTTCTCATCCCTGGGTTACAACACCGCCAGTTGTTTCTCGGAAGTGCTGTTAGCACAGTCTACACTTGCTCCTGTGTTACTGGGGTTCAGTAATGTCAGCTGTTCCCCTGCTGTGTGAACGGCAAACAGTCCTGCTGCCTCCACCCTGTTCTCTTCTCATCCCTGGGTTACAACACCGCCAGTTGTTGCTCAGAAGTGCTGTTAGCACAGTGAACACTTGCTCCTGTGTTACTGGGGTTCAGTAATGTCAGCTGTTCCCCTGCTGTGTGAACGGCAAAAGTCCTGCTGCCTCCACCATGTTCTCTTCTCATCCCTGGGTTACAACACCGCCAGTTGTTTCTCGGAAGTGCTGTTAGCACAGTCTACACTTGCTCCTGTGTTACTGGGGTTCAGTAATGTCAGCTGTTCCCCTGCTGTGTGAACGGCAAACAGTCCTGCTGCCTCCACCCTGTTCTCTTCTCATCCCTGGGTTACAACACCGCCAGTTGTTTCTCGGAAGTGCTGTTAGCACAGTCTACACTTGCTCCTGTGTTACTGGGGTTCAGTAATGTCAGCTGTTCCCCTGCTGTGTGAACGGCAAACAGTCCTGCTGCCTCAACTTTAATTTCCATGGTACCTTCTGCTCCCCATCCGGGTTCCAGTACCGTCAGCTGGTTCTCCGCAGTACCTTTGGCCTAGGTGCCTCCATGTCGGTATCCGAGTTCCAGCAACGTCTGCTGGTCCTTGTTAGTGCTTTGGAGCACAGGTACCTCCTGCTTAGTAACCCTGTCCCAGTAACGTCAGCTGGTCCTCGTTGTGCCATTGGCTCTTTTCCTCTGCTGCCCCTCCGGTTCCAGCACAGTCAGCTGGTCCTCGTTATTTGGATTGGCTCTTGTACCTCTGCTACCCATCCGGGTTCCAGTACCGTCAGCTGGTTCTCCGCAGTGCCTTTGGCCTAGTGCCTCCATGTCGGTATCCGAGTTCCAGCAACGTCTGCTGGTCCTTGTAGTGCTTTGGAGCACAGTACCTCCTGCTTAGTAACCCTGTCCCAGTAACGTCAGCTGGTCCTCGGTTGTGCCATTGGCTCTTTTCCTTCTGCTGACCCTCGGGTTCCAGCACAGTCAGCTGGTCCTCGTTACTTCCATTGGCTTTTGTACCATCACCAACAGGACAAAGAAGGTTAAGACAAACTACAAGATACAGAACAAGAGACAGAAGAACAATAAGCAGAAGATCAAAAAGCAGAAGAACATTAAGTATAAGACCAAAATGAAGAGCAAAATATATGCTCTAAATTCTAAGCAGAAGAAGACTAAGCAGTGTATGGGGGTGAGTCCGTTCCTCCTCGTGGTGCCCCTGGAAAATGCCTGATGCTGCTGCAGGCTAAACTGAACGCGGACAAATACTGTTGTAATTAAAATCTTTCGTGACAGCAAGAACGGAAGGATGAAAATTCAGAGTTTTACAGATTACAAGTACAGGAATGTCTGTCACAAATAAGAATATGATGAAAAGGATGAATAGGAAGAAGATGAAGAAGTAGAATATGAAGAATAATAACTGTTTAATAAGAACAATATAAGTAATGTTAACAAAAAGATGAATAGCAAGAAGTTTTAGAAGATTAAGAAGGTGAAGATGAAGAATAATTTGATGAGAAAGATGATGCTGCTGAAGATTATGAAGGAGAAAGTGTGTGAAAAGTTAAAAAGGTGAAGACCATGGAAGTTGTGAAACAGACATATTTGACAAAATAGAAAAAAGGTTAACAACATTGTCAATTTGTTCGTCAATCCCAACGTATTTCCTAAAAAAAAAAAATTAATGCTATTCCATTGGATTGGGTTAAACATCTATGCCTTTAATGTCTCCTCAACCTCCCCCAATACATTCTACATTACTCTTTGTTGTTTTCCTTCATGTACAATTAACCTACAAGGCAAGAATGGGGTTTTTTTTATTTCGATATTTTGTTCCCATAGACTTACATGGGACTTCCGGTATCGGTATCGGGTATCGCCGATATTTTTTGTGTATCGGCGATACCATTCCGATTCCGATACTTTTGGATATCGGAAAGTATCGCTCAACTCTAGTTATGACCCATCTTAGGTTTTGGAGTTTTTAGCTGCCAGAGACAAGAGGAGGGGATTTAGGTTCAGCCCAGAGGGTGGGAGGAGAGTGATCCAAAGGGATTAAGTAATCATGTAAAGCATGGGCTATAGCTTTTTCTCTGGGGAGGTTCAATGACACATCCTGTGGGGAGAAGTCAAGGAACAGAGGAGACCACCAGCCTCCCCTGCAAGTCAGGCCTTTCATCTGACTGGTAATTATTTTGCATATTTTGTGCTACCACTATTGTATTTGCATATCTGATCATTGTATATGCATAACCATTTTGTATATAGTGTTTAGTCTCGTGTGCCTTTAAGGCAATTAAATATATAATTTTACCTTGGGTTGCTCTTTTATCTCAGTCCTTGAGTCCTCACGTCCGTGATCTCGGCTTAATTTTCCATGTTACCAAAGCTGATTTCTGGCCAGATATAATTCCGTTAATGGACCTGGCTTATATCTAAAGAGGAAATGGTGGCAGTTCTACTGGGCTGGTAGTGCTCTGATTCACTGATGCTAGTGAAAAGGGCCTCTCAGCCTGTCAAGGTTGTGAGCCAGTGTGGTGCCACATAAGCGACTGTGTAGGCCACATCCTCTCACTCATCATGCCTCTCTGGGCCCATGTGAACAGGGGTGTCTGTGTAAAACTGTGCCAAGATGTTCTTACGAGTCTACACGTTGGTGCAAGTGAGGAAAGCGTACCATGTGATCCCTCGGACGTAATAGTGATGTCATTCGGAGTGGCAAGGTGTGGGTTCTTCACATGTGGTGGCAGCAGTGAGATTATGTGTGATCTCTCCATTGTCATCCTTCACACGTGGTGGCAGCGGTGGTATTCTGCCTGATTTGTCCGTGCCATCTTTCACTTACAGTATTCCCACATAGTATAATATTCACACACATTATACACAATAGTAACACTAACATTTAAGAGCATCATGTGGTGATGTGCTGCAGATAGAGCAGAGAAGAGGGAAGTCTGGAGAGACAAGCTGTGGATGTGAAAAATCATGATGCATCTGGACAAGATAGAGGTGAAAATAAAAAAATGACTCAATCAGAGACAATGTCACACATAAGGTACGTGCATGTAAGTGTTTATTTGATACCGACTATGTCTCATTAGTACTGTGATTCCTGTCTGGTACGCAGTCTGATAATGACTGATTCCAATTACCGGCATCCCCTTACCAAGGGGCTGACTTGACATTACAAATGATTGCTGTCCTAAGCTTGGAGAAGTATTCATGTACTGATGGTGGTTTTGGTGATGAATTAATTTAGTGATGGTGGATCTAGTGACCTATTTATTTACTGATGATGCCATCTTTATGTACTATTAATGACTCTAGTGTTCTATTTATTTAATGATGATTATTTTGATTTTGGATTGCTTGTACTGATGATGGTTCTGGTGATGAATACAACCCTAGAACCAATACATGAATATATCACTATAGCAATCGGTAGTGCATGAATAAGTCACCATAACCCCAGCAGTACAGGAATCTGGCACCAGAATCACATTTAGTTTTGATGCAAACTGTTTGTCTCATGAAGAACGTAAACCCCATCATAAGTTTCACTTAATTTTTAATAGGATGTGCTCAGTTTCCATTAGGGTATCCGCCAAATGCTGGACATCTTAACTGAAACCAAATGGCCCCCTACAGTTAAGTTATATTAATTTACATTACTATCCATTGGTTTAATATGCAAATTGCATCTTCGGAGAAAAAGAGGACCTGAACTCTATAGTGCCACCTGTTGGAAGTAGTGATCCTACAAGTCACAATCAACCCTTTAACGAGTCTTGCAATGTGACTTAGGATAAAAGCCAAATCAGTGTCTCAATTTGCAGACACGGTGTTTCGGGCTATTGACCCTCATCAGTGCAAAGTATGAGAACAGATTTGATATTTAAATTATAGGATGTCAGGGATGAATATCGTTATTTGTCCCTGGTATTGTGTAAATAGTCAAATAGTCCACAAACAATGAATGATTCTATATCTAACTTTGTACACGGACTCCCTGTTGAGCCTCACCCCTAACGTACATCACTTTTTGAATTTTGCTGGTATTTTTTGGTGAAAACGTTAGCAATTCTAGTTGAAGCGGTCATCAGAGGTTGTTATTTGAGGGGGACAAAGTTGCGTTGTCTACCTGCTTCTCTCAATGAATCAGGCACTGTAATTTTTCACTGACAATTGAGATAATTAGGAACAAAAAATCTTTAGGAACATGAAATACAGGCAGTGATGGTGGAAGGAATGTAAATGTACACAATTAACAGTTTAACGTTTAACAACTGTACTCGCATAGAGGAAACGAGCTTGATAGAGTATTTCATAAAGCAAGATGCTTGGTACTTGCAGATTTTCACGTGAGCCAACAACTTGTAAAAAAGGTAGGCTGTTAGTATACAGCAATGTGCTGATACATTACTTGTACCTGTGACATTACTTGTTACTTGCTAAAGACTAGAGTTGAGCGAAACAGGTAGGTCAGATTCAAAAGTCGCCGACTTTCACCAAAGTCGGGTTTCGTTGGCCGAAACCCGACCATAGCGTGCAGTCGGCCATGCGGTCGGCAAAATGAGCGCCAAAGTCGAATTTCCCAGAATGCTTTCAGGCGACTTTTTTCACCCAATGAGCAAGGACGTACACTGTTGGGCAACGAGATGACATGAGCAGCGTCCACCACCATCTTACAGAAGGGCATTGCAGTGATTGGCTTGCTTTGGGGGGGCGTCATAGTGTCTATAAAAGCCCTGAGCGCCGACCTCCATTTTACTTCTGCAGATATTAACAGTAGGGAGAGGTTGCTGACGCTGTTTATCAGTAGGGAGAGAGTTAGGACTGGAAAGAGAAGTTCTTCTGTTGCTTGTGCTGATACCAATTGTGCTGTACAGTTAGTGTGCAGTGACAGGGGAGAATTTTCTTGTGTGCAGCAGCGCCGCTGGTTATTAGGCTGCCTGATAGCTGTATTGCTGTGTGTACACTGCTGTGCAGACTGCTTTTTACACAGCACTGATACTTTTTTTCTTTTTTCTGCATAGTTACCGAGCGTTCATTTTTTCCCACACCGTATAGAGCTGCACACGACTCACACACTACCGTGTACCGGCTGGTATCGCGGACAAATACATGCTGACAATCTGTGTGTGAATCTGGAAATATAAAAGGAGATTGAAATTTTCCCCTACACCGTATACAGCAGTACGCTTCTGAGACAGTACCGTATATCTGGTCTTTGTATTACGGTCAAATCCATACTGAGTGAGCGTGTGTGTGTGACTCCGGAAATATATACCGAGATTGCAATTTTCCCCTACACCATATACAGCTGTACACTTCTGAGAAAGTACCGCATATCTGCTCTTTGTATTACGGTGAAATCCATGCTGAGAGAGCGTCTGTGTGTGACTCCGGAAATATATACGGAGATTTAAATATTTCCCTACACCGTATACAGCTGTACGCTCCTCATACAGTACCATATATCTGCTGGTATTTTTGGTACATGTTCCCAAACATGAGGAAGTATGGTGGAAGAATCCGCGGACGTGGGCGGGGGGGCAGCTGGGACTGATGGTGGTGGTGGTGCATCTGCTGGTAGTTCCAAAAGCACAATAGCACCAAAGGCAGGAGGTGTTGAGCCTGCGTCATAATCTGGCTCCAGAAGGCCTGGAAGGCTCCCTTTTCTGGGAGTAGGTAAACCGCTTTTAAAGCCGGAGCATCAGGAACAGGTCTTGGCTTGCATTGCCGAAACAGCCTCCAGCTCTATCGCCTTCTCTTCTGAACTTTCAAAACATGCAAGCACTGAGTCGTCAGTGCAGGCTCCTGGTCAGGAACAACACCTTTCTTTGTGTCCTTCACCCCCACCACAAGTGAAGGATGCAGCAGGCCACACTTCAGATTACTCCATGGAGCTCTTTTCACATACCATGCCTGGCTTATCAAGTGAAATCCTGAATTCCCCAGTCCAAGATGAATATGACATGGAGTGCACTGATGCACAGCCACTGCTATTCGATTCTGCTGGTACATTCACCCAGAGCACTGCATTGCCCTCGCAGTCTACTGATCCTGAATTTGACCCTGCTGAAACTCAGGTGCCCCTTCCCCCATATTCTAACACCTAACACGGTGACACAGAGGAAGGTGCAGATGAAATTGAAGAGGAGGTGATGGATGACCCAGTTGTTGACCCGGATTGGCATTCATTGGGGGAAGAGGGTGCTGCTGGCAATAGCTCAGAAGAGGAGGAGGATCCACAGCAGGCATTGACATCACAGCTGCAGTTATCTGGCAGGCCAATAGCAGTCCAAAAATGTGTTTTGACCAATATCCTATTGATGAGGCAAAGGTTATCTGTAAGAAGTGCAGAAGGACCTTTAGCCAAGGGAAAAATCTCCGAAAATTGAATGCCACTTGCATGCTTAGACATTTAAACACCATGCACTTGCAAGCGTGGACGGACTACAAAACCTCACCGGCTTTGAATGCCTACATTGCCAAACATATCTCATTAGAGATGATGCCCTTCCGTTTGGTTGAAAGCGCAGCGCTCCGAGAGCTCATGGCCTACGCTGTCCCACGCTATGACCTACCCAGTCGGCACTACTTTTCTAGAAAAGTCATCCCTGCCCTCCACCTGCATGTGAAAGACCTCATTGTCCATGCACTCAAACAATCAGTGAGTGGAAAGGTGCACCTCACAACAGATGCAGGGGCCAGTAGGCATGGCCAGGGCCCTTACGTGTCCATCATTGCGCACTGGGTTAATGTGTTGGATGCAGGGTCCACAGGGGACAGCAGTGGTGGGACAGTGCTGCCTAGCCCACGGTATAGGCAACAGTTGGCTGTAAGCGTTCGACCCACCTCCTCCTCCTCCAGAAGCAAAAGCTCGTCGACAGAGCGCAGTCGCACGAGCACTCTATCCGCAGCTGCCAGTGTTGCACATGAGGTGTCCCACTATCCAACAGCTAGAGGTAAGCGTCAGCAGGCGGTTTTAAAGATGATGTCTTTGGGCGACAAAAGACACACCGCGGAGGTACTGGCCGACTACTTGCAGCGAGAAACTGAGTCATGGCTGGGCAGTCTACATCTTGAGCCAGGCAAGGTAGTCAGTGATAACGGCTGTAATTTTGTGGCGGCCATAGCCCTGGCAAAACTCAGACACATACCTTGCCTGGCTCACACCTTGAACCTAGTGGTGCAGTGCTTCATAAATAGTTATCCAGAGTTACCAGCTTTGCTCCATAAGTTGCTAACACTGTGCTCACACATCCGTCGCTCGCCCGTAAACTCCAGTCGTATGCAGAGGCTGCAGCGATCGCTCCACCTCCCCAAGCACCGCCTAATCATAGACGTTGCAACAAGGTGGAACTCCACCATGCACATGGTTGAGAGGCATTTGTGGGAGGATACACGGGCAGGCAGTTTGAGGGCAGACATCGAGTTGTCGGGTGTGCAGTGGTCAAAGCTGAAAGACCTCTGTAAAGTCCTTCAGTGTTTTGAGGAATGCACACGGCTGGTAAGCGCAGACGACGCCATCATAAGCATGAGCATCCCACTTATGCGTCTGCCTATGCAAACTTTGACGCATATTAAGGATCGCCTGATCGTCTGCAGCGGACGAGAAAGAGGAGTAGAAGGAGGAGGATGATGAGTGTGATTTTTTTGGGGGAGGATGATGCTTCTCAGGGGGCAAGAGAAAATGTTGGCTTGCCAAGGTCAGGTACAGGGTTTGTGCGTGACTGGAGGGATGTGGATTTGGCAGAAAGTGCTCCTCCACCCACCACTGGCAGTGCATCACTGACACCTGGAACATTGGTCCATATGTGTGATTATGCCTTGCGGATCCTAAAAAGGGACCCCCGCATTGCCAAAATTATGAAGGATGACGACTACTGGTTGGCCAGCATCCTCGATCCAAGCTATAAAGGCAAATTACAGAACCTCATGCCACAGGAGAACCTAGAGCTAATATTGGCAAACAAACAAGCAACTCTGGTAAACCGTTTGTTAGAGGCATTCCCAGCACACAGCAGCGGTGCAGGCTCTACCACGAGCCGTACTGGGCCAAATGGAAGAGGTGTTTGTGGTGCACATAGCCGAAGTGGCGTTGGAGATAGGGGTTTCATGACCATGTTGTGGTCTGATTTCTCGAGTAACGCTCACACGACAGGTAATACTGAATCGATTGCAACAGACAGGAGACAGCAGTTGACAACTATGGTTCAAAATTACCTCTCCTCCCCTATCGATGCTCTCCCTCACAGTCCATTCCCCTTTGACTACTCGGTCTGTAAACTGGACATCTGGCCTGAATTGGCACAATATGCCTTACAGGAGCTCGCTTGCCCTGCTGGTAGTGTGCTATCAGAAACAGTCTTCAGTGCTGCTGGATCAATCCTGACAGAAAGAAGGACCTGGCTGTCGACCCAAAATGTAGGTGATCTCACTTTCATTAAAATGAACCATGCCTGGGTTTCAAAGGATTTTGTACCACCTTCCCCTGATGACACATAGGTCGCCAGCAAAATGGATCACTTTGTCCTCTTCTTCCTCCGACTTCTCCAATTCTCCATTTGCAGCTGCTGAACGTCCAGCCTACACCTCAACATATGCCAGTTTTTCTAACTGGGCTGTACCCCCCCAGGGCCAAGTCCAGCATCTGGCGCACGAGGGCAAGTGCTGGGGCCCTGAGCAGGTGGGGGGGCCCACTCGCCGTCAGAGACACCGGCATACTATGAGGGGTCCTGTGCCAGTTCCCAGCCCCCACGAGTGTGCCCTCCCTGCTTGTGCAGGGCCCCAGCACTTGCAATACTTACCTCTCCCTTCTCCACCGCTGTGACGTCTTCCGCATTTCCTGACAGTGACTTTCAGGTCAGAGAGTGCGATGATGTCACATCTGTGCGCCCTCTACCTGAACAGACACAGTGCAGAGAGCTGGAAGATGGCGACGCTGAGGAGTCCAGAGTAGAGCAGTGCCCAGCGAGGAGAGGTGTTTCATTTTTTTAATGGTTGGAGCAATATATGGGGAGCATTATACACTGGAGAATTATATATGGGGACCATCATACACTTGAGCATCATAGATAGGGCCCATTAGACACTGGAGCATTATAAATGGGTCCCATTTTATATGGAGCATTATATAGGCCCATCATACACTGGAGCATCATACATGGGACCCATCATATACTGAAGCATCATATGGGGCATATTATATATGGAGCATCACATGGAGCCCATTATAAATGGAGCATTATATATGGGGACCATTATATTTGGAGCATTATATGGGGCTCATCACACACTGGAGCATCATATATGGGGCCCATCATATACTAAATCATCATATGGTGTTCATTATTTATGGGGCATCATATAGGGCCCTTTATATTTGGAGCATTATATGGAACCCATTCAGTATGGCTCACTATGTGGTGCCCATAATACTGTATGGAGGACTATACTGTCCGGTTTTTGAGCTATTGTAGAATTTACAATAGATATCACTCATGTAATGTAAGAAGTGAAGTGTTTGGCATTGTACTATACCTATATTTCTCTGCCGTATCGGAGCATCATGAATTGTGATATGTGTTAAGGGGCCCATTGAGACTCTTTCGCCCGGGGCCCACGAAAACCTGGAGCCAGCCCTGCACCCCCACAACTTCAGCCAAATATCCCCCAGTTTTCAATGCGTAACTATTGTTATAAAGTAAATTAAGGTTGACAAGCTTAAGTAATAAGAATTGATGTCGTTGGCATTGAAATGGGCACTGTAGGTGTGTTTACTGTCCTCCACTCACTGCCGACTTTTATTCCCCATTGACTTGCATTGTGGTCGGATTTTCGACTCCGACTCGACCTTTTCCGTTAGTCGGCCGACTTCGTTCGATTCGACTTTTGGGAAAGTCGGGTGGCCCGAAACCCGACTCGACAAAGCCTATGTCAAAATGTCATACAGCACACCCTCACAATGCTTTTCACAGCCCCTCACCACGGTCATCTCTCTTGGTTTCAATGTCATTTAGTAACTTTTAGTGTAGAAATGGATGAACTTTTTCCCCTGCTCAACTTTTTCAAACTCAGACATAAGCCCTTAGACTTAGATGTCTGAGTCCTCACAGTCAAGAATAAGCCTAAAGGTACTGCCACACTACACAATCCCGCTAGCGATCTCGTTAGCGTCGCATACTAATGAGATCGCTAGCGGGATTGTTTCTATATCGCTAGTAGCTACCTATTTTAGCGATATCGTTAAGGACGCTATCGCGGTTAGCGATCTCCTTAACGACTTTAGCGGTACAAAAGTACCGCTAAATCGCTAAAAAAGGTGCCACACTTAGCGATATATACTTACCCAGCGGGGCGCCAGCGACGAAAATAGGGTCCGGAACGATTCCAGCGACGAGCGAGATCACAGCAGGAAGCTCGTCGCTGGCAGCTGCCGCACACAACAACATCGCTAACGGGATCGCTAAATAGTGACGGTTTTTAGCGATCCCGTTAGCGATGTTGTTTAGTGTGGCATACCCTTTAATGCTTACCCCTGCTGTGGTAAATCATTGCCCTTAAAGTGACACCCTATATGCAGTACTCTTGTACAGATTGACTAGTCTTCCACCCTAGGAAAAATTATATCAGCAGGTATCTCAGGCTAAAGCTCTTTACATGCTCCTTTTTTGTTACTCTCTTAAGTCGTTATAACTTAAGTACACTTTATTGGCAAGTACTACTCACCCCCACTTGCTAGCTAGCTAAGTCATAATCTTTTCTGATGAACTGTGTAGATTTTTAATTTTTTGACTGTCTGCTATGTCCGCATGTGGCTGACATCCACTCACTGCAAATATGAACCTTTTATGCTCTTTGTACAATCCCAGGCGTATGGGCAAGTATGTTAATTCAGACTTTACATATTGCTTTTCTTCTAAAGACTTACCGTACATCTAATTTATAAAAATAACTAAGATGAGGTTGAATTTGTTAATATACATTTGTCTTATTAATATGCTGTATTAAATTATTACAAATAGTGATATTTTGCCCCAGCTACACCCTCTGGTGCTGGAAGTTACTTCTACTGTGTTCATTCCAATACACTTAGAGAGTTTACTCCTCTATGTGTGATCAATGAGAGGAACCATGGCAAATGCAGAGGCAGAAAAAGTTGCTCGATTAGTTAGTGAAATAAGGTGGACAGTCAGCCTTCATCACAAACCCACGTACTGAGAGAGAGGTGGAGGTTCTCTGACTTTGTCAGAAAAAATGCAGAATAAAAAAGTCCAGCACCAGGAGAGAAAGTCTGAAATAGAAACATTGGCATATTTTGATAAATTATGTAAGCTACTTTTTTCATTTTGATATGTATGCTTGATATGTTACATTTTATATACAATAAATAATTTTTTCCCGATCAGACAACTCTTCTCAATACATGATAAGGAATTGAACAAATGTGTAGATACAGTGGGGAAAATAAGTATTTGATACACTGCCGATTTCGAAAGCTTTCCCACCTACAAAGAATGGAGAGATCTGTAATTTTTATCGTAGGTACAGTACAAATGTAAGAGACAGAATCTTAAAAAAAATCCAGAAAATAACATTGTATGATTTTTACATAATTAATTTGCATTTTATTGCATGAAATAAGTATTTTATTCAATAGAGAAACAGAACTTAATATTTGGTACATAAACCTTTGTTTGCAGTTAACGAGGTCAAATGTTTCCTGTAGTTTTTGACCAAGTTTGCACACACTGCAGCAGGGATTTTGGCCCACTCCTCCATACAGATCTTCTCCAGATTTTTCAGGTTTCGGCGCTGTCACTGGGCAACATTGATTTTCAGCTCCCTCTAAAGATTTTCTATTGAGATTAGGTCTGGAGACTGGCTAGGTCACTCCAGCACCTTAAAATGCTTCTTATGGAGCCACTCCTTATTTGCTTTGGCTATGTGGTCATTGTCATGCTTAAATACCCAGCCACGACCCATCTTCAATGCTCTTACTGAGGGAATCTTGCAATACATGATCCCATCCATCCTCCCTTCAATACGGTGCAGACATCCTGTTCCCTTTGCAGAAAATCACCCCCAAAGTATGTTGTTTCCAGTACCATGCTTCACGGTTGGGATGATGTTCTTGGGATTGTACTTGTCTTTCTTTCTCTAAGCATGGCGAGTGGAGTTGATACCAAAAAGTTCTGCCTCCTCTGGATTACACAGATGGTCATTGGCAAATGTCAAATGGGTTTGGATTTATGCTGACTTGAGCAGGGGGACCTTGTGTGCCCTGCAGGATTATAATCCATGACGATGTAGTGTGTTGCTAATGGTGGAGCGCCCCATCAGGGACTTGGGGTACTCGGTACCAGGCGGGTAGTTCTTAAAGGGGAAGTATCACGGCAGCAGGGACCCGGTCCGTGGCCCTGGGTGTCCAATAAAATTGTCAAAGATGAAAAGGATGAAGTAAAAGGGATTAGAGATGATGATGGGGTAGTTTGTGGGGAAATTAGTTTGTGACGCCACCCGTGGTATTCGGTAATAAGATGGCCTACACAGCAGTTCAATTCCACTGAGACAGTTGGTGATGCAGCAAAGTTGTGACAGCTCTCCATGGGTAGAGTTATGTCCCAGGGTAGTTAAGGTGTTAAAGATGGTGATGGTGGTGGTGAACGTTAAGATGCAGAGAATAAGCAAGAGACACAGAAAAGTGCAGTTTTCTTTACCTTTTACTTCTTGGTAGGTGAAAATGCAATCCGGGGTATTAGTTACAGATGATATCAGGAGTCTGGCTTGCCTGGAAGCATTCAGGGGATCGACGCTGCCAGGTGGGGTTAGAGGCTTTCCTGCTGCGCTCTCTTTTCTGGTCCTTGCTGCCTGTAGCTAAGCTGCGACCCTTTCCTGCATGTTGGCTTTAACCTGTATGGCAAGCAGCATGAGCCTATCACAGGCACTTTCTGTTCACTGGCAGCCCTGGGCTCTTAGTCTGCTGTGGTGCCTTCAGGTGTTCGGTGTGGTGAGGGAGCTTGTAGTCCACTGCTCTACAGATTCGGCTGTTGGGGCCTACAGCACCCGCACAGCACAGGACTCTGGCACCCTTTTTATTAGCGCTCCGCTCCGGGATCAACTTTGACGCAGCTGCTATTCCCAGAGCTCTTGTCTCAGCTCCTGTCCCTTCCCTCTCCTCAGTCTAACTGACTCCTTCCAGAACAATCTCCTTACCTCAGCACTAACTCCTCCCACCAACTGTCACTCCCTTAAGCTCCACCCCTTTTGGTCTGGAGTCAGAACAAATGTTGGATGCTGTGTATTACCTTGCGTGGGGACCTCTTCCTGCTTCCAGGCATGACATCACCACCCTGTAGAGGGAGACAATGTCACAGTGGCAACCGGATTCTGGGGTGCCACATAGGCAATGTTTGAGACTGTGGTCCAGCTCTCTTCAGGTCTTTGACCAGGTCTTCCCAAGTACTTCTGGGGTGATTCCAGACCTTCATCAGAATCATCCTTACCTCTCGAGGCGAGATGTTGCATGGAGCCTCAGACCTAGCAAGTTCATAGTCATCTTGTGTTTTTTCCATTTACTAATAATTGTGCCAACAGTTGTTGACTTCTCAAAAACTGCTTGCCTATTGTCCATCTTTGGACAGGTCTACAATGTCCCCGGTGTCCTTAGACACCTCTTTGGTCTTGGCCATGGTGAAAAGGTTGGAGTATGTTTGATTGAATGTGTGGACCTTTTATACAGGTAACGAGGTCAAACATGTGCAATTAGTACAGGTAATGAGTGCAGAGTAGGAGGGCTTATTAAAGAAAAACTAACAGGTCTGTGAGAGCCAGCAATCTTGCTGGTTGGTAGGTGATCAAATACTTATTTCATGCAATAAAATGCTTTTTAATTATTTAAGCATCATACAATGTGATTTTCTGGATTTCTTTTTAAGATTCTGTCTCTCACAGTTGAAGTGTACGTAAGCTAAAAATTAAAGACCTCTCCATTCTTTGCAGGTGGGAAAACTTGCAAAATCGGCAGCGTATCAAATACTTATTTTCCGCACTGTATTAATGCATTCAGTAATACCAAAACCATTACACTGGTATTGTGTGGCCATAAATATGCTCATTGTAAAAGCTACTCCTATGAGGTCTCCATTTTTCTTCACTTTTTTGCTTTTGTGTCATTCTTTTTAGCTTTCCTGTGGAACGGCATAATGAAAACCTTCAATACAAGTTTTAAGATTGCTGAAAGTGTTCCAACAAATAAACCTCTTACTAAAGTCGAGTCAAGTCACCATGGGGAAAATGAATGTAACAGCTTTGCCAAAAACACTAACGTTAATTCATCTCTTTCATAAGTCCCCAGTGGTCTCGGATAAGCTACAAGAGGTAGACAGGAGCAGAACACTCGTGGTTTAGCAGAGGTCAATAGGACAAGTGACTTTTAAATAATTCATCTAAAGAACCCGAACTACATTTTACTCCTGGCATACAGATTTATGGCATGTGCATTACCCCATATATGTATTTGTTACAGTAGTAAAAGCCTATCAACATTTTCATGGTATTAAGCATTAAATTATGAAACATTAAGACTACTAATACTATTCCATTTATTAGTTACTTATGATAGGTCTGTGACAATTATTACATAATTTGTACTACATAGATATGCTACAGCTGTTTATTTTTTGAATTACGGAGAATCCTGGAATGTGAGATGAGCCAGTTGTTCAGGGTACAGTGGCATTGCCATTGGCCAAGTAGAGCAGGGCCCAAATGGATAAATTGTAGCACCGGGGATCCAATCCAAAAATAAGGAATAGGGCATCCAATTTTCATGTTCCATTTATTTCAGTCACTCTAATTAATTGTTAACAGCGCGTCCAAAAGACATACAGCTACAACTATTGCTTTCGATTGCATTCACTTTTTCAGTATTTGGTCAGTATTTTACATCAGTATTTGTTGTAAGTCAAAATCAGGAGCTGGTGAAAAATAGAGAAGAAGTCACGGAGAAACGCGCGTCGGGTGTGGTGGATCCCCATACATCACTCGTAGGTAATTATACCTCCTTTATGCAATATGGATGTGTTACATTCTGGGTCTTTTATTTTAATATTTGGTGTAGTGGTATATTGTATGCATATTTACCATTGTGCGCTATACTTTAGGGCACTTTATTATGCTATTGGTGCTATTAGGCATCCTTTCACACCTAATTGTCTGGAGTACAAATGTATTTTTCTAATCTCATGGTGACTGCATAATAAAGTTTACATTTGACTAAAGGTACTGCCACACTACACAATCCCGCTAGCGATCTCGTTAGCGTCGCATACTAATGAGATCGCTAGCGGGATTGTTTCTATATCGCTAGTAGCTATTTTAGCGATGTCGTTAGGACGCTATCGCGGTTAGCGATCTCCTTAACGACTTTAGCGGTACAAAAGTACCGCTAAATCGCTAAAAAAGGTGCCACACTCAGCGATTAGATACTTACCAGCGGGACGCCAGTGATGAAAATAGGGTCCGGAACGATCAGGACGACGGACGAGATCACAGCAGGGGCCACGTCGCTGGTAGATGCCGCACACAACAACATCGCTAATGGGATCGCTAAATAGTGACGTTTTTTAGCGATCCCGTTAGCGATGTTGTTTAGTGTGGCATACCCTTAACTTTTCAGATTTTAACTATTTGTGTACACTTGTACAATGGATTGATTAATTATAATCATTGCACTCTGAGACACTAGCCATACAAAAGACTCTGTGATTGGGAGGTTAATCCCTTTACCACCGAGGGTGGTTTGCACATTAATGAACGGGCCAATTTTTACAATTCTGACCACTGTCTTTTTATGAGGTAATAACTCAGGAATACTTCAACGGATCTTTGCAATTCTGAGACTGTTTTCTCATGACATATTGTACTTCATGATATTGGTAAAATTTCTTCTATATAACTTGCGTTTAATTATAAAAAAAATGGAAATATGGTGAAAATTTTGAAAATTCTGCAATTTTCAAACTTTGAATTTTTATTCCCTTAAAACAGAGAGATATGTCACAAAAATAGTTAATAAATAACATTTCCCACATGTCTACTTTATATTAGCACAATTTTGGAACCCAATTTTTTTTTTGTTAGGAAGTTATAAGGGTTAAAAGTTGCCCAGCAATTTCTCATATTTACAACAAATTTTAAAAAGCCATTTCTTTTAGGGACCACCTCACATTTGAAGTCACTTTGAGGGGTCTATATGGCAGAAAATACCCAAAAGTGACACCATTCTTAAAACTGCACCCCTCAAGGTACTCAAAAACACATTCAAGAAGTTTATTAACCCTTCAGCTGCTTCACAGGAGCTGAAGCAACTTGGAAGGAAAAAATGAACACTTAACTTTTTAGTCACAAAAATGATCTTTTACAAACATTTTTTTTTATTTTCACAAGGGTAAAAGGAGAAAATGGACAGATAAAGTTGTGCAATTTCTCCTTTGTACGCCCCTCATATGTGGGGGAAAACCTCTGTTTGGGCGCACGGCAGGGCTCGTAAGGGAAGGAGCGCCGTTTGACTTTTTCAAACCAAAATTGGCTGGAATTGAGATTGGACACCATGTCACGTTTGGAGAGGCCCTGATGTGCCTAAACAGTGGAAATCTCCCACAATTGACACCATTTTGGAAACTTGACCTTCTAAGGAACTTATCTAGATCTGTTGTGAGCACTTTGAACCCCCACGTGTTTCACTAAAGTTTATAATGCCTGGGTGTGAAAAAAAAAATCCACAAAAATGAATTTCTACTCCACAATTTTTGATTTTTCCCAAGGAAATTGTACCCCAAAAGTTGTTGTCCAACTTGTCCTGAGTATGCTGATACCCCATATGTGGGGGGAAAATTGTTTAGGCGCACGGAAGGGCTTGTAAAGGAAGTAATGATGTTTTGGAATGCAGACGTTGATGGGTGTCATGCTTCGTTTGCAGAGCACCAGATGTGCCTAAACAGTGGAAACCCCCACAAGTGACCCCATTTGGGAAACTAGACCCCCTAAGGAACTTGTCTAGATCTGTGGTGAGCACTTTGAACCCCCCTGTTACATCACACAAGTTTATAATGCCTAGGCATGAAAATAAAAAATCCTATTTTTTTCCCACAAAAATGAATTTTTGGCAACAACTTTTATTTTCCCAAGGGTAACAGGAGAAATTGGACTACAAAAGTTGTTGTCCAATTTGTCCTGAGTATGCTGATACCCCATATGTGGGGGGAACCACTGTTTGGGCGCACGGCAATGGTAAGGGAATGAGCGCCATTTGACTTTTTCAAAGCAAAATTGGCTGGAATTGAGATTGGACACCATGAGATTGGACACCATGTCGCATTTGGAGAGCCCTTAATGTGCCTAAACAGTGGAAACCCCCACAAGTGACCCCATTTTGGAAACTAGACCACCCAAGTGCTTCAATGAAGTTTATAACGTAGAACCATAAAAATAAAAATCATAATTATTTTATCCACAAAAATGATATTTTTGCCCCCAATTTTTTATTTTCCCAAGGGTAACAGAATTAATTGGACCCCAAGAGTTATTGTGCAATTTGTTCTGAGTACGCTGATACCCCATATGTGGGGGTAAACTACTGTTTGGGCGCATTGCAGAGCTCAGAAAGGAAGGAGCACCGTTTGACTTTTTCAAAGCAGAATTGGCTGGAATTGAGATCAGACTCCATGTCACATTTGGAGAGCCCCTGATGTGCCTAAACAGTGGAAACACCCCAATTCTAACTCCAACCCTAACCCCAACACACCCCTAACCATAGTCTCAACCCTAACCATAACCCAAACCACAAACCTAACCCTAATACACCCCTTAACCTAATCCCAACCCTAACCCTAACACTAACTTTAGCCCCAACATTAATCCAAACTTTAACCCCAACCCTAACCCTAACCGGAAAATGGAAATAATTAGATTTTTTTAATTTTATTATTTTTCCCTAAGGGAATGATAAAGGGGGGTTTGATTTACTATTTATTGCAGGTTTTTATAGCATGTTTTTATGTTTGGCAGCTGTCACAAACTAAAAACGCTTTTTATTGCAAAAAATAGTTTTTGCATCACCACATTTTGAGAGCTATAATTTTTGCATATTTCGGCCCAAAGAGTTATGTGAGGTCTTATTTTTTGCGGTACGAGTTGACGTTTTTATTGGTACCAATTTTGGGCACATGACATTTATTGATCACCTTTTATTGCGATTTTTGGGAGGTTAGAAGGAACAAAAAACAGCAATTCATGAATTTCTTTTGGGGGAGCCTTTGTACTGTTCCGCGTGTGGTAAAATTGATAAAGTAGTTTTATTCTTTAGGTTAGTACGATTACAGCGATACCTCATTTATATCTTTTTTTATGTTTTGGCGCTTTACATAAAGAAATTACATAAATTACATAAATTACATTAAGAAATTAATAAATTAATTAATTAATTAATAAATTAATAAATAATTAAGAAATTAATAAATTACATAAAGAAATTAATTTATTGGGGAATATATATTTTTTTCTTTATTTAGGAATTTTTTTTTTACACATGTTAATTTTTTTTTTACTTTTTTACTTTGTCCCAGCGTCGGATATCACTGTATATTGTCAGATCGCTGCTCTGACAGTTTGCACAGCACTCTGTCAGACCAGCGATCTGACAGGCACTGCAGGAGGCTTTCTCAGCGCCTGCTCTCATCAGTCACTGAGAAGCCACCTCCCTGCAGGATCCAGAAGGATCCCGCAGCCATCTTGGTCCTGCAGGGAGGAGACCCTCGGAACAGCGCGAGCCACCTCCCTGCGCGATGCTTCCCTATGCCGCCAGAACACTGCGATCATGTTTGATTGCAGTGTGTTGGGGGTTAATGTGTCGGGAGCGGTCCATGACCACTCCTGGCACATAGTGCGGGTGTCAGCTGTGATAATCAGCTGACACCCAGCCAAGATCGCCCGCCCTCTCACCGGGAGCGCGTCCGATCGCATATGACGTACTATCCCGTCCATGGTCATACGGGCCCAGGTACCATGGATGGGATAGTACGTCTAATGTCAGAAAGGGGTTAATCATGTTCTTTTTACTGATATAAACTTGTTTGGGTTTACCCACCTCTTTTTCCTGATACCTGTTGTATTGTGTCTGATTTTTTATGACTATTTTATATGTAATAATTAATAAAATTTGTACTTTTTAATTCTTATTCTGGCCTTAGTTAAAGCGTTTCTTTGTTGGTGGTCTCTTACAAACACTGAAGTAAAATACTGACCAAATACTGAACTAAGGCTGAAAAATGGCAATATTATACTTTAAATGTTCGTAACATAATGCTAATACTAATAATCTATATATAGCACAGAGATATTCTGAGCATTATGCAATTCATAGGTCTCGTGTACAAACAAAATTAGAAATTACTTAGTATGAGGCCATGTTCACACATTCAGTATTTGGTCAGTATTTTACATCATTATTTGTCAGCCAAAACCCGGAGTGGGTGAAAAATGCAGAAGTGGTGCAGGTGTCTACTACATTTTTCCTCTTATTGTTCCCCTCATGGTTTTGCCTTAGTAATACTAATATTTAAATACTGAACATGTGAACGTGGCGTTAGAGATGAATGGATCTTTTGCTATTTGAATTCGATAATATTGCCAAATTTTCCCTAGAAAATTGATTTGTGGCACTGGCAAATAAATGTGCTTGAATCTCAATGCTGTAAAGCTTCTAATTGTTGGATAAATACACCTGGAGGAGTAGAGAGAGATGACCCCACCCCACAGACAATAAGAGGTTACACTCTACAGAAGAGAGAGGACTCCGTTGTTTATAAGAGATTACAGAAGATAGAAAGAGAGAAAACCCTGCTAATCATAAAAGCTTACACTCTACATGAAAGAGAGGGGACCCTGATGACCATAAATCTTAAATTATACTGAAGACAGAGAGGACCCCGCTGACCATAAGAGCTTACACACTACAGAAGACAGAGAGGACCTTGTTGACCATAAAAGCTTACACTCTACGGAAGATAGAGAGGACCCTCTTGATCATAAGAGCTTATACTCTACAGAATACAGAGAAAACCCTGCTGACCATAAGAGTTTACACTTTACAGAAGACAGAGAGGACCTTGTTAACCATAAAAGCTTACACTCTACAGAAGATAGAAAGGACCCTCTTGATCATAAGAGCTTATACTCTACAGAATACAGAGAGAACCCTGCTGACCATAAGAGTTTACACTCTACAGAAGACAGAGAGGACCTTGTTAACCATAAAAGCTTACACTCTACAGAAGATAGTGAGGACCCTCTTGATCATAAGAGCTTATACTCTACAGAATACAGAGAGAACCCTGCTGACCATAAGAGTTTACACTCTACAGAAGACAGAGAGGACCTTGTTGACCATAAAAGCTTATACTCTGCAAATGAGACAGAGAGGACCCCATTAACCATAAGTGCTTGCACAGTATGAGTCGCACGTACCAGGGCTTTGGGGTACTCGGCACCGAGCCCATTCACTTTACTCGGGGATGTCACGGGTAGCGCGGCTCGGTCCGTTGCCCTGGGCGCTCACTAAGGGGGAATATTTACAGGGGATGATAGAATGTTCGTGACACCACCTGTGGTTCCTGGTCAGGGTGACCAGCGCTGCAGGGTAGGTCCTCTGAGGGTTTGGGGAAGCAAGGTGTTAAGTCTCCCACAGGTGAGCCTGATCCCTCAGGTATATGGCGGTGTAAAGGTGCAGAGGCAATAATCCAGACACACACAAGACAGTCTCTTTCTGTGCCTTTTACTGGTGGTAACTTCAGGCACGTCCCGGGAAGCTGTTCAGGGTGGAGGATGCACGTCCAGTAATCCACTGAGTAGGTGTAGGGCCTCCTTACATCTTTATGTGTGCGGGTTTCTAACTTACATGAAACAAAGTTTAACCCCGTTCTCTTTGCTATGCCCAGCTGATCTTGTGGTGGAGCCTTCTTGCGGACAGAACTAAGTCTCTGAGTGCAGCGTCCTGCTAGACTCCTGTTCTTCCTGACCCCGGTTACGTATCAGCACTGTTGGGCCCCTCTGTGACCTGTAGTCCAGCAGGGTCTCCGGTTTTTCCTACTAGCCGTGAAGGTTCTAGCAAGCTCGGACCCGGTGTCCGGTAGTGCAGAGCTGAGGTAAGCTAGTAATGCTGTCGACCTCTGTCGCTCTCTCTTTCTTCTTCTCCACTTGCCTGTCGCCCTACTCACACCTTTAACATAAGCACAATGGGATAGCAGTTTCTCTCAGTTCTGCTGCTCTTCAGCTCTGCTGCTCTTAGACTGCGGACTGCAGACTCTCTGAGCTCTCTGAGATGACTAGATGACTGCCTTCTCTGAGGTGGCTGCGCAGACTGACTGAACTCCACTCCTCTCCTCACAACAACTCCTTCCTTCTCCTCTCTCTTCTCTCTCTCTCCACACTAATCCCATCTCCACACCCTTATATACCTGCGTATTCTAAAGGGCTCCCTCTGGTGGCTCTAAGGAAAATGTGGAGTGTGAATGAATATTGGGTGATTGTGAATTACCTTTCATGCATCTTCCAGGGTAACATGTGGCACCAAGCGCAGCTGGGTTACACAAGTACAGAAGAGCAAAACTTATCCAGTGACTCTGGAGATCAAAAACAACTCTCCCATACAAATTGTGCTCCACTGGGAACCGGTGATCTGTGATGGTGAAGGTACCGATCACCACCATACAAAGTGTGATAATCTGTGAGATGTCATAGCCATAAGGAATTATGGGGAAGCTAGTGCAGCAATGCAAAATGACATTTGCCTACTTTGTGATGTTTCAGTATTCTGGGATCATGGGGCTGGGCAAGTTTTTCTTCTTTTTCTTTTACCAAACTGCAAATTGAATCTCATAATGTTCAAATTTGCATGAAACTGAGAATTTCAGGAAATTCAACTCAAACTCGATGCCACGCTCATCTCTACATAACATCCAACTTGGAAGTTTGGACCCAGCCCTCAACAGCGTGCAACCTATGAGGTCATAGGAAAGACAAAAAAAGGTAAGAATTATTTAAAGTATTACCAGTGTATACTAATAATTTGTCTCTATGAGTGTTGTCTATACTTCCTAAAAACGTTTTATTTTACTAATGTCCTGTATAATAAAGGTGATTGTGGGCCCCATCGGGCATCTAGACTAAAGGGGAATTGTTAACTCTACAACTTCTGGGTGAACCCCAATAATTTCTGAATGTCCTCCTTGAGCCTTTATGTTATTTATGCTTTGTACAGTACATAGATGGTAAAATCATATAGTGTGGCTAATAGCTCATTTCAAAGTACAGGTATTAGAACAAAACTCTAAAATGTTGAAAGCTTTCAAACAGCATACATGTGTCTGTGTAGCCCAGCTGCGCTTGGTGCCACATGTTACCCTGGAGGATGCATGAAAGGTAATTCACAATCACCCAATATTCATTCACACTCCACATTTTCCTTAGAGCCAGCAGAGGGAGCCCTTTAGAATACGCAGGTATATAAGGGTGTAGAGATGGGATTAGTGTGAAGTGGAGGAAAGGAGAGAAGAGAGAAGGAAGGAGTTGTTGTGAGGAGAGGAGTGGAGTTCAGTCAGTCTGCGCAGCCACCTCAGAGAAGGCAGTCATCTAGTCATCTCAGAGAGCTCAGAGAGTCTGCAGTCCGCAGTCTAAGAGCAGCAGAGCTGAAGAGGAGCAGAACTGAGAGAAACTGCTATCCCATTGTGCTTATGTTAAAGGTGTGAGTAGGGCGACAGGCAAGTGGAGAAGAAGAAAGAGAGAGCGACAGAGGTCGACAGCATTAATAGCTTACCTCAGCTCTGCACTACCGGACACCGGGTCCAAGCTTACTAGAACCTTCACGGCTAGTAGGAAAAACCGGAGACCCTGCTGGACTACAGGTCACAGAGGGGCCCAACAGTGCTGATACGTAACCGGGGTCAGGAAGAACAGGAGTCTAGCAGGACGCTGCACTCAGAGACTTAGTTCTGTCCGCAAGAAGGCTCCACCACAAGATCAGCCGGGCGTAGCAAAGAGAACGGGGTTAAACTTTGTTTCATGCAAGTTAGAAACCCACACACATAAAGACGTAAGGAGGCCCTACACCTACTCAGTGGATTACTGTACATGCATCCTCCACCCTGAGCAGCTTCCCGGGACGTGCCTGAAGTTACCACCAGTAAAAGGTACAGAAAGAGACTGTCTTGTGTGTGTCTGGATTATTGCCCCTGCACCTTTACACCGCCATATACCTGAGGGATCAGTCTCATCTGTGGGAGACTTAACACCTTGCTGCCCCAAACCCTCAGAGGATCTACCCTGCAGCGCTGGTCACCCTGACCAGGAACCACAGGTGGCGTCACGAACATTTCTATCATCCCCTGTAAATATCCCCCTTTAGTGAGCGCCCAGGGCAACGGACCGAGCTGCGCTACCCGTGACATCCCCCAGTGAAGTGAACGGGCTCGGTGCCGAGTACCCCAAAGCCCTGGTATGTGCGACTCATGTCTACATAACATTCCTTCTCAGAATTAGCGCACTACTGGATAGTAGATTAGCTTGTGGCTGGGTATTGAAATAAACATAATATATTATCTTAGTTGATCTAAGTTAACAAGTGTGCACAATATTCTAGAAAAAAAGGCAGAAGGAACTCCTGCCCCCACAAAATATGTCCCTAAAAGTACCATTAGTTGCCTTGATAATCAGTTGGTATGGTTCGTTAAAGAAATTTCATGCTTGGCTAATTGGCAGAATTTGGAAAAATCCTATGTTACAATTTAGATTTTTGGGGGGTTAATTTGTATTTTGCAAATATTCTAAGGTCATATCTTGCAACTCTCCCAGAATATGCTCTAGGTTCCCAGATAGAAAAAGGGCAAGGCTGCGGAAATACCATTGGTACAGTCCACTGATGGACACAGACAGAAGAGGGCCCCTATGCAAGAACAATGTTTGGACCCTTTGCAGTCCAGTAGCTCATCAAAATGCAAAATTCCACATGTTTAGGAGGTGGAAATGGTTCTCCTTAACTAGTTGATACCCTGGGCGACTGCACAGGCTGCACCAATAATACAATATGTGGAACCGCACATGGACCCAGGAGGTAAGGAGACCTCCATAGCTGCAGGCAGTTTTTGTCACAGACACATAAATGGTACATTATGATGAGCTATTGCACAGTAAATGACCCATATGCTGTTTTTGCACAAGGACCCTCTAATTCCTGTAGTCAGGTATCTCCCACAAGAGTCCTGGATGACTCCAAGTATGCAAAAAATAGAGCATGGGGGATGAGGTTTCAAACTGAGGAATTTCTCAGGAGGTCTGTGCCTTTGTGTCAAATTAAATGGTAATATCCTAACCCGGTCTTGTTAGTGAATTAAAGAAGTCTTCTCTTAAAGGGATGGCCCAAAACTGGTATTGATTTTCATCTTTAATTCCTCTCTATTTAAATAATATAATATTTCTTTGTTTAAATTTAATAATCCCTATCCTTCCTTCTCTAATCCCCAGTACATGCTGGAATACTCAAAACTTATGTCATCAGGGGGCAAAGGCTGTGGTCGTTGCCGCAACTTCTGTCCCTACTCTGAAATGAACCATCATCGATGATGTCTGTTTCAACAACTGGGCTAGATCCTGCTTTACTGAATATGCATCTGTTGTCAATTCCAAGTTATGCTGAGTGAACTCACTTCTTATGGTGCAATAGTCTTCTCAGTGCACAGTGACAGTGCGCTCCCTCTCAGGCTCTAATCAGAAGTGACGAGCTGGCAGGAGAGCACACTGTTAGAAAAACTATTATACTATTAAAATAAAGAGACATTTAATATGACAATTAATATTAGTTTTGAACCACTTCTTCAAACTTCAAAGTCTTAGTGGAGACGCAAGAGCCCAAAAATGTAATAAAAGCTAAGCCAAATTATTTCCTTTCCTTCAACTATGCTGCAATAGAAGGCCCAAAATAGGTCAGTCAGACATAGTATATTAATATAGGCCTATAATATGTTTATATATTTACTGGTGAATTTTTAATAGTTATCACGTGTAAAAATACTCACTGTTATTTAGTTATTTACATTGCACTCACTGAAGAGATATCCCTATAGCATGACTTCTCCTCTACAACACTTCTATATGCCAATTACGTCTAGATCTCCTCATACATAAACAGATGGCACTAAACATACATGTAAACACTTCTGAAGATTCCTTCAATCTGACTCATAAACATATTTTTGACAGTTTATGGTGCTCATGTACATTATGGTACATCAGGAGACCAAAGGATTTTTTTAGATACAGATCTCAAGGCTCCCTCCTACTCATAGTGTTGGCTCAACACACTTAGAAAAAAAAAGCTGTGACAAGGAGTGAGAAATACGAGTGATAGAGTGTATGGTATAAATGAAGATTTGAGACATGTGATGCTCTATAAGATTACCTAACTGTGTTGGAATATGTTTGGTGCAACAACTCCATTCCTATCTATGAGTGTTTAGTTGCTATATTTGTATATTGTTTATTAAGTTAGAACAAAAAAACTCCCAGAGGCTCACACAGGAAGAGCATGTGACTGTATTTCCTGTTTTCCTGTGTCTGTGTATGAGAGAAGCAGCCTGCTGTAGATGATGCACAGATAGAGACACACAAATGATTTACGCCTGATCTGTTAAGCTTATCATATATTGTCCCTGTTTGTTCCTGAATAAAGAAGCTCTGTTGTCACACACTTGGAGAGTATCCTGAATAATCCGCTGCCAACAGGTTATGAGCCCAGAGTGACACAACCCCAGAGCAACAGAGAAGATGTCCACTAGCAGCAATCCTGAAAAATTCTCAGTGCCAAGCCTGACTAACCAGAACTACCAGTCGTGGAAATTCAAGATGAACATGCTGCTCATAAGAGAAGGTACGTGGAAATAAACTCAGGAACAAGTGCCTCATCCATTACCAGATGATTGGCTAGAGAAGGATAAGAAAGCACAAAGCACAATCTTCTCTCAGTGTAGATGATAATCAGATTGTGCAAGTGTGCAACTGCAAATTAGATGTGGGATGAGTTACAGAAAGTGCATGAAAGATAAAATCTCAGCAATAAGCTTTATCTCATGAGAAAGCTGCATCAGTCTAAGCTAAGTGATGGACAGAATATGCAGGACTATATAAGAAACACCCTAGAGATTGTGGAGCTTCTCAGGGGTATTGGAGAAGAAATTAAAGATTTTAATGTTGCTGCACTTCTATTAAGTGGTCTTCCAGAGCGTTATGACACACTCGTGACTGCACTAGATGCATGGCCAGATGATGAGCTGACACTAGAGAAGATTAAAGGAAAAATTGTGGATGAATTCAAGAGAAAAATGCAGCATGTAAACATCAGTAATGAAACCAGAGCAGAAACAGCATTAAAGATACAGGATTTACCTAAATATAAACGCAATCTAAGAGAAACTCGGGAATGTTTTGTCTGTAAAAAGCCCGGCCACCTTAAAGCAGACTGCAGAATTTGGAAAGCAAAAATGAGTCAGCTTAAAAAGCAGAACAGTCATTAAAGGGTTAAAACAGCTATAAAGGAAGATTCTGCATGTGCTGAAGCTGCATTTAATGCCAGTACAAGCCCATCGGCAAAGCATACTGTCTATGGTGTATAGATTCTGATGCAAGCAGTCATATGACAGATAACAAGGATTTCTTCACTGACCTTAATGAAAGCAAGTCAGAAAAGGTCATCTTAGCTAATGGTCACTATATGACTTGAAAAGGAGTAGGAGATTGCTAACTCCACTGTCCAGTTTCCGTAGCACAAAGCAGAAAGATCCCAATAAACAATGTTCTCTATGTTTCCAGCCTTGAAAGCGATCTTCTCTCAGTAAAGAAGCTCATGCAAAAGGGGAATGTAGTTACTTTTAAAGATAACAGCTGCATCATCTCAAAGAAGGGTCACACTCTTGCAGAAGGAAAAATCCAAGATGAACTTTATCAGGTAAAATGTAAAGAAAGAGTGTACAGTGCTAGACAAGATCTGCATAAGAACTGTATCCATGTATGGCACAGACGTCTTGGGCACAGAGACCAAAAGCAGTAAGAAATCTAGCTCAATGAGCAAATGGTATTGAAATCAACCAGTGTAGTCAAATAATGAAGTGCACTAGCTGTCTTAAAGGAAAAATGTCCAGAAAATAATTTCCTAAAATAAGCACCACTAGATTTGCACAGCCTTCCGATCTGATACATACAGATGTATGTGGTCCAATGAGTGTTCAAACTCCTAGCAAGAAGAGATATTTTCTCACATCTATTGTTGACTACTCCAGATATACAGTCGCCTACCTGCTTCATAGTAAGGATGAATTTCCACAGAAACTTGAAAAATATCTCGCTGTAGTGTTTAACAAATTTGGAAGAATGCCAAAAGCTCTGCGTGCAGATAATGGAACCGAATATACAAGTGGTATGGTGCAAACCATTTTGAAAAAGAATGGAATCGTGTTCCAGACTACCATACCATACAACCCAGGACAAAATGGCATTGCAGAGAGAAAGAACCATACTCTATGTGAAAGTGGAAGAAGTATGTTGTTTGATGCAAATCTACTTACAACGTATTGGGGAGAAGCCATCATGACAGCTTGCTATCTTCAAAACAGAGTGCCAGGTAAAGCCACAAATAAAACTCCATATGAGCTATGGAACTGCGAAAAGCCTAACTTGAAGCAACTCAGGATATTTGGAGCAAAATGTTTATGTATGTTCCCAAAGAAAAATGTTCCAAGTGGGCATCACACGCAAAGTAAGGAGTCCTGGTGTGCTATAGCGAAACTCAAAAGGGGTACAGAATCCTGCACACAGAGACCAACACAGTAACAATCAGCAGAGATGTAGAGATTGATGAAAACTCTGTATCGCTCAAATTCCATGAAGTTAAACCAGTTATTCAACCTAAGAAGCAATAACAAGAATCTCAATCATCAAACCCAGACACCGAAAAGGAAAACACTGAAGTATGGATAAGCTCTGAAGCCACCAAGGAAGACACAGAAGAACCAAGTCAACCTCCAGTCAGGAGATCAGAAAGGCCAAAAAAAGGTATCCCAGCTAGAAGCCTTTCTTATATGGTCAGAACACTTCCTGAACCAGAGCCACAGTCATGGCAAGAAATGCAAAAACTACCTGTCCACGAGAAGCAGAAGTAGATAAATGCTGCTAATGAAGAGATGGAGTCCCTTCACCTACTTCATACATGGGAGCTTACTGAGCTACCACAGGGAAAAAGAGCAATCGGATGTAAGTGGGTCTTCAAAAACAAATATTACTCAGAAGGTAAAGTTCACCGGTTTAAGGCAAGATCGGTCGCAAAAGGGTACTCGCAAGAGTATGGTGAAGATTATGATGCTACATTTTCTCCAGTTGCAAAGAAAACCATATTCAGAACTTTAAAGTCCGTAGCTGCAGTTCAACAAATGACAGTGAGACATTTTGACATCAAAACAGCCTACCTACATGGTGACATTGAAGAAGAGTTGTACATGAGCCAACCGGAGGGATATATTAAAATGGGTGAAGAGCACCTTGTTTGTAAAATGCAAAAATCTCTCTATCGACTTAAGCAGTCGGCAAGAGCTTGGTACTCTAAAATGAACAAAGTTTTGATGGATGAAGGATTTAAAAGATATCAAGCTGATTAATGTTTGTATATGAAAAATGTGGAGAAGGAATGTATGTTCTCCTATATGTAGACGATGTAATCATGTCTCGACAAGATGAAAAAGCAATTGAAAAGCTAGGTAAAATTCTCAACCAGCACTTTGATACTAAGGACCTTGGAAATGTGACATATTATTTGGGAATCCAAATTCAGAGAGAGGAAGAGGGGAGTTTTCTTCTCAACCAAAGTTCTAAAATTTCCGCAATACTAAACCAGTTTGGAATGTCAGAAGCCAAAGGTGCGTCAACACCAATGGACCTGTCCTATTTAAGGTTGGAAGGAGATGAAGATCTGCTACCCAGCAATGAGAGTTACAAACAAGCAGTAGGGGGCTGGGGCACTTCTGTACATAACGAACATAACTCATCCGTATATCACAACCACAGTCGGAATTCTCTGCCGATGTGTAAGCAAGCCACACTAAAGAGACTGGAATGCAAATAAGAGAATTTTTCAATATCTTAAAGAAACCCAAAGGCTGAATCTTAATATATCTACATCAGGAGATCTCACTCTCAGAGGTTATGTAGATGCAGATTGGGCTGGAGTTTCAAATGATTGGAAATCAACAAGTGGTTACTTGTTCAAGTTAGGAGAAAATTCAATTTCTTGATCCAGCAGAAAACAAGTGTCAGTTGCATTATCTTCTACAGAAGCAGAATATATGTCTGCTGCTTATGCAAGTCAAGAACTAATTTGGTTGAAACAACTTTTGGAAGATTTCGGCAAGCCTTTAGCTCAACCAACAGTTATCTATGAGGACAACCAAGGATGCATTAAATTTGATAGCAGTGAGAAGATTAGTGCAAGGACTAGTCATATTGTTGAGTCTTACAAGATGATAGCTGATGGAATGACAAAGCCATTATCAAGAGCAAAGTTTGTGGACTTTAGAACTGCAATGGGACTAACAGGATAACAGGATAAGTAGTTGTGAAGTGGGGATGTTGGAATATTTTTGTGCAACCATTCCATTCCTGTCTTTGAATGTTTAGTTGCTAGATTTGTATGCTGTTTATAAAGTTAGAACAAAAAAAAACTCCCAGAGGCTCACACAGGAAGAGCATGTGACTCTATTTCCTGTTTTCCTGTGTCTGTGTATGAGTGAAGCAGCCTGCTGTAGATGCTGCACAGATAGAGACACAAATGATTTACTCCTGATCTATTAAGCTTATATATTGTTCCTGTTTGCTCCTGAATAAAGAAGCTCTGTTGTCACACACTAGGAGAGTATCCTAAATAATCCGCTGCCAACAAACTGCATAAAACACAAGAATTAATTAAATTAATTAATCACTCTTAAGCCTCATATATATGACTAGATGATGATCGTAGAGATGTACAAACTTGGTGATGGATTTCTGTGTGCCACTGTACCAGTGCATGATGGGCTGCCAGTTAACACTGGCACATTGTTCTTCTTAGGCCATGTTCACACGTTCAGTATTTGGTCAGTACTTTACATCAGTATTTGTAAGCAATCTATCTATATCTTTGCACATCTAATAATATACCAAAGAAAGTCAAAAACGCATGCCGCAAAAACGCATACAAAAGCGCAAGTGAGCTGGGATGCGGAATTCATGCTGAAATTCAGCTGCGTGAAAGCCTGAAAAAACACTCCTCATGGGAACGTATCATTAAACATATAATAATCAACTGCTTTTTGTAAAATACTACAATTAGTATTGTGCAGAATTAAGGGGGTGGTCCGAAATTAAATGAGAATCTCACACTAAATGTTTATTTAATTCAATAATCTAATCACTTTTCTAATACATTTTATTACCTACCGTTTCGTCTCTCCTCTAACCTCCTTTCTGATTGTTTTTTGTTGTTTTATTTTTTACTTCCAATGATGTTTCGCTTGAGAATTCTAGTGCATTTTAGTATACTAACATTCAGGGGGGCAGAGGCTTTGGTCACTGCCACAGCTGTGTTCCCCACCTTTAAACGAAGTTTCATCAGTGACCTCTTTTACAGGGGCTGGGCTAGTCCCTGCTCACAGAGTTGTCTCCTTTACAATTTCCACTGACAGTGCACTTTCTTTCTAGCTTGTCACTTCTCTTTAGAGCTGGCAAAGGAGCGCACTGTCACTATGCATTCAAAGGAATATAGCACAGGTAGCTTATACTGACCATGCATCAGAATTTACAAATGATTCGTTATCAGTAGAGCAGGGACCAGCCCAGCCCCTGAAACAGATATCACTGATGCCTCTCCATTTCAGGCAGGGAGCAGAGGCTGCGGCAGTGATTGCAGTATTTGCAACCTAATGAGCACTCATTTGAGAATCCCAGCATGCACTTGGGATTCTCAAACAAAATGGATTGAATTAAAAAAAAAGCAGGAAGTGAGAATGGAGAGGTCAGAGAGTTTTTAATTGAAGCATATCAGAAAAAGAGATTGGATAATTGCATTAAATTGATAGACATTTAGCATGAAATACTCCTTTTGTTTCAGAACATCCCTTTAGTTCAGCCGATTGGTTTGGTCCTCATCATCAGTGCCAGTTTCTCATGTCTTTGTCCTTGTGAAAATTAATTGCCCACCTCTGCTGCTTACTATATATAGAGAATGCAGGCAGCTTGCTGCGTATATTATATATACGAATCTAGCAACTTGTATCCTCTATATTTTACAGTATGTCCTAATTCCTTATCATTCCCTATGTTTAATATAATAACACATTACACTTTATCAAAGCACATTTTGAGTCATCCACAAAATTAATAAAATAACATTCTATAGAATGTAAATGCTATAGCATTATTCATTCTACAACATTTACATTAGTGCCCGTGATATTCTATGCACCTGAAATATATTTTTAATACAGAAAAGAGTACCCTATTTAGTAGTGAGGAAAGAAGAGCATGTCAGTCCAGGACACACTCTTACACATATATGAAGCCAGCAGCCTGTATCCTCTATATTTTATATACGCAGCTTATATGTGGAGCTTTTATCCCCATTAGACTAGAGTGGCATTTGTAACTTTTACACTGATCAATTCATTCCCTCAGTGGCTGCGAGCGCTGTGCTTGTTTTTTTCTGGAAGCTCCTATGAGAATGTATGGAGCTGCGGTCCGACATCCCACCTGCCGCTGCATTTTAAAATGGGGATAAATTGTTCTGTCGTCAGGGATAAAACTTCCCCATTCTTCCGATCGGTGCAGGTTCCAATGGTCGGACTCAAACAATCAATAAGTTATCATCTATCCTGCGGAGCCCATGGATCGGTTTGTTCTAACCAAAGTACCCCTTTAATGCAAACTGCCATAATTATACATCCCAGTTATGGTGGTGCAGAGTAGAAGTGCAGGAACCACCATTGTTTCACAGTCAATGTCCACTATAACAGGGATAATGGCTAATAGGTATTTGCATATTGCTGCAGAGTTGGCCCCTCGGGTCAATTCCTCCTTTGGGCACCAGACACCCCAGTCCAACATGGCTGCTGGTAGCCTCCTGGTACCACTCCTAGGCAGTCCTGGTCCCGCAGCTGCTGGCCCTAAAGGTCCATTCGGACTACTCAACGGACAGGATGAATACTGACTTGAAGTCACAGACAGGACTAGAGTTATAGACTGGATTTAGCAGTCCTAATACATGGACCAGGGGAGCAGGTTCAGGCACTGGCCATACATGCATTAAGGGATGATGTTCAGGAACCAGCCGCACAAGGACCGTGGGAGCAGGTTCTGCCACAAGGACCGGGGGAGCGGTTCAGGAACTGACCAGACAAGGTCCAGGGGAGCAGATTCAGGCACAAGGACCAGGGGAGAATGTTCAGGAACTGACCACATAAGGATCGAGGGAGCAGGTTCAGGCACCAGCTGCACAAGGAACATTGTGAACACATTCAGCACTTTCACACACAAGAACCAGGGGTTTGGGTTCAGGACCTAGCCACAGAAGGACCAAGGGGTCTGGTTCACGACCTAACCACACAAGGAACAGGGGACCAAACAACTCACTAGTAGCACACGCAAACTAACTAATGAATCTAGGTGACTCCCTCTTTGGCAGATTGCCTTTTATGCAGGATGTCTCACAGGTATGGGCTGAGGGCATCTTAGCAGGTGTACACTGCCCCTTTAAGAACAAGGGAGCACACATGCGCACACTGGATGCACTGCCAGGAAGTACGGCATACACTGAGAAATAGGAAGCAGAAGACACTGGAGAACATGCCATGCAGCCATGCTTGTGAGTATGTCAATGTCCCTGCATGAAGGGGGAAGAAGAACCATGCAGGGGTGCCGGCATTAATTTTACACCCTCTATATACAGTATAAGCACCCACATAGCCCCTCTGTATACAGGGGAACCCCCACATAGCCTCTCTATGTACAGAATGAGCCCCCACATAGCCCACTGTATCCAATGTGAGCACCCCCATAACCTTCTTAAATGCATTATGAGACCCTCACACATGCACAGTATGAGCTCCACATAGCCTCTCTATACACAATATGAGCCCTCACATAGCCTCTGTATACAGTATCAGCCTCACAAAGCCTTCTATATACAGTATTACCCCCACATATTCTCCTAACTACAGTAGTAACAGCCACATAGCCTCCTATATAAAGTATTAGCCCCAACGTAGCCTCCTATATTCAGTATGAGCTCCCACATAGCCTGCTATATAGTATGAGCTCGAACATAGCCTCCTATGTACAGTGTAAGCCCCAGCATAGCCTCCAATATACAATATGAGAACTCAAATAGCATCTTATATACAGTATGAGCTCTGCATAACTGCAGTTGCTGAGCACAAGGTTCACCTTCGCCGACACGGACATGAGCTTCATTCAGGCTACTCCTTGGGCATGACGGATACTGACACAGAGTCACAGACAGGACTCGATTCAGAGACTGGTTTTAGCAGCCTTTATATACCTAGTACACGTTCAGTCATTGGTCACACATGGACCAGAGGAGTAGGTTCAGTACCTGGCCACACACGGACCAGAGGAAGAGGTTCAGGCACTTGCCAGACAAGGACGGGAGGAAGGTTCAAGCACAAGAACTAGGGGAACACATTCAGGAACTGGCCACACATGGTCCAGGTGAGCAGGTTCAGACACTGGCTGCACAAGGACTGTTGTGAGCTAATTGAGGCATTGGACACACAAGGATCAGGGGACAAAGTCCAGGGGAGCAGGTTCAGACACTGGCTGAATAAGGACTGTTGTTAGGTAATTGATACACTGGACACACAAGAACCAGAGGTTCAGGTTCACGACCTAGACACAGAAGGACGAGGGGTTCGGGTTCAGGACCTAGCCACACAAGAACCAGTGGAGTTTACAACTCACTAGTAGAACACAAACTTAATAATGAATAAACTTTGCTTAGGCCCCTACCTATTGGAATCAGGAGATGCTGGGGAATGCGCTATGTGGCCATGCCGGTGAGTATGTTAGTGTCCTCATATGAAGGGGGAAGGAGAACCATGCAGGTGCATCAGCATTTACATTACACCATCTATATACACTATTAGCTCCTACATAGCCCCTCTGGATATAAGGTGAGCCCCACATATCCTCTCTATATACAGTATGAGCCCCACATAGCTTCCTATATACAGTATTAGCCACACATAGTCTCCTACATACTGTAAGAACCCTGCGTCAAATCGCCGCATGCGGACGCATCCGCATACAACGCATGTCCCTGCATACCCAATGTTAAATATAGGTATGCAGGGAAACGCAGGATGCATACAGAAGTAGGCGGCACGTAGGCAGAGCTTCAGGGAGGAAGAAAGGAGGAAGTAGGCAGCCATCCGCAGCCCTCCTGAAAGCAAATGTGAAACCAGCCTTATACATATTGGTTTTATTTGACAAGTACAGATGTGTAATAAAGTTATGTTTATAATCCCTTACAGTTCTTGTAAATCTAGATGGGATTCAATTCAAGATATTTCCACCTAAATCAGTCATGTACTATCAATGTTTGTTACACTTATGTATTTTCTCATTTTATAATATGCAATGTTTATAATATTGCCAATATTACTATCACATTACCACATTGCACTATATTGTTATCCATGTACAGTTGTGTGAACAAGTGTTTGACTCCTCCCTGATTTTCTATTATTTTGTATGTTTATCATGCTTAAATGTCTCAGATCACCAAAGAAATTTAAATATTAGACAAAGATAACACTAGTAAACACAAAATGCAGTTTTTAAATGAAGGTCTTTATTATTAAGGGAAAAAGGAATCCAAACTAGAGGGCCTGTGTGAACCCTTTTAAGCCAAAAATTTACTGTGGTTTATCACATCTATGGGAATGTGAGTTCAAATTCCCTTGCAACATGCAGGCCTGATTACTGCCAAACCTGTTCTCAATCAAGAAATCACTTAAATAGGACCTGCCTGACAAAGTGAAGTAGACCAAAAGATCTTCAAAAGCTAGACATCATGCTGCGATCCAAACATATTTCTGGAGAAACAAAGTAATTAAGATCTATCAGCCTGGAAAAGGTTACAAAGTAATTTTTCAAGATTTGGGACTCCAGCGAACCACAGTAAGAGCTATTATCCACAAATGGCAAAAGCATGGAATAATGGTGAACCTTCCCAGGAGTGGAAGGCCGATGAAAATTCCTCCAGAGTGTTGTAAAAGACTCATTGTCAGTTATTGCAAATGCTTGATTGCAGTTGTTGCTGCTAAGGGGGGCCCAACCAGTTATTAGTTTTAGGGGGCAATCACTTTTTTACACAGTGTCCAGTAGGTTTGGCTTTCTTTTTCCCTTAATAATAAAGACCTTCATTTAAAACCTGCATTTTGTGTTTATTTTGTTATCTTTGTCTAATATTTAAATTTGTTGGGTGATCTGAAACAAAGTGTGACAAACATGCTAAAGAATAGGAAATAAGGAAGAGGGCAAACACTTTTTCACACAACTGTATGTCTGTGAAAATATATATTACAAAAAATAGTCTGCTTTATCCCATTTTGAAACTTAGGGCGTCTCGAAGTGATGAGGGGCTGCCTGCTGGCCATATTACGCTGTATGTCTGATATAACGAATGAGAGCGTTGAGTAACAAGAAAGGAAGGCTGTGAAAGTGATGACTAGTCTTCTTACAAATTCACTTGATAAATGATCATCTGAATTCGGTGTTAGATAAACATATGTGTTAAAAAAAATAGCATTAGCGTTATTTCCACCTGAAGGCAGCTGTAGATCAGCAGCACTGGTTTGTAAATCATTCTGTTTTCAGTTAAAGGAATAGGCTATCAATCAAAAGCTGAAGGATATACTTTAATTCAAAGTTTTGAAAGTTTATCAAGTTATACATTTAAAATGATCCAATTACACATTACATCATATTTCCAAAACCTTTCGATAGTAAAAGAAAAGAATGTTGAAACATTGCCCAGCAGAAGGACTTCTAGTTCAACTATCCAGCTGTGGGGCTATCCCATTTGTGGGGCAAAAAAATTATTTTATTCTACTCCTGTGTCCAGGGTCAGTCTGGCTCACTGGGACACCGGAGAATTCTCCAAGCGGTCTAGGTCCTCGCGGGTCCCTAGCAGGACGTAGAGGGGGCCCGCTGATTTCAACTGAATGTGCCTCTGAGGAAACAGACTCAATTGAAATGTATTGTAATGCAGAAAGTCTGCACCACAATAGCTAACATGGCCGCCGGCCACAGAGGTCAGTGCACCCATTACAAGCAGCGCATGACAGTGACATCACCGGCATATGACATCATTGTCATGCGCCACCTGCGACATGGTGCACTGAATTCTGCCGCCGGCCTATGATAGGTTGACAGCCACTTCAATACGACCGTGTCGGACCTGAAGCAAGAGAGCTCCGTGAGCAACAGCAGGTAAGCAGAATCTTTTCTTTTTTTCTTACTTCTTCTGTGGATGTGGCATGATTGGGGCCCAGGACAAGGGGAATATGCATATGGAGCCCAGGACAAGGGGAGTGCATATGGGGCCCAGGACAAGGGGAGTGCATAGGGAGTCCAGGACAAGGGGAGTGCATATGGGGCCCAGGACAAGAGGAGTATATATGGGGCCCAGGATAACGGGAGTACATATGGGGCTAAGGACAAGGGGATGCAATAGGCCAGGACAAGGGGAGTATATGGGGCCCAGGACAAGGGGAGTTATACCAGGCATCAACCAGGACAAGGGGAGTATATATGGGGCCCAGAACAAGGGAGTATATATGGCACCAGGACAAGGGGAGCATATATGGGGCCCAGACAAGGGAGTATATATGGGACCAAGGGATATATGGGGCAGTAGTATATATAGGGCCCAGGACAAGGGGAGTATATATGGGGCCCAGTACAATGGAAGTATATAAGGGGCCCAGAAAAAGGGGAATATATAAGGGGCCCAAGAAATGAGGAATTTATATGGGGCCAAGAACAAGGGAAATATACATGGGGCCCAGAATAAGGGTAATCTATACGGGGCCCAGTACAAGGTGCATAGGGGGCCCAGGACATGGGGTGCCTGGATGTTGAACATGGGAGCTCAAGATGGGGAAATATAGGGTCCCAGGATTAATTAAAGTTTTCAGGTTGAGGGACTTTATTACTGTATGGAGGACAAAATGAGGAACATACATTAGTTTATGGTGGCAAGTGAGGGACATAATTACAGTAGGGGCCAATTAGGGGACATAATTACTGCTTTAATATAATTTACTTTATAGAATACTATTTTCCATGGGGGAAATAAAAGAGAGGTCCTGTTGCTGTGCAGGATGGCACTATGTCGCTTCTTTTCTTCACCTGGTGTAGTGTATAAGTGTGGGAATGTGCTCTAGAAGCGATCAGCTATTGATAGCTATTATTTTTTTGCAGAGGCGAGTCCCGGCTGGAAAGAGTGATGGCCATCTGTGCCAGATGAAGCTGAAAAGTGAAGATGAAGGACTTCACCTAGAGACGTCACTGGTAAGTCAGTTAACTGTACACTGACGCTATACACTTTATACAGAGATCCTGTGTATAATGTCACCGGTGATCACTGTATTACCTGTACACTGACACTGTATACAGAGCTCCTGTGTAAAATGTAATTGGTTGAAATAACAGTGTTTGTCATATTGTGGTTTTTGTTATGAAGAGTATTGTAATATTCAGTCACTATATAATAATAAATGGTCCGGTCATAATGTGGCAGTATTTATCCCAGTTTGTGGTACTTTTTGGTACCTATGTTGTCTGGTCATGGTGTGCTGGTATTTGTCCCTTGTGTGTGGTATTATTCGGTCACTAAGTGGTGGTAGTGATGAGCAAGTATATTCATTGCTCGGGTTTTCCATAGCATGCGGGTGTCCTCCGAGTATTTGGGCATGCTCGGAGATTTAGTTTGTGTCACCATAACTGCATGATTTACGGCTGCTAGACAGCCTAAGTAAGCAGGTTGTGTTGTGGCGTTATTGCTCTCTTGTACAGTATGTGGTATTATTGAGTCTCTATGTGGTGGTTGTAATATGCTGCTGCAGTGCAGTACCATGCAACCTCCACTAGGGGGTGCTGGTGAGGGAAGAGAGGTTACACACACACACAGCGTAATAACACAGAGGAGCAGCACAGGTGTCACAGGTAAGAGTTGTCAGACAAGCGAAGTCAGAAACTGTCAGGAGCAGAAGTACCAAGGGAAACAGCAAGTGAGTAGTGTTATGAACTGCTACAAGCACTAAGGAAAGATGGGAACTCTGTCCCTACAATAAAACTGAGCTTGATCCCTACGATGTAACGGGGAACCTGATCCTGCGACCAGACCCGCTAAAGTCCTCAGCTAGTCTGAACGAAGACCTATAGTTGCGAGGAAGGAATCCCTACAAGATCTAGGGACTGGGAGAAAAGGTGGACACCTCCTAACAGAAATTGTAGCAGGGAAAATTAAACAGAAAACAAATTACTACGAGATCCTAAGATTAAGCAAAACTGACAGAGTAAGGCACCTAAGCACCCGGCTAGCTTAAGAGTAGATAATACAATGAAGTCCAGCAAAGCCAGAAGGGCGGAGCCAGACTAAATAGGGTAAAAAGGTCATGTGACCAGCAAACTGAAACAAAATCTAACAAGAGGGTTCTAACAGTACCCTCCCTTCTAAGAGGATCCTCCGGATCCCCTAGGACTTAGGCTTATCCGGAAACCTCTTGTGAAACGCTCTAACAAGTCTAGACGCAGAAACATCATCCGCCCTCACCCATGAGTTATCCTCGGGTCCATAACCCTTCCAAGCGACGAGGTACTGCAAACTCCCCCTATACCGTCTAGAATTTAGGATGCGGGAAATCTCATATTGCCCGTCCTCCACCACCAGGGGAACAGTGGCTGAGACGTCTCCATCTGAGACCTCAGCTTTTTTCAAGAGAGAAACATGAAACACCGGATTAATCTTCCAGGAGGTAGGAAGCTCCAACTTAACAGCAGATTGGTTAATAACCTGAAGCACCTTAAAGGGCCCAACAAACTTGGGAACCAATTTCTTAGACGGAATCCTCAAGCGCAGATTCTTAGAGGACAACCAAACCATGTCACCAATAGCAAACAAAACCTCTTGTCGTTTTCTATCAAAATACACTTTGGATCTTTTGTTAGCCTCCTGAAGATTACCACGCACATCAGTCCAAACTCTCTCCAACACACCAGAAAAATTCTCCTCTTCAGGTACAGCCGATCCCAACTTGGAAAATGACCCAAAAGACGGATGTCTCCCAGTACAACAAAAAAAAGGCGAACAACCAGCAGAAGCGGATGTATGATTGTTAAGAGCAAACTCAGCAAGTGGCAGAAACTCAGACCACCCTCTTGACAGGGGCGGAACTATAGTGGAAGCAGGGGAAGCAGCTGCCACAGGGCCCGGGCTAGAAGGGGGCCCGTCCCTGCTGCAGCTGCCCTGTGATTTAGGAGCAAAAAGGGGGGCCCGAGCACGCTGGCAAATGGATCCGCGCTCGGGCCCCCTCCCAACATTTTGTTCAGGCTTCTGACTCTGAACGCTGATGCATAACAACACTGTGTTGTTTTAAAGAGACACTACAGTGATGTAAATGCAGACAGCGAACAGAAATGAGCACTGTAGCTTTAAGCTGCGGCCCAGTGCATTATGGTCCGTCTGTCACAGCGTGTGTGCATGTGGGGGCGGACAGCAGACGGCCAGGCAGACCACATGAAGCAGCAGGCTGACTGGACAAGCAGGTGGAAGCCCGGGCGAGCAGGGTGAGTACCGTGAGTCTCTCAACAGTGAGAAGAGCTTGGCTGCTCAATGGTGACTGGGAGGGCAGGTGCAGGCAGGATCTAACAGGGCCCACATTAACAGGGCCCAGGCCCCAGGCTGCAGTGCAGGGGGCCCACATTCAACACAGGGCCCAGGTAGCAAGGGGCCCGCATTCCAACAGGGCCTCGGGCTCCTGGGCCCTGTTTGACGCAAGCCTCAAGTCACCACTAACCTCCCCCTGGGCCCTGTTGGGCACGGCACCTCAGTCACCAGTAGCCTCCCCCTGGCCCAGTAACAGCCTCATGGTTGCTACAAGTGACGAGTGACACCCTGATCTCTGCTACATGTGACAAGTAACAACCTCAGCTCTGCTACATGTAACAAGTAACAACCTCAGCTCTGCTACATGTGACAAGTAGCAACCTCGGCTCTGCTACATGTGACAAGTAGCAACCTCAGCTCTGCTACATGTGACAAGTAACAACCTCAACTCTGCTACTTGTGACAAGTAGCAACCTCAGCTCTGCTATTTGTGACAAGTAACAACCTCAGCTCTGCTACATGTGACAAGTAACAACCTCAGCTCTGCTACATGTGACAAGTAGCAACCTCAGCTCTGCTACATGCAGGAGTGACAGCCTCATCTCTGCTACATGTGCGGAGCGACAGCCTCAGCTTTGCTATACAAGTAGCAGAGCTGAGGCTGTCACTCCTCACATGTTGCAGAGATGAGGCTGTCACTCCTTACATGTAGCAGAGCTGAGGCTGTCACTCCTCGAATGTAGCAGAGCTGAGGCTGTCCCTACTCACATGTAGCAGAGCTGAGGCTGTTCCTCCTCAAAATGTAGCAGAGCTGAGCCTGTCACTCCTCACATGTAGCAGAACTGAGTCTGTCACTCCTCACATGTAGCAGAGCTGAGGCTGTCACTCCTCACATGTAGCAGAGCTGAGGCTGTCACTCCTCACATGTGTAATTGGTGAGGGCGTGGTGCAGAAGTACGGTATACAGAACAATCTTAGATTATTCTGTATACCGGACTGTTGTTCTACTGAATAAATCATCCATTTTGAAAGCAATTTGCAGGCTGGATTACAAGTTTCTTCACATATTTACTCTGGAGAAAGCCTACCTTCGTCACTACCTCAGTTGCTTCCTGGGAGTTGGTTCTTTTCTGTTATTTCACTATCATTACTCCAAAAACCTCTAATTTTGGATAATAAAGGTATCTTTCTTAACACAACTTGGGTAGACCGGGATTGGCAACGCGCGCGAGGGGGGGGCCCATTGTGAAGTTTGCTGTGGGGCCCTGCCGTTCCTAGTTACGCCCCTGCCTCTTGATTATCAGTCACAAAACAACGCAAGAACTGCTCAACATCCTGGTTTTTCCTTTCTGTCTGGCCATTAGACTCAGGATGATATCCGGATGAAAACGACAAATGAACTCCCAACCTGTCACAAAAGGCGGCCAAAAAACGAGCCACAAACTGAGGTCCCCTATCAGAAACAATGTCAGTAGGAACACCATGTAGTCTGACTATTTCCTTGACAAAGGCCTTAGCGAGAGTTTTAGCGCAGGGCAATTTGATGAAAGGAACCAAGTGACACATCTTGCTAAAACGGTCCACGACCACCCAGATGACAGTGAAACCCTCAGAGGGGGGAAGGTCAGTAATAAAGTCCATAGCCAAATGTGTCCAAGGTGCACTAGGGACCTCCAGAGGGCAAAGCAACCCTGCAGCAGGAGTATGAGAAGACTTAGATCTAGCACACACAGTGCATTGACGCACCCACTTAATGACTTCCTTCTGCCATACAGGCCACCAAAAGCTGCGACCCACAAGTCTCTTGGTCTCAGAGATTCCAGGATGACCTGCCAACCGAGAGTCATGACATTCAACAAACAAATCTCTCCTCAGGGTACCAGGCACAAACAACCTCCCATGCGGCGTGTTAGATGGGGCATTCTCCTGTGCTTTAAGAATCTCATCTTCCAACACGGAGTCCAAAACCGCAATAACAACCCCCTCTTGCAAAATGTTTTCCTCCTCCTCAGTACCCACCATAGGAGAAAAGCTGCGAGACAAAGCATCAGCTTTAACATTTTTAGTACCTGGGATGTAAGTAACGGTAAAATTAAAGCGTGAGAAAAACAGTGCCCACCTAGCCTGACGGGCATTCAAGCGTTTTGCAGCATCAAGGTAGATCAGATTTTTATGATCGGTGAAGAGTTGAACGGGAAATTCCGCTCCCTCCAAAAAATGACGCCAGTGTTCAAATGCGAGTTTAATTGCCAACAATTCCCGATTACCGATATCCATAATTTTGTTCAGACTCAGAAAAATTTCTTTGAAAAAAAAGCACAGGGATGTACTCCATCCGTCTTTTCCTGAGACAACACCGCGCCGACCCCCACAGAAGAAACATCAACCTCAACCAAAAATGGTTTAGTCACATCAGGCTGCGTAAGGATGGGAGCAGAGCTGAACCTCTCCTTTAGCAACACAAAAGCCTCAATGGCCTCAGTAGTCCACTGAACCGCATCAGCACCTTTCCTGGTGAGATCGGTCAGAGGTTTGGCAATCACAGAAAAATTTTTTATGAATTTTCTATAATAATTGGCGAACCCCAAAAACCTCTGTATTGATTTCACACCAATAGGTCTAGGCCAATCCTGCACAGCTTGCACTTTCACAGGGTCCATCTCAAAACCTTCACTGGAGACAATGTAGCACAAAAAACTAAGTCTCTGTACAGCGAACTCACATTTTTCTAGTTTGGCAAAAAGTGAATTATCACTCAGTAACTGTAATACTTCACGCACACTCCTCCAATGAGACTCCAAATCCGGTGAATAAATCAAAATGTCATCCAAATACACAACCACACTTCTGCCGATCAAAGGTCTAAGGATGTCATTAATAAGATTCTGAAAAAATGCCGGAGCACTGGAAAGTCCAAAGGGCATGACCAGATTCTCAAAATGACCCAGTGGAGTGTTAAACGCAGTCTTCCATTCATCCCCCTCCTTCATGCGCAACAAATTGTATGCCTCTCGAAGATCAATTTTCGAGAACCACTTGGCCCCCACTAACTGATTAAACAAATCAGGAATCAATGGCAGTGGGTAAGGATTGCGTACAGTAATCTTATTAATCTCACAAAAGTCTAGACAAGGCCGTAAACCGCCATCCTTTTTTTTAACAAAAAAAAATCCAACCGCCACATTAGATTTGGAAGGCCTAATGTGACCGGCGGCCAAGCTTGTCTGTATGTATTCCTCCAAAGCCTTTCTCTCAGGAATAGTCAAATTAAATAAACGACTTTTAGGAAGAGTTGCTCCAGGGACAAATTCAATTGCACAATCATAATCTCTATGAGGAGGCAATACCTGCGATTCCTTATCAGAAAAAACTTTCCAAAAATCCTGAATAGGTACAGGTAACTCCCCCTTAACTACAGCAGCAATACGCCCGTTACAACACTTGTCATAACACTTAGGACTCCAGGACTCAATTTCATTGGTAGACCAATCCAGTACCGGATTGTGCAATTTTAACCAGGGTAACCCCAAAATCACCGGTGAGGGCAAATTATTCAAAACTACCAAATCCAAATTCTCTTGATGAACACCATTAATAGTAAGAGGAAATTCACAGATATGGTGAGTAACATTTTTCAAGGGAGAGCCATCCACAGACACCACATTAATAGGAGAAGACAGAAGTTTGGGTTTTAATTTTAGTTTTTCCAAAAATTTCCCATCAATCACATTGAGAGTTGAACCACAATCCACAAATACCCGAAACTCCATTAATTCCTCCTCAACACCAGTGGTAGCAGAAAGAAAGACACCTTTATTGTTTAAACAAGCTATGCGGGCGACACTGACCTCATTTTTTTTTTCTCTTTATTCATTCGAAGCACACAGTTCTTAATAAAATGCTCAGATTTACCACAGTAGAAACACAAACCTTGAGCAAATCTGCGTTCTTTTTCCCGAGAGTGAGGTGCCACTGCTCCAATTTCCATCGGCTCTGCAATGTCAGTACATTCCTTCTCCAAACCTGGAGCTGACAAAGCAGACTTACTCTCATTAACCCTTGCACGCAGTCTCCTATCCACCCGTATGGCCAATTGCATAGCCTCTTGCAAGTTACCAGGTATAGGATAAGCAATCAGCAAATCTTTAACCCTTTCACTTAATCCTGCAAGAAATAAACTTTTCAAAGCAGAATCGTTCCAGCCCACCTGAGTGGACCACCTACGGAAGTGAGTACAATATTTTTCCACATTACCCGATCCCTGTCTCAAACGTCTCAACTCTGTCTCAGCTGATGAAACACGATCCGGATCGTCATACAACAACCCCAAAGCAGAAAAAAAAACATCCACTGATCCAAAGCATGGATCACTAGGCTGCAGAGAAAAGGCCCAGTCCTGAGGTTCTTTGCGCAAAAGTGACATTATAAACCCTATGCGCTGTGATTCATCACCAGAGGATCTGGGTCTCAAACGAAAATACAACAAGCAAGCATTTTTAAAAGAAAAAAAATCTTGTTGTCACCAAAAAATAAATCAGGCAAACGTACCTTTGGCTCCACGAAATGTGCTCCAGAACAACTACTCACGTGTTGCTGGATTTCAGCCACCTCCAGAGAGAGACCCTGCAGGCGTTCAGCCAAATCCCGAACCGACACCATGATGGAAACAGAAAATCTTTCCTTAGAGATTTTTTTTTTTTTTTTTTTTTTTTTATTTCTGGGCTGGACTTACTGTTATGAACTGCTACAAGCACTAAGGAAAGATGGGAACTCTGTCCCTACAATAAAACTGAGCTTGATCCCTTCGATGTAACGGGGAACCTGATCCTGCGACCAGACCCGCTAAAGTCCTCAGCTAGTCTGAACGAAGACCTATAGTTGCGAGGAAGGAATCCCTACAAGATCTAGGGACTGGGAGAAAAGGTGGACACCTCCTAACAGAAATTGTAGCAGGGAAAATTAAACAGAAAACAAATTACTACGAGATCCTAAGATTAAGCAAAACTGACAGAGTAAGGCACCTAAGCACCCGGCTAGCTTAAGAGTAGATAATACAATGAAGTCCAGCAAAGCCAGAAGGCGGAGCCAGACTAAATAGGGTAAAAAGGTCATGTGACCAGCAAACTGAAACAAAATCTAACAAGAGGGTTCTAACAAGTAGTAAGGGACAAGCAAGAAGTCAGGGCCTACCAGGAATGTGGTATCTGAAACGTAAGACGTAGTCGGGGTACAAGCCAGAAGTCAGAGTCTACTAGGAACGTGGTATCAGAAACGGAAAACCAGAGTCCAGAGATCAAGCCGAGTCATACACAAGTACAAGTAGTCAGGGCAGAAGGATCACTAAGGAATACAGGTCCGAGGTACTAGCTTGGAAGCTTGAAGTATTGCTGACGCTGGCCCGCAGGCTACAGAGGACTGAAATAGTCCAGACAGCTCCAAAACAAGGCAGAGGGGATTAACCCCCGCATGACCAGTCCAGAGAGAAGACAGCAGAAAACAAACTCTGGACTGGATCATGACAGTGGTAATTTTTAATCTGGTCAAGGTGTGGTGGTATTTCTCCCAAATATATGTGGTATTATTCTGTCACTATGTGCTGGTAGTACGTAGTCCACTCATAGTGTGGCCGTATTCCTCCCTTGTATGTGGCATTATTGGTCTTGCTATAGAGGATTGTGTTGTGTCTGGCGGGCATTTGATCTCTCTGATATTAATAAGGAGAATTTTTTTTATTTGCATTAGTGATTTAATACTTGGAAAGATATGCACTTACAGGGGTCTCCTGTGGAAACAAGTAATCACCTCTCCACAGTATAAGTGATAACTTGTTGATTTGAGGGAGTCTGACTGCTGGGACCCACATCGATCAAGAGAATGTGGAGCTTTTATCCCCATTAGACTGGAGCAGTATGTGGGACTCGACTCGACAACCGATCAATTAATTCCTTCAGTGGCTGCGAGCGCTGCGCTTGTTTTTTCTGTAAGCCCCAAAGAGAATGAGAATTAAAGTTTCCTGTCAGAGATAAAAGTTCCCCATTCTTTCAATCTGTGCGGTTTCCAATGGTCGTACCAAAATGATCAATAAGTTATCACTTATCACTTATCCTGTGGAGCCCATGGATCGATGTTTTTGAACCAAAGAACCATTAATGTAAACTACAATAACTGTACATCCCAGTTGTCGTGGCAAACTGTGGATGTGCGGGCGCCGACTGGCTAACAGATATTTGCATATAACAGTAGGGTGGTCTCCTAGGGTCAATTCCTCCTGTGGGTTCCAAACACCCCAGTTCGACACTGTCTGTGCCTGAATGAATATGGTGTTTAAAAAATTATTCTACTCTGCAACTGTCTTTTTGGGATTAGTGTGTCTAAAAAAAAATCTACTGTACCGCTGTATCTGTACGAGTTGTGGCTGTGCCTAAAAAAATAACTATGCCTTTAAACCTCTGTGTGTACTCTGCAGCCCTGCCTCTGGGAGTACTGTGAAAAAAGCCTTTATGTCTACTGTGCCAAAAAGCCTGTGGTTGTACTATGCCAAAAAGTCTTTATGTGTTTTCTGCCAAAAAGCCTCTGGGACCAATGTGTCAGAAAGCCTCTGGGAGTACTGTGGCAAAAAGCGTCTGGGAGTACTGTGCCAAAAAGTCTAAGTGTGTACTGTGCTAAAAAGTCTATGTGTGTACTGTGCTAAAAAGCCTCTGTGTATTCTGCAGCTGTGTCTATGTGAGTAGTGTGCCTAAAAAATAATTATACTATGTTGCTGTGTCTGTGGTCCTAAAAAATAGTTATACTCTGCACCTGAGTCTGTGGGAGTACTGTGCATAAAAACAAATTTTTCTACTCTGCAACCATGTTGGTGGGAATGCTGTGCCAGAAAAACCTGTATGTAAAACCTGTGTGTACTTTGTGACACTTGTGCATGGCAGCATTCATCTATTTATTTTTTTCATTTTTTTGTTTAGGGATTCCTATAATATAGTTAGGAAAATCTAATACAATAAGTTACAAAAAGACATTGCTCGGTGTATTCATATTGATCTCAAAAGAGCGCAGCTCAAAATAAATTATTGTTAGGCAAATCTGTCACTGTGACTGATGACCTAAGATGTGGTGAAAGCCTATTGTAGATGGATGTACTGCATCAATACAAAAGAAAAGGCCCAGTCATGGAAAATGTACTGACTCTAGGATCTATGCTGTTCAGGGGCGGATTATAAGAGGGTCAATCAGGGCTACCGCCCAGGGCCCAGTGGTGTGGGGGGCCCACCACAGGGCCGCCATCAGGGTATTACTGCCCTGACGGCAGCTCGCTGCAGCAGTTTAATGCTATTGACGTGCGGGCGCCTGCATGTCAATAGTTAACAACCTTCGCCCGCCAGCCAATCGGAGGCTGGCAGTGGCAGCTGACGTCAGCCTCAGGCTAGCGCACACGTCGCCGGCGTCTGATTTCATTGTCAGTAGCCTGCGAGTGCGCGCTTGTGGAGGGAACTTCGGCGCAGGAGCTCGGTCCGCGAGGTAAGAATAGAACGTGTTTTTTTTTTTTTGTATTGAGCGGTGGCCCGGGGCAGCCTGTGACTGAGAGACTCGGGGCCGGGGGGCACACTCACTGCCTGGACACATGGGGAAGATTCTGCCTGCCATGATGGGGAGTCAGGACATGATGATTGATGAATGCTGGACATGGGGGATGTTGGACATGGGGGCAGAATGTGAGGCAGCATGGGGCAGAAAGTGAGGCAGCATGGGGCAGAATGCTGGACATGGGGTCAGAGTACTGAGACATGGGGGCAGAATGCTGGACATGGGGCAGAGTACTGAGACATGGGGGCAGAATTCTGGACATGGGGGCAGAGTACTGAGACATGGGGGCAGAATGCTGGACATGGGGCAGAATGCTAGACATGGGGGCAGAATGCTGGACATGGGGCAGACTGTGAGACATGGGGGCAGAATGCTGGACATGGGGCAGACTGTGAGGCATGAGGGCAGAATGCTGGACATGGGGGCAGAGTACTGAGACATGGGGGCAGAATGTTGGTCATGGGGCAGAGTACTGAGACATGGGGGCAGAATGCTGGACATGGTGGCAGAATGCTGGACATGGGGCAGACTGTGAGGCATGGAGCAGAATGCTGGACATGGGCAGAGTACTGAGACATGGGGCAGAATGCTGGACATGGGGCAGACTGTGAGACATGGGGCAGAATGCTGGACATGGGGCAGACTGTGAGACATGGGGCAGATTGCTGGACATGGGAGCAGAATGCTGGACATGGGGGCAAAATGCTGGACATGGGGCAGACTGTGAGACATGGGGGCAGAATGCTGGACATGGGGGCAGACTGTGAGACATGGGGCAGAATGCTGGACATGGGGGCAGACTGTGAGACATGGGAAAGAATGCTGGACATGGGGCAGACTGTGAGACACGGGGCAGAATGCTGGACATGGGGCAGAATGCGAGACACGGGGCAGAATGGAGATACGGGGCATGATTGGAGACATGGGAGCAGGATTGGAGACAGATGGGGCAGGGTTGGAGACAGATCGTGCAGGATCATGGGGCAGGATAGAGACAGATGGGTAGGATGGGGAGATCATATGGGGCAGAATGGATATTCATGAGGGCAGGATGGGAGAACATATGGCTGAAGCCAGGAATGAGACACACGAGGGCCAGGATGGGGAATATTATTAACATAGGGCTAATTAAGGGATATTACTGCAGTGATGTATTTTTTATTTTTTGAGTTTACTGTTTTAAATGGGGGGGGTCCTGTTACTGTGTAGAGTGATACTATGTCGCCTTTTTTTCTTCATGTGGTGTAATGTAGAAGTTGGGAAAAATTAAGTAATGTGTTCTGCAAGCGGAGCTCGAGATAACTGTGTTATTTCCGGAGAGGACGAGCCTAGCTGGAAGAAGTGATAGCGGTCTGTGCTGGATGAAAGATGAAAAACAAAGATGAAGGACTTCACCTAGAGATACAAGAAAAAAGGTAGCACACTGTAGCGCTGTAGCTTGCAAACACGAAATATGAAAATATGAAAAATGAATTGCATCATTACCTTGAAATATGAAAATTGAGAAGTCTTAGCGCATAAGATGGCCAAATTATGTGAGCCTGATAGCCACGTCAAGGCTCTTCTTGTTATATCAGGTCCTAACTAATGCCTATCCTCGCTTAGAAAAGTCTGTCTGCATGGGAACATATGAATCCTCTCTTCAGACTAAAATCTACATCTCTGTGGAGGGTGATGAACCTGTTGTAATTAAAAGCTGTGACCACCAGGTGGAGTGCTCAGGTAGAAGGTAAATGAATACATATCAAAAAACTGACCGGCACATCCAAACATAGATTCAGTGTGAACAGGTGCTAACCTAGAGTCACCAACTCTATACATACAAGAAAAAAGGTAGCACACTGTAGCGCTGTAGCTTGCAACACGAATATGAAAAATATGAAAATGAATTGCATCATTACCTTGAAAATATGAAAAATTGAGAAGTCTTAGCGCATAAGATGGCCAAATTATGTGAGTAGATTTTAGTCTGAAGAGAGGATTCATATGTTCCCATGCAGACAGACTTTTCTAAGCGAGGATAGGCATTAGTTAGGACCTGATATACGAGAAGAAGCCTTGACGTGGCTATAGGCTCACATAATTTGGCCATCTTATGCGCTAAGACTTCTCAATTTTTCATATTTCTAAGGTAATGATGCAATTCATTTTTCATATTTTTCATATTTCGTTGTTTGCAAGCTACAGCGCTACAGTGTCTACCTTTTTTTCTTTGTATGTATATGAGTTGGTGACTCTAAGTTTAGCACCTGTTTCACACTGAATCTATGTTTGGATGTGCCGGTCAGTTTTTTGATATGTATTCATTTACCTTCTACCTTAGCACTCCACCTGGTGGTCACAGGCTTTTTAATTACAAAGGTTCATCACCCTCCACAGAGATGTAGATTTTAGTCTGAAGAGAGGATTCATATGTTCCCATGCAGACAGACTTTTCTAAGCGAGGATAGGCATTAGTTAGGACCTGATATACGAGAAGAGCCTTGACGTGGCTATCAGGCTCACATAATTTGGCCATCTTATGCGCTAAGACTTCTCAATTTTTCATATTTCTAAGGTAATGATGCAATTCATTTTTCATATTTTTCATATTTCGTGTTTGCAAGCTACAGCGCTACAGTGTGCTACCTTTTTTCTTGTATGTATATGAGTTGGTGACTCTAGGTTTAGCACCTGTTCACACTGAATCTATGTTTGGATGTGCCGGTCAGTTTTTTGATATGTATTCATTTACCTTCTACCTGAGCACTCCACCTGGTGGTCACAGGCTTTTTAATTACAACAGGTTCATCACCCCTCCACAGAGATGTAGATTTTAGTCTGAAGAGAGGATTCATATGTTCCCATGCAGACAGACTTTTCTAAGCGAGGATAGGCATTAGTTAGGACCTGATATACGAGAAGAGCCTTGACGTGGCTATCAGGCTCACATAATTTGGCCATCTTATGCGCTAAGACTTCTCAATTTTTCATATTTCTAAGGTAATGATGCAATTCATTTTTCATATTTTTCATATTTCGTGTTTGCAAGCTACAGCGCTACAGTGTGCTACCCTTTTTTTCTTTTTTTCTTGTATGTATATGAGTTGGTGACTCTAGGTTTAGCACCTGTTCACACTGAATCTATGTTTGGATGTGCCGGTCAGTTTTTTGATATGTATTCATTCACCTAGAGATGTCACTGGTGAGTCAGTGTGTTACCTATACACTGACACTATACACTGTATACTATATACAGAAGTCCTGTGTATAATGTCACCAGTGATCACTGTATTACCTGTACACAGACACTGCATACTAAGTACAGATCTCCTGTGTATAATGGCACTTATGGTGATAGTATTGTGCTTTTTTTTTTATTACTGATCAGTATTGTAGTATTCAGTCACTATGTGGGGGTAATATGTGGTTTGGACATGGTGTTGTGGTATTTGTTCCTTGTATGTGATATTATTCTTTCACAGTCGTGGTAATATGTGGTCTGGTGGTATTTGTCCCTTGTATGTGGTGTTATTGGTCATTTAAAAAAATTGAAAAATAAATAAAAATATACCTAAATTGTATTGCATATTTTAACAAATATTTAATAGGTTACAGTAGAGTAGAGCCCGGCCAAAAGTGTCTACTGTGTTATGGTGGTGGCTTAAAAAATCTTTTGGCCAAAACAAAAGCTACTGGCTATAGGTGTGATCTGGTGATGGGAACTGTTAATGTATGATAGGTGAGAAGTGGAGTTTTTCCAAGAGAGAGCAGTGGGACTGTGGACAGTTCGAGGGGTGGAGGCGCCTGGAATAATCTATTTCAGGTATATGATGACCCCGTCGCTTGACCCCGTCACGTGACTCCATCACATGACCCCATCACATGACCGGGGGGCCCACAGAGTCTGAACAGCCCGGGGCCCTGGCTACCCTTAATCCACAACTGATGCTGTGAATGGTATTGTGCAAAAGCATAAAGAAGTGGATCATATGTACTGAATGACATGTCACTGAGATATGTCGAAACACAACATAAATCAAAGTATATGACCTGATTGACTTAAAATACCCAGAACTATAAAGATAAAGAAAATCCAGGAGTGTTCTATAACTCAACATTAAAGATACTTGTCATTCATTTCAAATGTATTTTATTCTTTAGTCTTATTTTGACACTTGTCAACCAGTCATATTTTGGCTTGGACTGTTAAACATATACAGTGGGTTCGGAAAGTATTCAGACCCCTTTAAATTTTTCACTCTTTGTTTCATTGCAGGCATTTGGTAAATGCAAAAATGTAAAAAATTTTGCAAATTTATTAAAAAGAAAAACTGAAATATAACATGGTCATAAGTATTCAGACCCTTTGCTCAGACACTCATATTTAATAGAGATGAGCGACTTTGGCTCCGGGAGGGTCGATTCGGGTTTCGGATCATCCGACTTTCCCAAAAGTCGAGTCGAACAAAGTCGGCCGACTAACGGAAACGGTCAAGTCGGAGTCGAAAACCCGACCCCAATGCAAGTCAATGGGGAAGAAAAGTCGGCAGGGAGTGGAGGACAGTAAACACAACTACAGTGCCCATTTCAATGCCAACGACATCAATTCTTATTACTTAAGCTTGTCAACCTTAATTTACTTTATAATAATAGTAACGCACTGAAAACTGGGGTTATTTGGCTAAAGTTGGGGGGGCAGGGCTGGCTCCAGGTTTTCGTGGGCCCCGGCCAAAGAGTCTCAGTGGGCCCCTTTAACACATACCACAATTCATGATGCTCCGATACGGCAGAGAAATATAGGTATAGTACAATGCCAAACACTTCACTTCTTAGGCCGGAGTCACACTGGCGACAAAATCGGACGACTGCAATGCGATGAAATATCGCATTGCAGTCGGACCTATCTTAATCTATGGAGCAGCTCCCATTATCAGATTTTTTGTGGTCCGTTTTAAACGTCCGAGTGCAATCGCAGCATGCTGCGATTGTCACCGATTGTGGGTCGACTATCGCCAATGCAAGTCTATGGGAGCGATGAAAAATCGGATTACAAACGGACCGCACGTGTGACTTGTGATTTAATCGCACCACTATTCCAGGTGACAGGAAATTGCATCAGGATAATTGCCAGGAAGGGCTGACATGCTAATTAGGCTACGAAAATTCAAACCCAAACAGGAAACCGCCTCCACGGAGTCCAAACCATGGCCAGTCATATCAATGTCGAAATGTTGATAGTTCTGGTCCAGGAGAGACCAGAACTTTGGGACCAGAGGGATCCCAATTATTCCAACCGGTCGCGGAAGGACGCGCTTGGCGGAGAATATGTGTACAGATGTTCCCGGATTTTAGTGACAGGTCTAGGGAGGACCAAGAACACATCAGTAAGTAACATAATGAAAACGCTTACAATACTGTATGACTACTCAGTATGTACCAACAACAATGTGTTATAATGTCCCTCTACCCTTATATGTGAAAATAAAATGTGGCCAATACAACAGGTATGACTCTTCAAACCCCCAGTGCTATGTCAGTACACCAACCACATTCTAATATTTACATCCAACTGTAATGGTCGCCTACTTAAGCTTTAAAATGTTTGCATACGCAATAAATGCGTAGGTGAAGTACTTAATGTGTGTCCCTTTTATTAATGCCATTGCTCTGTTCCAAATTAATGGTCATTATTGTGACACATATCTCATAGAGCTTTTTTTGTATGTATGAACCCTTTCTAATATTAACTTGTTATCTTAGCTACATACAATTTGTAGTGGTGTTGTGTACACATAACACGCCAAAAAATGATAATATTGCTGGCGTACGGTACTTAGGTTTTTACATACATTACAAGGGCAGATAAGTATAATTTTTTCTTTTATCCGTTACTTTTTCAGTGTCAGATGTTACAAGGCGTTGGCGCAGCTTTAGAGACTGCTACAGGCGAGAGAGACAGCTGAGGGGGCGCAGTGGGGCAGCAGCAACCAGTAAACGCAAATATGTCTATTATGATAGACTGAATTTTCTGGCCCCAGCTATGGATGTGCGACCGTAAGTTAATGTCTGTAGAAAGTGTATTGCTATATTTTTTTGTAAATTGTAAACAAAATTTTTTATTTCTAGCACGGAGTCAAACCTTACGGAGAGAGAGCCAGCTTCTGACTCTGAGGCAGTGATTGACCCCGTGGGGGATGTTGAGGAGGCTGGCCCGTCATCGTCTGCAAGCATCATCACCACCACCACCACCAGCAGTGGAGTCAGAGAGCTTGCCTCTAGAGTCCCAAGACCCTCTCCTCAGCAGCAGTCCTGGTAGGCCACAGGATGTGGCTTCGCCTCCTGCACTTGTGTCACGGCGAGCCAGGCGTAGAAGAGAAGGAGTTGGTTCTGCCACAAGGAGGCAGGTGGAGAGAGGAGTTTTTGACTACTTGTCCACTGTTGCCCATGATGATGGGGAGGAGGCATTTGGACGCAGTCTGGCTCGGTACCTCAGGGCCATTCCCCGTCAGCACAGACTGCGGATCAGAGCTGGGCTACAAATTGTGCTGGATGCAGGAACCCCACCAAATGATCCCAACAACGTACTAGATTTACTGGAAAGGTGGCAACATTCCAATGAAAATCTACTACGTTTGTTGGGAAGCCAGCAAGGGGAGTCTGCATCAGCCTCTGATCAGCCTCCTCCTCATCATCATGCTCCTCCCTCCACCTCCTCCTTGTGTACCACAGAGACCAACTCCTCCTCAAACTGAGTCCTATCAAAGTGGAACACAACAGGTACCACAGATGGGACAGAGTGGCCATTCTCAATATGCCCATTCGACCATACCCAATGTTCAATGCTGGCCACAACATGGGTATGGTCGACATGGGCATTTTGGGGGCTACAGTCTAAGTGGGCAGTCATATTATGACTACCCACAACAGTTCCCAACCTTCCCTTACCCAAACCCCCATCAAGAGCAAGCAAGAAGCAGCCAGCAAACTGCACATTCAGCCACCACTCATGGTGACACAGTGGCTGGAGACCAGTATAGCCAGCACTCACAAGCTGGCCCTCTACCTTCACCACCCCACACCTACCACCAGTTATAGGTGTAATGTATTTATTATGTTTTTCTTTAAGTTATTACGATTGTACTTTGTTTTACTCTGCCAATTTTGCAGCAAATATGTTCAAAAAAGCTTAGGACACATTAGTCCTTTTGCATTATGTTTCCAGCGACTAAACATGACATAATACATAAAAATAATGTTGAAGTCGCATTGATTGTATGTGATTATTTCAATACCTGATGGGCTGTGTAACTTAGACACAACATGAGACCAAAAACAACACAACATCTACAATTAGGTGAAGCAAAGTGTATTTATGACAGAGCAACATGGGCACACTACATCTGTAATAATGCCTCCTCTTGCCAGCCAGTAGCACCCTCAGGGGACACAAAATATTGAGTGAACACATCACGTACTTTTAGGCCTGAAGGTGGACGAAGGGGATGGATGGGTGGTGACATAGGCATACACACATTAACAGAGGCGATGTCACCCACATCATGTGAGGAGCATTCATGGATTCTACAAAAATTATGTAGGACCACACATGCTTTGAGGACCACATTAACATTGTCTTCATTGAGTTGAATTGCAGATTGAAGTACCCACCATTTAGAACAAAGAATTCCAAATGTGCACTCCACCAGCCGTCAAGCACATGACAGGCAACAATTAAATATTCTACGCCGATAGGTGAGATAGCGACGGGGATATGGCCTCATAACATTACGGGTTAATTGAAAGGCCTCATCCGCTACTATAACATAAGGCACACGTTCTGGAATAGAGTCTGTAAGTTGACTTGCTGGTGGTAGGTCCAGTTGGTTATTACGTATCCGCCTACCCATTATGGAAGTATTGAAGACTCTTGAGTCTCCAGTCCTTCCATAGGCCCCAATGTCTACAATTATAAACCTGTAGTTTGTGGCGACCAAGGCCAACAAAACTACGGAAAAATATTGTTTATAATTGAAGAATTGGGAGCCTGAGTTAGGAGGTTTACGAACACGTATGTGCTTGCCGTCCAGGGTTCCTATAAAGTGTGAAAACTGGCAATTTTCTGCAAAACCCTGTGCTATCCGCAACCAGTCCCTCATTTTTGGCTCAGGCATGACGTCTTGATGTAGTCTGCTCCAAATTTCCACACAAGTTGACCGAACAATGCCAGAAATTGTTGATCTCCCTATTAAGAACTCTAAGTGCAGAGCAGCGTAGGACAGGCCAGTAGAAAGGAACCTGTAACACACAAAGAACATGGAGAAATCAGCAACCAAAAACAACAAACACAGCATTCACAACACTTACAATGCATTAGTTTCTTAACACACATGCTGTAAATGATATTACAAGCCATGCCTTCTGTGGAATAGACCAAAGGCAATAATTTAGATAGGTAAGCTTGAGAAATACATACTCACATTATAATGTACAATAAGTGTGCTACAACACTTGCAAAGTGACTATGTCGAGGCAAACATCATCAACATATCGTTGACACACATACCTTATTGTTAGGAGAAGGCGTTCCTCTGCAGAAATTGCTTTTCTCATCCTGGTGTCCTGAAATGTGATCCCAGGGCGCACAATGTCAAGCAACGTATCAAAGGTATAGCTATGCTCATTCGACAATATTGGAAAAACTTATCGCCATGGCTACGCAGCGACAAATATAGGCGGTGAAAATGCCCTTTAGTTATCCTTCTTGTCAAAAGTGGATGTACCTGCGCCTTCTGGGATCTGCTATCACAGGATATGACTCCCCAAAACGTCGGGATATAACCCAATGGAACAGCACACGCTCAGTGGCAGTAAATCTGAGTGTGTCGCTCATGTTTGGATAAAGCAGCTAGAAAGCACTAAGCACAAGGAACAAAATGACACCAGTGCAAAGGTGGGAGGGTCACACCTGTAGCAGAGCACTTAAATATAGCTCTGCCTGATGATTTAAATGAGTATCAGGCCTCAAAACCGTTATTGGTCCTTTTTGGTGAGCTGTAACAAAAAAAACGGTGGTCGGATGGAAATCGGATGTTACGAGGTACGGACCATGCGACTAAATTGCATCTTTGAAGGAAAATCGGATGCCAGGCGGATGTCTGTTGATTACATTTTGGTCCGATAATCGACCGACTAAAACGGTCCGATTTTTTGTCGTTCTGTGTGACTCCGCCTTACATTACATAGTGATATCTATTGTAAATTCTACAATAGCTCAAAAAAGCGGACAGTATAGTCCTCCATACAGTATTATGGGCACCACATAGTGCGCAATACAGAATAATGAGCCCCATATATTGCTCTATACAGAATAATGAGACACATATATTTCTCCTTACAGAATGGGCTCCATATAATGCCCCATACAGAATAGGCCCCATATGTGCTCCATATGATGCTCCATAGATAAAGGGCCCTATATGATGCCCCATAAATAATGAACCCCATATGATGCTCTAGTATATGATGGGCCCAATATATGATGCTCCAGTGTATGATGAGCCCCATATTATTCTCCAAATATAATGGTCCCCATATATAATGGGCTCCATGTGATGCTCCACATATAATGTGCCCTATCCATATATATGCCCATATATATATGTGCCCCATATGATGCTCCAGTATAATGGAATGTTGGGCCCCATATGATGCTCCAGTGTATAATGGCCCTATATAATGCTAAAGTGTAGATAGGCCCCATTTATAATGCTCCAGTGTATGAATGGCCCCTATATAATGCTCCAGTGTATAATGGGCCCTACCTATGATGCTCAAGTGTATGATGGGCCCCATATATAATTCTCCAGTGTATAATGCTCCTCATATATTGCTCCAACCATTAAAAAAATGAAATACCTCTCCTCGTTGGGCACTGCTCTACTCTGGACTCCTCAGCGTCGCCATCTTCCAGCTCTCTGCACTGAGACTGTTCAGCCAGAGGGCTCACAGACGTGACGTCATCGCGCTCTCTGACCTGAATGTCACTGTCTGGAAACGCGGAATACGTCACAGCGGTGGAGCAGGGAGAGGTAAGTATCGCAAGTGCTGGTGCCCTGAGCAAGTAGGGGGGAGCAAACTTGTGGGCGCCGGGAACTGGCACAGGGCCCCTCATAGTACGCCGGTGTCTCTGACGGCAAGTGGGCCCCCCACCTGCTCAGGGCCCCGGCACTTGCCCGGGTGCGCCAGGTGCTGACGCCGGCCCTAGGGGGGCAGCCCAGTTAGGGAGGTGGAAAAACTGGCATATGTTGAGGTGTAGGCTGGACGTTCAGCAGCTGCAAATGGAGGAATTGGAGAAGTCGGAGGAAGAGGAGGACAAAGCAAGCCATTTTGCTGGCAACCTATGTGTCATCAGGGGAAGGTGGTACAAATTCCTTTGAAACCCAGGCATGGTTCATTTTAATGAAGCTGAGATCACCTACTTTTTGGGTCAACAGCCAAGTCTATCTTTCTGTCAGGATTGATCCAGCAGCACTGAAGACTCGTTCTGATAGCACACTACCAGCAGGGCAAGCGAGCTCCTGTAAGGCATATTGTGCTAATTCAGGCCAGGTGTCCAGTTTACAGGCCCAGTAGTCAAAGGGGAATGAACTGTGAGGGAGAACATCGGTAGGGGAGGAGAAGTAATTTTGAACCATAGTTGACAACTGCTGTCTCCTGTCTGTTGCAATTGATTCAGGATTACCAGTCGTGTGAGCGTTACTCGAGAAATCAGACTACAACATGGTCATGAAACCCCTGTCTCCAACGCCAATTCGCCTGTGTGCACCACGAACACCTCTTCCATTTGGCCTAGTACGGCTCGTGGTAGAACCTGCACCGCTGCTGTGTGCTGGGAATGCCTCTAACAAACGGTTTACCAGATTTGCTTGTTTGTTCGCCAATATTAGCTCTAGGTTATCCTCCCACAAATGCATTACAGCCTGTCTCTGTTCGCACAGCCTCTCAACCATGTGCATGGTGGAGTTCCACCTTGTTGCAACGTCTATGATTACATATCAAAAAACTGACCGGCACATCCAAACATAGATCCAGTGTGAACAGGTGCTAAACCTAGAGTCACCAACTCATGCACATACAAGAAAAAAGGTAGCACACTGTAGCGCTATAACTTGCAAACACGAAATATGAAAAATGAATTGCATCACTGCCTTAGAAATATGAAAAATTGAGAAGTCTTAGCATATAAGATGGCCAAATTATGTGTACCTGATAGCCACGTTAAGGCTCTTCTCGTATATCAGGTCCTAACTAATGCCAATCCTCGCTTAGAAAAGTCTGTCTGCATGGGAACATATGAATCCTCTCTTCAGACTTTTTTTCTTGAACGTCTATGATTAGGCGGTGCTTGGGAAGTGGAGCGATCGCTGCAGCCTCTGCATACGACTGGAGTCTACGGGCGAGCAACAGATGTGCGAGCACAGTCTTCGCACCTTATGGAGCAGGGCTGGTAACTCCGGATAATTATTTATGAAGCACTGCACCACCAGGTTCAAGGTGTGAGCCAGGCAAGGTATGTGTCTGAGTTTTGCCAGGGCTACCACAAAATTATGGCCGTTAGCACTGACTACCTTGCCTGGCTCAAGATGTAGACTGGCCAGCCATGACTCAGTTTCTCGCTTCAAGCAGTCGGCCAGTACCTCCACGGTGTGTCTGTTGTCACCCAAAGACATCATCTTTAAAACAGCCTGCTGATGCTTACCACTAGCTGTTGGATATTGGGACACCTCGTGTGCAACACTGGCAGCTGCGGATGGAGTGATCATGCGACTGCGCTCTGTCGACGAGCTTTTGCTTCTGGAAGAGGAGGAGGGTCGAATGTCTACAGCCAACTGTTGCCTATACCGTGGGCTATACAGCACTGTTCCACCGCCGCTGTCCCCTGTGGAGCCTGCATCCACCACATTAACCCAGTGCGCAGTGATGGACACGTAACGGTCCTTGCCATGCCTACTGGCCCATGAATCTGTTGTGAGGTGCACCTTTCCACTCACTGATTGTTTGAGTGCATGGACAGTGCGGTCTTTCACATGCAGGTGGAGGGCAGGGATGGCTTTTCTAGAAAAGAAGTGCCAACTGGGTAGGTCATAGCTTGGGACAGCATAGGCCATGAGCTTTCGGAACGCTGCGATTTCAACCAAACGGAAGGGCATCATCTCTAATGAGATAAGTTTGGCAATGTAGGCATTCAAAGTCAGTGAGGTTTTGAAGTCCATCCACGCTTGCAAGTGCATGGTATTTAAATGTCTAAGCATGCAACTGGTATTCAATTTTCGGAGATTTTTCCCTTAGCTAAAGGTCCTTCCGCACTTCTTACAGATATCCTTTGCCTCATCAATAGGATTTTGGTCAAAAAAGTGCCACGCTGCACTCTTCCTACTATGGGATAAATTTTCAGGGCTTGCACGCTGTGCTAATTTGACCGTCTGGCCAAACTGTCCTGCAACGCTTTTTGTTTTTTTAACAGTTTTTGGACTGCTACGGGCCTGCCAGAAAACCGCAGCTGCGATGTCGATGTCTGCTGCATATCCTCCTCCTCTTCTGAGCTATTGCCAGTTGCACCCTCTTCCCCAAATGGATGCCAATCCGGGTCAACAACTGGGTCATCCATCACCTCCTCTTCAATTTCATCTGCACATTCCTCTGTGTCACCGTGTAAGGTGTTAGAGTATGTGGGAAAGGGCACCTGAGTTTCATCAGGGTCAGATTCTGGCTCAGTAGACTGCGAGGACAATGCAGTGCTCTGGGTGAATGTACCAGCAGAAACATATAGCAGTGGCTGTGCATCAGTGTACTCCATGTCATATTCATCTTGGACTGGGGAATTTAGGATTTCACTTAATAACCCAGGCATGGTATGTGAAAAGAGCTCCAGGGAGTAATCTGAAGTGTGGCCTGCTGCATCCTTCACTTGTGGTGGGGGTGAAGGACACAAGGAAAGGTGTTGTTCCTGACCAGTAGCCTGCACTGACAACTCAGTGCTTGCAGTTTTTGAAACTTCAGAAGAGGAGGCGATAGAGCTGTAGGCTGTTTCAGCAATGTAAGCCAAAACCTGTTCTGTTGTGAATGGGTTTGAGATGAGTTCTGAGCAGAGGCTCCCTCTGGTGGTTACAAGCGGTGCTAGTGAAGATTGTGAGGACTGGGAATCAGGTGTTACTGACTGGTCTTATATAAGGGAGTCATTTTCCCATCAGGGTTGCCGGTGATCAATTGTTCTGGTCTGAATCCTTCTTTCCAGTTTCCCTTGTAGCCTGCTGTGTCGTGTCTGCTTCTCCTGCTAACAGATAAGTCTTTTTCTGCTTTTGTGTTTGTGCTTGATTTTTGCATTTTGTCCTGCACTTCTGTGGGGGCCTTCAGGGTCCCTCCGGGGGCTTCTGCCCTCTCAGTTTAGTTCAGCCACTGAGTTTTGTTCTTTGCTTTTTCCAGCTTTTTCAGTGGCTGCTGTTTTGATTTTGTTACACCAGAGAACTAATTTAGGTGGTAGAGGTCGTGTGATCTCAGGTGATTTTGAAATTAGTAGAGTTGGTGTTTTTCAGGGTTTTCTGGGATTGCAGTAAGTACCCTTCCTATCCTTTTCTATTTAGATAGTTTGGGCCCCAGCGTTTGCTCATACTATTTTCTTTCTGTGTCTGTATTTCCTCTTGTCTAACCGCCATTACATGTTTGGGGGCTTTCTATTATCTTTGGGGTTCTGCTCCGGGGCAGTTAGCTTTCCTATTTCTATCTTTAGGTGTAGTTAGTTTCTCAGGCTGTGACGAGGCGTCTAGGACCAACGTAGGAACGCTCCACGGCTGCCTCTAGTTGTGGTGGTTAGTCAGGGTACTGCAATCCCATAGATTCCAACTGCTCTGGTGTATTGCCTTTTTTTTCCTGCACTCCTCAGCTACCGAAACATAACAGTATCACCGGCCCAAAAATTGAAAATTGTATGGTACTCACAGAAGGGAAAAAATATTTGAAAGAAAAAAGGTTGTCAGAGTTGTCAGAGATATTTTTCTGTTTGTTGCATTTTTTTTTTTTCCCTCTGTATCTCTGGGTGCTGGGGAGGATCTTTTCTCCCAATGGAGTTTGCACAGTTGTCTGGCCGTGTGGATCAGCTTGCCACTGAGGTTCAGAGTATTGCTGCATATCTTGCTAGGTTGCCTGTTGTGGAACCTAGGATCCCCATGCCAGATTTGTTTTTAGGGGATCGAGCTAAGTTTCAGAATTTCAAAAATAATTGTAAATTGTTTTTTGCCTTAAAATCTAAGTCCTCAGGAAACGCAGCGCAGCAGGTTCAAATTATCATCTCTCTCCTGCGCGGCGATCCTCAGGATTGGGCTTTTTCCCTGATACCTGGGGATCCTGTTTTGAGTGATGTTGATGCGTTTTTTCAGGCTTTGGGGTTATTGTACGATGAGCCTAATGTCACTGATCAAGCTGAAAAAGCCTTGTTGGCATTAAATCAGGGGCTTGATGACGCTGAGTTATACTGTCAGAGATTCCGTAGGTGGGCAGTCCTGACCAAATGGAATGACGACGCTTTGGCGGCCCTTTTCCGGAAGGGTCTGTCAGATAATGTAAAGGATGTTATGGTGGGATTCCCTGTCCCCTCTGGTCTCAATGATTCTATGTCATTAGCGATTCAAATTGACAGACGTTTGCGTGAGCGGAGAAGTATGCGTGGAATGGTGTTGCCTTGTGAGCCAGCTTCTGAACCCATGCAGTGTGATAGAGTGGTGTCTGGGGCACAGCGTCATGAGTTTTGAAAGCGCAATGGGTTATGTTTCTACTGTGGTGATGCCTCTCATGCTATTTCAGTCTGCCCTAAGCGGGGAAGACGTTTTGCACGCTCAGTTGTCTTGGGTAGTGTTCAGACTAAGTTTTTATTAACTGTCACTCTGATATGCTCTCTGTCCTCATTTTCTGCTCAGACTTTCGTTGATTCTGGAGCAGCTATTAACCTGATGGATTATGATTTTGCTAAACGTTGTGGGTTTCCCTTGATACCCCTACAGAAGTCTATTCCCCTACTGGGGATCGATTCTACCCCTTTGGCTGAGAATAAACCCCAGTTTTCTACTCAGGTGATAATGAGGGTTGAACCTGATCACCAGGAGTGCTGCAAATTTTTGGTTCTATATAATCTGCATGACATTATCGTGCTGGGTTTCCCTTGGTTACAGTCTCATAATCCTGTTTTGGATTGGAAATCTGTGTCTGTAACCAGTTGGGGCTGCCAATGTGTTAATACCAACACTCCTGTTTTTTCTACCTCCCCCCAGGCTCAGGATGTTCCTGACTTTTTGTTTGATTTTTCTGATGTGTTTAGCGAAAGTAAATCTGCTTCCTTGCCTCCCCATAGGAGCTATGACTGCGCTATTGAATTAGTGCCGGGTAGTAAATTCCCTAAAGGTCGCCTTTTTAACTTGTCTGTACCTGAACATGACGCTATGCGGTCTTATATCAAGGAATCATTGGAGAAGGGTCATATCAGACCATCCTCTTCACCCTTAGGTGCCGGTTTTTTCTTTGTGGCCAAAAAGATGGTTCATTAAGGCCGTGTATTGATTATCGTCTCTTGAACAATATTACTGTGAAATATCAATACCCGTTACCCTTATTTCTGACCTGTTTTCCAGGGTGAAAAACGCTACTTGGTTTACCAAGCTTGACCTCAGGGGGGCGTATAACCTTATTCGCATTAAGCACGGGGATGAATGGAAGACGGCATTCAATACCCCTGAAGGGCATTTTGAGTACCTATGATGCCCTTTGGGCTCACTAATGCTCCTTCCGTCTTCCAGTCCTTCATGAATGACATTTTCAGGGATTTTGTGGACAAATTTCTGATTGTTTATTTGGATGATATCTTGATTTTTTCTAATGACTGGGACTCTCATGTGAAACATGTTCGAACTGTATTCCAGATTTTGAGAGAGAATGCTCTGTATGTGAAGGGATCAAAGTGTCTTTTTGGCGTACAGAGGATCTCATTTCTGGGATTCATTTTGTCCCCATCTGTTATTGAAATGGACCCGGTCAAGGTTCAGGCCATCTGTGATTGGGTCCAACCTACTTCATTAAAGGCTCTTCAGAGATTTTTGGGTTTTGCCAATTTTTATCGTAAATTTATTGGTAATTTCTCGGTTATTGTTAAACCATTAACTGATTTGACCAGAAAGGGTTCTGATGTGGTGAATTGGCCTCCTGAGGCAGTCTCTGCATTTCAGGAACTTAAGCAGAGATTCACTTCTGCTCCTGTTCTACGGCAGCCTGATGTTTCTCTGCCATTTCAGGTGGAGGTTGATGCCTCTGAAATTGGGGCAGGTGCCGTTTTGTCCCAAAAAGATCCAGAGACCTCTAAAAGTAACCCTTGTGCCTTTTTCTCTCGAAAATTTTCTCCTACTGAACGTAATTATGACGTGGGTAATCGGGAGTTATTGGCCATGAAGTGGGCTTTTTAAGAGTGGAGACATTGGCTGGAGGGAGCCAAACATCAGGTGGTGGTCCTTACGGACCATAAGAATCTGGTCTATCTGGAATCTGCCAAGCGACTCAATCCTAGACAGGCCAGGTGGGCCTTGTTTTTCACACGTTTTAATTTTGTGGTTTCCTTTCTTCCTGGCACTAAGAATGTTAAGGCGGATGCCCTCTCGAGGAGTTTCCTTGCGGACTCTCCTGAGTTATCTGATCCTTCTGTTATTTTGAAAGAGGGTGTAGTTCTTTCCGCCATCTCGCCCAATTTGAGACTTGCTCTGGAGGGGTGTCAGGAGGATAGGCCCGAGCGCTGCCCTGTTGGAAAATTGTTTGTCCCGGACCAATGGAAAAAGAGTGTGATGTCTGAGATTCATTGTTCCGCATTGGCTGGGCATCCCGGAATTTTTGGTACCAGAGACTTGGTTAGTCGGTCCTTTTGGTGGCCTACCTTGTCTCGTGATGTCAGGGAATTTGTGCAGTCCTGCGGGACTTGCTCTCGCTCCAAGCCTTGCTCTCGCTCTAGTGGTTTGTTGATGCCATTGCCTGTGCCCAAGAGACCATGGACCCATATCTCTATGGATTTCATTTCCGATCTTCCTGTTTCTCAGAGAATGACCACCATCTGGGTAATTTGTGATAGGTTTTCCAAAATGATACATCTTGTGCCATTACCTAAGTTGCCTTCCTCCTCTGAATTGGTGCGTTGTTCCTTCAGCACGTGGTTCGTTTACACGGCATTCCTGAGAACATTGTGTCTGACAGAGGAGTCCAGTTTGTTTCCAGATTTTGGAGGACTTTTTGTTCTAAACTGGGTGTTCAATTGTCTTTCTCCTCGGCATTTCATCCTCAGACCAATGGTCAAACTGAGAGAACAAACCAGACATTGGAGACTTATCTAAGATGCTTTGTGTCTGCTGATCAGGATGACTGGGTCTCTTTTTTGCCTTTGGCTGAGTTTGCTCTTAATAATAGGGCTAGCTCTGCCACTTTGATGTCTCCGTTTTTCTGTAATTCTGGGTTTCACCCTCGATTTTCTTCAGGACAGACGGAGGCTTCTGTCTGTCCAGGTGTTGACTCTGTTGTGGAGCGTATGCAACAGATTTGGGACCAGGTAGTGGAGAGGTTGTCCCTCTCTCGGGAGAGGGCCCGGCGGTTTGCTAACCGGCATAGGACTGATGGTCCTCGGTTTAAAGTGGGGGACTTGGTCTGGTTGTCCTCAAAGAATATTCCTATGAGAGTAGCATCTCCTAAATTTAAGCCTAGGTTCATTGGACCTTATAAGATCATGGAGATTATTAATCCTGTTTCTTTTCGTTTGCTTCTTCCAGGGACATTTAAGATCCATAACGTGTTCCACAAGTCCTTGTTGAAGAGGTTTGTTGAGCCAGTGGTTCCTGCTGCTGTGCCTCCTGACCCTGTTTTGGTTGAGGGCAATCTGGAGTATGTGGTTGAGAAAATATTGGATTCTCTTTTTTCTAGAGGAAACTCCAGTATTTGGTTAAATGGAGAGGTTATGGTCAGGAAGACAATTCTTGGGTGTTTGCTTCGGACATCCATGCTAGGAGACTTATCCGTGCGTATCATAGAACTCATCCTGACCGACCTGGTTGCACAAATGAGGGTTCGGTGACCCCTCCTCAAGGGGGGGTACTGTTGTGAATGGGTTTGAGATGAGTTCTGAGCAGAGGCTCCCCTGGTGGTTACAAGCGGTGCTAGTGAAGATTGTGAGGACTGGGAATCAGGTGTTACTGACTGGTCTTATATAAGGGAGTCATTTTCCCATCAGGGTTGCCGGTGATCAATTGTTCTGGTCTGAATCCTTCTTTCCAGTTTCCCTTGTAGCCTGCTGTGTCGTGTCTGCTTCTCCTGCTAACAGATAAGTCTTTTTCTGCTTTTGTGTTTGTGCTTGATTTTTGCATTTTGTCCTGCACTTCTGTGGGGGCCTTCAGGGTCCCTCCGGGGGCTTCTGCCCTCTCAGTTTAGTTCAGCCACTGAGTTTTGTTCTTTTGCTTTTTCCAGCTTTTTCAGTGGCTGCTGTTTTGATTTTGTTACACCAGAGAACTAATTTAGGTGGTAGAGGTCGTGTGATCTCAGGTGATTTTGAAATTAGTAGAGTTGGTGTTTTTCAGGGTTTTCTGGGATTGCAGTAAGTACCCTTCCTATCCTTTTCTATTTAGATAGTTTGGGCCCCAGCGTTTGCTCATACTATTTTCTTTCTGTGTCTGTATTTCCTCTTGTCTAACCGCCATTACATGTTTGGGGGCTTTCTATTATCTTTGGGGTTCTGCTCCGGGGCAGTTAGCTTTCCTATTTCTATCTTTAGGTGTAGTTAGTTTCTCAGGCTGTGATGAGGCGTCTAGGACCAACGTAGGAACGCTCCACGGCTGCCTCTAGTTGTGGTGGTTAGTCAGGGTACTGCAATCCCATAGATTCCAACTGCTCTGGTGTATTGCCTTTTTTTTCCTGCACTCCTCAGCTACCGAAACATAACACTGTTCCTGATGATCCAACTTTAAAAGCGGTTTACCTACTCCCAGAAAAGGGAGCCTTCCATGCCTTCTGGAGCCAGATGATGACGCAGGCTCAACACCTCCTGCCTTAGTTGCTATTGTGCTTTTGGCACTATCAGCAGATGCACCACCACCACCATTAGTACCAGCTGGCCTCCCCCGCCCACGTCCGCGGCCTCTTCCACCATACTTCCTCATGTTGGGAAAAAGTACCAAAAATACCAGCAGATATATGGTACTGTATGAGGAGCATACAGCTGTATATGGTGTAGGGGAAAATTTAATCTCTGTATATATTTTCGAGTCACACGCAGACGCTCACTCAGTATGAATTTGACCGTAATGCAAAGAGCAGATATACTGTACTGTATCAGAAGCGGACAGCTGTATATGGTGTAGGGTAAAATTGAAATCTCTGTATATATTTCCTGAGTCACACAGAGAGGCTCACTCAGTTTGGATTTGACCGTAATACAAAGAAGCAGATATACGGTGCTGTATAGAAGAGTACAGCTGTATACAGTGTAGGGTAAAACTGAAATCTCCTTATATTATTCCGGAGTCGCACGGAGACGCTCACTCAGTATGAATTTGACCGTAATTCAAAAAGCAGAAAAACGGTACTGTATCAGAAGCTTACAGCTGCATACAGTGTAGGGTAAAATTGAAATCTCCGTATTTATTTCCGGAGTCACACAGAGACGCTCTCTCAGTTTGGATTTGACCGTAATACAAAGAGCAGATATACGGTACTGCATCAGAAGCGGACAGTTGTATGCCGTGTAGGGGAAAATTTAAATCTCCGTATATATTTCCAGAGTCACACACAGATGCTCACTCAGTATGGATTTGACCGTAATACAAAGAGCAGAAAAACAGTACTGTATCAGAAGCTGACAGCTGTATACGGTGTAGGGGAAAATTTAAATCTCCGTATATATTTCCGGAGTCACACACATACGCTCACTCAGTATGGATTTGACCATAATATAAAGAGCAGAAAAACGGTACTGTATCAGAAGCTAAAGCTGTACACAGGGTAGGGGAAAATTTAAATCTCTGTATATATTTCCGGAGTCACTACACGGATGCTCAATTCAGTAATGGATTTTGCCGTAATACAAAGAGCAGAAAAACGGTACTGTATCAGAAGTGTAAAGCTGTATATGGTAGGGGAAAATTGAAATCTCCGTATATATTTCCGGAGTCACACACAGACGCTCACTCAGTATGGATTTGACCGTAATACAAAGAACAGAAACGGTACTGTATCAGAAGCGAAGCTGTATATGGTAGGAAAATTGAAATCTCCGTATATATTTCCTGAGTCACACAAGAGCCTCACTCAGTTGGATTTGACCGTAATACAAAGAACAGATATACGGTGCTGTATCAGAAGCGACAGCTTATAAGGTGTAGGGTAAAATGAAATCTCCTTATATTATTCCGTGAGTCGCACAGAGAGGCTCACTCAGTTGGATTTGACCGTAATACAAAAGCAGATAAACGGTCTGTATCAGAAGGTACAGCTGATAACAGTGTAGGGTAAAACTGAAATATCCTTATATTTTCCGGAGTCACACAGAGACGCTCACTAGTTTGGATTTGACCGTAATCAAAAAGCAGAAAATACGGTACTGCATCAGAAGCTACAGTGTATACCGTGTAGGGAAAATTAAATCTCCGTATTATATTTCCGGAGTCACACAAGACGCTCACTCAGTATGGATTGACCGTAATACAAAGAGCAGAATATACAGTACTGCATCAGAAGCGACAGCTTGTATACGGTGTAGGGGAAAATTTAAATCTCCGTATATATTTCCGGAGTCACACACATACGCTCACTCAGTATGGATTTGACCTAATACAAAGAGCAGAAAAACAGTACTGTATCAGAAGCTAAGCTGTACACGGGTAGGGGAAAATTTAAATCTCGTATATATTTCGGAGTCACACAATGCTCACTCAGTATCGGATTTGACCATAATTACAAAAGCAGAAAAACAGGTACTGTATCAGAAGCGTAAGCTGTAACCGGTAGGGGAAAATTAAATCTCCGTATATATTTCCGGAGTCACACACAGACGCTCACTCAGTAGGATTTGACCGTAATTCAAAGAGCAGAAAAACGGTACTGTTATCAGAAGCGTAAAGCTGTATATAGTAGGGGAAAATTAAATCTCCGTATATATTTCCGGAGTCACACACAGACGCTCACTCAGTATGGATTTGACCGTAATACAAGAGCAGAATAACGGTACTGTATCAGAAGCGACAGCTGTATATAGGGTAGGGAAAATTGTAAATCTCCGTATATATTTCCGGAGTCACACACAGATGCTCTCAGCTCAGTATGGATTTAGACCGAATGTAAAAGAGCAGAAAACGGTACTGCATCAGAATCACCAGTGTATATGTGATAGCGGAAAATTGTCAATCTCCGTATATATTTCGAAGTCACACACAGAAGCTCTCCTCAGTATGGTTTAGACCGTAATAAAAAGCAGAAAAAAGGATACTGTATCAGAAGATACCAGGTGTATATAGTATAGGGAAAATTTCAATCTCCTATATATTTCGAGTCACACACAGAAGTCGCTGTATATTGTCGACCGAGTCAAGCCGGTAACAAGATATGTTGAGAGCATACAGCTCGTATAAGTGTAGGGAAAAATTAACGTCCGGTAATTGTGCAGAAACAAAAAGATAAGTATTAGTACTGTGTCAAAAAGCAGACTGACACGCAGTGTAATGACAGCATACAGCTATAGGCAGCCTAAATAACCAACGGCTGTCTGCAACACAAGATAAATCCTGCCGTGTCACTGCACACATACTACAGCACAATATGGCTAATCAGCGCGCAAGCAACAGAAGAACTTACGCAAACTCTTTCCAGCCCTAACTCTCTCCCTATTGATAAACAGCATCAGCAACCTCTCCCTACTGTTAAGATCGGCAGAAGTAAAATGGAGGTTGGCGCTCAGGGCTTTTTATAGACACTATGACGCCCCCCTAAGCAAGCCAATCACTGCAATGCCCTTCTCTAAGACGCTGCTCATGTCATCTCGTTGCCCACAGTGTGCATTCTTGCTCATTGGCTGAAAAAAGGCACCTGAATGCATTATGGGGAAATCAACTTTGGCGCTCGTTTCGCAGAACGCATGGCTGACTGCACGCTATGGTCGTGTTTCGGTTAACAAAACCCGACTTTGGCGAAAGTCTGCGACTTTTGAATCTGACCGACCTATTTCGCTCAACTCTAATATTTACGTCACATGCTGTCCATTTCCTTATGATCCTCCTTGAGATGATTCTACTTCTTCATTGCAGTCCATCTGTGTTTAACTAAACTGATAGGATTGATTTGTAAAGGCACACACCTGTCTATATAAGACCTCAGAGCTTACAGTCCATGTCAGACCAAATGAGAATCATGAGTTCAAAGGAACTGGCCAAGGAGCTCAGAGGCAGTTTTATGGCAAGGCAAAGATCTGGCCAAGGTTACAAAAGAATTTCTGCAGTACTCAAGGTTCTTAAGAACATAGAGGCCTCCATAATCCTTAAATAGAAGAAGTTTGGGACCACCAGAAGTCTTCCTAGACCTGGCCGTCCAGCAAAACTGAGAAATCGTGGGAGAAGAGCCTTGGTGAGACAGGTAACGAAGAACCCCAAGATCACTGTGGCTGAGCTCCACAGCTGATGCAGTAGGGGATGGGAGAAAGTTCCACAAAGTCAACTATCACTGCAGCCCTCCACCAGTAGGGCCTTTAAGGCAAAGTGGCCCGATGGAAGCCTCTCCTCAGTGCCGAACATATGAAAGACCGCATAGAGTTTGCTAAATAAACGCATGAAGGACTCACAGACTATGAGAAATAAGATTCTATGGTCTGATGAGACAACGATAGAACTTTTTGGTGATAATTCTAAGCAGTGTGTGTGGAGAAAACAAGGCACTGCTCATCACCTGCCTAATACAATCCCAACAGCGAAACATGGTGGTGACAGCATTATGCTATGGGGTGTTTTTTCTGCTGCAGGGACAGGACGACTGGTTGCAATTGAAGTAAACATGAATGCAGCCAAGTACAGAGATATCTTGGATGAAAACCTCTTCCAGAGTGCTCTGGACCTAAGACTTGGCCGAAGGTTCACCTTCCAACAAGACAATGACCCTAAGCACAGAGCTAAAATAACAAAGGAATGACTTCAGAACAACTCTGTGACCATTCTTGACTGGCCCAGCCAAAGCCCTAACCTAAACTCAATTGATCATCTCTGGAGCGACCAGAAAATGGCTGTCCACCAACTTTCACCATCCAACCTAACGGAACTGGAGAAGATCTGCAAGGAAGAATGGCAGAGGATCCCCAAATCCAGGTGTGAAAAACTTGTTGCCTCATTCCCAAGAAGACTCATGGCTATGCTAGCTCAAAAGGTGCTTCTACACAATACTGAGCAAAGGATCTAAATTCTTATGACCATGTGATATTTCAGTTTTTCTTTTTTAATAAATTTGCAAAAATTTCTACATTTCTGTTTTTTTTCAGTCAAGATGGGGTGCAGAGTGTACATTAATGAGAAAAAAATGAACATTTTTGCATTTACCAAATGGCTGCAATGAAACAAAGAGTGAAAAATTTAAAGGAGTTCTGATTACTTTCCGAACCCACTATAATCACAGAATACTAGACATGTAATAAATTGGCATAAGCACAAAAAAAATCACAGTCAGTCAATTTCATAAAGCAAAACTTTTGTAGTGACTATACAGTATCAGCTTAAATTCAATTTTAAATACATTGTCAACTTTGTTCACGTATAGAATTTAGTCTAAGTCACCATACACAGTTCTATGAACATTAGGAGCAGTAGAAATTTCTATGGGCACTCATCCGATGAGTTATATATCAACATGGAAATAATTTGACAAAACCAAGTGGATTCTCTCTTGGACTTGTTAAAGAGAGATTCTCATGTTCTACAATTGCTTTAAATTGTTAAACAGCATGAAAATAAGCAAGTTTGCAATTGGCTTGCTTTTTCTATCTGCTGTCATTCTCCTGCAACAAGAAGTTTTATATTTATAGAGGGCAACTAAATTCCATGTAAACCGGCCTCTAGTGTCTGGCCAAGAGTATGGAGTAGTTATATTTCAGGAGATGGGTTAACTCTTAATATCCTGGTCACCTCTCTCCAGTCCACTTGTTTCTATACATCAATTATCTGCTCATCATCCTCCCCATCCCTCCTCTCCTTTACATTTTCTGAAGATATGCAGTTAAAATCGCCAGCCCACGGCTTTCAGATCTGTTCTCCTAATCACAGCTTTCTTATATCGCTATCTGGAGCTACATTATGTGCTGGTTCTATATGTAATTATAGTTACAAGAGTGTAGACTCCAAAGCAAAACACTATGAGCTGATTATGTTATAGCAGAACTTAAGCAGGGCTTCAAAATCCTAATAAAAATCCATCCTTTATGTAATCAACAGTTCTGGTGCAAAGTTCAGTACAAATAATCCAACAGCTTTCCCTAATACTGAATGTCCTAAAATATTCCTAAATTGATAACATGTTATCCATTATTTTATCCAGACATGTATTTACTGGAAATCATGGTGGCTATGTTGATAACACTGTATCCTTGTACTGCTGGGGTACTTGATTCATATCCCACTGAGGTCATCTCAAGGAGTTTGCATGTTTATGTGGATTTCTTTTGTGTGTTCTGCTTTCATCTCACACTACTGGTAAGTGATTTAGATTGTGATCGCCAATGAGGTTAGTAATGTTGATGTCTTTAAAGCGCTGTGGAAATTAATGACGCTAATAATTAATTAATGAGAAAATATAATAAATATCATCTCTAATTCATCAGTGAGAATAAGGGGAAATAATAAAGTTAACATAATTAGCTGTAGTTTTATCCTATGACAGGGGTGGACTGGGCAAGGTGGCAGTAGGGCGGGTCCACGAGTAGCAGTTACGGGCTGCCCAGCCGTCTGCCGCTTGAGTAGACAGCTGTTAGCTCTGTACTATAAATGTGTACCTTGTTCCTAGTATTGCAGACCCGTCCATACTATATGCTGTGTGGGTGAGTGTGTCTGCTGATCTTGAATCACCTGATCTTATGATTTTTTTAAAATATTTGTACAATTGTTTTTACTTTTTTATTTAGTCTCGCTATGGGGCTTTAGCTTTTATCTCTTTGATCATATTGCAATGTATTATACCTATCAGTGTTGCGCTGACAATAGTATGCTAATGAGTAAAAAGATGTTCTACTCCTCAGGTAGAGATTGATCTTGATTATTTTTGCAACCCTATGCTATTCAATTACCCTCCTATACATGTGACTCTTCCCATCTCATTTCTGAATTGAGACAGTAGCCGTAACCTGAATTTAAGTTCATTATATTCTAACATTAAACATAATTTGGGCTTAAAAGCCATTAAACGTTTTTTAGATCAGGCTAAATCTCTACACGAGGAGCAGGACATCTTTTTACTCAATAGCATATGATTTGCATTGGAACACTATCTTTTTCTTTTGAGGGTGTGACCTACTGGCAGCTGAGGGGCTGTGCGATGGTTACTCAATTTACGACTAGCTTTGCAAACCGTTTTATAGGGCCTTTTGAGTTCCACCACATTGATGGATTTCCCCATGCCACTGGATTACATCCTGTTCTACAAAAGATATATAAGTGATTTATTTTTTATTTGGACAGGAACACTTCATGAGGCAGCATCATTTGTACATTAACTTAATAATAATTTATTGGGGTTAGAGGTTTCTTTCTCCTTTTCCACTATGAAATTTGAATTTTTGGATTTGGTCATATACAAAGGAGAGCAGGGTGCTATTTACACATTTAAAAAATGATCATGTGAATAGTTACCTTGAGTTCTCGGGCGGACACTACTTTCTGAAATGTATCAGAAACATCTCCTAGGGCTAATACTTACGTAGTAGGAAAAACTGCACATTTGAAGGGATTTCTACAGGGAAGCTGCCGTTAAAAAAAAAAGTTTTAGGGAAAAGAAATATCTGAAAAAAATTCTTAAGGATAAAAAAATTATATTTAGACGGATTGCTTGAAGAGTTATGCAAGATATAATAATACAATTAGCATGTCAACCACAGAGGAAATGGAACTAAGCAAAAAAAAAATTAAGTATAATTTTATAACTACATGCAATCACTTGCACAACTATTTAAGAAATGTCTTGACAAAATTTTGGTCATTTATTACTAATGATCCTATCCTTTCAGGGAATATTATAGAAAAACCCAATAGCATCTTTCGTAGAAGCATGAATTTAAAAGATCATATTGCACCAAGCAGGATCAAATCGGCTACGTCTTTGATTTATCCTACATAAAATTCCATTACACAAACCCCTATGAAGGGATCTTATCGATCTATGGGCAACTGTGGAATGATGGTACAGGGTTGCACTGAATTTACATCCACAACTACAGAGGTAGTCTTCTGCATAAATAAATTTTTAAACTGCAACTCCAATTTTGTGGCTAATTTATTACAATAGGACTGCAACGTTTAATATGTCGGCCAGACGAACACAGTTTGTCAAGATTTTTCTTATTACAACACAAAAAAGATCCTACTTTTCTGAGACATAATTTTAGAACAAATAGCAGATAATATTTCCAATAGATTGTAGAGACTCATAAATACGGAGTGAGAAGTTCTCACGGTGATCTGCTGTGAAGTCAATAAGCATGAACTGCGGTGACCTTATCACTGCCTTTTTCCCATGGTGCTTAGGTCACCGCAGTTCAGCCCTGCTTGGAATGCAGCCTCACTGATTGGCTGTAATCTCGATGATGTCACCGCTGGTCAATGATGCTGCGCTCGCATCAGCTCATTCACCAGTGGTTCTCAGCCTGGACAGTCACATCTTGGCACTGTCCAGGTTGAAAATTATTTATCCTCCCAGACATGGATTACGGCGTGTGACAGAATGACAGAGAGGTGAGGGACTGTTTGTTTTTTATTTTGTTTTATTGCAGGAGACGAGGGATTCAGTGGAATTAGGCGTTGGTGAGTTTAAATGTGTTTGTTATTTTTAATAAAAATGGAAAAGTGTGTTTTGTTTCATTTCTAATAAAATACTTTATTCTGCCTGTGCTTTTATTTATCATATAACATAGGATTAGTAGTGGATAGGTGTATTATAATTGCCTTTCCATTACTAAGTCATTGGCTTGATATCACCTGACAATACAAAGGTGACCTCAATCCCACAAATATGAACCCCATTTGCCACTTCTGCAGACCAAAGGGAAGTACCGTGCAAAGTGCCAGAACAGGCGCATCTAATAGATGTGCCTTTTCTGGGGCGGTTGTGGGATGCTATTTTTAGGCTTCAATATCAATGACCCCTTACAAGCCTAAGAATACCAGCCCCCAGCTGTCAGCTTTAGCAAGGCTGGCTGTCAAAAATGGAGGGAACTCCAAGCAGTTTTTTTAATTATTTCTTTAAATAATTTAAAAAAACGTGGTGACCCCTCTATTCTTGATAACCAGCCGTGCTGAAGCTGACAGCTGGGGGTTGCAGCCCCCAGCTGTGAGTTTTGCCATACTGGTTATAGAAAATACAGAGGAACAACATGCCGGATTTTTTATTTATTTATTTATAGCGCAGATGAATACTCCCATCAGCCGCTCCTGCGGTCATTGCTATTAGTGGCTGCAGATGCAGGTTGATGGGAGTAATAGTGCCATCAGCCACCGACTGCTGTCACTGTTATCACTTTTTATCACTTGAGTATAACTCTCATCATTCTCCCCTGCTCGCTCATCCGAAGATCCAGAGGGTGCAGCTGCAGCCAGTGGAGAGCCCTTCCTTGCTAACACCAGTGTTGTGCCGGACGCTGCCCAACGAGTTCAGATGAGTGAATATACTCACCATTGCCACACTGGATTTTCCCATTGATCTGCACAAGGAGCGCTCCCCTCTCTGTCTTTTCACAATTATTTGGTTGCGATAATAAGTCAGCCATTTATGCCTGCTATTAGAGAGAAAGAACTTTCACGCGAATTTGAATATTTTCAGATTCGATTCACAAAAAAAGATAAACTTCCCCTGCACTATTTCCCATAAAGTCATTTTGTGTTACCACATGGGCCTCCATAAAATCCCTTGCAGCTAATGATATTTAGCGGATTATCATACCTGTTACAGTGGTGGTCAGTACCTGGGTTATCACAGTGCTTCACAGTTTGTATAGCACTGACGTTTTTCATCTCCAGAGTCACTGGGTAAGTCTCCCTCTCCTGTAGAGTGTAAGCTCTTCTGGTCAGCATGGTTCCGTCTCTTTCCTGGTCCTTGCATGCATTTTCCAAACAAATACAAGCTTTCCAGTATTGAAATTCATGCAAATTTATTTGCTATGAATCAAATTTTTGGGAAAATTAAGTGAAGTCGGTGCATTCGAAATTGAAAAGATCCAATCATTTCTACTCAATATTGGATCTTCAGATTTTGCAGTTTTAGAGCCTAAATTTGAATTACAGAGCAAAAATCAAGTTTACATTCATGAATAAGTTTATCCACTAACAGGGGCTTCCATAAGATCAAAAAGTCCCATAGAAAAAGTCCTAATGGGCAAGCACCCTCCTAGGTAAAAATATCTGGGGTAGGAATGTCATAGTGAAATTGAGCAGTCACAGAAATTCATACCTTCCATCTTTTACAGAAATGCAGAATAACAAGTATAGCAGCTCATGCACAATAATTGTGACACTATAAAAGCTTCTGTGTATTTTCATCCATTACCAAAATCCTTACATGGTTCCCATGGAATATGATGTACTCAAACAATGCTTCCGCCTCATTCACCGTAATACCATCATAAAGAATTCTCTGACAAAATTTCAACAAAATAAACCCCACAAGAATAGTATGATGTGTTTTGTAGCCCATTCCAGCTTTCTTCAGGTCTATGATCTCGTCCCTGACATCTTTAGAAAGCTCTTTGGGCTTGCCCATGTTGTAGAGGTTAGAGTCTGACTGATTAGCTGAGTCTTTGGACAGGAGTCTTTTATAAAGGTGACTATGTAAGACATCTGTCTGTAATGCAGGAAACGAGTTTATTAGGAGCGTCTAACTGGTCTGTAGGACCCTGAACTCTTAATGGTTGGTAGAGGATCAAATACAAATTTCTCAATGCAAAATTCAAATAAATTTATATAAGTTATACAATGTGATTTTCTGGATTTTATTTTTGATATTCTATTTCTCAATGTTTAAATTAATCTACCCTTAAAATTATAGACTGTTCAAGTCTTTGTCTTTGTGGGTAAACATACAAAATCAGCAAAGGATCACAAAATCTCCCACCACTCCAGCGTTTTTTTTTTTATTTTCCATCTCTGGAGTAGTGGAACTAATCTATGTTCTCTGACCCTAGTAATATTCTCACCAGCCACAGTATTCAAGTTTCTTGGCGCTGCTCCGGTCCAGCACCTCCATCTTGTGAAATTAGCTTCTATCTAGCCGGAGGTCAGAGGTAACGGTCACCAGCTCTCAACATATGAAGATGGTGGCTGGTGAGTATAATACTAGGGGTGGGGAACTTAGATTTTGACAAAAATTTGATAGTAAAATAAAAAACGCTCGAGTGGTACTTTAATCGTTGTATCAGTGACCTAAAGAGTAGGATTGAGAGTAAGTCAGACTTTAGTGGAGTGGTCGCTTGCGGAGCGTAACGAGCGGGTAGTCTAGTAATGGCAAATAAATAAGGAATAAATAAGGCTGAAAACTTTTCTCACAACAAATGGCATTGTGGGTTATAAATGATCTAGCGATATAGAATGTCGAACTTTTGGAGAAAGATTGGACTTGATGGACCTGTGTTTTTTTTCAAGATTTGTAGCTATAAAATTGATGAATGATCATCTACATTAAAAGTAAAAACATATTCCTTATCAATGATTTTGCTCAAAGTGCTGGGTTTTAACAAATGTAGAAAAGTATTGAACAAATGCAGCGTTTTCTGGAGAATAATAACAAAATTTGAAATGAATCTGTTGTTTTTCATTTATGCGACTCATGTAGCTCAGGGGGATTTTCTTCAATCATTGCGAATCCTATTGTATGATAGCAAGACGATTCAATGTTATTATTTCACATCGACTGTCCTAATCATTACTTAATGATTTGGACTTTCCTATTCTAGATTTTTGCTACAGGTTAAGGCAAGAGGAACAAAAATGATGGAGATCTCAATATTCCCGGCTATTTCTCCTGCTTGTACTCGTGGACATTTTCCATCTATATTTTAATCTTAAGTAAAAATATAAATGGAAAGGAAATACTACATGTATGTAATGTATGTCATGCAGGCAATGAACACGAATAATCTAAAGGCCTATGTCAGTGAAACCTCTCACTGGATCTGAGACAGGCCTTATTTTCTGGTTATAGCTGCTAGCAACCTTTTACTTATTAAACAAATTGCACTTTTCAAAGCAAAATGAATTTATAAAGTGGTTAAGGTGGTAGAGGTCGTGTGATCTCAGGTGATTTTGAAATTAGTAGAGTTGGTGTTTTTCAGGGTTTTCTGGGATTGCAGTAAGTACCCTTCCTATCCTTTTCTATTTAGATAGTTTGGGCCCCAGCGTTTGCTCATACTATTTTCTTTCTGTGTCTGTATTTCCTCTTGTCTAACCGCCATTACATGTTTGGGGGCTTTCTATTATCTTTGGGGTTCTGCTCCGGGGCAGTTAGCTTTCCTATTTCTATCTTTAGGTGTAGTTAGTTTCTCAGGCTGTGACGAGGCGTCTAGGACCAACGTAGGAACGCTCCACGGCTGCCTCTAGTTGTGGTGGTTAGTCAGGGTACTGCAATCCCATAGATTCCAACTGCTCTGGTGTATTGCCTTTTTTTTCCTGCACTCCTCAGCTACCGAAACATAACACTGTTCCTGATGATCCAAGTTTAAAAGCGGTTTACCTACTCCCAGAAAAGGGAGCCTTCCATGCCTTCTGGAGCCAGATGATGACGCAGGCTCAACACCTCCTGCCTTAGTTGCTATTGTGCTTTTGGCACTATCAGCAGATGCACCACCACCACCATTAGTACCAGCTGGCCTCCCCCGCCCACGTCCGCGGCCTCTTCCACCATACTTCCTCATGTATGGGAAAAAGTACCAAAAATACCAGCAGATATATGGTACTGTATGAGGAGCATACAGCTGTATATGGTGTAGGGGAAAATTTCAATCTCAGTATATATTTTCGGAGTCACACGCAGACGCTCACTCAGTATGAATTTGACCGTAATGCAAAGAGCAGATATACTGTACTGTATCAGAAGCGGACAGCTGTATATGGTGTAGGGTAAAATTGAAATCTCTGTATATATTTCCTGAGTCACACAGAGAGGCTCACTCAGTTTGGATTTGACCGTAATACAAAGAGCAGATATACGGTGCTGTATCAGAAGAGTACAGCTGTATACAGTGTAGGGTAAAACTGAAATCTCCTTATATTATTCCGGAGTCGCACGGAGACGCTCACTCAGTATGAATTTGACCGTAATTCAAAAAGCAGAAAAACGGTACTGTATCAGAAGCTTACAGCTGCATACAGTGTAGGGTAAAATTGAAATCTCCGTATTTATTTCCGGAGTCACACAGAGACGCTCTCTCAGTTTGGATTTGACCGTAATACAAAGAGCAGATATACGGTACTGCATCAGAAGCAGACAGTTGTATGCCGTGTAGGGGAAAATTTAAATCTCCGTATATATTTCCGGAGTCACACACAGATGCTCACTCAGTATGGATTTGACCGTAATACAAAGAGCAGAAAAACAGTACTGTATCAGAAGCTGACAGCTGTATACGGTGTAGGGGAAAATTTAAATCTCCGTATATATTTCCGGAGTCACACACATACGCTCACTCAGTATGGATTTGACCATAATATAAAGAGCAGAAAAACGGTACTGTATCAGAAGCGTAAAGCTGTACACAGGGTAGGGGAAAATTTAAATCTCTGTATATATTTCCGGAGTCACACACGGATGCTCATTCAGTATGGATTTGCCCGTAATACAAAGAGCAGATATACTGTACTGTCTCAGGAGTGTACAGCTGTATACAGTGTAGGGGAAAATTGAAATCTCAGTATATATTTCCGGAGTCACACAGATGCTCACTCAGTACGGATTTGACCGTAATTCAAAAAGCAGAAAAACAGTACTGTTTCAGAAGCGTACAGCTGTATACCGTGTAGGGAAAATTGAAATCTCCGTATATATTTCCGGAGTCACACACAGACGCTCACTCAGTATGGATTTGACCGTAATACTAAGAGCAGAAAACTGGTACTGTATCAGAAGCGTAAAGCTGTATATAGAGTAGGGAAAAATTTAAATCTCCGTATATATTTCCGGAGTCACACACAGACGCTCACTCAGTATGGATTTGACCGTAATACAAAGAACAGATATACGGTACTGTATCAGAAGCGGACAGCTGTATATGGTGTAGGGTAAAATTGTAAATCTCCGTATATATTTCCTGAGTCACACAGAGAGGCTCACTCAGTTTGGATTTGACCGTAATACAAAGAGCAGATATACGGTGCTGTATCAGAAGAGTACAGCTATATACAGTGTAGGGTAAAACTGAAATCTCCTTATATTATTCCGGAGTCGCACGGAGACGCTCACTCAGTATGAATTTGACCGTAATTCAAAAAGCAGAAAAACGGTACTGTATCAGAAGCTTACAGCTGCATACAGTGTAGGGTAAAATTGAAATCTCCGTATTTATTTCCGGAGTCACACAGAGACGCTCTCTTAGTTTGGATTTGACCGTAATACAAAGAGCAGATATACGGTACTGCATCAGAAGCGGACAGTTGTATGCCGTGTAGGGGAAAATTTAAATCTCCGTATATATTTCCGGAGTCACACACAGACGCTCACTCAGTATGGATTTGACCGTAATACAAAGAGCAGAAAAACAGTACTGTATCAGAAGCTGACAGCTGTATACGGTGTAGGGAAAATTTAAATCTCCGTATATATTTCCGGAGTCACACACATACGCTCACTCAGTATGGATTTGACCATAATACAAAGAGCAGAAAAACGGTACTGTATCAGAAGCGTAAAGCTGTACACAGGGTAGGGGAAAATTTAAATCTCTGTATATATTTCTGGAGTCACACAGATGCTCACTCAGTACGGATTTGACCGTAATTCAAAAAGCAGAAAAACAGTACTGTTTCAGAAGCGTACAGCTGTATACCGTGTAGGGGAAAATTGAAATCTCCGTATATATTTCCGGAGTCACACACAGACGCTCACTCAGTATGGATTTGACCGTAATACTAAGAGCAGAAAAACGGTACTGTATCAGAAGCGTAAAGCTGTATATAGAGTAGGGGAAAATTTAAATCTCCGTATATATTTCCGGAGTCACACACAGACGCTCACTCAGTATGGATTTGACCGTAATACAAAGAGCAGATATACGGTACTGTATCAGAAGCGGACAGCTGTATATGGTGTAGGGTAAAATTGTAAATCTCCGTATATATTTCCGGAGTCACACACAGATGCTCTCAAGCTCAGTATGGTTAGACTAGAATGTAAAAAGCAGAAAAAGGGTACTGCATCAGAAGATACCAGGTGTGTATAGTATAGCGGAAAATTTCAATCTCCGTATATATTTCAGAAGTCACACACAGAAGCTCTCTCAGTATGGATTTGACCGTAATACAAAAGGCAGAAAAAAGATACTGTATCAGAAGATACCAGGTGTATATAGTGTAGGGGAAAATTTCAATCTCCTTATATATTTCCGGAGTCACACACAGATAGTCAGCATGTATTTGTCCGTGAGGCCAGCCGGTACACGGTAGTGTGTGAGGAGCATACAGCTCTATACGGTGTGGGAAAAAATGAACGGTCGGTAAGTGTGCAGAAAAAAAGAATAAAAGTATTAGTACTGTGTAAAAAGCAGACTGCACAGCAGTGTACATACAGCAATACAGCTATCAGGCAGCCTAATAACCAGCGCTGCTGCACACAAGAAAATCCTCCCCTGTCACTGCACACTAACTGTACAGCACAATTGCTATCAGCGCAAGCACAGAAGAACTTCTCTTTCCAGCCCTAACTCTCTCCCTATTGATAAACAGCATCAGCAACCTCTCCCTACTGTTAAGATCGGCAGAAGTAAAATGGAGGTTGGCGCTCAGGGCTTTTTATAGACACTATGACGCCCCCCTAAGCAAGCCAATCACTGCAATGCCCTTCTCTAAGACGCTGCTCATGTCATCTCGTTGCCCACAGTGTGCATTCTTGCTCATTGGCTGAAAAAAGGCACCTGAATGCATTATGGGGAAATCAACTTTGGCGCTCGTTTCGCAGAACGCATGGCTGACTGCACGCTATGGTCGTGTTTCGGTTACAAAAACCCGACTTTGGCGAAAGTCTGCGACTTTTGAATCTGACCGACCTATTTCGCTCAACTCTAATATTTACGTCACATGCTGTCCATATCCTTATGATCCTCCTTGAGATGATTCTACTTCTTCATTGCAGTCCATCTGTGTTTAACTAAACTGATAGGACTTGATTTGTAAAGGCACACACCTGTCTATATAAGACCTCAGAGCTTACAGTCCATGTCAGACCAAATGAGAATCATGAGTTCAAAGGAACTGGCCAAGGAGCTCAGAGGCAGTTTTATGGCAAGGCAAAGATCTGGCCAAGGTTACAAAAGAATTTCTGCAGTACTCAAGGTTCTTAAGAACATAGAGGCCTCCATAATCCTTAAATAGAAGAAGTTTGGGACCACCAGAAGTCTTCCTAGACCTGGCCGTCCAGCAAAACTGAGAAATCGTGGGAGAAGAGCCTTGGTGAGACAGGTAACGAAGAACCCCAAGATCACTGTGGCTGAGCTCCACAGCTGATGCAGTAGGGGGATGGGAGAAAGTTCCACAAAGTCAACTATCACTGCAGCCCTCCACCAGTAGGGCCTTTAAGGCAAAGTGGCCCGATGGAAGCCTCTCCTCAGTGCCGAACATATGAAAGACCGCATAGAGTTTGCTAAATAAACGCATGAAGGACTCACAGACTATGAGAAATAAGATTCTATGGTCTGATGAGACAACGAATAGAACTTTTTGGTGATAATTCTAAGCAGTGTGTGTGGAGAAAACAAGGCACTGCTCATCACCTGCCTAATACAATCCCAACAGCGAAACATGGTGGTGACAGCATTATGCTATGGGGGTGTTTTTCTGCTGCAGGGACAGGACGACTGGTTGCAATTGAAGTAAACATGAATGCAGCCAAGTACAGAGATATCTTGGATGAAAACCTCTTACAGAGTGCTCTGGACCTAAGACTTGGCCAGAAGGTTTACCTTCCAACAAGACAATGACCCTAAGCACAGAGCTAAAATAACAAAGGAATGACTTCAGAACAACTCTGTGACCATTCTTGACTGGCCCAGCCAAAGCCCTAACCTAAACTCAATTGATCATCTCTGGAGCGACCAGAAAATGGCTGTCCACCAACTTTCACCATCCAACCTGACGGAACTGGAGAAGATCTGCAAGGAAGAATGGCAGAGGATCCCCAAATCCAGGTGTGAAAAACTTGTTGCCTCATTCCCAAGAAGACTCATGGCTATGCTAGCTCAAAAGGTGCTTCTACACAATACTGAGCAAAGGGTCTAAATTCTTATGACCATGTGATATTTCAGTTTTTCTTTTTTAATAAATTTGCAAAAATTTCTACATTTCTGTTTTTTTTCAGTCAAGATGGGGTGCAGAGTGTACATTAATGAGAAAAAAATGAACATTTTTGCATTTACCAAATGGCTGTAATGAAACAAAGAGTGAAAAATTTAAAGGAGTTCTGATTACTTTCCGAACCCACTATAATCACAGAATACTAGACGTAATAAATTGGCATAAGCACAAAAAAAATCACAGTCAGTCAATTTCATAAAGCAAAACTTTTGTAGTGACTATACAGTATCAGCTTAAATTCAATTTTAAATACATTGTCAACTTTGTTCACGTATAGAATTTAGTCTAAGTCACCATACACAGTTCTATGAACATTAGGAGCAGTAGAAATTTCTATGGGCACTCATCCGATGAGTTATATATCAACATGGAAATAATTTGACAAAACCAAGTGGATTCTCTCTTGGACTTGTTAAAGAGAGATTCTCATGTTCTACAATTGCTTTAAATTGTTAAACAGCATGAAAATAAGCAAGTTTGCAATTGGCTTGCTTTTTCTATCTGCTGTCATTCTCCTGCAACAAGAAGTTTTATATTTTATAGAGGGCAACTAAATTCCATGTAAACCGGCCTCTAGTGTCTGGCCAAGAGTATGGAGTAGTTATATTTCAGGAGATGGGTTAACTCTTAATATCCTGGTCACCTCTCTCCAGTCCACTTGTTTCTATACATCAATTATCTGCTCATCATCCTCCCCATCCCTCCTCTCCTTTACATTTTCTGAAGATATGCAGTTAAAATCGCCAGCCCACGGCTTTCAGATCTGTTCTCCTAATCACAGCTTTCTTATATCGCTATCTGGAGCTACATTATGTGCTGGTTCTATATGTAATTATAGTTACAAGAGTGTAGACTCCAAAGCAAAACACTATGAGCTGATTATGTTATAGCAGAACTTAAGCAGGGCTTCAAAATCCTAATAAAAATCCATCCTTTATGTAATCAACAGTTCTGGTGCAAAGTTCAGTACAAATAATCCAACAGCTTTCCCTAATACTGAATGTCCTAAAATATTCCTAAATTGATAACATGTTATCCATTATTTTATCCAGACATGTATTTACTGGAAATCATGGTGGCTATGTTGATAACACTGTATCCTTGTACTGCTGGGGTACTTGATTCATATCCCACTGAGGACATCTCAAGGAGTTTGCATGTTTATGTGGATTTCTTTTGTGTGTTCTGCTTTCATCTCACACTACTGGTAAGTGATTTAGATTGTGATCGCCAATGAGGTTTGTTAATGTTGATGTCTTTAAAGCGCTGTGGAAATTAATGACGCTAATAATTAATTAATGAGAAAATATAATAAATATCATCTCTAATTCATCAGTGAGAATAAGGGGAAATAATAAAGTTAACATAATTAGCTGTAGTTTTATCCTATGACAGGGGTGGACTGGGCAAGGTGGCAGTAGGGCGGGTCCACGAGTAGCAGTTACGGGCTGCCCAGCCGTCTGCCGCTTGAGTAGACAGCTGTTAGCTCTGTACTATAAATGTGTACCTTGTTCCTAGTATTGCAGACCCGTCCATACTATATGCTGTGTGGGTGAGTGTGTCTGCTGATCTTGAATCACCTGATCTTATGATTTTTTTTAAAATATTTGTACAATTGTTTTTACTTTTTTATTTAGTCTCGCTATGGGGCTTTAGCTTTTATCTCTTTGATCATATTGCAATGTATTATACCTATCAGTGTTGCGCTGACAATAGTATGCTAATGAGTAAAAAGATGTTCTACTCCTCAGGTAGAGATTGATCTTGATTATTTTTGCAACCCTATGCTATTCAATTACCCTCCTATACATGTGACTCTTCCCATCTCATTTCTGAATTGAGACAGTAGCCGTAACCTGAATTTAAGTTCATTATATTCTAACATTAAACATAATTTGGGCTTAAAAGCCATTAAACGTTTTTTAGATCAGGCTAAATCTCTACACGAGGAGCAGGACATCTTTTTACTCAATAGCATATGATTTGCATTGGAACACTATCTTTTTCTTTTGAGGGTGTAACCTACTGGCAGCTGAGGGGCTGTGCGATGGTTACTCAATTTACGACTAGCTTTGCAAACCGTTTTATAGGGCCTTTTGAATTCCACCACTTTGATGGATTTCCCCATGCCACTGGATTACATCCTGTTCTACAAAAGATATATAAGTGATTTATTTTTTTTTGGACAGGAACACTTCATGAGGCAGCATCATTTGTACATTAACTTAATAATTTATTGGGGTTAGAGGTTTCTTTCTCCTTTTCCACTATGAAATTTGAATTTTTGGATTTGGTCATATACAAAGGAGAGCAGGGTGCTATTTACACATTTAAAAAATGATCATGTGAATAGTTACCTTGAGTTCTCGGGCGGACACTACTTTCTGAAATGTATCAGAAACATCTCCTAGGGCTAATACTTACGTAGTAGGAAAAACTGCACATTTGAAGGGGATTTCTACAGGGAAGCTGCCGTTAAAAAAAAAAAGTTTTAGGGAAAAGAAATATCTGAAAAAAATTCTTAAGGATAAAAAAATTATATTAGACGGATTGCTTGAAGAGTTATGCAAGATATAATAATACAATTAGCATGTCAACCACAGAGGAAATGGAACTAAGCAAAAAAAAATTAAGTATAATTTTATAACTACATGCAATCACTTGCACAACTATTTAAGAAATGTCTTGACAAAATTTTGGTCATTTATTACTAATGATCCTATCCTTTCAGGGAATATTATAGAAAAACCCAATAGCATCTTTCGTAGAAGCATGAATTTAAAAGATCATATTGCACCAAGCAGGATCAAATCGGCTACGTCTTTGATTTATCCTACATAAAATTCCATTACACAAACCCCTATGAAGGGATCTTATCGATCTATGGGCAACTGTGGAATGATGGTACAGGGTTGCACTGAATTTACATCCACAACTACAGAGGTAGTCTTCTGCATAAATAAATTTTTAAACTGCAACTCCAATTTTGTGGCTAATTTATTACAATAGGACTGCAACGTTTAATATGTCGGCCAGACGAACACAGTTTGTCAAGATTTTTCTTATTACAACACAAAAAAGATCCTACTTTTCTGAGACTTATAATTTTAGAACAAATAGCAGATAATATTATTATTATTATTATTATTATTATACATTTATATAGCGCCATTTATTCCATGGCGCTTTACATATGAAAAGGGAAAAATATAGACAGATACAATAAACATGTGCTAGACAAGGGACACACAAGTACAGAAGGAGAGAGGACCCTGCCCGCGAGGGCTCACAGTCTACAGGGATGGGTGAGAATACACTAGGAGAGGGTAGAGCTGGTCGTGCGATGGTTCAGTAGACTGAGGATCATTGCAGGTTGTAGGCTTGTCGGAACAGGTGGGTCTTCAGGTTTTTCTTGAAGGTCTCCGTTGTTGGTGAAAGTCTGATGTTTTGCGGCAGGGAGTTCCAGAGTATGGGGAAGCCCGGGAGAAGTCTTGTATGCGGTTGTGGGAAGAAGAGATGAGGGGGAGTCGAGAAGGAGATCTTGAGAGGATCGAAGGTTGCGTGTAGGTAGGTAGCGGGAGACCATGTCACAGATGTATGGAGGAGAAAGGTTGTGGATGGCTTTGTATGCCATGGTTAAGGTTTTGAACTGGAGCCTCTGGGCAATAGGAAGCCAGTGAAGGGCCTGGCATAGTGGGGAGGCTGGGGAATAGCGGGAAGACAGGTGGATTAGTCGTGCAGCAGAGTGTAGGATGGACTGGAGTGGTGCCAGAGTGCTAGAGGGGAGGCCAGACAGTAGGAGGTTGCAGTAGTCGAGGCGGGAGATGATAAGGGCGTGCACTAGTGTTTTTGTGGTTTCATGGTTGAGGAATGAGCGTATCCGGGAAATATTTTTGAGTTTGAGGCGGCAGGAGGTGGCGAGGGCTTGGATATGTGGTTTGAAAGAGAGGGCAGAGTCGATGATCACCCCAAGGCACCGAGCATGTGGGACTGGGGAAAGCGAGCAGCCATTGACATTGATGGATAGGCCTGGTGGAGGGGTAGAATGAGGTGGGGGAAAGATGATGAATTCTGTTTTGTCCATGTTCAGTTTGAGAAAGCGAGCAGAAAAGAAGGCTGAGATAGCAGACAGACACTGTGGGATTTTGGTCAGTAGGGAGGTGAGGTCAGGTCCAGATAGGTAGATCTGCGTGTCATCGGCATAGAGGTGATACTGCAAGCCATGGGATTGTATGAGCTGTCCCAGGCCGAAGGTGTAGATGGAGAAGAGTAGGGGTCCTAGGACTGAGCCTTGGGGAACACCGACAGACAGGGGGCGAGGTGAGGAGGTGGTGTGTGAGAGGGAGACACTAAAAGTTCGGTCTGTTAGGTATGATGAGATCCAGGATAGGGCCAAGTCTGTGATGCCAAGAGATGAGAGAATCTGTAGGAGGAGGGAATGGTCTACGGTGTCAAAGGCAGAAGATAGGTCCAGGAGAAGGAGGACAGAGTAGTGTCGCTTGCTCTTGGCGGTTAGTAGGTCGTTGGTGACTTTAGTTAGGGCAGTTTCAGTTGAGTGATGCGGTCGAAAGCCTGATTGTAACCGGTCAAAGAGGGAGCAGGAGGAAAGGTGGGAGGACAGTTCAAGATATACATGCTGTTCCAGTAGTTTTGAGGCGAAGGGGAGAAGAGATATCGGGCGATAACTAGACGCTGAGGATGGGTCGAGGGAGGGCTTTTTGAGGATCGGGGTGATTGAGGCATGTTTGAAGGATGAAGGAAAGACACCATTTGTAAGTGAAAGGTTGAAGAGGTGTGTGAGAGTAGGGATGAAGACTGTGGCAAGGTTAGGGATGAGGTGGGACGGGAGTGGGTCAAGCGCGCAAGTGGTGAGGTGTGATCTTGACAGGAGAGTGGAGAGCTGATCTTCTGTCATGGTGGTGAAGCTGGTTTTGGAAGAACAGGGCTGAGTGGCTAAGAGGGGCATTGGGGCTGCGGGCCAAAGCCTTCTCTGATAGTATCAATCTTTTGCTTAAAGAAGGAGGCAAAGTCTTCGGCAGAAATGAGAGGAGAGGGAGGAGGTGCTGTGGGATGGAGTAGAGAATTGAAAGTGTTGAAGAGCTGTTTAGGGTTGTGAGACAGGGAGGATATGAGAGATGCAAAGTAAGTTTGTTTTGCGGCAGAGAGCGTGGACTTGAAGCTGGCAAGGGACTGCTTGTATGCGTTGAAGTGCTCGATGGAGTGGGTTCTCTTCCATCTCCGCTCGGTAACCCTGGAAGCCCGTCTCAGTTCTTTGGTCAGGCTGGTCAGCCATGGCTGCCTGTTGATTGTACGAGTTTTGCTCTGCATGAGGGGGGCGGCCGAATCAAGTGTGGTTTTTATTGTGGTGTTATAAAATGTGGCAGCAGCATCTGTGTCATTAAGTGAGGCTATGTCTGTGAGAGGGAGGAGGGACTCAGAGAGCGATTGTAAATTGAGGTGTTTGAGATTTCTGCGAGGGTGGGTGAGTTTGTGGAGTGGGGGATGCGTACTAACAGAGGAGAGGGAAGAGAATGTCAGTAGGTTGTGGTCAGACAGGGGGAGTGGGGAGTTAGTGAGATTAGTGAGGGAACAGAGACGGGTGAAGATAAGGTCCAGCGTGTGACCGCCTTTGTGAGTGGCCACAGAGGACCATTGAGTGAGGCCAAGGGAAGCTGTGAGCGAAAGAAGTTTAGAGGTTGCCGGGGTGGAAGTGTCAATGGGGATGTTGAAGTCGCCCATAATGATGGTGGGGATGTCAGCAGAGAGGAAATGGAGTAGCCAGGTGGTGAAGTGGTCGAGAAAGGTGGAGATGGCTAGTTCCGGGGGGCGGTAGATGACAGCCAGCTGGAGGTTGGAGGGGGAATAGATGCGGACGGAGTGCACTTCGAACGAGGGAATAGCAGCGGAGGGTGGAATTTGAATAGGGGTAAAGGAGCAGGTATCAGACAGGAGTAAGCCAACTCCTCCACCACGTTTGTTGCTGGGGCGAGGGGTGTGAGAAAGATGAAGTCCGCCATAGGAGAGCGCAGCTGGAGAGGCTGTGTCAGAGGGGGTGAGCCAGGTTTCAGTGATGGCAAGGAAGGAGAGTTTGTTGGTGATAAAGAGGTCGTGGACAAATATTTCCAATAGATTGTAGAGACTCATAAATACGGAGTGAGAAGTTCTCACGGTGATCTGCTGTGAAGTCAATAAGCATGAACTGCGGTGACCTTATCACTGCCTTTTTCCCATGGTGCTTAGGTCACCGCAGTTCAGCCCTGCTTGGAATGCAGCCTCACTGATTGGCTGTAATCTCGATGATGTCACCGCTGGTCAATGATGCTGCGCTCGCATCAGCTCATTCACCAGTGGTTCTCAGCCTGGACAGTCACATCTTGGCACTGTCCAGGTTGAAAATTATTTATCCTCCCAGACATGGATTACGGCGTGTGACAGAATGACAGAGAGGTGAGGGACTGTTTGTTTTTTTATTTTGTTTTATTGCAGGAGACGAGGGATTCAGTGGAATTAGGCGTTGGTGAGTTTAAATGTGTTTGTTATTTTTAATAAAAATGGAAAAGTGTGTTTTGTTTCATTTCTAATAAAATACTTTATTCTGCCTGTGCTTTTATTTATCATATAACATAGGATTAGTAGTGGATAGGTGTATTATAATTGCCTTTCCATTACTAAGTCATTGGCTTGATATCACCTGACAATACAAAGGTGACCTCAATCCCACAAATATGAACCCCATTTGCCACTTCTGCAGACCAAAGGGAAGTACCGTGCAAAGTGCCAGAACAGGCGCATCTAATAGATGTGCCTTTTCTGGGGCGGTTGTGGGATGCTATTTTTAGGCTTCAATATCAATGACCCCTTACAAGCCTAAGAATACCAGCCCCCAGCTGTCAGCTTTAGCAAGGCTGGCTGTCAAAAATGGAGGGAACTCCAAGCAGTTTTTTTTAATTATTTCTTTAAATAATTTAAAAAAACGTGGTGACCCCTCTATTCTTGATAACCAGCCATGCTGAAGCTGACAGCTGGGGGTTGCAGCCCCCAGCTGTGAGTTTTGCCATACTGGTTATAGAAAATACAGAGGAACAACATGACGGATTTTTTATTTATTTATTTATAGCGCAGATGAATACTCCCATCAGCCGCTCCTGCGGTCATTGCTATTAGTGGCTGCAGATGCAGGTTGATGGGAGTAATAGTGCCATCAGCCACCGACTGCTGTCACTGTTATCACTTTTTATCACTTGAGTATAACTCTCATCATTCTCCCCTGCTCGCTCATCCGAAGATCCAGAGGGTGCAGCTGCAGCCAGTGGAGAGCCCTTCCTTGCTAACACCAGTGTTGTGCCGGACGCTGCCCAACGAGTTCAGATGAGTGAATATACTCACCATTGCCACACTGGATTTTCCCATTGATCTGCACAAGGAGCGCTCCCCTCTCTGTCTTTTCACAATTATTTGGTTGCGATAATAAGTCAGCCATTTATGCCTGCTATTAGAGAGAAAGAACTTTCACGCGAATTTGAATATTTTCAGATTCGATTCACAAAAAAAGATAAACTTCCCCTGCACTATTTCCCATAAAGTCATTTTGTGTTACCACATGGGCCTCCATAAAATCCCTTGCAGCTAATGATATTTAGCGGATTATCATACCTGTTACAGTGGTGGTCAGAACCTGGGTTATCACAGTGCTTCACAGTTTGTATAGCACGGACGTTTTTCATCTCCAGAGTCACTGGGTAAGTCTCCCTCTCCTGTAGAGTGTAAGCTCTTCTGGTCAGCATGGTTCCGTCTCTTTCCTGGTCCTTGCATGCATTTTCCAAACAAATACAAGCTTTCCAGTATTGAAATTCATGCAAATTTATTTGCTATGAATCAAATTTTTGGGAAAATTAAGTGAAGTCGGTGCATTCGAAATTGAAAAGATCCAATCATTTCTACTCAATATTGGATCTTCAGATTTGCAGTTTTAGAGCCTAAATTTGAATTACAGAGCAAAAATCAAGTTTACATTCATGAATAAGTTTATCCACTAACAGGGCTTCCATAAGATCAAAAAGTCCCATAGAAAAAGTCCTAATGGGCAAGCACCCTCCTAGGTAAAAATATCTGGGGTAGGAATGTCATAGTGAAATTGAGCAGTCACAGAAATTCATACCTTCCATCTTTTACAGAAATGCAGAATAACAAGTATAGCAGCTCATGCACAATAATTGTGACACTATAAAAGCTTCTGTGTATTTTCATCCATTACCAAAATCCTTACATGGTTCCCATGGAATATGATGTACTCAAACAATGCTTCCGCCTCATTCACCGTAATACCATCATAAAGAATTCTCTGACAAAATTTCAACAAAATAAACCCACAAGAATAGTATGATGTGTTTTGTAGCCCATTCCAGCTTTCTTCAGGTCTATGATCTCGTCCCTGACATCTTTAGAAAGCTCTTTGGGCTTGCCCATGTTGTAGAGGTTAGAGTCTGACTGATTAGCTGAGTCTTTGGACAGGAGTCTTTTATAAAGGTGACTATGTAAGACATCTGTCTGTAATGCAGGAAACGAGTTTATTAGGAGCGTCTAACTGGTCTGTAGGACCCTGAACTCTTAATGGTTGGTAGAGGATCAAATACAAATTTCTCAATGCAAAATTCAAATAAATTTATATAAGTTATACAATGTGATTTTCTGGATTTTATTTTTGATATTCTATTTCTCAATGTTTAAATTAATCTACCCTTAAAATTATAGACTGTTCAAGTCTTTGTCTTTGTGGGCAAACTTACAAAATCAGCAAAGGATCACAAAATCTCCCACCACTCCAGCGTTTTGTTTTTTTTATTCCATCTCTGGAGTAGTGGAACTAATCTATGTTCTCTGACCCTAGTAATATTCTCACCAGCCACAGTATTCAAGTTTCTTGGCGCTGCTCCGGTCCAGCACCTCCATCTTGTGAAATTAGCTTCTATCTAGCCGGAGGTCAGAGGTAAGGGTCACCAGCTCTCAACATATGAAGATGGTGGCTGGTGAGTATAATACTAGGGGTGGGGAACTTAGATTTTTGACAAAAATTTGATAGTAAAATAAAAAACGCTCGAGTGGTACTTTAATCGTTGTATCAGTGACCTAAAGAGTAGGATTGAGAGTAAGTCAGACTTTAGTGGAGTGGTCGCTTGCGGAGCGTAACGAGCGGGTAGTCTAGTAATGGCAAATAAATAAGGAATAAATAAGGCTGAAAACTTTTCTCACAACAAATGGCATTGTGGGTAATAAATGATCTAGCGATATAGAATGTCGAACTTTTGGAGAAAGATTGGACTTGATGGACCTGTGTTTTTTTTCAAGATTTGTAGCTATAAAATTGATGAATGATCATCTACATTAAAAGTAAAAACATATTCCTTATCAATGATTTTGCTCAAAGTGCTGGGTTTTAACAAATGTAGAAAAGTATTGAACAAATGCAGCGTTTTCTGGAGAATAATAACAAAATTTGAAATGAATCTGTTGTTTTTCATTTATGCGACTCATGTAGCTCAGGGGGATTTTCTTCAATCATTGCGAATCCTATTGTATGATAGCAAGACGATTCAATGTTATTATTTCACATCGACTGTCCTAATCATTACTTAATGATTTGGACTTTCCTATTCTAGATTTTTGCTACAGGTTAAGGCAAGAGGAACAAAAATGATGGAGATCTCAATATTCCCGGCTATTTCTCCTGCTTGTACTCGTGGACATTTTCCATCTATATTTTAATCTGTTAAGTAAAAATATAAATGGAAAGGAAATACTACATGTATGTAATGTATGTCATGCAGGCAATGAACACGAATAATCTAAAGGCCTATGTCAGTGAAACCTCTCACTGGATCTGAGACAGGCCTTATTTTCTGGTTATAGCTGCTAGCAACCTTTTACTTATTAAACAAATTGCACTTTTCAAAGCAAAATGAATTTATAAAAATAATTTTTCTTTAGACAAAACACATTTTTTTTATTCCATAAGCAGTTGACTATAAAGCAGGATTTTGCACATCAGAGGTTGTCCGATTCTTTAATGTTGATGGCCTATCCTTAGGGTAGGTCATCAATATCAGATAGAATCGGTTGCAACTGTAGGGAGGTGGTGGAGGACCTCAGTGCTCCCTCTTTTCCTTTTGTGTGGCCCCTGTGCACCTCATGTGAATATGTTAAATTCTGGTTGAATGACAATACCTATAATACATGTAACCTGCTGTGTTATAATGTACTGTAATGCATGTGCTGTTGTTATGCTTTGTTGTCAGTGTCCTGCGTAGTATTCCTGTATTCCCCCATTGTATGTGATTAGTTCAAGGTAAGCAATGAGTTAAATTGTGGGCTGGGCCAGCAGCAGAAAGGAGGGAGGAAGCTGCTGCTCCCAGTCAGTAACCCGGGCACGTTAGCTCAGGGCAGACGTACAGCAACAGCTGGGGCATTGCCAGACCGCAGGAGGGAGGAAATCTGCTGCCCCGGACCTAGGATGGAAGGACCACGACACGGGCCACTAGGACTTCGTAAGGGCCTCTCACTGAAGGGACTGTGAGTGTCCAGATTCCAGCACGTTGACTACTTGTTTGGATCTCGGGTACCGTGGCCGTTGTGGGTGCGGCCATGGACAGTGTCAGGAAAGAGCAGGAAGCCAGTGTTGTATCTTCTTTTTCCTCCTCTCAGTTTTTATTAAAAATTTGTTTTCACTGTTTGACCAAAAGTGTAAGCCTGGACTTAATTATCTGGACTACCGTGGCACAGCAAAGAAAAGGTGATTCATGGGGGAAGCTGTATCCATCTGTGTTTCACGTCCAAGGGCCGGGGTGTCTACGGACTGTGTTTTGTGGATGAGCTCGGTCAGGACTACCATCCCAGTCCCCCTTGTTACACAACACCAAACACCCCCTGCCAATCAGCTGTTCCTGGTGGCCGAATCTGATCAGTTGCGGAGTGCCACAGCACAGCTTCATCAACCGCATAGTGGTCGATGCCGGTTACTGCACATCTGTCACCTATGTGATTAAATAGGAGTGGATCTGCTATACCAGCGCTGAAGCCAGTATGCAGTTGATGGCGCTGCAACTGATCACATCTAGCTGCTGCTTGCCCTGAGTATAGCTCATTAGCAAGACTTTATCAGGGTTTGAAACCTTTCAGGAATTCCCACCAGGTCAAGTTTTGCAATAGGCCATTTATTCTGCTCCATTTGTGCCACTGTGGGTCTCCAATAGGCCACACTCTGCCACCACCTGATTGCTTATACATCATTCATGAAGGTGTGCCAGTCACTTTACATTGAAATGCTCTGCGCCTAATAAGTACTCAAAAATTATAAAGATACCACATTTTTAAGGACCATATGTAAGGAGGTGACAGAGGCCTTCATATGCCTCCCCCTCTTTGCACAGTGTTCATATTAAATGTGTTCATGTAATGTTGCTGTAATATGTATGTATGTATTGTTTACAAGATTAAGGATAGTATAAAGTAGTAGTGGGACTAGAATAGTGGGGCACACTAGAGGTAGGGAATGAGATTCTAAGAATAGGTATAGATAGCATAAGGGGTTTTCAAGGTTGGGAAGAGTTACAGATGGGTGTAGTGTAGAGCAGTAGAGTATAGTGATAGGACTCCCTGGTTAGAGGGCAGTTGTGATGCAGCAGTGAACATGGACAATCTGATAGCTGTGGGGATAAGGTTGCTTCGGCAAGAAGGGGCCCCTGGCTGATTGGTGTGCAGGAGGTCATCAGCATAAATGGTAACCATTCCGGAGAGGAGAGGATACGGGGCCTATGGCCGGGACTAGGCAAAGCTGAGACAGCGAGCCTTTTACCTTTTCCTTTAGAAAACGGACAAGGTGAATGGGAGGAAGCTGGAGGGCCTAAAGGCACGGATGGGACAAGCATTGTCCAGGTAGAGCAGTGATTGCCAGGATGGGATAGGGATTGTCCAGGAAGAGCAGTGATTGCCAGGAAGACAGGGAAAGCTCTAGGAATGTAACTCTGTACGCACTGTGCCGCATCTGTAATGAAAACCCTGCAGATGAGTAAAGTTAAACTGTTAAGAATGGACATTGTATCTGGAGTTGTTTGTGAAACCCATGGATTTGGAGCTGGAATGACAGAAGCAGAAGGAACTATGGCAATTAACGTGAGTGTTCTGTTGCACACGTTGCATATACAGCAGAAGGGACATTATGCTTCGTTTTTGGGGCATCAGGGTATGGGAACACTACAGCTCGTTGCCTTGACTACCACCCTGGCCTCCTTACACATACAAGCACACACTAAGCTCGTGAAATAATCTGCATGTGTCCCATTCCAGATAGAGGAAGAACAGTGTCACCGGGAACCTTAAATGTATGCAAACTGTTCACATAGCTTGGGTAGTTTACATGAGTATGTCTATCTGCCATGTTTAAAGGGGTTGTCCCTTTTCAGAAAACTGCGATCACTGGGTGCAGATTGTTATAAAAAAACAAACAGCGCTTTTTTACTCTTCGCCATCTTAAAGTGAACCTGTCATCTTCAGCAGTATGATCTAAAGCAAAACCAAAGAAATGAGTCAGAGCATAATTTGGTATATGTGCAATGTGTAAGAGCATGTTCACACTGTTGCCATTTCACAAACAAAACCGAAGAAAAAAAACAAATGAGCAAATACCCTGTAGTAAATAATAGTAATATAACATGTAAATGACATAGAGTGCATAGTTATCCCAATGCGATATGGTGTACCCAGTTGGGATGGTCCTAGCCTGTCCTTAGTTTTAACATCTCACCTTGTGTCAGCTGACCTCAATGCAGATAAGGGCAGAGCAGGACTGACGCTTGACTGTTCAGACACACGTCCATGTGAAGCTATATAAATGAAATGCCTAGCTCAAAAGGGGGGGCACTTCCCTGTTTGTACAAACTACTAAAAACTAAAGCAAAACCAAAGAAATGAGCCGGAGCAAAAGTTCATATATGCAATGTGTAAGAGCAGGTTCACACTGCGGTCGATTCATAGACAAAGCCCAAGAAAAAAACAAAATGCAGTCTGATCTGTCAACATAGTCAATGATGGATAGTTCTGTATGCATAAAAAAGACCGCCCTCTGGACTCCTAAGCCCAGAATAAGTAAGGATGTAAATAAATAAAATGAAAGCTATATTGGATTACTTTACAGAATGTGATTTATCAGTTTGCTGAGCTTCCCCTATTCTAGAATATGAGACAAGACATCATCTTCACGGTGACTGGTTTTCTTCAACAGGGTTGTCTGATAGTAAAATATTTTGGGGGAATTTCTTAAAAGTAATAAAAGGAGGCATACTGATCTTTCAGTGCCCACATGGAAAAACATTCGATAATGCAAACTTCTAGCCATTTGATTGGCTGCAGCCATTACAGACTGCCGGGGTGCTTCCACATACGGGGGAGACAATGCATTGGATGCTTTTAGGTAAATAGACAGCGTCTAATCCAGGGTGATCAACTCCAAATGGTAAAGTTTATTCCGCCATCAAGAGAACAACGTTTCGACCTGTTACAGGTCTTTATCAGGTACAAGTAATAAAGAACAGGGCAGGCTTATATAGTGTGGTTTACTAACATGTCCCAATCATCATAAAGGCCAAACCCTCCCATACAAAAAACAACTATATATATAATATATATATATCAATAAAAGGAATAAAATCCCAGACAATTATATATATAAGCAGAACAGTAAAATATAAAAAGATGGAAAATAACCCACAGTTATAGTTACGAAAGTCCAAGTTATTACACAAAATGGGTCATGATGACTAACCCCATCTGTAGATCCAATGAAAGGGTTCCTATGAAAACACACCAAAAACAAAACATGGAGGAATATTCAGGGCGTATTCTCAGCCCACTTATCATAGTAAAGCATCAAAGTTGTCATGGTAACCTTAGCCCTATCGCCACTCTGATTCCCAGGGTCCATCACACACGCACACTCAAAACCCAATCACATGAGACAGCCAGCAAACGTCATTACAGTCAATCAACCCAAGTCTTGATCTAATCCACACAACGCCTAAGGCATCCAGCTATACGTAATAACCTATAGCAACCCACTGAACCATTAACATAATTGAATCTCCAAAACACAGGAGAAGGAAGGAGAAGGTAAAGGGAGGAAAAAACAGACAAGAGAAGAATAAATGTCATTTGTATTTTATGTTATTGGTAGACATTATTCAATGTCTGCATCCAACTGCATCTCCAAAGCTCGGTAACCACACCTTAATCCACCTCCATCTTGGTTTTGTAAGGAGAAAAACCAGCTATAACAAAGAATACAAATATTAATTAAAGACATATTCAAATAGCAAAAATTAAAAAAAATATTAAAATTATATATACTGATGACAAATATACATAATATATTCCAAGTGGGTTCCTTGGAGATTTTGAACGTGCGCCCTTCTTAGTAAGTGTTGCCAGCTCCCCTTTTTCTCTGAATGCTTTGGAGCGGACTATGCTGGATCTGTGGGGATAATGGAAGGTGAAAATGCCTCCTTTAATTATTTTTAAGTAAAATCGAAAGATTGGTTATTTGTCAAGATGGGCAGCTTAATTCATGGGACTCCAGTCCAGTGGTCAGGTCAGTAGTCTTTGGTGGATGGGCAGGAAGCTCATGAATCTTTTACCTTTGGGGATCACTGGCTTGGCTTTTGATTAGCCAGGACATTATCTGTGCATCACACTGCAATAATGACTTCGCACCAGCCCTGGTTTATGAAAAGCCACTTTGGTGATCTTGGAACATTAGAGATTTGAGAGCCTAACGCCCAGTGGTTAGAAATTACTGACCTGACCAATGGACCGGAGTCCAGCAAATTGATCGACGCATCTTTAGTCATTTAAACGTTATCTGTGTGTCACACTGCAATAATGACTTTCAACCAGACCTGAATTATTAAAAGCCACTTTGGAGATCTTGGAAGATAAGAGATTTGAGAGCCAAACGCCCTGCGGATAGAGACTACTGACCTGACTGATGGAACAGAGTTTGGCGAATTGATCGGCAAACTTCTAGTCATCTAAACATTATCTGTGTGTCACACTGCAATAATGACTTTTGCACAAGCCCTGGCTTATTAAAAGCCACTTTTGGGATCTTGGAAGATAAAAGATTTGACAGCCTATCGCCCAGCAGCTAGAGACTACTGACCTGACCAATGGACCAGAGGTTGGCAAATTGATCGGCACAACTCTAGTCATCTAAACATTATCTGTGTGTCGCACTGCAATAATGACTGTGCACAAGCTCTGGCTTATAAAAAGTCACTTTGGGGATCTTGGAAGATAAGAGATTTGACAGCCTAACGCCCAGCGGCTAGAAACTACTGATCTGACCGATGGACCAGAATTTGCGAATTAATCGGCACACCTCTAGTCATCTAAACATTATCTGTGTGTCACGCTGCAATAATGACTTTGCACCAGCCCTGGCTTATCAAAAGTCTCTTTGGGGATCTTAAGATTTGAGAGCCTAACGCCCAGCGGCTAAAGACTACTGACCTGACTGATGGACAAAATTTAGAGCGAATTGATCAGCACACCTCTAATAATCTTCTAAATATTATTTGTGTGTCACACTGCAATAATGACTTTTGCACAAGTCCTGGCTTACTAAAAGCTACTTTTGGGGTCTTGGAAGATAAAAGATTTTGAGAGCCTAACTCCCAGCGGGTAAAGACTACGGACATGACCGATGGACCAGAGTTTGGCTAATTGATCGGCACAGATCTAGTCATCTAAACATTATCTATGCGTCATACTGCAATAATGACTTTGCACCAGCCCTGGCTTATCAAAAGCCACTTTGGGAATACTGACAGATAAAAGATTTGAGAGTGTAATACTCAGGAGCTAGAGACTGCTGACCTGACCAATGGACCGGGTCCGGCGAATTGGTCAGCTCATCTCTAGTCATTTGTCTGTGGATACAATAATCAGATCTATAAGAAGTATAACTACTACAATATACAAGTGCTGTATCCTACACTCCCTGTATTTCCCTACGCACAGCTATAAGAAATTGCATAGATGTCAAAGCAGAACCCATTCAATACTCATATATTTTCTACCAATGCTTTCAGCTCACCACAGGCATCATAGGCTGCGGAAAAAGATTATATACTACAGATTCATCATCTCGCATCCATTTTCATTACAGTTAATTTTTAATACACTGAGCAAAAAAAAACATTTCTGGGTAAGTGCATGATACCATTTATTTAGAAATGTTAGTAGGGTGGGGTATGGAGAGTCCTAGAAAAAAAAAAAACATGTATACAAATGTCGACCAAATGTTCCCCTCCCTGCAGCTATCAGAGTGGAATGATTCTGTAATATTTAATGGCTTGTTTTGCTCCCTAAATGATACAACAATGAAAAGGATTATTAATGTTAATAGCATTCTTATCATATTTTAATAGCATCATGTATAACCGAAATGTCATCTCAGCACATATGTCTATCTCTCACCCAGGGCTCGGAATAATCACACTTCTTACTGAGAGGGAGAAGTTGTACAGCTGCCAGAGCTGGGAGCACTAACAGAGAAATGAGAGGGATCTTTCACTGCCCGGGCGATGAAACACAAAACCAAGACAACATTCATTTTCTCAACAACAAATACTATGAAGAGGAGATGAAAGGAGAAATGGTTATGGATTACATATTTAGGGCAGTCGGAGGGAGGGGAAATAGTGGAAAAAGAAAACTGATAACCTGGTATTATTAGGAAAGGAAAGAGAAAATACAATGAGAAACAAAGGAATCTAAAATTAATAGAATGTATAATTTACACGCGTAACACTCAATATTTGGATTGTTTTTGACGGGACAAAAGTTGATAAATCTGACTATCACAATACATTTCTGTCCGGAATCAAAATTGGGAGGTGAAGCAAAGTGGTCAGTACTCTCGTCAGATAGCAATTAGTTTAGTGTTTGCTGATCTGGAAAAAAAAAAGGAAAATTCCCAGTAAAGGAATCACATACAAGATACAATTGGAATCTTCAAGACTTTATATAAAGAAGCTCTACCATAAATATAATTTTTCACTAAGGACTCATGCAGACATCCATGTCAATAGGTCCGAGCATGGACTGCTAACACACGGACTGACCCAAGCGTGACAGCCTCATCGAAATATATGAAGCTGCTATGGTCGGATGGGATTTAGACCTGACCAAAATCCATGAACGTCTGCATAAGCCTTAAATATGAATAAATGAATATCGATGGATGTTATCCGGGCTGCTGAATATGACTGAGACGTAGATCCAGGTATGATGAAATAAAAGATGGTGGTTTATTCAACGCATTTCGAAGCATAAAGGTACATGTGGTCATTTCCTGATGAAGTAACTTTGTACTTTGAAACGCGTTGACTAAACCACCATCTTTTATTTCATCTTACCTGGATCTATGTCTAAGTGCTATTCAGCAGCACAGATATCCCTTTATTCTGGTGCTGAAACGGTCAGTTGCTGACCCGTGGACCTGCTCCAGCTGAAACTCTTATATTTATATATTTTCGTCCTAAAAAAGGATACATCAGGAAAGTATAATCTGAGTAACGACTTAATTTGTCCCACGGAAAATACTCTATTTTGCGCTGATTTCTCCTACAGCTTCATCGTTTAAGTCCTAAAACTGTGGAAATTGTGGGAAATTACAGGATTGCTTCTTCCGACAGGTGGCATTATAGAATTCAAGTCCTCTTCCTCTCTGAAGAGTTAATTTGCATATTCAATTTCCCAAAGGAGCATTGCATGGCGAATAAGCCTCCTTACCTTGGCATGTCAGAGCCACAAGGAGAAATTTTACCTCTTAGACCTCAGTCGATAGCATCTCACCTAACCAAATCAGGTCCCATACTTTGCTCTGATGAGGGGCAATACCCCAAAACACCGTGTCTGCAAACTGAGATTCTGTTCCTACCGTAGAGCATGTAGCGGACAGAGAAGTTAGCCTAGTTCTATATGAAACCAAACCCTTCCTTCATGCACCAATATCGAAGCCACTTATTTATGTGTACCATGACGGATGGGTTTTCACCAGCCACATCCAGAAATCTGTCTATCTGATCCACAATATGCTGAACCCGAGCACCCGGCAGACAACACACTGTTTGGCATTCATGGTATCGGCAGTAGATGACTGTGTCAGTCTGCTTTATAAAGCAAGAGAAATTCCTATCTGTGTATTTAGAGGATTATGCAGATTCCAGTCAGTGACTTGTGTCCAAATAAATGAAATTCTAAATATTCCAGATGCTCCCAGCCTTCGTGTGATGTATAGCAGTAAACACTTGATGATCCTCAGGAATTGATCCACAGAGAGCCAAGTTTACTTTTCATTTTCAGCAGATAAAATGCTAAGTGATCACTAGGCAGTATGTACTCTCCTGCACAGTCAGCTTGTTTTATTGTCTGATATTACTAACCATTGCTTTGCCAAAATACGGAGACAAAAAAAGACAAATTTCTCAAAAGTTGTAAATCACCAGACAAAATTATACTTAAAATGTGATACTACTCTACATTATGTATAAGTGTAAAGTAGTATGAGACTTCACCCTGGTCTTATATATTTCTTCACCAATTGTGAATTCCAGGCTCCGTTACACATCCTGGTTATTCCTGTACAGGAAAAAACAGTACAGGTGTGATTCATGTTGTCATTAGTGTTGAGCGATACGATAATGCAAATATCGGCTATCGGCCGATATTTGCTCTATCGGCCTTTCGATAATTCGTTTCGATATTTTCGTCTTATCGAATACCGGAATGGGATTTGTCACTGTCACTGTGAGTGTCCGTCGGTCGGGTCTGTCAGAAGTCAGCGGCACTTACCTGGCAGAAGATCTCCGGCGGTCACGTCCTGGACTGCTTGATGGCCGCCATTATCTTCTCCCTGGCGGTCACATGCAGTTTTTTCGCGATAACTGCAGTGACTGCTGGGTAATCCCGGCCGTAAAGCAGTCAGTCCGATGACGTCACCGCCGGGAAGCAGGTAATCAGCTGTGCTGCGCCGGGATGACAGGCTCTGCCTGTCATTCTGATGTAGCAGAGCTGGATCGTCGTGGGACACTCGTTACTATGGACTGCGTCGGTCAGGTGGTATACTTTTTTTTTTTTTTTTTTCATTTTTTTTTACAGGAGATCGATGGCGTCGCAGGATGAGACAGTAATAAAAGAAATGAAAACTGTGTTTTTTTTTTTTTATTAAATTAAAAAACTTTTTTAGGAACATTCACCCGTCCGGGTACATAAACAATTTAACTATTTACATACAGGGACCCTGTCCGGGTTATTTAGACTTCTTTGGCTGGCCTCTTCCAGGTACCACCTGGTACTCTTCTTGAGATTGCCAAACATCCGAGGCACCAAGGACCACCAGGACCTGATGACGTCGTGTGGCCTGTACAGTGACGTCGTGACCCGCTATCTGGGTCTGTGTGGCCACCTCTTTCATCTCCCTCCGGGTCTGGAACCCTATGTCCCGGACTGTACGAACCCCAGGGTGCCTAACAGGCGCCGGGTACGGGCCAGCTATACTTATCATGTCCATAGCTGGGGCTGCTGAGGAGACCACTGAGGGAGGCTGGGGAGATTTACGGCATGGGGTGGGCACTTTTGCAGAGGCCTGGATGTGGGAGACTGAAGGCTTCGAGGGTCTCACAGGTTCCTCACACACTGGGGAGTAGGGGTCGCACCTGGTAACATTTAGGGCGTACCACCCATTGTAACCCCAGTGTCGGGTGTAAGTCACCAAGTCTCCTGGCAACAGGTCCCTCCCCGGGTGTCCTTCTGGGAGGTGAGCCTCCACGTCCCGCCGGGTCACAAAGACTTCTAAATAAAGTCCAGGCTCCTTGATGAAGCCCCAACCACCTTTCAATTTAAAGCTCCGTACTGCACCCTTACGCCGCGGCTCACTCAGGGTTCCTTTATCCTTTCTCATCCGGTCCTTATCTGCCCGGTCCTTCTCCAGGTGACGTTGGTGAAGTTTTAGGGTTTCTCGCTGCTCCCTTTGTCGCTCTGCTTCCCGCTCCCAACGTCTCCACTCTTCCTCCTGACGCCGGTTGAAATTCTCCTCCACCAGCTGCTCCATGTCTCCACCACTCCACTGCAGCTTACAGTGTCCGGTTTGCGGCAGCTCTCCTGTCGCCCCCCAGTCCTGGCGGCGCTCCCCTGCGGAGGAAGCAGACGGCTCTAAATCAGATGACAGTTGGGGCTCCGGTACAGGCAGGTAGTGCTCTGGTGCCTGCGCGGCCTCCTCCATGAGGACGGGTGTCGCTTCTTCTGTCTCAGCGACGGGGGCAGACAGCGGGATCTGGGGTGCTGCTGACGGTGCTGCGGTTTTTGCAGGAACGGGTGCCTCCACTGCGACAACGTCAACCGGATCACATTGCAAGGACTCCTCTACTAGAACGGGTGCCTCACCTTCCGGTACAGACACTTCAGGTAAGAGGGATTGGCGCCGCTCCAAGTTTATTTTTAGGGCACGCCAGCTGGCTTCCATCCTGGCGACCTCCTCCCGGTGCCGGGCCAGGCCTCTTAGGGTATCCGCCGCTTCTTGCAGCGTAGGAGGGTTTACAGGCCGGGTGCCCAACGGTGATTCTGTGGCGATCGGGTCGCTTCCGTGGGGGAGAGCTCTGACTGCTCCATCCCTTCCCACTTCTGCTCGTCGTGTCCATTAGCCATCTCTGCCAAGTCACATGTGTCATTAGCATCTGGAGAGGGCCCCTCTTTTGTAGTGAGGCGGACCTTCGTGTTAGTTTCCGCACACTGAGGAGGATGAGGAGGCGGAACTCCAGAGCTGTGGGGCACGATGTTACATTGCAGTACCATTTACAGTGGGCGGCCATCGTTTTCACGCCACTGAGTGAGTGTACACCCACGAAGAGCACGCCCTTCTTCTTCACCAGTGCCTCGTCGTGACGCAGATATGGCGGAAAAATGGCAAATACATTCTCTGATGATTTTAGCAATTCTCAAGCACAAAACCAGTGCAATTCAGGCACACAGGACTCGCTTATAGCGAGCTACAGAATCCTGTTCGTGACGCCCAAGTTGAGTCGCACAGAGCCAGAGGTTTTCGGGGTACTCGGCACCGAGCCCGTCGACTTCTATGGGGTATGTCACGTCTTTACCCTGCAATTGAATTAGAGTCGATTTTACTATGTAGAAGTGTATAAACTATAAATATATGTATATATATATATGTCACAATGACATGTATATATATATATATGTATTCTATGTGTGTATATTTTGTGTTTACAACGAAAGAAAGGGTTTTTTTTGTTGCGATATTTTGTTCCCATAGACTTACATGGGACTTCTGGTATCGAAATCGGATATCGACGATATTTAGTGCTATCGGCGATACAATTTCGATGCGATATTTTTAGATATCGAGCAATATCGCTCAACACTAGTTGTCATGTGTACAAAAGCACCATATTCCTCACCTGTCCGAGGATAATACATTTGTCCCACATCATAATCCATCTCTGCATCATCTAGGTCAGTGTTTCCCAAACTCCAGTCCTCACGGACCCCACGGGTCTTGTTTTCAGGATTTCCATAGTGTTGCACAGGTGAGAGAATTCCTGATGCCTTGATGATACTTCCACCATCTGCGCAATACAAAAGAAATCCTGAAAACATGACCCGTGGGGTCCGTGAGGACTGGAGAATGGGAAACACTGATCTAGATGCCTTGCTGAATGGTGGCATGAAGCGACCATTCAGTCTGGCATCAAGGAGACACTGAGCTGGGCGTCAGAGTGCAGCTTCAGTGATCTGCGGTGACGTCATTGAGGTTACTACAAGTCATTGTGAGCAGTCCGATGAATTTCGGTGACCTCAGTGAAATCACCGTTAACCCCGTTAGAAAATGCTAGCGGTGATGTCATGAAGGTTACCACAGTTCATCAGCTGGCTTACAGTGAACTGAGTGTGGGAACAGCTGGCAGTGACTGATGGTAACCTCTATGACGTTACCGCTCAACACTGAAGCTGTGCCCCAAGATCAGCTTAGTGTGTCCTGGATTCATGGCTGAGCAGTCGCATCATGTCACTGCTCAGCCATACAATCCAGATGTAGAAGAGCTGGACTTCTTTGTGGGACAAATTGATTGTAGTCGGACAGATGAGGAATATGTTTTTTTATTATTTTCATTTTTACAGTAATAAATGTAAAAATGAGGATAGGATGTGTTTATTTCAATTAAAGCACTTTATTCCAGCTGTGTATTGTTTACATTATGACTATGGAGTTAGTAATGGAGGCATCTTATAGACACCTCTCTATTACTAGAGGCAGCACGGTGGCTCAGTGGATAGCACTGCAGCCTTGCAGCGCTGGAGTCCTGGGTTCAAATCCCACCAAAGACAACATCTGCAAGGAGTATGTATGTTCTCCCTGTGTTTGCTTGGGTTTCCTCTGGGTACTACGGTTTCCTCCCACATTCCAAAGACATACTGATAGGGAATTTAGATTGTGAGCCCCATCGGGGACAGTGATGATAATGTGTGCAAACTGTAAAGTTTTGACAAATATGTTAGCGCTATATAAAAATAAAGATTAGTATTATTACTATCCCGTGCATGTCCGTGTGAAAAACCTGACCTGTGTGCATAACCATTGAATACATTGGGTGTGCATGTGTCCGTATTTTTAGCCCTTAAAAATCGGACCGCATACAGACATGAAAGGACTGGGAGGTGCGGGACTTTCTCCAGGTGTTTGGTGTTCTGGTGATTGCCCAGCTACTTAACTGAGCTGAAAGCCCTTGATCCCTGACAGTCATAGTTTGGTCTTCTTCTTTACTGCTAGCTAAATTCTGTTGCTCTGAGTTCTGATCTTCTGCTGCCTGACCCTTTGGACCTTGTTCTGATTATCCCTTTGTTTTGTCCTTTGATTTTTAATCTGCTAACTCTTGTTATTTACCCTGTAATGTGACCTGACTTACGCCTTTGTCTTTTCCTTTGGCTATCTACGTACTCTCTTGGTATTGACCCTGAAACGTCTGACTTTTCTGCCTCACAGTCTGTCCGTGAGTAGTGACTAGCGAAACACATTTATTATGTTCGGGGTCTACAGAGACCCTGGAGTATAATAAGGCACATTCAATTCACGTGGAATAAATTCAATGCAAATCAAATTTCCTGGACAATTGTCAAATTTGAATTTTGTCAAAATCCCTCATAACTAATAACTAACCTTTTTAAAGACTTCCAATGCCTTATTCTTTTTCAAATATTGTAAGTGCATTAGAATACTGTTGTCTATATTGGGATACATCAAACCTTTATATACCTTCACCTGATCTAAATTAAGTGGAAATTCTATCCAGGTTAGCTAGTGCTCTACAAGATATTTACAACAGTGCTGGGTGGTACTCTTTCTCCTTGTGGAGACTACTATCTGGCATAGGCAGACTTATAAACCGGGCTCCCTTTGACTAACATATGCAAATTAACTCCTCCTCAGTAGGAAGCAAGTGACTGTCTAGTGCCAATTATTGGTGGTAACATCCCTATAAGTACATTTTTACAAGTTGTGCAACGCCTTATGATATTTTGCCAAACCAGCTTTTTGAAAGTGGTAAAAAACAACCACCCGCAGACAGCTCTTTTGAAGAATTGGTTGACTTGGTGAAGAGCCTTTGATAGAGTTTTTGGAGCATAATTTCACCCAACATTTAGCAAAGTTTGTTAAAGCATCTGACACTGACTTATAGGATAATAACCTTCAATAGATGGCGCTGGAAAGTCAATCTTTTTCCTCCTGGAGGATAGCCTAATAGCAGTAGCAATAGTACAATCCATCTTTTATGTTCCTATAATGTATTAGTTTAGAGTTCAGACTTTTACAGTTTAGTTGCATAGACTAGATACGATTGGATCATTTCTCAGCTGCGAGCTGTAGCAACTACAGTACATACAGGTTTGCTGTGTCCAGTAGCATAGCTATTGGGAGGGCAGAGGTGGCGGCTGCCCCGAGCCCCTCAATCAGAGAGATTTACTGCCATATTAGCTCTGTGGTAGAGCAAGGAAATATTATCTGCCTGCACTACCACTCTCAACCACGGCAGGATGATGCAATGGCCAAGGCGCCAACATATATACATGAAGATCAAACACTATGAAGTCTGTGTATGCCCAGTGCCTTAGCTATTGCATCATCCAACCATAGCTAAGAGTGATAGTGCATTGGCTTACTCGTTGGACTCGTCGGGAGCCTAGATTAGATGAATATATGATTTTTTTTATTTTACTTTAGGTGTGACTGTGGGAGTATGGCACCCCAGGAGTTCGGTTGCCACAGTTACCTTGCCTCCCTCCAGGGGGGAGTGATGTCATGCCTGAAAGCAAGGAAGGATCCCCTTAACAGGTACACACAGCATACAGCACTTTTCTTACTCCAGACCATAAGGGGGAGCTCTAACACTGATTTCAGGAGAGCTTCACTGGAATATTCTGGCTGGGGAGGAGTTAGTTAGTCTGTCTGTAGGGTTGAGAGAGGAAGGACGTGCAGACACAAGCTGGGGGACAGGAGCTATAGCAGAGCTCACCCCCAGTTCTGAGCGCCAGAAAACGGACCCCGGAGTCCAAAGCTGTGTGGGTAAACTAGAGCCCCAGCAGCAGAATCCGGAGTGCAGGAGACAGCAGGTTCTCTGCCCCAACTAAGACTCGACTACACAGCAGCACGTGTGAGCCAGAGACTTCATAAAGGAGCGATTCCTGAAGCAGGCTACAGCTGCCTGTCATGAGAGTGAAGTTCTACTTAAGTAACAGAGATAGAGAGTAACTTGAACAGATTTTACAACAGCAAGTACCTCAGAGAATAGCGCTAGAAAGGAGACCTCACATCCCATCTGAAATAAGGAGATTCCTAAATTGCTTTCAGGCTGACCGACTCCAGCACCATCTGTAACCTGAGCCCTGGACACTTTGCCTGCAGAACTGTGAGTAAAGATTTGGAAACTGCATCTGACTGTGTCCTCTCAGGTTCTTCATGCAACACCCACTCAACAGTGCTACATCCCTTGCTAAATACTACATCTTTACCATCTACCTTACATTACATCTGCCTGTGACATATCTTCACCTGTAGGAAGCTTTACCAACTCTGCTGCATCACCAACTGTCCCAGAGAATCTTCACTGCAGTGCTGGTTGCCTCTGACCAGAAACCACAGGTGGCGTCACGAACACTTTATTACAAACTCTATCATCCCCTGTAAATATTCCCCTTTTATTGGATGCCCAGGGCCACGGACCGGGTCGCTGTGTCATGACACATCCCTTTAAGACACTGGCCTGGTACCGAGTAACCCACTGCCCTGGCGGGTGATCCAGGAGCATCATACAGTTTAACGGGCCCTCAAAGTGTAATGGCCATTATACAGCATGGGAGCTAATGTGGGGACTATTATACAGTATGGGGGCTTATTTGGGGGCCATAATATAGTGTAGGGACTATTGTGAGGTGTCCTTATACAGCATGGGGGCTAATGTTGGGGTCCTTAATGTGTAGGGCCTATTGTTGGGTGCCATCATATAGTATGAGGGCAAATGTGAGGGGCACTATATAGTTTCTGGACTAATACTAAGGCCATCATATAGTGTGGGTATTATTGTGTGGGCCCTCATGCAGTATGTGAACTAATGTGGGGCCCCTTAAAGTGGGGACTACTGTGAGAGCCATTATACAGTGTGAATATTACTGTGAGGGGCATTATACTCTGTTTTGGGGGAGCAATGAAGACATCATACAATGCATAGGAAGCAATGAGGTCATCATGCTATTTATAGGGAAGATGGGCCCCTCATACTATGCATTAGGGAGCAGTGGACCTATACTACAGGGCAAAAAGGAGCTGTGGGCCTTTCATACTGTGTATTGGGGATCTGTGGGCCCATTATAATATGAATAAGGGAACTGTGGGCCCATTATACTGCGTATAGTGGAAAAGAGGGGGCACTATACTGCATATAGGGGAGCTGTGGTGGCATTATACTGTTTATTTTGGAGCTTTGGGCCCATAAAACTTTGTGTAAGGAGCTGAGGGGCAATTATCCTGCATGTAGGGGAGCTGTAGGGTTATTAGACTGTGCATAGGGGAGATGTGGGCCCATTATACTGTGCATGGGGGAGCTGTACATTGGAGGACTCAGGGGAAATTATTAAATGTGAAGTGGGGAAATGAGTCATTATCACATTCTAGGGGCAAAATGTTGACACTGTTTTCTATTTCACTTGTACAAGGCAATAATATTTTCTAGGGGCAATGTTAACATCTAGTGGGCATTTTACTATGTAAGGGGCACAGTGGTGGGCATTATTACATGGGGCAGAAAGTTGAGCCCTGTTATGTAATACACAGCAGGTGTAGTTATAGTGAGATATACACCAGCAGCTGCTCAGCATTGTGGTATCAGCAGGATAAGGAGTTTGTGCAGGTTGGGATTAGATGGGGACGGTGCGGAAAATATGAGAAGTGAAATATGTTTTTTTGTAATCTCTGCAGACGAGTCCTAGTCCTGGATGGAGAAGTTGTCATGTCGGTCTGGGCCAGATTGAAAAGATGTGAAAAATGAATGACTCCACAAGAAAGAACGTCATCTGTGGGTCATTATCTATAACTATATTGTGATCACTTAAATGTTCTGAAGAACTGGTATCTACCTCTATATGGTCACCATGTGGCAGTAATATCAGTGTTGGCCTTTGTATATAAATTTATGTTCTGTAATGGCGCTGTCATCTGTTGATGTTCACCACCATAGTCATAATCAGGGTTACCTGGTTGGGGCCCCACACACATGTCTCTATCTGCCCTGAGCAGAACCCCTAGCTACACCTCCGGCTGTCTCTGAATGTAAATAGCAGTGTTTAGTTTCATTGACAGCAAGCACATAAGTAAAATGATGAGGAATTGAGGATTTTATCACTTTGCATTTGTACTAGTTTTTGCAGTAGAATAGTCACAAACGATGACATGCACAATATATGTGCACAAATTTGCAACTTTTCTTAGCACTTGGACAGCAACTGCACACAACTCTACACTTCCCATGAATGCAGAGCAACAAGCAGTGGCTGACCCTAATAAATATAATAGCCTGAAAGATATAATCACGATCTATGGATATTTATAGGATGAACAGCAGCATAAAGCAATAAATGTAAAAGCAATGTAGACTCTTGAGTGCAGCAGCTGTACATCCCACCAGGGGGAGCCCTGCACTCCTCACACATCAGGACGTGGGATATGGGCTGTGCGGAGGTTGCAATTTCTCCCAGTCCCTAAGGAGGTGAAAGTTCCCTTGCCACAAGAAGACAACTCTAGTACATGATATGTAATGGCTTGAAACAGATTTTGCATTGTTGCTAATGAAATTATTTATATTTAGTTAAATTAGGATAATGATAGACATCAACATCTAAAATTTCAAGAGGAGAGGTTGTTTCTCTAAATATTTGCTTGGTGCATTGCAGGACCCTGGAAAGCCATAAACGGAGCCATGTATGAATAGTTTTATTTTGGTAAGCTGCAGTTTTAACATTACCCCTGCCAATCTTTTACCGCTATTCGCTTGCCCAGATAACGCATGGATTTACTATGTTCTGCAGACCCACAGATGCTTTTTCTTCTAAGGAGCCAATTCAGCAACCAATTGTTTTTGCCAGAATTCTGGTATAAAACTGTTTGAAATGGCTACAATTTTTTTACACTAAATTTTTAGTAACTTTAGACATTAAAATGTCAATCTCAGCCACCTCCAATAAATATTGAAAGCAAACAGAGCTTAACCAGAGGGAGGAGTGGCCAAGCAGGACTGGCAAATTCATCACAATTTACACCAAAAATGTGGCAAATATTATGACAAAAATTTATGCTAGTTTCTAAGTGGATTACTTTTTTTGCAGTGGCTAATGGCAACTGAATGAAGCGTCAAATTCATTAAGAGGCTCATCTAACGCCAGCGCATGCTACATTAATACTTGCAAGCAAAAAGATTGTCTTGATGAATTGGGGTCTTAATGTCTATAAACTTATGAGTGTAGCGGTGATCTAATTGATGTCACCGCAGTTCATTGGGCCTCTCACAGTGAAATGTTGGAACGCAGCTTCAATGACCAGCGGTGAACTCTATGATGTCACCACTAGTCACTGACACTGCGATCGCAGCACTTCATTCTCCCATGGTTTTCAGCGTGGATGGTAACATCATGCCACCATCTAAGTTGAAAACCACATATCGCAGAGATGGATTAAGGCGTGGGACAGTATGGCTGGCTTTTCTGTCTTCAGACAGGTGAGGGATACGGTTGTCTTTCTTTTTTTTTACAGGGGACATGGGCTTCAAAGGAATAGGCATAAGGTGAGTATAACTGTTTTTTCATTTTTAAATAAATGTGTAAAAGAGTGTTTTGTATTATTTCAAATAAAATACTTTATTCTTGCTATGGATTTTAGTTCAATACTTACTATGGGGTTACTACTATTACTAATCACTGGGCTTGATGTCACCTGACAATACAATCAACCCTATCACCCCACTTGCCACCGCCACAGAATGACATTTCTGCGTGTTTTCAAACGGACACACAGTCTGTGTGAAAGACTTGACATGTGCACAACACCATTGAATACAATGGGTGTGCATATGTCAGTGTTTGTGATCCTTAAAAATGAACCGCATACGGACATAAAAAAGGCCACAATATGGGCGAAACTTTGTTACTGATGTTGGCAGAATATAGATTTTTTGAATTTTTCACCTGGACTGGATGCTGCTCTCATTATCTTTTATGGACTTCTGTGTTCACTTGGATCCATGAACCTGAGCGTGCATCCCCTATTCTCCCATGTGCTGTCGGCTGCTTGCTTTATGGTATAAAAAACAGACATGTGAAGATGGCCTTACAAAAGGTTGCAATAATCACAGAAGGCTCATATGACCTCAGGTGTAAATATAATGCCTTGTAGCTGTCACATCACATGGTATAGCAAACACAATCGCGACAAATTCACTGTGTTACAAAGGTTTTGTCCCTTCAACAATTTTGACTGTTCCTGATAGATTTTTTCATGCTGATTTCAGAAATGATTTCAGATTTTTCCTATCACGTAAGGTTTTTGAGAAATGATGCGAAACATTATAATATTCTGTTATAATTCTAAAAACTCATATATGAACTTTTTCTGAAACAGTATATTCTGAATTTTCCACTGAAATAAGATAAATCGCTGATCTACACATATGCAAGCACTTATTATGCGAATTCCGCGCAGGCTCAGTGACTCATTTGGCTGACCATGTACGGAGCATACCACATCTCCTGGGCAGGGGAGGCATCAAAAGACAATACTGACATACTTAGAGCATGGCTGAATAGATCACGACCTTCAATGCCGTTCGCTGTCCCAGTGATATGGAGAGAGCAGAAAGATCATGTAACAGATTGCTACTTCTGCCTTACAAATGTAACAGGATAATCAGCAAAGTACAATAAATCAATAGAATATCCTAATCTTCCTTCAGACATAAGACCAGTGCCACACGATGAAAGTCTTTGTGTTCCAAATCCGCCCAAAGTATGGACAATGGAGGACGACGAAGATGAACTAACAATGTCAGTAGAAAATTAAACTGCTGCAGACCCAGACTTTGAGCCTTGTACACCTAATCCACATCTGTTCAGTGAAGCTGATCTGAGTGACTTGGTCAGAAATTTGAAATTGTCAAAGAGGTAGGCAGAATTATTGGGATCAAGGCTACAAGAACGGAATCTATTATTACCAGGAACAAGAGTTTCTGTTTTTCGCATTTGTCAAGAAGACCTTAATCAATTTTTCAACCATGTCGACTGTTTAACCTTTTGCAACGACGTCTTGGGTTTTTTTGGTGCTGTTGGATGCGAACATGGCCAGGAATGGCGAATGTTCATTGACTCGTCAGTTTTAAGTTTGAAAGCTTTTTTACTGCACAACGGAAATATCTATCCTTCTATACCTATTGGACATGCTGTACACATGAAAGAAACGTATGAGAATATGGAGTTACTGTTGACCACATTAATTATAGAAATTATAGCTGGAACATATGTGGTGATCTAAAAGTTGTTGCACTTCTTCTTGGACTGCAGCTTGGATATACCAAGTATTGTTGTTTTATTTGTGAGTGGGACAGTCGTGCACGAGAATTGCACTAGTTCACAAAGGACTGGCCACTCCGCAAAAAAAGCCAGGTTGCTGGACAGAAGAATGTTAAACATAATCCTCTCATTGATCCAGCAAAGATATTTCTCCCTCCTTTGCATATTAAACTTGGGCTTATGAAGAATTTTGTCAAAGCAATGGACAAAGAATAGGAAGCCTTTTCTTACTTGCGACAGAAATTTCCAAGAATAAGTGATGCAAAGATTAAAGAAGGTATTTTTATTGGCCCACAGATGAGAGATATAATGAATGGACAGTAGCTTTGATGGTCTTTTGCAAGGTGCTGAACAAGTGGCATGGAGAGCCTTTAAAGATGTGACCTTCAACTTCCTTGGCAACAGCAGGGCACCAAACTTTGAATAACTTGTGGACAACATGCTCACAGCATATCATTTGATGAAATGCAGTATGTCTCTAAAAATGCATTTTCTACATTCTCACTTGTACTTTTCCAGCCAATCTTGGTGCCATTAGCGATGAACACGGTGAAAGATTTCACCAAGACATTGCGCTGATGGAGAAAAGGTACCAGGGAAAGTGGAGTACGTCAATGCTGGCTGACTATTGCTGGAATCTTATTTGAGAAGCATCTGACACGGATTATAAATGAAAGTCATCTGCAAAACACTTTTGAACAATTACTTTTGCTACTGACATTGATGCATATGTACAGTACAGACCAAAAGTTTGGACACACCTTCTCATTTAAAGATTTTTCTGTATTTTCATGACTATGAAAATTGTACATTCACACTGAAGGCATCAAAACTATGAATTAACACATGTGGAATTATATACTTACCAAAAAGTGTGTAACAACTGAAATTATGTCTTATATTCTAGATTCTTCAATGTAGCCAGCTTTTGCTTTGATGACTGCTTTGCACACTCTTGGCATTCTCTTGATGAGCTTCAAGAGGTAGTCACCGGAAATGGTCTTCCAACAATCTTGAAAGCGTTCCCAGAGATGCTTAGCACTTGTTGGCCCTTTTGCCTTCACTCAGCGGTCCAGCTCACCCCAAACCATCTCGATTGGGTTCAGGTCTGGTGACTGTGGAGGCCAGATCATCTGGCGTAGCACCCCATCACTCTCCTTCTTGGTCAAATAGCCCTTACACAGCCTGGAGGTGTGTTTGGGGTCATTGTCCTGTTGAAAAATAAATAATGGTCCAAATAAATGCAAACCGGATGGAGTAGCATGCCACTGCAAGATGCTGTGGTAGCCATGTGGTTCAGTATGCCTTCAATTTTGAATAAATCCCCAACAGTGTCACCAGCAAAGCACCCCCACACCATCACACCTTCTCCTCCATGCATAACGGTGGGAACCAGGCATGTAGAGTCCATCCATTCACCTTTTCTGCGTCGCACAAAGACACGTGGTTGGAACCAAAGATCTCAAATTTGGACTCATCAGACCAAAGCACAGATTTCCACTGGTCTAATGTCCAATCCTCGTGTTCTTTAGCCCAAACAAGTGTCTTCTGCTTGTTGCCTGTCCTTAGCAGTGGTTCACTAAACGGACAACCGCTTCTGAACCCCAAGGATCACTTGAAACTGATATTTCATGTTATCCCTGTGGCAAATCTGCTCTTGCTTCACTCTTCTCCAATACAGATGTAATTGACATCCGGAAAAGGTGAGAGGGCAACTCTGACTTCCTCTGGATGTCTTGATTTGTGCAGAGGAGGGAGAGAAATGCCAGTGCTGATGGATTATCATGACAGCATGGAGTCTGCTCAGATCCCAGTACCTGCCATGATAGCTCTCCTGCTAATACCAGCTTCTGGCTGGCGTTCATGTGAGATTGATTTGTGGTATACACAGCAGTAGTCTGATATTGCTGTTTAGGATACAAGCAATTAGATGATCACAGGGTTCAAATCACCTAAGAGAACTAACAAAGACAGTGAAAATGAATGTTATTAAAAATATGAAAAAAGATATAAAAGTTAAATGACCCCAGTTTTGAAAATAAAGAGTTACAAAATGAACATATGCTACGTCTGTAAAAGTTCAATCTATCAAAATGTCAATTTTATTAGCCTGTAAACTCTGTAATGATATAAAAAAAAGCCAGAATTGCATTTTTTTTGGCAACGCAACATAGCAAAAAATGCAATCAGATGCAAACAAAACACAGTATCTACCTCAAAATGGTATGAATCAAAATGTTAGCTCAGGGCAGAAAAAGCATGATGGAAGCATATGGTGACAAGAACAAATTATTTCTTTTTCACAAATTTCCCAATTTTTTTCCCCACTTAAAAAAAAAATCATGCATGTTGGTATTCCTGTGATCATGCTGACTTGGAGGATCAAATAGACAGGTAATTTTACTGTAAAATGAACACTGTAAATAAAACTGAAAAAAAGTGAGGATTTGCACTTTATTTGCAATTTTATCTTAATTTTTTCATGTTTTCCATTACATCACACGATAAATTGAATGGTGTAATAAAAAAGTAGTACTTATCCCACAAAAAAACAAAACCTCTTATTAGAGTTGAGCGATACTTTCGATATCCAAAAGTATCGGAATCGGAATGGTATCGCCGATAACATTAAAATATCGGCGATACCCGATACCGATACCGGAAGTCCCATGTAAGTCTATGGGAACAAAATATCAAAATTTAAAAAAAAACCCATTCTTGCCTTGTTGGTTAATTGTACATGAAGGAAAACAAGAAAGAGTAATGTAGAATGTATTGGGGAAGGTTGAGGAGACATTAAAGGCATAGATGTTTAACCCAATCAAATGGAATAGCATAAAATATTTTTTTTTAAAGATGTTCGGATTGACGAAGAAATTGACAATGTTAACGTTTTTTCTATTTTGGACAATATGTATATTACACAACTTCCATGCTCTTCATCTTCACCTTTTTAACTTTTCACACACTTTCTCCTTCATAATCTTCTGCAGCATCATCTTTTTCATCAAATTATTCTTCATCTTCACCTTCTTTATCTTCTTCTTAAACTTCTTGCTATTCATCTTTGTTAACATTACTCATATTCTTCTTATTAAACTATTATTCTTATTCATATTCTGCTTCATCTTCTTCATCATATTCTTATTTGTGACAGAGAATCCTGTACTTGTAATCTGTCAAAGTATGAATTTTTCATCCTTCCGTTCTTGCTGTCACAAAAGATTTAAATTACAACAGTATTTGTCCGTGTTCAGTTTAGCCTGCAGCAGCAGGCATTTTCCAGGGGCACCACGAGGAGGAACGGACTCACCCCCATACACTGCTTAGTCTTCTTCTGCTTAGAATTTAGAGCATATATTTTGCTCTTCATTTTGGTCTTATACTTCATGTTCTTCTGCTTTTAGATCTTCTGCTTATTGTTCTTGTGTCTCTTGTTCCGTATCTTGTATTTGTAGCACAATCTTGTACCAGCTGATGTTACTGGGACACGGTTACTAAGCAGGAGGTACCTGTGCTCCAAAGCACTACCAAGGACCAGCAGACGTTGCTGGAACTCGGATACCGAGATGGGAGGCACCTAGGCCAAAGGCACTGTGGAGAACAGCTGACGGTACTGGAACCCGGAGGGGCAGCAGAAGGAAAAGAGCCAATGGCACAACCGAGGACCAGCTGACGTTACTGGGACACGGTTACTAAGCAGGAGGTACCTGTGCTCCAAAGCACTACCAAGGACCAGCAGACGTTGCTGGAACTCGGATACCGAGATGGAGGCACCTAGGCCAAAGGCACTGTGGAGAACCAGCTGACGGTACTGGAACCCGGAGGGGCAGCAGAAGGAAAAGAGCCAATGGCACAACCGAGGACCAGCTGACGTTACTGGGACACGGTTACTAAGCAGGAGGTACCTGTGCTCCAAAGCACTACCAAGGACCAGCAGACGTTGCTGGAACTCGGATACCGAGATGGAGGCACCTAGGCCAAAGGCACTGCGGAGAACCAGCTGACGGTACTGGAACCCGGAGGGGCAGCAGAAGGAAAAGAGCCAATGGCACAAACGAGGACCAGCTGACGTTACTGAACCCAGTAACACAGGAGCAAGTGTTGACTGTGCTAACAGCACTTCCGAGCAACAATGGCGGTGTTGGAGCCAGGGTCAAGGAGGATGTTTAAATATAGATCAAGTAATTTCCTTGTTACCTGTCAATTTTTAAATGTCTATACTTCAAACAAGAGAAAGATAACCTTTACTACCATAAGATGATGATTTCATTTAAACTAATATCTAGATAAATAAAGAATTGACAAACATAAACACATACATTAACATGTTGAACAGCAATGCAAACCACAAAATAAATTAGTTAAGGAATCTGCTATACGGTTGTACATAAAAGCATACAAGTATTATATCTGAATCCATTAATGATGGATAAGTAACAGTATGTACACCATTTTTATTGTATAGACAATGAATGTCTGACTTCAAAACATCATCAGCATTACAAGTTATCTGTGATATTACTAAAATGTTCCATTTGCTGAATAATGTCACTAAATATTTTATACAAAATTATACAATTTCCATCATGTAATACTCATAATATGTGGCAATAATCATTTTTATTAACAAACATAACCTTTAAAAGTGCATAGTGCATAGTGAAAATTGCTATTTATGGCTGACTGTCGACTTGGAAGCATGACAACAGATAGATAAGGTAATATATAGATGAGACTGCATAGCCACAGATGGTGAATGGCGATGTAATACTGTACTCAATAAAGTGTGCGTCACTACTACATAATTTTTTTATATGCTTATAAACAGGGTACATGGATGTATGCTTGTGCCTTTGTTTTGACGCACAGACTGCCTTCCTGCTGAGACGCATTGGGTAGTGAACAGTTGTGTGCATGTTCACTGCAGTCTCTGGGAATAACCACACTTTGACCTTATAACTTTTCAGACTTTCTTTATCAATCTACCAAGATGAAGAAGGCAGGGAGTAAGGGACGTGGTCGTGGAGTTTCTTTAGGGAGAGGACGTGGGGATTCTGTGGTGCGCGGCCCCCAGTGACACGGGATCCACCAGTTTCCCCGTGAGCGTTCCTTTATGCGCACTTTTGGTTAGGAGCTCGGAGTACCCCCCCGCTGCGGGGAAGAACAAATTGAAGCCGTTGTTGTTTGGATGACAGCCAATGCATCGACTTCAAATTTCTTCCACCCCCTCTCAGGACCACAGCACGTTGGGCAACCATCTTCTCTTCACCGCCGGGCAAATTTCCCGGCAGTCAGGAGTTCGTACAGGAGCCAGCTGAGTGGCTGCTTCTGTTCTCAGAATCTATTGGCTTGCAAACAGGGCCCAGCCAAAGCAGCAAATTTTGTAATTTAAAGAGGGAGTATGCAGTGATGCGCAACAGCTGTGGGCTCTCTGAATCGAAAGGCGGGTGAGACAGTGCCGATGGTCAGCACAACCGCAGAACGCATCTGATGATGATGAGGGCCCAGTGCCAGTTTCTGTGAGCATGGTGCTGGCCAGACCACCCAACAGCAGGTGTTGGAGAGGGTAGTGGAGATGATGAGGTCCAGGACCCAAAAAAGGCATGAGGAACCCGGAAGGTGGGTGGGAGCAGCTCAGAGGAAAAATAATTAATATTTATTTATATAGCGCCATCATATTCCGCACGCTTTTCAGTTTAGCAGTTTCAGAACACAAGTCAAAGTAACAACTAACAAAACAATAATTTTAAACTAAATAAATCGCCCCGGCTCGGACAGCTTTCAATTTTACAAAGGAGGGGGAAACAAAGTTTGGGGTTTTTATCAAAGGGGCATTACAATGAGTTCCGCCTCTTAAAGGGGTGAGGGATGGAGTAGTGAATGGGCTAGAACCACACACATTACACGAATACATAAATACTTTGATTAGTGAATGTGATAGGCCCCCTCTAACAAAGTGTTTTGAGGGACGCCTGAAACCATCAAATTGTGGGAAATCCAATTTTTTTGGGGAAAAAGCATTCCCGGGATTGCGGAGCAGGAAAGTCTTTGGGGTCGGGAGTGGAGGTACGGGTTATGCAGAGGGTTTGTCAAGGTCTTTTGCAAGTGCAGCAGTCGGGTTTGGCCGATAAAAAATAAGGGAGGGAAAAAAGGGGGGGGCGGCTGTGGAGAGCTTTGTTTTGGGGAGACCATAAATTAAATTGGGTCCTATAATAATGGGCGCCACTGCCCCTGTAATGGTGGCGAATAAATTTTGAAGGATTCTGCCACGTTTTGCGTGGTTTTTATGAGTCAACGCGGGGGGCGGTGCAGATGATGCCAGTCGTCTGTCCCCCTTTTCTGCCTGCTTCAAAAAAAAACTGCAAACCTAAAGGGATGAGGTTTTTGGAAGAGGTGGAGATGAGGATCACAAATTCCCTCACCTTTGACACAGCGCAACGTGGTTCCCACAAAGGGTGGAGGGGCTTTCAAAATACCTGCTGTACAACAAATTTAACCTCCCGAGTCGTGTTATATTTTCATAAACCTTTCAAATTTTAATGTATTTACAAAGCACATAATGTAATTTTTTCTACCTTTTTTTAATGCATTTGTTTTCCCAAAAAAGTGTTACAGAAATTTTGTACAAATTTTTAAATTTTTAGTTTTAAATTTTTTTAATTTTAAATATTTGAAGGGCTTTGTGAGGAGGGTGAGGAGGGGTCAATGGGGGGGAAACATCGCCAGAGGAGGTAGACAAGTCTAGTCAATGTAACCCAAAGGGGGGGGTGATGCACACAGGCAGAGTGACCCTTTGCAGGGGACAACTTTCTTGGGAGTTTGGATCCCCGCAGCCAGGTATTTCATGCTTTCAGTGGCTGAGAAAAAACCGCCGCATCGAACCATTCAACCCGTCTGATTTTTGGGTGTAAAACCCCCTAGACCCCCGACCGGGACAACTTACAAAGCCCATCACACCCTTGAACCGGGAGTGTAAAAAGCGGAAGTACCCCAAAAACACTGGGCAACCATAATGTTTCTCCTTCCCCCTCCCCCCCCCCCCCCCCCCCCCCCCCCCCCCCCCCCCCCCCCCCCCCCCCCCCCCCCCCCCCCCCCCCCCCCCCCCCCCCCCCCCCCCCCCCCCCCCCCCCCCCCCCCCCCCCCCCCCCCCCCCCCCCCCCCCCCCCCCCCCCCCCCCCCCCCCCCCCCCCCCCCCCCCCCCCCCCCCCCCCCCCCCCCCCCCCCCCCCCCCCCCCCCCCCCCCCCCCCCCCCCCCCCCCCCCCCCCCCCCCCCCCCCCCCCCCCCCCCCCCCCCCCCCCCCCCCCCCCCCCCCCCCCCCCCCCCCCCCCCCCCCCCCCCCCCCCCCCCCCCCCCCCCCCCCCCCCCCCCCCCCCCCCCCCCCCCCCCCCCCCCCCCCCCCCCCCCCCCCCCCCCCCCCCCCCCCCCCCCCCCCCCCCCCCCCCCCCCCCCCCCCCCCCCCCCCCCCCCCCCCCCCCCCCCCCCCCCCCCCCCCCCCCCCCCCCCCCCCCCCCCCCCCCCCCCCCCCCCCCCCCCCCCCCCCCCCCCCCCCCCCCCCCCCCCCCCCCCCCCCCCCCCCCCCCCCCCCCCCCCCCCCCCCCCCCCCCCCCCCCCCCCCCCCCCCCCCCCCCCCCCCCCCCCCCCCCCCCCCCCCCCCCCCCCCCCCCCCCCCCCCCCCCCCCCCCCCCCCCCCCCCCCCCCCCCCCCCCCCCCCCCCCCCCCCCCCCCCCCCCCCCCCCCCCCCCCCCCCCCCCCCCCCCCCCCCCCCCCCCCCCCCCCCCCCCCCCCCCCCCCCCCCCCCCCCCCCCCCCCCCCCCTTCAGTGTACTGGTCTGCATAATTTGGAGGACAATTATGCAGTCTAATTGAACTAGCTAATCATCTACTAAGGTGTCAGCCATTTCAGGGACTTTTACCTTATGTTACATGTCATAATTCATTCTTTATCATATATAGATTATGGTACAGTGTTTGTTGCACTTTGCTGCCGTATACTGGCCATTGTTGTAATATGTTATTCATGTATTGTTACCGTGTTTTCCCATAATACCTCTCTCTCTGCAACTCCTCCTATCTTGTTTCATCGCATCCTTTCTTGTGAAGAGTACCATCTTGCAGCACGTGCATCAGGACTAATGAGATGCTTCTCCTGTTACCGTTATCCTCCACCTTCCATGTTCTACCTCATTTTCATCTTTTCGTCTTCCTTGACATTTTACCTCATCTCATGAAGGTACTGTGACTAAAATTGGTTAAGTTATAGTTCATCACTGTATTGTCCTTCCTGGATTAACCACATGCAGATGGTCAAGCATTGTAGGAAAAGGCTAGCGAGTAACATTATCTGCCATTGCTTGTATAGAGATCCATGCTCACATCCCTCAGACACATCTCACACACATGCATCAAAGGCAGAATACAAACAATGAGGGAACAATCATGATAATACCCCCAACAATCCTGTGGGACATTGCCATAAAATGGGAGCTGTGGCATATAAATTGGGCCTGTTCCTGTCACCGGTGTGATTCCACAGAAATTCAGCCTAAATACCTTGGTTCCAGCTGGTGGATAACAGAACTGCTCCACTGCCCCACACTGAGTCCACAAATTCATTTGGAGAACCCAGGTTGGTAAAATAAAGTCACCTGTCCACATACCTCGCTGTGCTCAGTCAACTCCCTAAGCATACTGTTATCTCCTCTCAGTGAATGACAGCAAAAAGCAGGGTTCTTTTGGCTATTTGACCCTGGATGAGCTGAAGTCATGGGGGTTTTAATTCCTGGTGTTAGGGTGGAAGGGTAAGTCTTTGTCACTTGCACCATCTTGTATCCTTGATGGGAATGTAATATATGCTGTTGGCTGTTGGTGACCAATAAAATCTTACCAGAATGTGGTACTTTCACCATGTGTTGTCCTGAGTAATGTTTTGCTCAAGGGCAAGGAGTATGGGCATTCGATGGGATGAGCTCCGGCATGTGAGGCTTTTTAAAGGCAGCCAGGCAGGCGGATAGGAGCATCCACTGACCCTCCTGTCTCCACACAGGGATGGAACTCTTTGCCTTGCCAATCTCAACCAAAATATTTACTATTTAAGGATGTACCCCTCACCAAGATGTCAACTATGAGTAAAGGTTTTTCTACCTGAAACATGTATGCATTATAGGTATTCTTCTTGGGGTGTGTGTTTATATGTAAAATCATCCTTAAAACCCATCCTGTGTGATATCTGTGAATCTAATGAAGATGTAGAGTCTCTGTGGGTGGAGATTAGGGGAGGGGGGAAAAATAATAAATTATTGATAGGGGTTTGTTATAAGTCTCCTAAAATAATGGAAGCAACAGAGAATATCCTCGTAAAGCAAATAGATGAATCAGCAACTCAAGGAGAAGTCATTATTATGGGGGACTTCAACTACCCTGAAATACATTGGGGAACAGAAACCTGCAGTTCCAGCAAAGGTAATAAGTTTTTGGCAACTATGAGAGACAATTACCTTTCACAACTAGTTCAGGACCCAACAAGAGGGGGGCACTGCTAGACCTAATATTATCCAACAGGCCAGACCGCATATCAAATATAAGGGTTGGGGGTCACTTGGGTAATAGTGATCACAAAATAATAAGCTTTCATGTATCCTTTAATAAGATGTGTAGTCGAGGGGTTACAAGGACACTAAACTTCAGGAAGGCAAATTTCCAATGGATGAGAGATGATCTTGGTGCAATAAACTGGGACGATATCCTGAGACATAAAAATACACAAAGAAAATGGGAGACGTTTATTAGTATCCTGAATAGGACCTGTGCACAGTATATACCCTATGGGAATAAACATGCTAGAATTAGGAGGAAACCACTATGGCTAAATAGAGCTGTAAGGGGCGCAATAAGGGACAAAAAGAAAGCGTTTAGGGAATTAAAGCAAGTAGGTAGTGAAGAGGCATTAAATAAATACAGAAGACTGAATAAATTCTGTAAAAAGCAAATCAAGACAGCAAAGATTGAGGCAGAGAGACTCATTGCCAGAGAAAGTAAAAATAATCCCAAAATATTCTTTAACTACATAAATAGCAAGAAACTAAAAAATGATAGTGTTGGTCCCCTTAAAAATAGTCTGGGTGAAATGGTGGATGAGGATGAGGAAAAAGCCAATATGCTAAATGACTTTTTTTCAACTGTATTTACACAAGAAAATCCCATGACAGATAACATGATCAGAGATAAAAAAATTTCTCCATTAAATGTCACATGCTTAACCCAGCAGGAAGTACGGCGGCGTCTAAAAATCACTAAAGTTGACAAATCCCCGGGTCCGGATGGGATACACCCCCGAGTACTGCAGGAATTAAGTACAGTTATAGATAGACCATTATTTTTAATCTTTAAAGATTCCATAATAACTGGGTCTGTACCACAGGACTGGTGTATAGCAAATGTGGTGCCAATATTCAAAAAGGGGGCAAAAACTGAACCTGGAAATTATAGGCCAGTGAGCTTAACATCTACTGTGGGTAAAATCCTGGAGGGTTTTTTAAGGGATACTATTTTGGAGTATCTGAAGCTGAATAACCTCATGACACAGTATCAGCATGGGTTTACGAGGGACCGTTCTTGTCAGACTAATCTGATAAGCTTTTATGAAGGGGTAAGTTCAGGACTGGACCAAGGGAATGCAGTGGACGTGGTGTTCATGGACTTCTCAAAAGCTTTTGATACAGTGCCACACAAAAGGTTGATACATAAAATGAGAACAATGGGGATAGGGGAAAATATGTGTAAGTGGGTTAAGAACTGGCTCATGGATAGGAAACAAAGGGTGGTTATTAATGGAGCACACTCGGACTGGGTCACGGTTAGCAGTGGGGTACCACAGGGGTCAGTATTGGGGCCGCTTCTCTTTAACATATTTATTAATGACCTTGTAGGGGGCATACAGAGTAGTATTTCAATATTTGCAGATGACACTAAACTCTGCAGGGTAATAAATACAGAGGAGGATAATTTTATATTACAGGAGGATTTATGTAAACTAGAAGCTTGGGCTGATAAATGGCAAATGAGCTTTAATGGGGATAAATGTAAGGTCATGCACTTGGGTAGAACAAATAAGATGTATAATTATGTGCTTAATTGTAAAACACTGGGCAAAACTGTCACTGAAAAAGACTTGGGTGTATGGGTGGACGACAAACTCAAATTTAGTGGCCAATGTCAGGCAGCTGCTGCCAAGGCAAATAAAATAATGGGATGCATTAGACGAGGCATAGATGCTCATGAGGAGAACATAATTTTACCTCTATACAAGTCACTGGTGCGACCACACTTAGAATACTGTGTGCAGTTCTGGTCTCCGGTGTATAAGAAAGACATAGCTGAACTGGAGCGGGTGCAGAGAAGAGCGACCAAGGTTATTAGAGAACTGGGGGGTCTGCAATACCAAGACAGGTTATTACACTTGGGGTTATTTAGTTTGGAAAAACGAAGGCTTAGGGGTGATCTTATTACAATGTACAAATATATGAGGGGACAGTACAAAGACCTTTCTAATGATCTTTTTACTCTTAGACCTGTGACGGGGACGAGGGGGCATCCTCTACGTCTGGAGGAAAGAAGGTTTAGCCATAATCACAGATGCAGATTCTTTACTGTAAGAGCAGTGAGACTATGGAACTCTCTGCCGTCTAATGTTGTAATGAGTGATTCCTTACTAAAATTTAAGAGGGGACTGGATGCCTTTCTTGAAAAGTATAATATTACAGGCTATATTCACTAGTTTCCTAGATACAGCGTTGATCCAGGGAGCTAGTCTGATTGCCGTATGTGGAGTCGGGAAGGAATTTTTTTCCCCAATGTGAAGCTTACTGTTTGCCACTTGGGTTTTTTTTGCCTTCCTCTGGATCAACATGTTAGGGCAGGTTAGGATAGGATATGGGTTGAACTAGATGGACTTAAAGTCTTCCTTCAACCTTAATAACTATGTTACTATGTGCACATTATCTAAATTCTTTTTATGATACTGTATATGATCAAAGGCTTAGTGTTAACTACTTTCCTTTTGTGTTGGAGAAAATCCCTTTTTGGATCATGGAGAACATGTATTTAATGATAGGTGTCATGTGTGCATCGCCACGAAGATCGTCGCGGTTGCACATTCTGACTTCTCACAGCTGAGTTGCTGTTTCTTTGTGTTTGGCAGTTAGGGAGTTAATTCTGTCTGTGCTCAGTTCTGGGACTGGGTGCAGTTTTCTCCCGGCTGCAATTAATTATTTGTTGATTGGTTTCCTTTAAATCTCTGGTTGTCTGTGTTGGGAGTTGCCAGTGAAATTCTTCATGCAGACCACAGATAGGATTGTATCTGTATAGACTTAAGTTAAAGAGCTCCTTAGTTGTTTTAAGCTCACCTTGCTTAGAGTTTAATATCCCAGATCATTTATGTTCCTTCTGTGTTTGAGTGTGTATGCAAGTCTGTGTTTTCTCCAGGCTGTCTTATATGTCTAATCTGTGTATTTAGCAGAGATCAGCCCATATCCCTTTGGTGGTAATCAGAATCCTTCTTAGGACTGATTACAGGATTCAGGGACTGATAGGAGACAGGGTTAGGCTGGAGACTTGGACCTCTGAACCATTATCAGTACCTCCAAGGTGAGGGATTAGTTAGGACCCCAGTTTAGGGTCAGGTTAGACCCCCGGTCCTCCTCTTTCCTGTGACAGTGTATCAAGTCCTCAAGATTAACCCTGAGTTCAACGGATATCGTGTCAGGTAAATCTATTCTATATTTACATGCTGATGTTGCTAATCTATATGTTGTATAGAGTGTTGTTCTTTTAAGAATAGTTTACTGACATCGTACACATATCATAAGACCGCGTGACATTTTCACTGGCCCATAAAATTATTCCCAGTTGCCATGGATCCAGTAGCCCAGCTGGCTCTGCAGTTGCAGGGATTATCCATGGAGCTGACGGACATTAAGTCCAAAGTTTTGTCTCCCTCAGAGCAAACCAGATTTGAACCTAAAGTAGCTCTCCCGGACAGGTTCACTGGTGGGCGAGACAAATTTTTTACCTTCAGGGAAGCATGTAAATTGTATTTTCGGCTTCGGCCTCGATCATCAGGGAGTGAAGAGCAGAGAGTGGGAATTGTTATCTCGCTCCTACAAGGGGACCCTCAATCCTGGGCCTTCTCCCTTCCTCCGGGATCCCCGGCTCTACAGTCAGTAGATCGATTTTTTACTGCCCTGGGTTTGGTATATGATGACCCAGATCGGGTCTCTCTTGCTGAGACAAAATTACGTAAGATACAGCAGGGAGATCGTCCGGCGGAGGAATTTGCTTCTGAGTTCCGTAGATGGGCCACAGATACTCAGTGGAATGACCCAGCTCTTAGGAGCCAGTTTTGTCATGGGCTTTCTGACAAATTAAAGGACGTTTTGGCTCAGTATGATTCTCCTCCATCACTGGAGGCTGCTATGGCCCTAGCTATCCGTACTGATAGACGGCTCCGGGAGAGGTGCGAGGTAACTCCGCCCCCTGTTGTTACTCCACCTACTACTAAAGTCCCTTATGTTGAGGTTCCCCTTGTCTGTTCGGAGGAGCCTATGCAGTTGGGAGGGACATCATTTCGTAGGAGGGGATTGGCGGTACGCCGCAGGACTAGAAGGTGTTTCTTCTGTGGGAAAGAGGGACATTTTGTTGGGGGATGTCCATCCCGTGCCTTGTTGAGCAAAAAGTCGCCGGAAAACTGTTAATCCCAGGTTGTGTGGTGGACGACAACCTGGGAGTATGTATTTCGTCCGCTAGTTCTTCTCAGTTCCTTGTACCAGTGGAGGTGGTGGTTGGTACGAGAGTGGAGAGATTTTCTGTTCTTCTTGATAGTGGGTCCGGGGCTAATCTGGTTGACGCTCAGTTTGCTCAGGCTCAAGGTATGCATCTGAGTGTATTGGTCAAACCGATCCCTATATTCTCCATTGACGCCAGGCCTCTCGGCCAAGGTAGCTTTGTTCATGAGGTTCATAACATTGACCTTCGGGTAGGGGCAATACATAGGGAACTATTATCTTGTTATGTGTTGGAGGGTCTACCTACTCCTATTGTGTTGGGACTTCCTTGGTTGGTTAAACATAACCCTGTGATTAATTGGCAGTCCAGAGATATAAGCCAATGGGGGGAGTTTTGCAAAAGTAACTGCATGAACACAGTCATCAGTGCGGTCGTGCCTAGTACTTTGCCTCCTTTTTTGGAGGACTTTGGGGATGTGTTCTCTGAGGAGGGGTGTCAGGAGTTGCCTCCTCATCGCGTGTATGACTGCTCTATTAATTTACTTCCTGATGCTAAGTTACCTAAAGCTAGGTTATATAACCTTTCTGGTCCTGAGAGGCAGGCTATGAAAGATTATATTTTGGAAAGTCTGGCCAAAGGGCATATTAGACCTTCATCTTCCCCAGTGGCCGCGGGTTCTTCTTTGTGAAGAAAAAAGATGGAGGCCTACGCCCTTGCTTGGATTTCCGCGAACTTAATCGGATTACTGTTCGAGATCCGTATCCACTCCCTCTGATTCCTGATCTCTTCAATCAAATTGTTGGCGCCAAATGGTTCTCTAAATTGGATCTCAGGGGGGCGTATAATCTGATTAGGATAAAAGAGGGGGATGAGTGGAAAACGGCGTTTAACACGCCGGAGGGACATTATGAGAACCTTGTCATGCCTTTTGGTCTGACTACTGCACCAGCAGTATTCCAACATTTTGTTAATGACATTTTTCGTCATCTGGTGGGGCTGTTTGTGGTCGTATATTTGGATGACATTTTAATTTACTCACCAGATCTTGTGTCTCACCAGGAGCATGTGAGACAGGTGTTGCAGATCTTGCGAGACAATAAACTATACGCCAAACTGGAAAAGTGTGTATTCGCCGTACAGGAACTTCAGTTTTTGGGTTTCTTGGTGTCAGCCTCCGGTTTCCGTATGGACCCTGAAAAGGTGAGAGCAGTGCTTGAATGGATCAGCCAGAGGATCTTAAGGCTCTGCAGCGTTTTCTGGGGTTTGCTAACTACTACCGGAAATTTATTTGTAATTTCTCATCTGTTGTCAAACCTCTCACTGACATGACAAGAAAAGGGACGGATTTTTCTAAATGGTCGGACAAAGCTTGCCAAGCTTTTTCCTCTTTGAAAAAATGTTTTGCTTCGGCACCCGTTCTCATCCAACCAGATGCATCACAGCCGTTCGTTGTGGAGGTGGACGCGTCTGACGTAGGGGTGGGTGCAATATTGTCCCAGGGTCCGTCCCCTGGTAAATGGCATCCGTGCGCTTTCTTTTCTAAAAAATTGTCGTCCGCCGAAAGGAATTATGATATCGGCAATAGGGAACTTTTGGCCATTAAGTTGGCTTTTGAAGAATGGCGTCACTTTTTGGAGGGGGCAGTCCACCCGGTCACTGTCATTACTGATCACAAGAACCTGCTGTATTTGGAATCTGCTAAGCGTCTGAATTCCAGACAAGCTCGATGGTCGTTGTTTTTTACCAGGTTTAATTTTGTTGTCACTTATCGCCCTGGATCTAAGAATTTAAGGCGGATGCCTTGTCTCGCAATTTCCCAGGGGCCGGGAAAATGGATGACCCGATTCCTATCCTTCAGGAGGGGGTGGTAGTGTCGGCTGTATGTTCTGAGCTTGAGGAGGAGGTGTTAGAGGCTCAGGGGGACGCCCCTGCAGGACCTCCAGGGAGACTGTTTGTCCCAAATCAGTTGAGACAAAAGGTTATTGAGGCACATCATAATTCTGCTTTAGCAGGACATCCAGGGAGTAAGGCTACTTTAGATCTCCTTTCTCGCCGGTTTTGGTGGCCTAACGTTAATAAAGATGTTTTAACTTTTGTCGCGTCCTGTGGGGTTTGTGCTCGCTCTAAGACCCCTCATACCCGTCCGTCTGGGACCCTCTTACCCTTGAAACTTCCGGAGCGTCCATGGACTCATTTGTCTATGGACTTCATCACGGACCTTCCTCAGTCGTCAGGGAAGACTGTCATACTGGTGGTTGTTGACAGGTTCAGTAAGATGGCACATTTCATTGCTCTTCCTGCCCTCCCTAATGCTAAAACTCTGGCGCAGGTGTTCATTGGGGAGATTGTGAGACTTCATGGGTTGCCTTCTGATGTGGTGTCAGATAGGGGGTCTCAGTTTGTGTCCAAGTTTTGGAGGGCATTTTGTTTACGTCGGGGGATGCAATTGTCATTTTCCTCGGCTTTTCATCCGCAGACCAATGGTCAGACAGAGCGTCTGAATCAAAGCCTAGAGACTTATCTTCGGTGTTTTGTCTCAGAGAACCAGGAGGACTGGTCTTCTTTCTTGCCTCTGGCAGAGTTCGCTCTTAACAACAGGCGGAGCGAGTCCACTGGTAAGTCCCCGTTTTTTGGGGCATATGGTTTTCATCCCCAGTTTTGTACATTCAATGGGGGGGGCCCTTCTGGGGTTCCTGAGGAGGAGCGTTTCTCGTCGTCACTTGCTTCAGTGTGGAGAGGTGTATTGAATAATCTGAGTGCTATGGGGAACCGTTATAAACGTAAGGCTGATAGGAGGAGAGTTTCTGGTCCAGATCTTAATGTGAACGATCTGGTATGGTTGTCTACCAGGAATATAAAACTTAAAGTTCCCTCCTGGAAGCTGGGCCCCAGATTCATCGGGCCGTACAGGATCAGTTCCATAATTAATCCTGTGGCATTTCGTCTGGACCTCCCTCCTACGTTTAAAATTCATGTGTTCCACAAGTCATTACTTAAGAGGTACGTGGCACCAGTCATACCATCACCTCTACCTCCTCCTCCAGTGGTGGTCAATGGTAACTTGGAGTTTCAAGTGTCAAAGATCATTGACTCACGTCTGAATCGCCGGTCCCTTCAGTACTTGGTGCATTGGAAGGGTATGGTCCAGAGGAGAGGACGTGGGTTCCTGCATCTGACATTAACGCAGATCGTTTGGTGCGGACCTTCCACAGAACTCACCCGGGCAAACCTGGCCCTGAGGGTCCGGAGGCCCCTCGTAGAAGGGGGGGTACTGTCATGTGTGCATCGCCACGAAGATCGTCGCGGTTGCACATTCTGACTTCTCACAGCTGAGTTGCTGTTTCTTTGTGTTTGGCAGTTAGGGAGTTAATTCTGTCTGTGCTCAGTTCTGGGACTGGGTGCAGTTTTCTCCCGGCTGCAATTAATTATTTGTTGATTGGTTTCCTTTAAATCTCTGGTTGTCTGTGTTGGGAGTTGCCAGTGAAATTCTTCATGCAGACCACAGATAGGATTGTATCTGTATAGACTTAAGTTAAAGAGCTCCTTAGTTGTTTTAAGCTCACCTTGCTTAGAGTTTAATATCCCAGATCATTTATGTTCCTTCTGTGTTTGAGTGTGTATGCAAGTCTGCGTTTTCTCCAGTCTGTCTTATATGTCTAATCTGTGTATTTAGCAGAGATCAGCCCATATCCCTTTGGTGGTAATCAGAATCCTTCTTAGGACTGATTACAGGGTTCAGGGACTGATAGGAGACAGGGTTAGGCTGGAGACTTGGACCTCTGAACCATTATCAGTACCTCCAAGGTGAGGGATTAGTTAGGACCCCAGTTTAGGGTCAGGTTAGACCCCCGGTCCTCCTCTTTCCTGTGACAGTGTATCAAGTCCTCAAGATTAACCCTGAGTTCAACGGATATCGTGTCAGGTAAATCTATTCTATATTTACATGCTGATGTTGCTAATCTATATGTTGTATAGAGTGTTGTTCTTTTAAGAATAGTTTACTGACATCGTACACATATCATAAGACCGCGTGACAATAGGTTCCTGTAACAATGCAGCCTCTTTTTTCTTTACGTTCATTCATAGGTATTACTGTTATATTGTTCTGACCCTGCATATGAAAACCCAGCTAATGTCCTACATGTCCAGACTTCAGAATTAGAATTTTCAGAGTTCTTATGGTCCAACTCCATGAGTTTTAGGAGATATATAAAGAAAAAAAATGAAAAGTGTCAGGTGAATTGCTAACACTGGCTATAAAGACGTATCCAATGGTTGAATTACATTAAAATATTGCATATGTATTAGACTGTGTATTTTGAATTTGAAACATTCAACATTAGTATATATGAGTCCTTCTCTAAGACAAGATACTGGAGATGCTCAAACTGACCCCCTGTTCAGAATATTTCATCATTTTGAAGACATGATATCCTAAAGAGGGAGCCATTCTGTTACAATTAGATGACCAGAATCATGACCTCGGCATGGGTGGCCACCGGGAAGCCAGAAAGTGCTCATGCAAACTCAGGCAGTTAAACCAGTCAGTCTCTGATGCCTAGCCAGCTTCAATACAGGTTACAACTCTCACTTTCTCAGCCAATAGCAGCAGTTTTTCATTGTGTTATCTGTGGTGACGACACAGGTGGAAAGTTAAGATGATGTAATATCCTGAAGAGGGAGGGAGGTGGTGACTCCAAATGAGTTGATTGCATACATCTGAAATAGTGCTTGATTTTGCACACCTCTTGAGAGCATATTGAACACAAGGACTGTGTGGACACTCAGCATCTCCAGTAACTCGACAAAGAGAGGAACTCATACACACTGGGGTCGATTTATCAATATAGGCATACTTCAAGCTTGTCCTATGACAGAGTTGACAGAGTATGTGGCGTCGAATTTATTAAGAGGCACATGTCACTTAATGAAGTTGGCAGCTCTAGTTAGGAGCTAGGATGTGCGCACACTGGAGTAGCATTTATGGAGTAGAAAATGCTGGCAGATTTGATGAACTCAGTGGGGCGCCATGCTTCAGCGCCCCTCATGTCCGCCTATTTCAGCGGATAATCCAAACTGGTGTGAAAACCACAAAATTTGCAACTTTTTTGCATAATGCAAAATCGCGAGACTTTTCAAAGCTTTTTGCGCCTCCACTGTGGCATAAAAACTTTCATGAATCAGATTATAAACAGAAAAGAAAGACAACAGCAAGTCCACTAAAAATTCACAAAAGCGTATTTAGGTGTTGTGTTCTTGACAGAACACCCTATGGTAAGCAGGCCAACGTGGAAGTCAGGGATATTGAGCTGAAAAATAAATTTTCTTCAATCTCTATGGATTCCCCATTCTTATCCATAAACATACTAACCTACAAAGCATTCTTTTTCTTCACTCTTTTCTATATAGGTTAACATGATGTCAGAATAAGGCCATGTTATTATAGTCTGAAGGAATTTTATATCACACAGCATAATAAAAAAATAATAATATAATTCATTGATTACTATGATTAGACTTATGAATCTGACACAAGAAAGGAAGATCAACCAATATTGTGTCTTCATCAGCATACCCAACAAAGGTGGGACAGTCAAAATAAACTTGTCAGCCCCTGCCATTGTAGAAATTGCCACACTATCAGGTGCAATTATTTTTTTTCTTCATTATAGGGTCTCACACCAAAGAGAATTAGACTGATGTTCTGCTGACCCCTAATGGAAGGTTAGACGGTTCCAGGGGATCTTTAAATTATCAGCAAATCAATAAGTCAGACATGCTGTATGTATTATTAATATTGTTGTATAGAGGATTTTATTCTTTATTTATTGCAGCGTCACAACACACTCGATAACAAACCCTCAAGTATTGACCTATTTTGGAACCTAAAACCTAGAAAAGACAAAATGAGCAAAAACACTGCTGTAACTAAATAAGTAAAAAGTAAAAGTGTATTTAAATAACACAGTTTTTAGTAATACTGTTTTTGATCAAAAAATCCATAAAAGGCAGTGTAGGACTATCCCGATCAGAGTTACCTTGTCGTGTTGGGATAGCTTTTATGCGATTTTTGATCAAAAACAGTATAACTAAAAACTGTGTTATTTAAATGCACATTTGCTTTTTACTTTTTTAGTTACAGCAGGGTTTTACTCATTTTGTCTTTTGTAGGTTTTATGTTTTATGGCCAATGTGAACATGTATTTATGTGCCGCATGTGTACCAGTTCAAGCCAAGGTCAATTTTTGTGTTTTTTTCTATTTTGGAACCTTTAGAACCAAATGATTTGTAAGTATTTTATCAATTCAACCCAAGAACTAAAACTTTTTTTTTAATTTAACTGTAGGAGGACCTTTTTATTTTTGCAGGATGAGTTGTACCATTTTGAGGTAACGTACCGTATATACTCGTGTATAAGCCGACCCGTGTATAAGCCGAACCCCCTAATTTTGCCACAAAAAACTTGGAAAACTTATTGACTCGTGTATAAGCCAGGTATATAAACTGCCGTCCTGCTCTGTGCTGCCCCCATCCTGCTCCTTGCTCCCCCATCCAGCTCTGTGCTCCCCCATTCTCCTCTGTACTCCCCCCCTCCTGCTCCGTCCTCCGCTGTGCTCCCCCATTCCTTCTCCGTCCTCCTGTGCCCCCCCATCCTGCTCCGTGCTCCTCTGTGCCCTCCATCCTCCCCCCGTCCTGCTCCGTGCTCATTGTCCTCCTCCATGCTTCCCCCGTCCACCGTTCTCCCCCCGTCCTCCTCCATGCTTCCCCGTCCTCTGTTCTCCCTCCATCCTCATCCATGCTTTCCCCGTCCACCGTTCTCCCCCCCGTCCTCCTCCATGCTTCCCCCGTCCTCCTCCATGCTTCCCCGTCCACCGTTCTCCCCCCAGTCCTGCTCCATGCTTCCCCCGTCCTCCGTTCTCCCCCGTCCTCCATGCTTCCCCCGTCCTCCGTTCTCCCCCCCCCGTCCTGCTCCATGCTCCTTGTCCTCTCCTCCATCATACTCACCCCTCCCCGTGCCATTGCTGAACGTCCCTGCAATCCTGCGTTCTCCCCGGCTTCCTGCAGCTCTCCAGCGCTGAGCGGTGACGTAATACCGCTCATTAAGGCCAAGAATATGGACGCTATGCCTATGGGAGTGGCGTCGTGTCCATATTACATGACCTTAATGAGCGGTATTACGTCACCGCTCAGCACAGGAGAGCTGCAGGAAGCCGGGGAGAACGCAGGATTGCAGGGACGTTCAGCGATGGCACAGGGAGGGGTGAGTATGATGTCCCAGCCACCGGCTCCTGCCGCCGCATCCCCTCCCCCGCTGGTTTCTGCCCTATGACTCGTGTATAAGCCGAGGGGGCATTTTCAGCACGAAAAAGGTGCTGAAATCTCGGCTTATACACGAGTATATACGGTACATATGATTTATATGTTTTGGTACAATGATATCAAAATTTTTCTTTGGCTTTTGTGTTATTGTTGAAAATAAATTGGGGTTAAAACCAAATTGAGGTTCAACTTTCTGTCATGTGTAACATGACATCCACTTGCAATACGTTATAACAATCAGTTTTTTTACATACAGGATTTATCTGTCATTTCAGGCAGTTTGCTAACTAATAAAACAATCTTAGACATAGATAGATATAGATATGATAGATAGATAGATAGATAGATAGATAGATAGATAGATAGATAGATAGATAGATAGATAGATAGATAGATAGATAGATAGATAGATAGATAGATATCAATACAAAAAGAAACAGCACAATACTTATCTTCGGGTGCAGGCCCCCAAGCAACCAGTCTTCTCATTGCTCTGAGTATACAAATTCCAAAAAACGAAGGCAGAACTCCATACTCATGATAGAAGAAATGTGCAAAGTTTATTCAACCCACATGTCTGGGCCGGGTGACGTTTCGGCTCTAACTGAGCCTTTCTCAAGCAGTGAGTGTTACAACCATGTGTATATTTATAGTGTCATAGCCATCCTTAATTACTACCAATCATACAGTGGTTAATCTCATAATATATTTATAAATACGTTATATTATATCATATCATAAAGTGCATTACATCATATTTACAATACTCTTAATAGTGCATCCATATATCATGCTCAATGTATATAATAAAAAGTGCTCCGTGCTCATATTAAAACATTGCTTCACTTGTCCATATCATTAGATTGCTGAAAAACATTCCATACAGTTTATGCCATAACACATCTTACCCCAAGGAGTTACATGAATCCACATAGAGGACGCCATTATCGCTATACAGCGTTCCTCAGACATCTACTGCCCATGTCTGAAGTACATCATCTCTGAGTACTGAGTTACTGGCCAATCACTAACCTTGTGTGGCATTTTTTGGACTGCACATGCGCTCTGTTGCTTCAACATCTTCTCGAAGGAACATAGAGAAAGACATGACTGGTAAGGCACTTCCCCGGCTGGCTTCTCCTGCACCATTCTAGTTGACTGACTGATCTCTCCTGAAGTACGCACATGGGAGAAACCTGTCAATCAACTAAAGTGGTGCGGGAAGAAGCCACCGGACTAGTTTCATCTCTTACTTTTGTCCCTGGCTGGCTCATCAAAATGCTCTAGCATTTCTAAGAAAAACATTCCATGCTGAAATCGTGCATGATGTATGATGCCCTTGGTTGGGCAGCATGATACAAGTGACAGGTTCCTTTAAAAAAAAATTACATATTTTTTTGCATCATCAATTTCATTATTATTCACTAGACATATTTGTTTGAATGATGGTTTGCCAATCGATTGGTCCTCCTTCCCAAACACAATACTGCTGGCTGTATCGAGCACTCCTGTGTATTAGAAAGCTGTGGCCAAATATTTCAGGCGGCTTAAAGAAGCACTCCTATCAACGCTTTTTATGCACTAAATGTATGTGTACATTCATGGTACATAGTGTGAGTGTATTAATATACTCACCTACTGTGGCTTTCTCCGGTGTCCAACACTGCTCTTCTCTGCTTATAAGGCATGTCGACGCAATTCTGACTAGCCGGTTCATTCTAGGCGCTATGCATAAACTGAAAGTCAATTTTACAATTTTGTAAAAGTCATTTCCAGAGCGCAGCCTGATCCTGAGAGTCTGTAGAGCAGTGACGTCAGTGACAAAGAAGAACAGCGTTGGACATCGGTGCAAGCAGTAGGTGAGTATATTAATACACTCAAGCTATATACCATACATGTACACACACATTTAATGAATAAAAAACATTAGTGGGGGTGCTTCTTTAAGAATCACCAGATTGAAATTGGACATGCTGATTCCTTATTTCTCCCAACAATCATCTGTTCGGGAGTCCCATACACTTTGGACTGTTTGCCAAACCTGTTGATATCAGTGGGTTTGGCTGACGTTAGTCTAATTTGGATGGTCGTTTTAGGACTCTGCAGACAGCACCAGAGACCATATTCCCCCAATGTATAAGTATACGCGATTTTATAGAGGTACAAGGGCATATGCCACCTACAGTTTTTCATTGAAAAAAATAAAAGATATTTATAAATGAGGGTTAAGCAAATAAATTTTAGGGGGAATTGATTTCTAATTTTACAAAAAAAAATGCATTAGTCAAAAATAAAGATTCTAATAAATTCATTTCTGTGTGGATTTGGCAATATGGCAGTATCTGGCCAACATTTTTCTAAACCATGACTGGCAAGTAAAAGATTAAAAAAATTAAAAAATCCTTATACTCACATTACTGTTCACTTCTTTGGCTCCTCCACTCCTCAATGTCACTCGTTTCTTCCTCTCACAACTTCTGATCCCCTCCATTCACTTTGAAATCCCTGGGCCTCTCACAATGACGAGGCCCGGAGCAGTTCTGTTCATTTTTGCAAAATGTTATGGTACACATCATGACCTTTTGCCCGCTTGCACAGAATCCTCCAAGGCCTCATCAGCGAGCAGCATTGATCAGAAGATGCGCTATGGACTGGACAGGTAACGATGAGGAATGAAGGGGCTGAAGAAGTAAGCAGTGAGTATAAGTTTCTTTTTTCTTTTTTTTTAGCGTATTCTATTTTTTATGTTCTGATGTCTGGAGAGACCGAAGAGAAAAGTAATGGACATTAAGTCCATAGAGAATAACTACACAAATCATATTTTCATGGGAAAATTAGCCTGAAAAAAAGAATTTGAATCTTGTCTGATTCGCTCATCGCTAGAATAGATAAGATACTTTTGTGATGACCCTCTATGTAGGAAAACGTAGTCAACCGACACGTTCAACCCCAACGAGAACCAAAAGATGCTTATTTTGAGCCTATATGGATACATTTCATGTATTAGCCAGGAGATTTTCATGCCATATATCCTAAATGTTTGGCTTATACACTGTGTACACTAGGGCTAACAATAACAGTCATTATTTCATGTGGAGCAGCATACATCTGCAGAAAATTGCATTTTCTGTTGATTTTAGCATTAATATGTCATCTACCCTAACCAATATTTGTAGGTTTAAAATGATTCTCTTTTTTTTCTGTGTATTTTGTGCCTGTGAAATTATAAAATTGTGACTTAAACCTTTGGAATACAAATTAACTGAAAAATTTCATTTAAGAAACTGCCCAACAATACATTATTGGAGACCGTTGTGTGCTCTATATGATTAATGTTGCAATTGCTTCAGATGTATTAAACGTGTATTTTGGAAGATTTTTTTTTTCTTAAAGTTTATTTAAGTTTATTCCAAAACAGAACATTGCTGAAAATATTACAGAATGCAATGAAAACCTGGAATGTGTTATTTACTTAGTGTTTTATGAAGCTCTGCGCTATGCTTGTTTTTGTACAGACAAGTACGGTAAATAGTGTTGAGCGATACGATACCGCAAGTATCGGGTATCGGCCGATATTAGCTCTATCGGCCTTTCGATACTTAGTTCCGATATTTTCGTCTTATCGGATACCGGAATCTGGATTGTCACTGTCACTGTCAGTGTCCGTCGGTCGGGTCTGTCAGGAGTCAGCGGCACTTACCTGGCAGAAGATCTCCGGCGGTCACGGGCTGGACTGCTTCATGGCCGCCATCATCTTTCCCCGGCGGTCACATGCAGTTTCTCGCGATAACTGCAGTGACTGCTGGGTAATCCCGGCCGTAAAGCAGTCAGTCCGATGACGTCACCGCCGGGGAAGCAGGTAATCAGCTGTGCTGCGTCGAGATGACAGGCTCTGCCTGTCATTGCGATGTAGCAGACCTGGATCGCCGTGGGACAGTCGTTACTATGGACTGCGTCGGACAGGTGGTATACTGTTGTTTTTTTATTTTTTTTCTTTTTTTACAGGAGATCGATGGCGTCGCAGGAATGAGAGTACAATAAAAGAAATGAAAACTGTGTTGTCTCTTTTATTTCATTAAAATACTTTTTTCTTGCTGTGTCTTTTTTTTATACATTTAAAAACTTTGAGATTAATAATGGATCGGTGTCTTATTGACACCTCTCCATTATTAACCGGGCTTATTGTCACCGTGCAATCAACGGTGACATTAACCCCTTATTACCCCACTTGCCACCGCTACAGGGCAGTGGGAAGAGCCGGGTAAAGTGCCACAATTGGCACATCTTTTGATGTTTCAAATGTGGGGCTGCTGTAGCCTGGTATTATCAGGCTGTTGAGGGCCAAAATCCATGGGCCTTGACAGTCTTTTAATACCAGGCCGCAGCAGTCTGCATTTTACTTGGCTGGTTAACACAAATAGGGGGACCCCTACGCTTTTTTTTTTCGAGGGGATCCCCTATTTTTGTTAACCAACCAAGCTAAGCAAACTGCTGTGGCCTGGTATTATCAGGCTGGCAAGGTCCATGTATGTTGGCTCCTTAACAGCCTTAAATACCATTCCTCAGCAGCAGGGGCGTACATATAAATCATGGGGCCCCATAGCAAAAGTCTGAATGTTCCCCACCCCCCCAAAAAAAAAACCCAGAGGCATTGTAAATGTAAAGTGCCAGCACAGTGAGGGAAGTTGAGTCGCACAGAGACAGGGGTTTTGGGGGTACTCGGCACCGATCACGTCGACTTCTATGGGGGATGTCACGAGTAGCACAGCTCGGTCCGTGACCTGGGCGATCACTGGAATGTGGGATATTTCCAGGGGATGATAGAATGTTCGTGTAGTTTGTCGTGACGCCACCTGTAGTACCTGGTCAGGGTGTCCAGCGCTGCTCTGCAGGTCCTCTGGAAGGGATGGTGTAGTGCAGGTAGGTGAAAAGTCTTCTACAGGTAACACGCTATCCTTCCAGGGCAGATAGGTGTGAGATATAGCAATGGTGCAAAGTGATGTAGCAGAGTGGACTATGCGATGTAGTAAGAAAGCAGGAAACACTTCAAGTTAAACGTTGCATAATAAAATTTTTAATAATAACATTACAAAAGTGCAAATGGCTTATATTATGTGACATGTTTTGTTACTGTTCATACCCTTGATATGTGTTATACATGTGTGTTAATAAATACATATTCAACAAAAGTGCAAATAGCATTAGTGCCGAAGTTCGTGGAGACTTCTTAGGACTACAACCCCACCGGGGTAACTTCACAGTGTCCTTTACTTGTGCTTGTGGAGGACCCGCTCCAAACCTCCAACTGTGGTCTTGGGTGGGCTGCAAGACTTTCCTTGAGCAGACCTCACTTTCGGCCACACCAAACGGGTTTTTAGTTTCTGAGGTAGTTGAAAATAGTGCACAGTAAAGTTTTTTGTAAAACCAAAATGGAGCACCGAAGTGCCAACTATTTACAGAAAAATTTGTGAGCCACTACAGTTCATAGCTTCAAAGTTGAACATTTTCATTACAGTGAAACACCATTACCCAACCTGGGTATATTAAGGCAACAATAAACTTGTTCTTCTGAACATTCACCCGTCCGGGTACATCAAACCATTACCCAACATGGGTATATTAAGGCAAAAATAAACTTGTTCTTCTGAACATTCACCCGTCCGGGTACATCAAACCATTACCCAACATGGGTATATTAAGGCAACAATAAACTTCTTTTTATGAACATTCACCCGTCCGGGTACATCAATAATTTAACTATTTACATACAGAGACCCTGTCCGGGTTATTTAGACTTCTTTGGCTGGCCTCTTCCAGGTACCACCTGGTACTGTTGTGGAGCTTGCCAAACATCCGTTACAGGAGGGTCCACCCAGACCTGATGACGTCGTGTGGCGTGTACAGTGACGTCGTGACCCGCTATCTGGGTCTGTGTGGCCACCTCTTTCATCTCCCTCCGGGTCTGGACCCCTATGTCCCGGACTGAACGAACCACAGGGGGCCTAACAGGCGCCGGGTACGGGCCAGCTATCATTATCATGTCCATAGCTGGGGCTGCTGAGGAGACCACTGAGGGAGGCTGGGGAGATTTACGGCGTGGGGTGGGCACTTGTGCAGAGGCCTGGTTGGGGGAGGCTGAAGGCTCGTAGGGTCTGTCAGTTTCCTGACACTCTGGGGAGTAGGGGTCGCACCTGGTAACATTTAGGGCGTACCATCCATTGTAACCCCAGTGTCGGGTGTAAGTCACCAAGTCTCCTGGCAACAGGTCCCTTCCCTGGTGTCCTTCTGGGAGGTGAGCCTCCACGTCCCGCCGGGTTACAAAAACTTCTAAATAAAGTCCAGGCTCCTGGATGAAGCCCCAACCACCTTTTAACTTAAAGTTCCGTACTGCACCCTTACGCCGCGGCTCCCTCACCGTACTTTTATCCTTTCTCATACGTGCCTTCTCTGCCAGGTCCTTCTCCAGGTGACGTTGCCTAAGCTTTTGGGATTCTCGCTGCTCCCTTTGTCGCTCTGCTTCCCGCTCCCGACGTCTCCACTCTTCCTCCTGACGCTGGTTGTAATTCTCCTCCACCAGCTGCTCCATGTCTCCACCATCAAATGAAAGCTTACGATGTCCGGTTTGCGGCAGCTCTCCTGGCGCCCGCCAGTCCTGGCGGCGCTCACCTGTGGCGGAAGCAGCCGGCTCTGGAACAGATGACGGTCGGGGCTCCGGTACAGGCCGGTAGAGCTCTGGTGCCTGCGCGGCCTCCTCCATGAGGACAGGTGTCACTTCTTCTGCCTCAGCGACGGGGGCAGACAGCGGGATCTGGGGTGCTGGTGCGGCGTTTTCTGCAGGAACGGGTGCCTCCACTGTGATACTGGCAACCGGTTCAGATTGCAAGGGCTGGGATGCCCGCACGGCCTTCTGTACTGGAACGGGTGCCTCCACTGAGATACTGGCAACCGGTTCAGATTGCAAGGGCTGGGATGCCCGCACGGCCTTCTGTACTGGAACGGGTGCCTCCACTGAGATACTGGCAACCGGTTCAGATTGCAAGGGCTGGGATGCCCGCACAGCCTTCTGTACTGGAACGGGTGCCTCCACTGAGATACTGGCAACCGGTTCAGAGTGCAAGGGCTGGGATGCCCGCACGGCCTCCTCTACTGGAACGGGTGCCTCACCTTCCGGTACAGACACTTCAGGGGTAAGAGGGATTGGCGCCGCTCCAATTGTAGTTTTAGGGCCCGCCAGCTCGCTTCCATCCTGGCGACCTCCTCCCAGTGCCGGGCCAGGTCTCTCAGGGTATCCTCCGCTTCTTCCAGCGTAGGAGGGTTTCCAGGCCGGGTGCCAAACGGTGGCTCCGTGGCGATCGGGTCGCTTCCGTGGGGGAGAGCTCTGACTCCTCCATCCCTTCCCACTTCTGCTCACGTCCATTCGCCATCTCAGCAAAGTCACATGTGTCATTAGCATCAGGAGAGGCGACATCTTTTGTAGGGAGGCGGGACCTTCGCGTTCGTTTACGCCCACTGAGGAGGATGAGGAGGTGGAACTCCAGAGCTGTGGGGCACGATCTTACATTGCAGTAACATTTAGAGTGTGCGGACATCGTTTTCGCGCCACGGAGTGAGTGTACGCCCACGAGAGCACCCCCTTATTCTTCACCTGTGCCTCGTGGTGCAGATATGACGGAAAAATGGCAAATACAGTCTATGATGATTTTTGCAATTCTCAAGCAAAAAAACAGTTCAATTAAGGCACACAGGACTCGCTTATAGCGAGCTTCTGAATCCTGTTCGCTGGGTGCGATGCAACATCTCTGTGGCGACTGGACCCTCGGGTGCTTCTGTCTTTTCACAAATGCCGGCTTTACCCGGCAATTGAATCAGAGGCTATTTTACTATGTAGAAGTGAATAAACTATAAATATATGTATATATATATGTCACAATGACATGTATATATATATATGTATTCTAAGTGTGTTTTGTGTTTACAAGGAAAGAAAGTGTTTTTTTAGTTGCGATATTTTGTTCCCATAGACTTACATGGGACTTCCGGTATCGGAATCGGATATCGACGATATTTAGTGATATCTGCGATACCATTCCGATCCGATATTTTTAGATATCGAGCAGTATCGCTCAACACTAACGGTAAATGTTATATTGTGACAATTCTAAATAATAGTTCCTTTGCTCAAATTTATTAATCTAGTCAAATTTTAGACTCCACACTAGGCATATCACCAAATGTTACCAGAACATTTCGTTTTTTTTACTATTTACCATTGATCATGATTTTACTCAAGGAATTGAAGGTCCGCAACTTTTGCATGGCATAAAAATTTAAATTCTTGACACCCCTTGGGGCATTGTAAATGGGTGTTATGTCCCACGACATGGGAATTATACAGCATTGTATTCTGATTGTATTATTGCTGTTTTACTGCTATGCCATCAGATTTGCCTTTTGAAGTTTGTCCTATCTGTCTTACTGTAGTCTAGCTCTGATGCAGGTAACCCCTCCTTTATTATTGTTTTTAGTTAATAATGAGTCAGCCATTATTGTCTCGTGTTTATCAGTTGTACATTTTTGGTTAAGAATAATCTTTTCACCTTCTGTTTCTGTTTTGCATAATACAAAAATTTCTCCTGGAATCTTCAAAGATGTCTCCTCCGCATCTGACACCATCTGACAAAGTACTTGGTGTGAGTACTAGTTCAATACAAATATTCACAGAAGGACTGTGAATGAGCCCCAAACTTGCAGCCTACTTTCGCAAATCATTATAATGAGCTTTTCCACTACTAGAGTAGTAATAATCTATCCTTAGGATAGGTCATCAATATCAGATTGATGGGGTTTGACACCCAGAACCCCTCCAATCAACTGCTACCAGCAGCTGGATGTAAGCAATGTGAGTATTCAGACCCCTTTAAATTTTCCACTCTTTGTTTCATTGCAGCCATTTGATAAATGCAAAAAAGTTCATTTTTTTCTCATTAATGTACACTCTGTGCCCCATCTTGACAGATAAAAACCAGAAATGTAGAAATTTTTGCAAATTTATTAAAAAAGAAAAACTGAAATATCACATGGTCATAAGTATTCAAGTATTCAGACCCTTTGCTCAGACAATCATATTTAAGTCACATACTGTCTATTTCCTTCTGATGCTCCTTAAGATGGTTCTACTTCTTCATTGGAGTTCAGCTGTGTTTAATTAAACTGATAGGACTTTATTTGTAAAGGCACACACCTGTCTATATAAGACCTCACAGCTCACAGTGCATGTCAGACCAAATGACAATCATGAGGTCAAAGGAACTGGCCCAAGGAGCTCAGAGACAGAACTGTGGCAAGGCACAGATCTGGCCAAGGTTACAAAAGAATTTCTGCAGTACTCAAGGTTCCTAAGAGCACAGTGGTCTTCACAATCCTTAAATAGAAGACATTTGTGAACACCAGAAGTCTTCTTAGACCTGGCCGTCCAGCCCAGCTGAGCAATGATGGGAGAAGAGCCTTGGTGAGAGAGGGGTAAAGAAGAACCCCAAGATCACTGTGGCTGAGCTCCACAGGTGCAGTAGGGAGATGGGAGAAAATTCCACAAAGTCAACTATCATTGCAGCCCTCCGCCGGGCCATTATGGCAGAGTGGCCCGACGGAAGCCTCTCCTCAGTGCCAGACATATGAAAGCCCGCATAGAGTTTGCTAAAAGAACACATGAAGGACTCCCAGACTATGAGAAATAAGATTCTCTGGTCTGATGAGGACTTTGTCCCAGGACTGCCTGCTCCAGCACTGGTTATAATAGAGGAACCAGGAGAGGCAGCAACAAGCCTCTGCACAGTATTAGACCAAGCGAAACTCTGGGACCGACGTCTCTGCTGAGCAGGCTCCACTGCGGCCGGAGATGGATGGGGGACCGCAGCGGGACTGGTTCGAGATTCCCCTTGTGCAGCAGCGGGAACTCGATCCCTAACAGGTTCTGAATACTTTCTGAACCCACTGTATATCATAAGAGTGTTGTAGAAGACAAATAGACTGATGTGATCATCTCAGAGATACAATAGAAAGGGGGCGACACCTGTGAGAATTGAGGTGATGGTGCAGCATCTAAGGGTTTATAAAGGTAGATTGCTAGCTGAATTGCTGGAAACACAGTTTTAAGTTTGGTTTTACGACGTTATTGTCAGATGCCCCATCGTTTCCCCAAAATAAATTTAAGTGTGCATGCCTCCAGCCATCGGTGGTGTATGCTCTATGTCATATGTTTTATTTCATAAGGTAGTTGATTGCTTGCATAAATATTGACAAGGGGCATTTATGGCCAAGATTGATACTGAAGCTTCCTTTCGCCTGTTACCGATACATCTAAATTGCTTTCATCTTTTGGGCTGTATGTGGAACGATGATTATTAAGTGGATTGATGTTTGCTAATTGTTTCTTGAATTGTATATGTGTATTTTGAGACCTTTAGTACATTCAGGATCTGGGTTATTAGACAGGAGTTGGGTAAATAGTCAATGCCATGTTACCTGGATGATTTCTTGCTTCTGGGTCCAGCGGATCTACGATATGTTCGATCCCTCTGCATACAATTGAACAGGTGGTAAGGAATTTTGGAATTCATTTAGCTCCAGTGAAAATTGAGGGTCCATCGACAGTTATGCTTTTTTTTGGTTGAAAAACTGGATTCGATGTCTATAGAATGCTGATTACCTATGAATAAGGAGTAAGATTTGAGGGCAGAGGTGAGGCTTGCCTTAAAGAGTAAAAAAGTGAGGTTCAGGCAGCTCTAATCACACCTATGCAAATTAAAATTTTGCATGCTGCATCATGCCAATGGGCCAGATTTTTTGCAGAATGCTGGAAGGGCTCATTTTATACTATTATCTGCTTGTAACAGAGCTGATTTGAAAGTTTGGTTATCATAGAACAGTTGATCGGCTTTGATTGGTTGACAGCTAGGTGTTGGAATTGTTTACTGATACACTGAGTTCCCATGGTTTTGGGGCTTATTTTCAGGGTATATAGTTTGCAGGTTCGTGGCCGGATTAATGGAAAGCAAAGGGCTTGGTGCATAACATGGCATCGTTGTACATATTTCCTATGGTAGCAATTGAGATTTGGGGTGAACTACTTTGAAATAAGAGGGTTAAGTTTTAAAGTGAAATTTGGCAGTGGGACAGTTCATTTAACAGTGTGTCGGCATCTTCTCCCGCGGTTGTCAATCTGACCAGACATTTAGTGTTGCCAAGTCTGGAATTGAATACATTATTGCGATCTACAGTCATGGCCAAAAGTTTTGAGAATGACACAAATATTCATTTTTGCAAAGTCTACTGCTTCACTTTTTCTAATGGCAATTTGCATATACTCCAGAATGTTATAAAGAGTGATCAGCTTAACAGCAATTACTTGCAAAGTCAATATTTGGCTAGAAAATGAACTTTATCCCCCAAAACACATTTCAACATCATTGCAGCCCTGCCTTAAAAGGACCAGCTAACCTCTTTTCAGTGATTGCTCCATTAACACAGGTGTGGGTGTTGATGAGGAAATGGCTGGAGATCAATCTGTCATGATTAAGTAAGAATGACACCACTGGACACTTTAAAAGGAGGCTGGTGCTTGGCATCATTGTTTCTCTTCTGTTAACCATGGTTATCTCTAAAGAAACACGTGCAGTCATCATTGCAATGCACAAAAATGGCCTAACAGGGAAGAAAGATTGCACCTCAGTCAACAATCTATGGCATCATCAAGAACTTCAAGGAGAGAGGTTCCATTGTTGCCAAAAAGGCTCCAGGGCGCCCAAGAAAGACCAGCAAGCGCCACGACCGTCTCTTAACCCCTTCACCCCCAAGGGTGGTTTGCACGTTAATGACCGGGCCAATTTTTACAATTCTGACCACTGTCTCTTTATGAGGTTATAACTCTGGAACGCTTCAACGGATCTTCGCGATTCTGAGATTGTTTTCTCGTGACATATTGTACTTCATGATAGTGGTAAAATTTCTTCCATATAACTTGCATTTATTTATGAAAAAAATGCAAATATGGCAAAAATTTTGAAAATTTTGCAATTTTCAAACTTTGAATTTTTATTCCCTTAAAACAGAGAAATATGTCACACAAAATAGTTAAGAAATAACATTTCCCACATGTCTACTTTACATCAGCACAATTTTGGAAACAAAATTTTTTTTTGTTAGGAAATTATAAGGGTTAAAAGTTGACCAGCGATTTCTCATTTTTACAACAAAATTTACAAAGCCATTTTTTTTCGGGACCACCTCATATTTGAAATCACTTTGAGGGGTCTATATAGCAGAAAATACCCAAAAGTGACACCATTCTAAAAACTACACCCCTCAAGGTACTCAAAACCACATTCAAGAAGTTTATTAACCCTTCAGGTGCTTCACAGGAGCTGAAGCAACATGGAAGGAAAAAATTAACATTTTACTTTTTAGTCACAAAAATGATCTTTTACAAACATTTTTTTTATTTTCACAAGGGAAAAAGGAGAAAAAGGACTGATAAAGTTGTTGTGCAATTTCTCCTGAGTACGCTGATACCCCATATGTGAGGGAAAACCACTGTTTGGGCACACGGCAGAGCTCGGAATGGAAGGAGCGCAGTTTGACTTTTCCAAACCAAAATTGGCTGGAATTGAGAACGGACGCCATGTCGCGTTTGGAGAGGCCCCGATGTGCCTAATCAGTGGAAACCCCCCACACGTGACCCCATTTTGGAAACTAGACCCCCTAAGGAACTTATCTAGATGTGTGGTGAGTAGTTTGAACCCTCAAGTGCTTCACGCAAGTTTGTAATGTAGAGCCGTGAAGAAAAAAAATCATATTTTTTCCACAAACATGATGTTTTAGTCCCCAAATTTTTATTTTCCCAAGGGTAAGAGGAGAAATTGAACCACAAAAGTTGTTGTCCAACTTATCCTGAGTACGCTGATACCCCATATGTGGGGGGAACCACTGTTTGGGCGCACGGCAGGGCTTGAAAGGGAAGGAGCGCCGTTTGACTTTTCCAAACCAAAATTGGCTGGAATTGCGAACGGACGCCATGTCGCGTTTGGAGGGCCCCTGATGTGCCTAAACAGTGGAAACCCCCCACATGTGACCCCATTTTGGAAACTAGACCCCCTAAGGAACTTATCTAGATGTGTGGTGAGCACTTTGAACCCTCAAGTGCTTCACGCAAGTTTGTAATGTAGAGCCGTGAAGAAAAAAAATCATATTTTTTCCACAAACATGATGTTTTAGTCCCCAAATTTTTATTTTCCCAAGGGTAAGAGAAGAAATTGGACCACAAAAGTTGTTGTCCAACATGTCCTGAGTACGCTGATACCCCATATGTGGGGGGGAACCACTGTTTGGGCGCACGGCAGGGCTCGAAAGGGAAGGAGCGCCGTTTGACTTTCCAAACCAAAATTGGCTGGAATTGCGAACGGATGCCATGTCGCGTTTGGAGGGCCCCTGATGTGCCTAAACAGTGGAAACCCCCCACATGTGACCCCATTTGGAAACTAGACCCCCTAATGAACTTATCTAGATGTGTGGTGAGCACTTTGAACCCTCAAGTGCTTCACACAAGTTTGTAATGTAGAGCCGTGAAGAAAAAAAATCATATTTTTTCCACAAACATGATGTTTTAGTCCCCAAATTTTTATTTTCACAAGGGTAAGAGGAGAAATTGGACCACAAAAGTTGTTGTCCAACATGTCCTGAGTACGCTGATACCCCATATGTGGGGGGGAACCACTGTTTGGGCGCACGGCAGGGCTCAAAAGGGAAGGAGCACCGTTTGACTTTTCCAAACCAAAATTGGCTGGAATTGCGAACGGACGCCATGTTGCGTTTGGAGGGCCCCTGATGTGCCTAAACAGTGGAAACCCCCCACATGTGACCCCATTTTGGAAACTAGACCCCCTAAGGAACTTATCTAGATGTGTGGTGAGCACTTTGAACCCTCAAGTGCTTCACGCAAGTTTGTAATGTAGAGCCGTGAAGAAAAAAAATCATATTTTTTCCACAAACATGATGTTTTAGTCCCCAAATTTTTATTTTCCCAAGGGTAAGAGGAGAAATTGGACCACAAAAGTTGTTGTCCAACATGTCCTGAGTACGCTGATACCCCATATGTGGGGGGGAACCACTGTTTGGGCGCACGGCAGGGCTCGAAAGGGAAGGAGCGCCGTTTGACTTTCCAAACCAAAATTGGCTGGAATTGCGAACGGATGCCATGTCGCGTTTGGAGGGCCCCTGATGTGCCTAAACAGTGGAAACCCCCCACATGTGACCCCATTTGGAAACTAGACCCCTAATGAACTTATCTAGATGTGTGGTGAGCACTTTGAACCCTCAAGTGCTTCACGCAAGTTTGTAATGTAGAGCCGTGAAGAAAAAAAATCATATTTTTTCCACAAGCATGATGTTTTAGTCCCCAATTTTTATTTTCCCAAGGGTAAGAGGAGAAATTGGACACCAATAGTTGTTGTCCAACATGTCCTGAGTACGCTGATACCCCATATGTGGGGGGGAACCACTGTTTGGGCGCACGGCAGGGCTTGAAAGGGAAGGAGCGCCGTTTGACTTTTCCAAACCAAAATTGGCTGGAATTGCGAACGGACGCCATGTCGCGTTTGGAGGCCCCTGATGTGCCTAAACAGTGGAAACCCCCACATGTGACCCCATTTTGGAAACTAGACCCCCTAAGGAACTTATCTAGATGTGTGGTGAGCACTTTGAACCCTCAAGTGCTTCACGCAAGTTTGTAATGTAGAGCGTGAAGAAAAAAAATCATATTTTTTCCACAAGCATGATGTTTTAGTCCCCAATTTTTATTTTCCCAGGGTAAGAGGAGAAATTGGACCACAAAAGTTGTTGTCCAACATGTCCTGAGTACGCTGATACCCCATATGTGGGGGGAACCACTGTTTGGACGCACGGCAGGGCTTGAAAGGGAAGGAGCGCCGTTTGACTTTTCCAAACCAAAATTGGCTGGAATTGCGAACGGACGCCATGTCGCGTTTGGAGGGCCCCTGATGTGCCTAAACAGTGGAAACCCCCCACATGTGACCCCATTTTGGAAACTAGACCCCCTAAGGAACTTATCTAGGTGTGTGGTGAGCACTTTGAACACCCAAGTGTTTCACTAACGTTTATAATGCCCTGGCGTGAAAAAAATATATATTTTTTTTTTCCACAAAAGTGATGTTTTAGTCCCCAATTTTTTATTTTACCAAGGTAAGAGGAGAAATTGGACCCCAAGAGTGGTTGTCCAATTTGTCCTGAGTACGCTGATACCCCATATGTTGGGGGATACACTGTTTGGGCACACGGCAGGGCTCGGAAGGGAAGCAGTGACGTTTGGAATGCAGACTTTGATGGAATGGTCTGCGGGCGTCATGTTCGTTAGCAGAGCCCCTGATGTGCCTAAACAGTGGAAACCCCCCACATGTGACCCCATTTGGAAACTAGACCCCTAAGGAACTTATCTAGGTGTGTGGTGAGCACTTTTAACCCCCAAGTGTTTCACTAAAGTTTATAATGCCCTGGCGTGAATAAAAAAAAAAAAAAATTTTTCCACAAATATGATGTTTTAGTCCCCAATTTTTTATTTTCCCAAGGGTAACAGGAGAACTTGGACCACAAAAGTTGTTGTCCAATTTGTCCTGAGTACGCTGATACCCCATATGTTGGGGGGAACCACTGTTTGGGCGCATGGCAGGGCGCAGAAGGGAAGCAGTGACGTTTTGGAATGCAGACTTTGATGGAATGGTCTGCGAGCGTCATGCTCCGTTAGCAGAGCCCCTCATGTGGTTAAACAGTGGAAACCCCCACAAGTGACCCCATTTTGGAAACTAGACCCCCTAATGAACTTATCTAGGTGTGTGGTGAGCATTTTGAACCCCCAAGTGTTTCACTAAAGTTTATAATGCCCTGGCGTGAATAAAAAAAAAAAAAAAAAATGTCCACAAATATGATGTTTTAGTCCCCAATTTTTTATTTTCCCAAGGGTAACAGGAGAAATTGGACCACAAAAGTTGTTGTCCAATTTGTCCTGAGTACACTGATACCCTATATGTTGGGGGGAACCACTGTTTGGGCGCATGGCAGGGCGCAGAAGGGAAGCAGTGACGTTTTGGAATGCAGACTTTGATGGAATGGTCTGCGGGCGTCATGTTCCGTTAGCAGAGCCCCTCATGTGCCTAAATAGAGGAAACCCCACAAGTGACCCCATTTTGGAAACTAGACCCCCTAAGGAACTTACCTAGGTGTGCGGTGAGCATTTTGAACCCCCAAGTGTTTCACTAAAGTTTATAATGCCCAGGTGTAAAAATAAAAAATCCTACTTTTATCCTCACAAAAATGATGTTTTAGTCCCCAATTTTTTATTTTCCCAAGGGTAAGAGGAGAAATTGGACACCAAAAATTGTTGTCCAATTTGTCCTGAGTACACTGGTGCCCCATATGTGGGAAAAAACTGTTTGGGCACAAGTCGGGGCTCAGAAGGGAAGTCGTGACGTTTTGGAATGCAGACTGATGGAATGGTCTGCGGGCGTCATGTTCCGTTTGCAGAGCTCCTGATGTGCCTAAACAGTAAAAAAAACCCACAAGTGACATAATTTTGGAAAGTAGACTCCCAAGGAACTTTTCTAAATGTGCCCCCCTTCTGGAACTAATCTTTCCTGTAAAGTAAATTAGTAGTGCATTGAGGTGTGGTACAATTTGAAACAATCCTTCATTCACAGGCCAGGTTTTTCGGGGCAGGTGTCGCATTGGTAAGTGGTGTCCTTGCGTATTCCCCTTTTGTAACACACTCGGCACCTTTTTTGCGGCTTACCTTTGCTTCCAGTTGGCGGGACCACCCTCGGGAAATGCTGACCTGGTATGATACGAGCACCTTCAGTTCCAGAAGTACTGGGGCCCGCTGTTTCCTGAGCGCCAAACATCAGGGCCTTAACCACTACCTACTGGAACTGAAGGTACGTCGTATCGCTGTTGCGTGCACATCGTGACAGCAGGAAAGCGTTGAGCATTGCCATTTGGACGATGTGCACGGACAGCTTCTTGTACCACACCTTGGCCTTTCTCAAAGCACTGTACGGTTGGAGGAGTTGATCAGAGAGATCACACCCCCCATGTATTTATTGTACCCCAGTACACAGTCCGGTTTGCGGACCTGTGTAGAGGTACCCCGTACAGTGCTGAGGGCGCTGCCATCACCATGTATGGTGGTCAAGAGAAGGACATCCCTCTTGTCCTTGTACTTGACCACCAACAGGTGGTCGCTACATTGGGCTCTGCTCTCACCCTTTCTGAGCATCTGCCCAAGTAGTGTCTTCGGGAGGCCTCTCTGATTTTTGCGGACGGTACCGCAAGCTGCGGTACCTCGCGCAGAGAGGGATTTGTAGAGTGGGACGCTGGAATAAAAGTTATCGGTGTAAAGGTGATAACCTTTATCCAGCAGTGGGTGCACCAAATCCCACACAATTTTCCCACTCACTCACAGGACGGGGGGACACTCAGGGGGTTCAATCCTGGTGTCCTTTCCTTCGTAAACTCTAAAGCTGTGCGTGTACCCTGAGGTACTCTCGCACAGCTTGTAGAGTTTAATTCCGTACCTTGCCCTCTTGCTGGGCAGGTACTGGCGGAATCTGAGCCGTCCCTTAAAATGAACCAAGGACTCATCCACGCAGATGTCCCTTTGGGGCACGTACACTTCAGCAAACTTTTTGCTGAAGTGTTCGATGACCGGCCGAACTTTGAACAGACGGTCAAAGTTGGGGTCATTTTGTGGGGGACACTGTGCATTATCATTATAATGCAGGAATTTGTGGATGGCCTCAAAACGCGTCCGAGCCATGACCATTCGGAACAGTGGAGTGTTGTATAAAATATCAACACTCCAATATTGCCGAAGTTCTGGCTTCTTCAGGATCCCCATATGGAGGACCAGGCCCCAAAACTGCATCATTTCACCTGCGTCTACAGGAGACCAGTTGGAAAATGATGACACTGGGTTTTGCGCCAAAAATTGCCGAGCGTACAAATTAGTTTGCTCCACCACGAGGTTAATAAAATCCTCAGAGAAAAAGACTTTGAAAAAGTCTATTTCTCTGAGGCCCGTGGTGTCAAACTTGATTCCTGATTCTGCCACAAAATCAGGAATCAGTGGCTCGTAATTTTCGGGGGGCGGGGTCCATATGGGGTCCGAAGAGGGGTGCGCTGGTTCATTTTCAGGGGTGGGCGCTGCCTCATCTTCTGTCCTGGGGCGTCTGCGTGGCGGTTCCGCAGGACCCGAGGAGGAAGATGAGGAAGAGGAGGAAGAAGAAGAAGAGGATGAAGAATCTGAAAAGTAAAGAAATGTGGGATCCTCTCCCTCGCTATCAGTGTCGGAGGCAAGTAAAGCGTATGCCTCTTCCACTGAATAGCGCTGTTGGGAAGAACGTGACGAGCGGGACATTTATTTTGTGAATGTGGTGCTTTGTGTGAACTTTATTTATAACTGTGTGTGTGTGTGGGGGGGGGATAGTGGTTGGTGCAAACTATGCTGAAAGGAAAAAGCTAAAAGAAAAGAAAGAGAATAGGGAAAAAAATGCCTGTGAAAAAAAGTCTAAACCAGCAGGCACGAGCTCTGATAAGTGACCGGTGTCACTTATCAAAGTTCCGCGGCTGCCGGATGTGCGCACAGGAGTGGCGGAAAGGGAAGTGAAAAAAAAAAAAAACGGCAGGAACGAGCTCTGATAAGTGACCGGTGTCACTTATCAAAGTTCCGCGGCTGCCGGATGTGCGCACAGGAGTGGCGGAAAGGGAAGTGAAAAAAAAAAAAAAAAAACGGCAGGAACGAGCTCTGATAAGTGACCGGTGTCACTTATCAAAGTTCCGCGTCTGCTAGATGTGCGCACGGGAGTGGCGGAAAGTGGAGTGAAAAAAAAAAAAACTGCAGGAACGAACTCTGATAAGTGACTGGTGTCACTTATCAAAGTTCCGCGGCTGCTGGATGTGCGCACAGGAGTGGCGGAAAGGGGAGTGAAAAAAAAAATGCAGGAACGAGCTCTGATAAGTGACTGGTGTCACTTATCAAAGTTCCGCGGCTGCTGGATGTGCGCACAGGAGTGGCGGAAAGGGGAGTGAAAAAAAAAAGACGGCAGGAGCGAGCTCTGATAAGTGACCGGTGTCACTTATCAAAGTTCCGCGGCTGCTAGATGTGCGCACAGGAGTGGCGGAAAGGGGAGTGAAAAAAAACCAAAAAAACGGCAGGAACGAGCTCTGATAAGTGACCGGTGTCACTTATCAAAGTTCCGCGGCTGCTAGATGTGCGCACGGGAGTGGCGGAAAGTGGGGTGAAAAAAAAAAAAACTGCAGGAACGAGCTCTGATAAGTGACTGGTGTCACTTATCAAAGTTCCGCGACTGCTGGATGTGCGCACAGGAGTGGCAGAAAGGGGAGTGAAAAAAAAAAAAAAACTGCAGGAACGAGCTCTGATAAGTGACTGGTGTCACTTATCAAAGTTCCGTGGCTGCTGGAAGTGCGCACAGGAGTGGCGGAAAGGGGAGTGAAAAAAAAACAAAAAAAACGGCAGGAACGAGCTCTGATAAGTGACCGGTGTCACTTATCAAAGTTCCGCGGCTGCTAGATGTGCGCACGGGAGTGGCGGAAAGTGGTGTGAAAAAAAAAAACTGCAGGAATGAGCTCTGATAAGTGACTGGTGTCACTTATCAAAGTTCCGCGGCTGCTAGATGTGCGCACGGGAGTGGCGGAAAGTGGGGTGAAAAAAAAAAAACCTGCAGGAACGAGCTCTGATAAGTGACTGGTGTCACTTATCAAAGTTCCGCGGCTGCTGGAAGTGCGCACAGGAGTGGCGGAAAGGGGAGTGAAAAAAAAACAAAACACTGCAGGAACGAGCTCTGATAAGTGACTGGTGTCACTTATCAAAGTTCCGCGGCTGCTGGAAGTGCGCACGGAGGGGGGTGCAAAAGAAAAACGAGCACGAGTGTTGATCGGTGAACTGCGTCACCAATCAACGCTCGGCGGCTGCTAAATGTGTGCAAAGGGGGGGTAAAAAGAGGGGGAAAGGGAAGGGGGGAGGGGGGAATGGGGGGATTGGGGTGGATCGGGCAGGGATCGGGGCTCAAAAACTCACGTTTGTAGTCTCTCTTCTTTCTTCTCTCTTCTTTCTTCTCTCTTCTTTCTTCTCTCTTCTTTCTTCAGCAGGAGTTGTGGTGTCACAGGCTACTGTGGCACCACAAGGCCCAGCACAGGAGGAGATCTGGCGTGTGACCGCACTGCAGGAATCCTCAGCAAGTGTGAGGACCCCTGCAGTGCGGTCAGACAGGTCAGATCCAGTTTGCAGACAGGTCACAGAGCGGTCACATCGCTGCTGTGACCTGTCATTGGTGGGATCGATGATCACATCGATCCCACCAATCAGAGGAGACCTTTGTTTTGCCGGTTGCTAGGCACCGGCCTAGTAATCGGAGCTCACTGCTCCGATTCCTAGGCAGGTCACCGGCAGGTCAGGAAGCAGGGCACAGAGCGGTCACACCGCTGCTGTGCCCTGTGATTGGCGCGATCGTCGATGACATCGATCGCGCCAATCAGCAGCTGCAGGCCCTACTGGGCCTGTCCTAGGCTCCGGCCTAGGATCGGTGCTATTACTGCACCGATCCAGGCAGGTACAGGCAGGGCACAGCGCGGATACACCGCGGCTGTGCCCTGCGATTGGCGCGATCGATGTGATCGGCGATCGCGCCAATCCAGGGGGGTCTGCTCCTTTCTATGCCCAGGCCTAGGATCGAGTACATCGGTACTCGATTCTAGCCTGGGATCTCACTGTTTCAGCCCATCGGATTGGCTGAAACAGTGAGAAAGGCTGCGATTGGCTGTTCAGAATTGAACAGCCAATCACAGCGATCGGGAGTGAGGGTGGGCGGTGACAGACCCCGGGATGCCGGCGCCATCTCTCCTGAGGTAAGATGGCGTCGGAATTTTAATGCGATCATTGCGACTTAAGTCGCAATGTCGCATTAAAGGGCTGGACGTACTATCCCGTCCCCGGTATACGGGCCCAGGTACCATGGACGGGATAGTACGTCCGATGGCAGTAAGGGGTTAAAAGTGTTTCAGCTGCGGGATCAGGCTACCAGCAGTGCAGAGCTTGCTCGGGAATGGCAGCAGGCAGGTGTGAGTGCATCTGCACGCACTGTGATGCGGAGACTGTTGGAGCAAGGCCTGGTCTCAAGGAGGGGAGCAAAGAAGCCACTTCTCTCCAGAAAAAACATCATGGACAGACTGATATTCTGCAAAAGGTACAGGCAGTGGACTGCAGAGGACTGGGGTAAAGTTATTTTCTCTGATGAATCCCCTTTTCGATTGTTTGGGACATCAGGAAAACGCCTCATTCGGAGAAGACAAGGTGAGCGCTACCACCAGTCTTGTCTCATGCCAACTGTTAAGCATCCTGAAACCATTTATGTGTGGGGTTGCTTCTCAGCCAAGGGAATCGGCTCTCTCACAGTCTTGCCTAAAAACACAGCCATGAATAAAGAATGGTACCAGAATGTCCTCCAAGAGCAACTTCTCCCAACCCTCCAAGAGCAGTTTGGCGATCAACAATGCCTTTTCCAGCATGATGGAGCACCTTGCCATAAAGCAAAGGTGATAACTAATCGGCTCAGAGAACAAAACATAGAGATTTTGGGTCCATGGACTGGAAACTCCCCAGATCTTAATCCCATTGAGAACTTGTGGTCAATCATCAAGAGACAGGTGGACAAACAAAAACCTAAAAATTCTGACAAAATGAAAGCATTGATTGTGCAAGAATGGACTGGTATAAGTCAGGATTTGGTCCAGAAGTTGATTGAGAGCATGCCAGGGAGAATTGCAGAGGTCCTGAAGAAGAAGGGTCAACACTGCAAATATTGACTTGCTCCATTAACTCATTCTAACTGTCAATATAAGCTTTTGTCACTCATATGTTTGCAATTATATTTCTGTCTGTGATAAAAACATCTGTCAAACACACATAAAAACCAGAGGGCAGCAGATCATGTGAAAATATAATATTTGTGTCATTCTCAAAACTTTTGGCCATGACTGTAGGCATGTTCCTGGTGTAAAAAAACCTTGTATATCTGATTCCATTTTTCGCTTTCAGTGTTATCGTTCACTGACTCACTGAGCGTGGAGCAGTGTGCCACCCACAGCCTGGATCATCTATTGAGAGCGTTGGAAAAATTTAGCTTTAACTGCTAACTTCCTATAACTTGCATACATTGGCAACAATTGAGCAAGGGCCTTGTTCTAGTGCAGCTTAGCTTACATCATAGAACTGCATCTCTGCAGTATGAAATCAGAAGGTGTTTCCCTTTGTCTATCAGTAGCCCACTTTTCAGCCACAGGGCCGATTCATAACTGAAGCTTAGATTTTATCCGAGTGCTGTTTGACCTTTTTCACAGACCTATTGACGAGCATTGCCGGATTTTGCTTGGAACAATATCGGACACTTCTCTGTGATTTTGTGTGGACCACCAAATCCACACAAAAAAAATCGGACATGTGAATAGACCCACTATAAATAAGCATGTCTGCAGCACACATGAAAGGATGAACCCCACTCACTTTACTGATGTCACCGCTCACATCGTGAGAAAATTCTCACGATGCAAGTGGTGATGTCAGTAAGGTGACTGTGCTTCATCTGCTTTTAACTCTGGTGATCTTTCTCACACTAGCGCTACAAAATGCAGGATTATAATCATGCTCCTGTCTTAGTGTTTTCTGGCTGGCTTGCTGAGCAGTCGCATCATGCTCCCGCTCAAGAAACCATGTAGCAGACCTGGAGTTCTTTGTGGGATGAATGGATTGTCTTCAGACTTTTGAATATGGTGGTTCATTATTTTTGATTTTACATTAAAAAATGGATGAAAGAGGGTTTTAAGTGTTTATTCAAATAAAGGTGTGTGTCTTTATTTCAATTGAAGAATTTTACTCTGTGCTTTATCACATTTGACTATGTGTTACTAATGGGGGTGTCTTATAGATGCCTCTCCAATACTAACCCATGGGCTTGATGTCAGCTGGCAATATAAAGCTGACATAAACCCAATACTATTACTCCACTTGTCGCTGCGCCAGTGCAAGTAGGAAGAGCGGAGGCTAAGTGCCAGAATTGGTGCATCTTATAAAGGCGGCATTTCTGAGGCGGCCTATTAATATCAGCCTCCAGCAGTCTTCCTAGCCTTTGCTGTTATTAATTATAGGGGGACACTACATCATTTTTTGGGGGGTCACCCCTTGTTAATAACCACTAAAGAATAAGTAGGCATCTGTGAGATGACATTAATAGCCTGAAAACTCCATGTTTATTACCCCCTTCCCAGACTATAAGACTATAAACATCAAACCCCAGCTGTTAGCTTTCCCTCAGCTGGTTAAGTAGGAGGATCCCACACCATTTTTTTCTTTCATTTATTGAATTATTATAACACCTAAAAAAGCTTTACAAAAAGACCCGGGGGACCCACCACACCTGACGTGCGTTTCGCAATGATGTAGGACTGCAAGCACAACACCCACTTGTGAACATTAGGCCCTCATACCACCCTCATGAAGTCTTTTTCTCACAGTTTAAGCAGGCACATGGATGTTAGTGGCCTGCTGGAGGTAATTTTTCAGTGCTCTGGCAATACTGCTCATGTTCCTCTTTGCACAAAGAAGGAGGTAGAAGTCCTGCTGCTGGGTTATTGCCCTCCTACAACCCCCTCCACGTCTCCTGGTGTACTGGCCTGTCTCCTGGTATCTGCTCCATGCTCTGGACACTGTGCTGACTGACACAGCCACTTTTCTTGTCACAGCTCGCATTGATGTGCCATCCTGGGTGAGGTGCACTACCAGAGCAATTTCTGTGGTTTGCCACTATCCCTCTAGAGTGAGAGTAATAACAAAATGCAAAAGTGACCAAAACAACAGTCAAAAAGGATGAGAACAGAGAAATGGTCTGTGGTCACCACCTGCAGAACCACTCATTTATAGTGGTTTATAGTGGTTGTTTTTCTAGTTGCCTATACTTTCTACCTGTTGTCTGTTCCATTTACACAACAGCAGGAGAAATTGATTCACAAGTGGTGTTGCACAGAAGTGAGATTAACTTGGAGTTACATTGTATTAAGTGTATCCTTTATTTTTTTGAGCAGTCCATCTATCTATCTATCTATCTATCTATCTATCTATCTATCTATCTATATTCCAGAAAACGAAGGCAGCACTCCATACTCATGATTAGGGTTGAGCGATACTTTCCGATATCAAGAAGTATCGGATCGGAATGGGTATCGCCGATACCCCAAAAGTATCGGCGATACCCGATTCCGATACCGGAAATCCAATGCAAGTCTATGGGACAGAAATATCGTAACTAAAAAAACCTCTTTCTTTCCTTGTAAACACTAAATATACACACATAGAATACATATATATATATATAATATATATATATATACATGTCATTGTGACATATATATATACAGTCATGGCCAAAAGTTTTGAGAATGACACAAATATTAATTTTTGCAAAGTCTACTGCTTCACTTTTTCTAATGGCAATTTGCATATACTCCAGAATGTTATAAAGAGTGATCAGCTTAACAGCAATTACTTGCAAAGTCAATATTTTGGCTAGAAAATGAACTTTATCCCCCAAAACACATTTCAACATCATTGCAGCCCTGCCTTAAAAGGACCAGCTAACCTCTTTTCAGTGATTGCTCCATTAACACAGGTGTGGGTGTTGATGAGGACATGGCTGGAGATCAATCTGTCATGATTAAGTAAGAATGACACCACTGGACACTTTAAAAGGAGGCTGGTGCTTGGCATCATTGTTTCTCTTCTGTTAACCATGGTTATCTCTAAAGAAACACGTGCAGTCATCATTGCAATGCACAAAAATGGCCTAACAGGGAAGAGTATCGCAGCTAGAAAGATTGCACCTCAGTCAACAATCTATCGCATCATCAAGAACTTCAAGGATAGAGGTTCCATTGTTGCCAAAAAGGCTCCAGGGCACCCAACAAAGACCAGCAAGCGCCAGGACCGTCTCTTAAAAGTGTTTCAGCTGCGGGATCGGGCTACCAGCAGTGCAGAGCTTGCTCAGGACTGGCAGCAGGCAGGTGTGAGTGCATCTGCACGCACTGTGAGGCGGAGACTCTTGGAGCAAGGCCTGGTCTCAAGGAGGGCAGCAAAGAAGCCACTTCTGTCCAGAAAAAACATCATGGACAGACTGATATTCTGCAAAAGGTACAGGCAGTGGACTGCTGAGGACTGGGGTAAAGTTATTTTCTCTGATGAATCCCCTTTTCGATTGTTTGGGACATCAGGAAAACGCCTCATTCGGAGAAGACAAGGTGAGCACTACCACCAGTGTTGTCTGATGCCAACTGTTAAGCATCCTGAAACCATTCATGTGTGGGGTTGCTTCTCAGCCAAGGGAATCGGCTCTCTCACAGTCTTGCCTAAAAACACAGCCATGAATAAAGAATGGTACCAGAATGTCCTCCAAGAGCAACTTCTCCCAACCCTCCAAGAGCAGTTTGGCGATCAACAATGCCTTTTCCAGCATGATGGAGCACCTTGCCATAAAGCAAAGGTGATAACTAAATGGCTCAGGGAACAAAACATAGAAATTTTGGGTCCATGGCCTGGAAACTCCCCAGATCTTAATCCCATTGAGAACTTGTGGTCAATCATCAAGAGACGGGTGGACAAACAAAAACCTAAAAATTCTGACAAAATGAAAGCATTGATTGTGCAAGAATGGACTGCTATCAGTCAGGATTTGGTCCAGAAGTTGATTGAGAGCATGCCAGGGAGAATTGCAGAGGTCCTGAAGAAGAAGGGTCAACACTGCAAATATTGACTTGCTGCATTAACTCATTCTAACTGTCAATATAAGCTTTTGTTACTCATATGTTTGCAATTATTATATTTCTGTCTGTGATAAAAACATCTGTCAAACACACATAAAAACCAGAGGGCAGCAGATCATGTGAAAATATAATATTTGTGTCATTCTCAAAACTTTTGGCCATGACTGTATATATATATACATATATTTATAGTTTATACACTTCTACATAGTAAAATAGCCTCTGATTCAATTGCCGGGTAAAGCCGGCTTTTGTGAAAAGACAGAAGCACCCGACATGAAATGACACTTGGTTTACATAGAGTTAACCATGTCTTTTCATGTAGTTTGATATCTGATTTGCACAAACAATTACATGAGTGTATGTGTGCAAAATTTCACACCTGTAGGGGTTAATTAAAGGTGTAAATTCGTTGTAAAAAAAAACCGGACTATTTTGCTACGAATTTACACCTTTAATTAACCCCTACAGGTGTGAAATTTTGCACACATACACTCATGTAATTGTTAGTGAAAACAATAGATCAAACAACTTGAAATGACATGGTTAACTCTATGTAAACCATGTGTCATTTCATGTCGGGTTCTGCATTTTCACAAAAGCCGGCAATTGAATTAGCGGCTATTATACTATGTAGAAGTGTATGAACTATAAATATAAATATATATATATGTGTCACAAATTCAATGACATGTATATATATATGAGGTGTAAAATTGTTGAAAAAAAATGCGTGGGCTCCCGCCCTATTTTCGCAACCAGACAGACAAAGCCAGCGAGTGGGGGCAGATAATAATAGCTCAGAGAGGAACCATTATTTTTGGCCCCCCCCCTGGCTACTAACATCTGCCCCCAGACACCCCAGAAAAGACAAATCTATAATTAGATTCGCCCTTTCTGGCACTTTGCCCGTCTATTCCCATTGCCCTGTAGCGGTGGCGAATGGGTTAATATGGGGTTAAAGCCACCTTGCTATTGAAAGGTGAACTTAAGCCAGGTTAATAATTGAGAGCTGTCAATTAGACAACTATCAATTATTAATCCTATTGCATGAAATAAAAATAAAACACACACACTTTAATTAAAAATCATTTTAATGAAATAAAGACACATGTTTTTGACCATCTTTTATTTTACTGCAAAAACCATTTCCTGTAATAAAAATAAAATAAAAAAGCAAAATTATTCTTACCTATCCCATGCACAGTCAGGTCCCACGGTGTAATCCTTCAGAAAGGGTTAATGTTTACTGCAGGGACCACAGCTAATGCTGCAGCCTCACAGTAAACCCCCAAATGAATGGGTTCCTCTCCTTGCTGACAGGAGAGGAAGTGGAAAGCTTAATTGATTGCTTTCCACTTTCACTTCAGGTCAGCCAGGGACACAATCAGTGACGTCAGAGGGAACTGATTAACAAAAATAGGGGTTCCCTTCGAAAAAAAAATGGTGTGGGGTCCCCCCTATTTTTGTTAACCAGCCTGATGAAGCAGACTGCTGAGGCATGGTATTTAAGGCTGTTAAGGAGCCAATATCCATGGACCTTGCCAGCAGCGTCGGACTGGAGTACCTTGGGCCCACCAGAGAAAAATTATTTTTGGGGCTCACCATCATACTTCCCAACCTTTGAAGAAGGGAAAGAGGGACAAAGGCTGTGGCACGCTATGCCTGCTGCAGCAAATTTTAGGCCATGCCACGTTGCACCACAGACTGTCCAGGAGTTGGTGAATGCTTTAGTCCAGGTGTGGGAGGAGATCCCTCAGGAGACCATCCGTCGCGCTCATCAGGAGCATGCCCAGAAGTTGTAGGGAGGTCATTGTCATGTGTGCATCGCCACGAAGATCGTCGCGGTTGCACATTCTGACTTCTCACAGCTGAGTTGCTGTTTCTTTGTGTTTGGCAGTTAGGGAGTTAATTCTGTCTGTGCTCAGTTCTGGGACTGGGTGCAGTTTTCTCCCGGCTGCAATTAATTATTTGTTGATTGGTTTCCTTTAAATCTCTGGTTGTCTGTGTTGGGAGTTGCCAGTGAAATTCTTCATGCAGACCACAGATAGGATTGTATCTGTATAGACTTAAGTTAAAGAGCTCCTTAGTTGTTTTAAGCACCTTGCTTAGAGTTTAATATCCCAGATCATTTATGTTCCTTCTGTGTTTGTGTGTGTATGCAAGTCTGTGTTTTCTCCAGTCTGTCTTATATGTCTAATCTGTGTATTTAGCAGAGATCAGCCCATATCCCTTTGGTGGTAATCAGAATCCTTCTTAGGACTGATTACAGGGTTCAGGGACTGATAGGAGACAGGGTTAGGCTGGAGACTTGGACCTCTGAACCATTATCAGTACCTCCAAGGTGAGGGATTAGTTAGGACCCCAGTTTAGGGTCAGGTTAGACCCCCGGTCCTCCTCTTTCCTGTGACAGTGTATCAAGTCCTCAAGATTAACCCTGAGTTCAACGGATATCGTGTCAGGTAAATCTATTCTATATTTACATGCTGATGTTGCTAATCTATATGTTGTATAGAGTGTTGTTCTTTTAAGAATAGTTTACTGACATCGTACACATATCATAAGACCGCGTGACATTTTCACTGGCCCATAAAATTATTCCCAGTTGCCATGGATCCAGTAGCCCAGCTGGCTCTGCAGTTGCAGGGATTATCCATGGAGCTGACGGACATTAAGTCCAAAGTTTTGTCTCCCTCGGAGCAAACCAGATTTGAACCTAAAGTAGCTCTCCCGGACAGGTTCACTGGTGGGCGAGACAAATTTTTTACCTTCAGGGAAGCATGTAAATTGTATTTTCGGCTTCGGCCTCGATCATCAGGGAGTGAAGAGCAGAGAGTGGGAATTGTTATCTCGCTCCTACAAGGGGACCCTCAATCCTGGGCCTTCTCCCTTCCTCCGGGATCCCCGGCTCTACAGTCAGTAGATCGATTTTTTACTGCCCTGGGTTTGGTATATGATGACCCAGATCGGGTCTCTCTTGCTGAGACAAAATTACGTAAGATACAGCAGGGAGATCGTCCGGCGGAGGAATTTGCTTCTGAGTTCCGTAGATGGGCCACAGATACTCAGTGGAATGACCCAGCTCTTAGGAGCCAGTTTTGTCATGGGCTTTCTGACAAATTAAAGGACGTTTTGGCTCAGTATGATTCTCCTCCATCACTGGAGGCTGCTATGGCCCTAGCTATCCGTACTGATAGACGGCTCCGGGAGAGGTGCGAGGTAACTCCGCCCCCTGTTGTTACTCCACCTACTACTAAAGTCCCTTATGTTGAGGTTCCCCTTGTCTGTTCGGAGGAGCCTATGCAGTTGGGAGGGACATCATTTCGTAGGAGGGGATTGGCGGTATGCCGCAGGAATAGAAGGTGTTTCTTCTGCGGGAAAGAGGGACATTTTGTTGGGGGATGTCCATCCCGTGCCTTGTTGAGCAAAAAGTCGCCGGTCCCTTCAGTACTTGGTGCATTGGAAGGGGTATGGTCCAGAGGAGAGGACGTGGGTTCCTGCGTCTGACATTAACGCAGATCGTTTGGTGCGGACCTTCCACAGAACTCACCCGGGCAAACCTGGCCCTGAGGGTCCGGAGGCCCCTCGTAGAAGGGGGGGTACTGTCATGTGTGCATCGCCACGAAGATCGTCGCGGTTGCACATTCTGACTTCTCACAGCTGAGTTGCTGTTTCTTTGTGTTTGGCAGTTAGGGAGTTAATTCTGTCTGTGCTCAGTTCTGGGACTGGGTGCAGTTTTCTCCCGGCTGCAATTAATTATTTGTTGATTGGTTTCCTTTAAATCTCTGGTTGTCTGTGTTGGGAGTTGCCAGTGAAATTCTTCATGCAGACCACAGATAGGATTGTATCTGTATAGACTTAAGTTAAAGAGCTCCTTAGTTGTTTTAAGCTCACCTTGCTTAGAGTTTAATATCCCAGATCATTTATGTTCCTTCTGTGTTTGAGTGTGTATGCAAGTCTGCGTTTTCTCCAGTCTGTCTTATATGTCTAATCTGTGTATTTAGCAGAGATCAGCCCATATCCCTTTGGTGGTAATCAGAATCCTTCTTAGGACTGATTACAGGGTTCAGGGACTGATAGGAGACAGGGTTAGGCTGGAGACTTGGACCTCTGAACCATTATCAGTACCTCCAAGGTGAGGGATTAGTTAGGACCCCAGTTTAGGGTCAGGTTAGACCCCCGGTCCTCCTCTTTCCTGTGACAGTGTATCAAGTCCTCAAGATTAACCCTGAGTTCAACGGATATCGTGTCAGGTAAATCTATTCTATATTTACATGCTGATGTTGCTAATCTATATGTTGTATAGAGTGTTGTTCTTTTAAGAATAGTTTACTGACATCGTACACATATCATAAGACCGCGTGACAGTCATACAGCATACCTCCCAAATTTTGAAGGCGTAGCGCGCCGCTGCAAATTTTAGGCCACGCCCGACCACACCCATTTCACAACTAATCACACCCATATCCTCGCCCAAGCGTACCCATTTAGCACTGCTGATCACACTGACTGGTAATGAGGGCACAGTGGCTGGTACTGAGGAAAAGAAAGAAAGAGCAGCGAGAGAGAAAGAACAAACAGAGAAAGAAAGAGAGGAAAGAAAGAAAAGAGAGAGAGAAAGAAAGAACAGAGAGAAAAAAGAACAGAGCGAGAAAGAAAGAACAGAGAGCGAGAAAGACTAGAGAGAGAAAGAAAGACTAGAGAGAGAGCCAGAGGCGCAGCTAGGGTTTTGGTTTGTGGGGGCGAAACTTCTGAGTGGGCCCCTAATCAGAGAACCTCAGCAAATGACCGCGCTGTTGCCAAAAATAATCTATATATAAAAAGACCAATATTGATATTACCGCCATATGGTGTGTGGTAAATAATACCAGTCCTACAGAACATATAATAGATTACAGCACAGGTATAGATAATGACTTACCGCTGATGTTCTTTCTAATGGAATTGTTCACTTTTCATGTCTTTTCCATCTGGCCCAGACCGACATGACGACTTCTCCAGCCAGGACTCGACTGCAGAGATTACAACAAAGACACATTTCACTTCTCATATTTTTAGCACTGTCACGGTCACCAATTGGACTATTCTCAACCTGCACAAACTCCTCATCCTGCTGATACCCCAATACTGAGCCGCTGCTGCCATATGTGTCCCTATTTCTGCACCTGATACCCCAATACTGAGCCGCTGCTGCCATATGTGTCCCTATTTCTGCACCTGATACCCCAATACTGAGCCGCTGCTGCCGTATGTGTCCCTATTACTGCACCTGATACCCCAATACTGAGCTGCTGCTGCCGTATGTGTCCCTATTACTGCACCTGCTGTGTGGTTCTGTGTGATCTCTAAATTCTAAAGCACCCCTCTAGAATATAGTAATGCCGGGTGCAAGTGCCCTAGAAAACAGTGCCCACATTTTGTCCCCTAGACTGTAATAATGCCCTGTGTGCCCCTGTGACAGTCACAGTAACCCGAGTTCTCCTATAACAATAAGTGTCCACTTTACATTTAATAATGTCCCAAGTCTCCCCCTTTACATCTCCCCTATACACAGAATAATGCCCCTCACTGGATATATACTGACCCCTTAATGTCCCCAAACTATTTAATGGGTCCAACACTGTATGATGGCCCCTAGATAGCATCCATACAGCATAATACACCAGATAGTCCTCAATATAGTATAAAGCACCCCCATAGGCAGCCTCTATATTATAATAAACCCCCATAGGCAGAGTCTATAATATAATGCACCACCATAGGCAGCCGCTATATTATAATGCACCGCCATAGGCAGCCTCTGTAGTATAATGCATCCCCATAGGGAGTCTCTGTAGTATAATGCACCCCAATATGGAGCCTCTGTAGTATAAGGCACCCCCCATATACAGCCTCTGTAGTATAATGCACCCCCATTAAAAAAAAAAAAAAACAATACTCACAGCGGGCGCGATGACGTCACCTGCCGGCGCCCGCTGTCAGACGCTGAGATGCCGATACAGCTGGATGCCGATACAGCTGACCCTCCGATGACGGGTGGGGGGCCCACTGCTGGCAAAGGGCCCCCCCACCACCTGTTCAGGCCCCATAGCTTCCGGGCGGCAGAGCAGGGAGAGCGATTCTCCCTGCTCTGCCGCAGAATGTAACTGTAGCGTAGCTCCGGGTGGGCCCCCTCAGAGCGCGGGGCCCGGGGCCTCTGCCCCGCGACCTATCCTTTCAAATCACTGCCCACCACGCAGGAGCTGGGGCCCACCGGAGGTTTCTTCGGGTCCCGGTGGCTCAGTCCGACCCTGCTTGCCAGCCTGATAATACCAGGCCACAGCAGTCTGCTTATCTTGGCTGGTTAACAAAATAGGGGATCCCATCGAAAAAAATTGGCGTGGGTCCCCCCATTTTTGTTAACCAGCCAGATGAAGCAGACTGCTGAGGCCTGGTTTTTCAGGCTGTTAAGGAGCCAAGATCCATGGACCTTGCCAGCCTGATAATACCAGGCCACAGCAGTCTGCATATCTTGGCTGGTTAACAAAAATAGGGGATCCCCTCGAAAAAAATTGGCGTGGGGTCCCCCCTATTTTTGTTAACCAGCCAGATGAAGCAGACTGCTGAAGCCTGGATTTTCAGGCTGTTAAGGAGCCAAGATCCATGAACCTTGCCAGCCTGATAATACCAGGCCACAGCAGTCTTGCATATCTTGGCTGGTTAACAAAAATAGGGGATCCCCTCGAAAAAAATTGGCGTGGGGTCCCCCCTATTTTGTTAACCAGCCAAGTAAAATGCAGACTGCTGCGGCCTGGTATTAAAAGACTGTCAAGGCCCATGGATTTTGGCCCTCAACAGCCTGATAATACCAGGCTACAGCAGCCCCACATTTGGCGCATCAAAAGATGTGCCAATTGTGGCACTTTACCTGGCTCTTCCCACTTGCCCTGTAGCAGTGGCAAGCGGGGTAATAAGGGGTTAATGTCACCGTTGATTGCACGGTGACAATAAGCCCAGTTAATAATGGAGAGGCGTCAATAAGACACCGATCCATTATTAATCCCAAAGTTTTTAAATGTTTAAAAAAAAGACACAGCAAGAAAAAAGTATTTTAATGAAATAAAAGAGACAACACAGTTTTCATTTATTTTATTAAACTCTCATTCCTGCGACACCATCGATCTCCTGTAAAAAAAGGAAAAAAACAAACCAACAGTATACCACCTGTCCGACGCAGTCCATAGTAACGAGGGTCCCACGACTATCCAGCTCTGCTACATCGGAATGCCAGGCAGAGCCTGACATCCCGGCGCAGCACAGCTGATTACCTGCTTCCCTGGCGGTGACGTCATCGGACTGCTTTACGGCCGCGATTACCCAGCAGTCACTGCAGTTATCGCGAGAAACTGCATGTGACCGCCAGGGAGAAGAGGATGGCGGCCATCAAGCAGTCCAGGACGAGACCACCGGAGATCTTCTGCCGGGTAAGTGCCACTGACTCCTGACAGACCCGACCGACGGACACTGACAGTGACAGGACAATTACGATTCCGGTATCCGATATGACGAAAATATCGGTACTCGGAATTGGAATTCCGATACAGCGAATATCGGCCGATACCCGATATTTGCAGTATCGGAATGCTCAACACTACTCATGATAGAAAAAATGTGCAAAGTTTATTCAATCCACATGTCTGGCCCGGGCGACGGTTCAGCTCTAACTGAGCCTTTCTCAAGCAGTGGGTGTTACAACAATGTGTATATTTATAGTGTCATAGCCATCCTTAATTACTAGCAATCATATAGTCATTAATCTCATAATATATTTATAAATACGTTATATCATATCATAAAGTGCATTACATCATATTTACAATACTCTTACTAGTGCATCCATATATCATGCTCAATGTACAGTATATAATAAAAAGTGCTCCGTGCTCATATTAAAAACTAGGATTAAAACTAGGATTAATCATCACCGGTATACCATAAGGAAGAAAAGAATGGATCTTCCAGTTCCTAAACAGTTCCTTGAAAATAATCACACAGAAAAACAATTGAAGTTCAGAATAATAGATGTAGTTCCAATGCAAAGGAGAGGGGGCGATAGAGAAAAAATATTGAAAAAAAGAGAACTTATATGGATATATGAGCTTGATACGCTTAGACCGAGAGGCTTAAATGCTGATTTTAAAATACATAGTGTTATTTGAGTGATGAGTTCCTTTCTGTCCACCTATGTGAAGACTCAAGTTTAATTTTTTTTAAAAAAAAATTCTTGAATTTTTCTTCAATTTCTCTTGAATTTTTCTTGAAATTTGCTTGAATTTCTTTTTTATAGTTAATTATAGGAATATACAAATGTCCTGTGTATTAAAAATGTCCCTAATTGTATATTATCTACACTCACTGTCTGAATCCCTCCTCCCTCTTACAGACATAAGTTCCCTACACAATGCGGATACCGCTGCCGCTCTATATAACACCACAATAGCTGCAGCTCTGCAATCGGTTGCCCCTCTCACACATACCAAAGCTCGCAAAATCAACAGACAGCCCTGGCACACCAGCCTGACAAAAGAACTGAGGCGAGCTTCCAGGGCTGCTGAGCGGAGATGGAAATGTTCCCACTTTCAAGACCACACTCACTGCAGCAAAACCTACTTCTCATCTCTCATATCCTCCCTGTCTCACAACCCTAAACAGTTATTCAACACCTTCAATTCTCTTCTCCGCAACCAGCACCTCCTCTCTCCCCCCTCATCTCAGCTGAAGGCTTTGCCTCATTTTTCAAGGAGAAGATTGATAACATCAGACACAGTTTTAGTCAGCAACCCCCAGAGCCCTTTCTCCTTACTGCCCTGCCCTCCTCCTCCAAAACCAACTTCTCCACCATTACAGAAGATCGACTCTCCACTCTCCACTCTATTCTCAAGATCACATCTCACTACCTGTGCACTTGACGCAATCCCATCCCACTTCATCCCAAACCTCACCACAGTCTTCATCCCATCCCTAACCCATCTCTTCAACCTATCACTAACAACATGGTGTTTTCCCCTCAAGCTTTAAACATGCCTCAATCACATCTATCCTCAAAAAGCCCTCTCTTGAGCCATCCTCTGTATCTAGCTATCTCCCTATATCACTTCTCCCCTATGCCTCAAAACTACTGGAACAACACGTCCATCTTGAACTGTCCTCCCACCTTTCTTCTTACTCCCTCCTCGACCACTTACAATCTGGCTTCCGGCCACACCACTCCACTGAAACTGCCCTAACTAAGGTCACCAATGACTTATTAACTTCCAAGGCCAAGTGACACTACTCTATCCTCCTGATCCTGGACCTGTCCTCTGCCTTTGACACAGTGTACCATTCCCTATTACTACAGACCCTCTCATCTCTTGGTATCAAAAACTTGGCCCTATTTTGGATCGCGTCATACCTAACAGACCGGACATTCAGCCTCTCCCACTCGCACACCACCTCCCCACCACGCACCATATCCGTCGGAGTCCCGCAATGTTCAGTCCTAGGGCCCCTACTCTTCTCCATTTACATCTTCGGCCTCGGACAGCTCATAGAAACTCACAGCTTTGAGTATCACCTCTATGCTGATGACACACAGACCTACATCTCTAGACCAGATATCACCTCCCTACTAAACAGAATCCCTCAATGTCTGTCCGCTATTTCATCCTTCATCTCCGCTAGATTCCTAAAACTTAATATGGACAAAACAGAATTCATCATCTTTCCCCCATCTCACACAACCCCTCCAATGGACCTATCCATTAAAGTAAACGACTTCCCACAAGCTCGCTGCCTCGGGGTTATCCTTGACATTGATCTCTCTTTTAAACCACATATCTAAGCCCTTTCCACCTCCTGCTGACTTCAACTCAAAAATATTTCACGGATCCGTACATTCCTCAACCAAGAATCTGCAAAAACCCTAGTCCATGCCCTCATCATCTTCAGCCTCAACTACTGCAACCTCCTGCTCTGTGGCCTCCCCTCTAACACACTTGCACCCCTCCAATATATTCTAAACTCTGCTGCCCGACTAATCCACCTGTCCCCCCGCTATTCCTAGGCCTCTCCCCTGTGTCAATCCCTGCACTGGCTCTGCATTACACAAAGACTCCAGTTCAAAACCCTAATCATGACATACAAAGACATCCACAAACTGAGTCCTCCGTACATATGTGACCTCGTCTCCCGGTTCTTACCTGCACGCAACCTCCGATCCTCACAAGATCTCCTTCTCTCCTCCCCTCTTATCTCCTCTTCCCACAATCGCATACAAGATTTCTCCCACGCATCCCCCCTACTCTGGAACTTTCTACCACAACATATCAGACTCTCGCCAACCATGTAAACCTTCAAAAAGAACCTGAAGACCTACCTCTTCCGACAAGCCTACAACCAGCAGTAACCACCAATCCACCAAACCGCTGCACGACCAGATCTACCCTCGCCCACTGTATCCTCACCCATCCATTGAAGATTATGAGCCCTCGCGGGCAGGGTCCTCTCTCATCCTGTACCAATCATAACTTGTGTTGTCTAAGATTGCTGTACTTGTATTTATTATGTATACCCCTCTTCACATGTAAAGCGCCATGGAATAAATGGTGCTATAATAATAAATAATAATATTATGTTTTTATTTTTTCAGATGTGTCATTATCTCACCTTGGGAGAACTCAACAGCATGGAGGACTAAAAAGTTTTTTTTGTAAAAAAAACCCTGTAATATTATGAATAATATAATCTTTTGAAGAAAAGTTTTTGCTAAAAGTTTTGGATATGTAATTAGAAATTAAATAAGTTGTCAGTGAGAGCTGAATTGCTGGCCAATGAATTTGAAATAATAAAAGAATAAGCATACCAGATTGTAACTGAGCACCCAAGCTCTTATTCATGCTACCCGGGGTTTGAGCAACATGGATCTTTTTAAAGTATAGTTAATGGTAATCTGATTACCTTCAGCATTTGAATGATTAGTACAAATTCCAAAGTAGAGCAATTAACAATGGGGCCAAGATAAAATTGCAAACCTTTATTCAGACACTATAAAATCAAAGTATAACAAGGCATAAGGTAAAAACAGACAAAAAAAAACACAGATGAGGCTATTGGTGAGTAGACAAGAACCATAGAGTATAAGAGGTAATATGCACCTATAACACTATATTAAAAATGATTACCTGCAATCTCAACAAGCGAATAAGAAAATGTTGTACATGGCTGCTGCCGATATGGATAAATATTCCAAATGTAACATAGAAGGAAAAGGTGTACATATATCAAGCTCTACTCAGATTTGTATATAACCCTATTTATTATAACATGATCATTAACTTATATGTACACCCAGCCAGGTGAAATCAATGAAGATCAGATCGTAAATGCAATTATGTATGATTCAGTATACATTCAGACATATACATATAAATCACATGTAGCAATGAGGCACATAGGGGTATGCAAACAAATTTAGTATGGAGATCAATAAAGAGGTGGGTGAGATGTAAGTTTTGAAGTATGACACTCGCACATGCACCTATGGATATAAATATAATATCAGTGCAACCTCTATGTTCATCTTAAAATGCCAGTTACATGTATTGAAAATACACAAATATGTCTAAATAACATAAATGCCCTTGTGCATAACATTACCTTAAGAAGTATGATGTCCAGGGACCCACCACACCTGACGCACGTTTCGTATTGAAATGCTTAGTCCAGTTTTGCAATATTATCTTGGCCTTATTGTTAATTGTTCTATTTTGGTCTTTGTACTTTAATTTCTGGCATAATCTATGGGATATTTTATGAAGGTGTATTTATTGAATGATTATGGTAACTCAACAAGCTGGACAATTGACTAGAAAGTTCAAGAACTAACTAAAACTGGCCAGTATTATATCACAGTTTATTTTGGTATTATTTAATGTATTATGGGATTACATGGTGGTATTTTGTTGCATTTAGATAGCTATATAGTCTTTGCATTTTATGACAGTTAGTTTGGAATAAATAAAACATACGATGTCTAAAAGTAGAGGCTTAGATTGATTTTAAGTTTCAAATCTCAAGTGCCAACCCGACCATTTAAGGTAGGTCTCATTGATCTGCTTTTAAAGAGATTGTCCAGTCTAAAATGATAAGTCTGCAGTCACACGGAAACACAGAGGACTGTGTGCTGCGAGGATTCGCCCTTGTCTGCGCCGAGAACGGCAGTCAAGTATGCGATATGCATACTCCCGTGAGGAATCAGTCTAGTGGGCATGGTCTTGCTCAATACAATGCATCTGCTAGATGCGGTCTGCCCAGTAATATTCATGTTGCATACCTGACCGCCGTTCCCGGGGCAGATAAAGGCGACTCCTCGCAACGCACAGTGGTGTGTTGGAAGGAATCACAAGTCTGCGGCACTCACACAGAGTGGTTGCAGACTTTTCATTTTAGACTGGACAAACACTGTAATAGAAGCAGGTTAAGCTATGTCTCTATGGCCTTGATAAAGAAAGTATTGAATGTACCTGTTATATTCTCTAAGTTGCCAATATTACTAAGCTTAATTCTTATTATTATGTATGAAGTGTAGTTTGCAAAAAATTCAAAGCACGTGGTCTCTGGTTGCAATGGATATAGTCTTTTGGTTTAGTACCCAGTTCAACTCACTTGGCAAAATTCATGGTGCAGCTCACTCCATAATTTTCACAATGTAACACACTACATATGGTTGCAGGACAAAAAAATTGACAAGGTCACTGATGCAGGTCAGTAATGTCACCAGTAGAGATGAACGAATTTGCTTGGACTTTGGCCCCGAATCTGATTTTAACACATTCGGGCCCTATTCGAACACAGTTCGAGCCGAATGTATGTCTTCTGATCGGTTCCGAACATATTCGGTAATTTCTGCTCCCATTGACTCTAATGAAGTTTGGCTGTGTTCAACGAATATTGCAAAAATAATATTCAAATCCGATTGTATTCGTAACCGAATCTGAACAAATTCGCTCATCTCTAGTCACCAGGGCATTCTCTTTGCATCAGTCCAAAAGGTCACTATTTTTGCTAGTTTTTCCCTACTTGTACTAGCCTTATTTGTAGATGCCAGTCAGGAAGGAGTGTGCAAACATTTGCAATATAACTCAATTCAGAGGAAAAAAACATGTAGTCAGATCACCTTTCTGCTGTGTGCAGCTTATCTCACCGTCGACCAATGCCCTGCACGGGTCCAAATGAGCTTAGGGAAACATCAGAAAAAAAAAGAAGGATCCAGCGATGTCAGGTGATGGTTAAAAACCAATATTTATTCTCAGGCACATAATGTCTGGCAATACTGCATAGGAACACAGATCTACGCGTTTCGACACAAGGTCTTTTCTCAAGATTTTGAGAAAGACCTTGCGTCGAAACGCGTAGATTTGTGTTCCTATGCAGTATTACCAGACATTATGTGCCTGAGAATATTTTAATGCCATTTTTTTTAAAAAAATATTGGTTTTTAACCGTCACCTGACAACGCTGGATCCTTCCTTTTTTTTTTGCAATATAACTGGTTTATTCCTTATTGTACTTTTCCAAGATGTCAGCTACAATTCACCAGGGAGGCTTCTTTTTAACTTTAAAATTAAAAGATGAACCCCAAATTTACCCCCAAAATTTTAGGGGGAAAAAGTGATTCTTACTTCTTAAAATCTGAAAAATATGCTACTCACTGATCCTTCATTTATAATTTGGACAGAACAGAACCTGTGCAACACAAGAAAGATCTATACACATAACCATGAATTCAGTTAAACTGTAAATCCACAGCTGCCAATATACCAAACATCGAGGCCTCCTTCACATGTCCGTGTTTCCAGTACTTGTGATATACATTTTTTTCATGAGTTCCACACACATTCATTATTATCTATGCTGATATACACATGTCTGTGTTTTTACATAGACTGTCTGTACAAAAGCCACTGAGATGTGTATTTTTTTCAGGCAGCACAGATGACAAAGGCCAATACAAACCTAAGGATCCGGGAAAAGCACGTACAGCTCACAGATGCAATCCGTGCGCCATCCATGTGTTGTACGTGTGCATTACGTGTTTAACATTGCAAAGTATAGGAAAAGCTTGGTAGTTTATTTATTTATCCATAATGGAAAAAAAATGATTAGCATGCTAATGGAAAAAACGGACACACGGATTACACAGGGATGGAAAACACTGATTTTAAAAATGAACTATTTTGTGCTGATGCATAACAAACAAACCAGATTACAAAATTATTTAAACACAGGTTGTAATGTAACAAAATAGGTAAAAAGCAAAGGGGGTGAATAATTTTGCAAGCCACTGTATATGTACAGACACATACAGTGGCATGTAAAAGTTTTGGGGACCCTTTGTCAAAATTACTGTTATTGTGAGCAGTTAAACAAGTTGAAGGTAAAGTGATCTCTAAAAGACCTAAAGTTAAAGATGATACATTTCCATTGTATTTTAGCCAAAAAAATGTTTAGTCATTTTTTACATTTTAAAAATTACAAAAAGGAAAATGTGTTGATGCAATTCACAAGTTTACATGCCACTGTAGAGATAGATATGTTTTTATTGAAAAGTGAAATTCAAAAGGAAATTAGAAACTACAAGGAAAAATTGCCTCATGGTCATGGGTTCTTCGTCAGGCCGAAACGCGCGTTGGGGAGGGCGAGCCTGCTCTCCTGGATCCCATCCTCACTGTTCCGTCGAAGCCAGCATCTGCCACTAATTTTGGGTAAATATTATTTATATATGTGTGCCATACACCTACACTGCCAAAGTATGCACTTGATTGCACTGATTAATTAAAAGATGGTGCTCTATACAAGCACCTTGGCAGGGTTGTTGTACTAGCACAATTATCTATATGATTGTTATCTTTGTGGCAGTAACATACAATTTTACAACTGTGAATTTTGGCTCTTCTGGTCCAGATAATGAGGGTGGTTCCCAGGAATAGGACGCCTTGTTATCAATACAGTGTTTTCATTGGTTTTTCTAACATGTGCCGCCTAATATTTAGATCCCCCTGTATATTTGTGTGATAAACTCTTTTTAACAATTTTTTGTCAATAAACTTGTTATATTTATATACATCTTATGGACGAGTACACTTATTTTGCTGCTCAGTGGCAGTATTTCTCTTGATCATTTTGGCATCTGTGGCCCCTTTGCACTGATTAAGATGCAAAACAACATTAAGTAGGCTCCACGTGACTTTATGATGTTGCCTTATGACCTAGAACTTGAGGCCCAAGATGCTGGGACGCTAAAGAAGAAGACAAGTGAAGACAGGAGAGGAGCCTGGACCAGAGTGGAGAGGGATAGCATTACTGGATAAGTGACAGTTGAGGTTAGGCTAATATAAAAATTTCAAACATTTTTATAAACCATTGACGGCCATTTAGAATACACCAAAATCATGGCCAATTAGCCAGCAATTTGCCCAAAAATTGGATTCACTTGAATCGTTGAAATTTGGGAAATTCTAAACAAATTTGTTGGTTAAGAAGTAATTCACTCATCTCTAATTAGAAATTCCAAAGACAGAATTAAGTCATTCACAATTTTAGTTTTAACTCATTCCACAGCCTGTTATAAAAGCTAAAAGGTCTGAAATTGTTAATGAAACAATTTTGCAAAATTGCTTTTTTTATCCCAAAATACATGCGTTTCCGAACAAGAAAATGCTTTAAACTCTGTAAAATATTACTCTTTTTTTGTTCCTTAGTCTACAAATAGCCTACCTTTTGAATATCATGACAACAGGATACAGAATTTCCATCTCCTATATGAATGTAAATGTGTTATTATTATTTTTTTATTTTTTGTTTGAGTGATAGTTTTGGAACAGTCTTGCTTTTTTCCAAGACACAATCAGTGATGTTTTTGCCACTATTAACATATAAATCTCACCTGGCCTATTTTTCTGCTTATTTTTGATATTCATGTAATCAAATAACTTTAAAGAAACTGCCGGGAAATTCTTGAGTTTCTAACGTTGAATTCAGATTGTCTATTTCTTAAAAACTTATTTACTGCAACGAAAGTTTAAAAAATAAAACTTTGTGCAAAAATGTCAATAGCAATATTATGTAAAAGGAATTTAGTATGGATTTTGCCAAAGAGTGAAGACATCTCTCCCAAGAGAAAATCTTCATATGTCTAGTATTATTGTTCAGGGTCTAAAGCTGACAGATTGGAAGTCATCTATAGAGAGCAAGGCTTACAGGATTTAAAAACTGTTGATTTTTCATTCTTCATTAGCTCATGCTGTAGTCTACGTTCTTCTTCGCATTGCCTGTCTGAGGTCTATTTTTAAAGCTGGTCTCTCAGGTTTTCGACACTCAACCCTACCGTCTTCTTCATTACACTTCCTGCAAAGAATGGCCCTGCACACAAAATCAATTGGCCTGTAGAATCGTCCCTTACTGTGTCACTGGCTTGTTGCTTTTCAAGCGTAAAAATCCTCCCCAGGATGCAAATCACATGCCGTACACTGTTATGGAAACGTCATTTCCATATATATTGGAGTTTTGAAATAGCATATTGCTGCCTATGTGTATAACTGGAATAATAGTATATAAAAAGTCCATTATTTCAGATGTACAACGAAAATGAGAGGCAGCCCATAAGGCATTTTCTGCTCATATCCTTTCTTCTTTCCTTATGGATTTCAAGTTTAATGCACAGATATATATGCATATGTACATATATATATACTGTATATATATATATATATATATATATATATATATATATATATACAGATATACATCTATGTCTATACCTATACCCTGTAGTAAGTAAATAAGTAAGTAGTAATAGTACATGGAAACAAAATTGGGTTTGTGGTTAACACTACTTTGAACAAAATGAGTAAAAGCTATCCCACCGTGACAAGGTGCACCCAGTCAGAACTGTCCTATCCTTTTCCAAGTATTAAAACCTAAAATCTAAAAAAAAATGATAACTTAACAAAAAAAAACAATACTTGTTTTTGCACCAATTTTTCATGTTCTGAACCCAATGATATAAAACTCTTACTTTGTACTCGAAAGGCCTTTTTCTCCCAAATATTGTTCTTAAATTTGTCTAAATCTTTGTTAGTGAACACTTCACCTTTGCCGATATAATCCATCCACTTCAAAGGTGAGGCATATCAAGATGTTGATTAGACAATATGATTATTGTACAGGCGTGCATTAGGGTGGCCTCAATAAAAGACCACTCACAGGATACACACGTGGTCAAAATTGTACCCATTGTTTAATGACAGAAAAACCCACAATGGTGACAGAAATAACTTGAATCTGACAAAAGTAGTAATAAATAAAAAATCTATGAAAATGAAAAAATGAAAGTTAGACATTGCTTTTCAACCATGCTAACACAGAATTAAAAAAAAAATAAAACTCATGAAATAGGCCTGGACAGAAATGATGGTACCCCTGAAAATAATGTGATAAAAGTGACATGATAAATCAAGGTGTGTCCGCTAACTAGCATCACAGGTGTCTACAATCTTGGAATCAGTGAGTGGCCTGTATAGAGGGCTACAGATACTCACTGTGCTGTTTGGTGACATTGTGTGTATCACACTCAAGATGGACCAGAGGAAACGAAAGAAAGAGTTTTCTGAGGAGATTAGAAAGAAAATTATGGACAAACATGTTAAAGGTTATTAGATCATCTCCAAGCAGCTTGATGTTCCTGTGACTACAGTTACACATATTATTCAGAAATTTAAGCTTCATGGGACTGTAGCCAACCTCCCTGGACGTGGCCACAGGAGGAAAATTAATGACAAATCAAAAAGATGGATAATACGAATGGTAACAAAAGAGCCCAGAAAAACTTCTAAACAGATTAAAAGTGAACTTCAAGCTCAAGGTACATCAGTGTCAGATCTCACCATCCGTTGTTGTATAAGCCAAATTGGACTTCATAGGAGGTGACCAAGGAGGACACCATTGTTGAAAAAAAATCATAAAAAAGCCAGACTGGAATTTGGCAAACTACATGTTGACAAGCCACAAAGCTTCTGGGAGAATGTCCTATGGACAGATGAGACAAAAATTAAACTTTTTGACAAGGCACATTGGCTCTATGTTTACAGATGGAGAAATGAAGCATATCAAGAAAAGAACACTGTCCCTACTGTGAAACATGGAGGAGGCTCTGTTATGTTCTGGGGCTGCTTTGCTGCATCTTTCACAGGGTGTCTACAATCTGTGCAGGGTACAATGAACTCTCAAGACTATCAAGGGATTATAGAGAGAAATGTGCTGCCCAGTGTCAGAAAGCTTGGTCTCAGTCACAGGTCATGGGTCTTGCAACAGGATAATGTAGAAGAAACACCGTGAGCACAACTATTGTGATGGTGCCAAGGTAGGTTCCCAAACCTTATGTAACTATAAACAGAAACCTTGCACTCAACTTAATGATGTGAAGTTTATTGTAGTACGTTCATAATAAACAAACGTTTCAGTCAAAAATGACCTTCAACAGTGATGTATTACACTTAGTGGAGGTATTTAGATAAAGCTTGTAACAGTTTCACACTGCATTGAAGGATGATCTGCGGTATGGCTTGTAGAAAGTTGCGTTCTGGATAACGTGGTCAGAAAGAGCGCAATAGCCATAGACCAAGTACAAGGCTTGATAAAGGCTCTGTATGAGCCAAAACGTCGCCAACCATGTGGGTCTGATATAAAACCACATTTTTTCTCTTTGAAAAGGAGTGCTGCCTTTAGTTTTTTCATATGTGAATTTTGGCTTTTGGGATCATTGCTTGGGAGGCCTGTGCACCTGAAGATTTTGGATTGTGATGTTCCATTTTCTCTTGTTAGATATGCGTTTATTGAACGTGAAATCCAAAAGGAAAGCAGAAAGTATAAGCTAAATATGCATCATGGGTTATGTCTCATTTTTGTTGCACATCTGAATTAATGGACTTTTCATCTATCATTATTCTATATACAGGTCCTTCTCAAAAAATTAGCATATAGTGCTAAATTTCATTATTTTCCATAATGTAATGATTAAAATTAAACTTTCATATATTTTAGATTCATTACATACCAACTGAAATTTGTCAGGTCTTTTATTGTTTTAATACTGATGATTTTGGCATACAGCTCATGAAAACCCAAAAATCCTGTCTCAAAAAATTAGCATATTTCATCCGTCCAATAAAATAAAAGTGTTTAAAACAAAATAAAAAAAAAAACATCAAATAATAAAGTTCAGTTATGCACTCAATACTTGGTCGGAAATCCTTTTGCAGAAATGACTGCTTCAATGCGGCGTGGCATGGAGGCAATCAGCCTGTGACACTGCTGAGGTGTTATGGAGGCCCAGGATGCTTCGATAGCGGCCTTAAGCTCATCCAGAGTGTTGGGTCTTGCGTCTCTCAACTTTCTCTTCACAATATCCCACAAATTCTCTATGGGGTTCAGGTCAGGAGAGTTGGCAGGCCAATTGAGCACAGTAATACCATGGTCAGTAAACCATTTACCAGTGGTTTTGGCACTGTGAGCAGGTGCCAGGTCGTGCTGAAAAATGAAATCTTCATCTCCATAAAGCATTTCAGCCGATGGAAGCATGAAGTGCTCCAAAATCTCCTAATAGCTAGCTGCATTGACCCTGCCCTTGATGAAACACAGTTGACCAACACCAGCAGCTGACATGGCACCCCACACCATCACTGACTGTGGTACTTGACACTGGACTTCAGGCATTTTGGCATTTCCTTCTCCCCAGTCTTCCTCCAGACTCTGGCACCTTGATTTCCGAATGACATGCAAAATTTGCTTTCATCAGAAAAAAGTACTTGGGACCACTTAGCAACAGTCCAGTGCTGCTTCTCTGTAGCCCAGTGCTGCTTCTCTGTTTCTGGTTCAAAAGTGGCTTTACCTGGGGAATGCGGCACCTGTAGCCCATTTCCTGCACACGCCTGTGTACGGTGGCTCTGGATGTTTCTACTCCAGACTCAGTCCACTGCTTCCTCATGTCCCCCAAGGTCTGGAATCGGTCCTTCTCCACAATCTTCCTCAGGGTCCGGTCACCTCTTCTCGTTGTACAGCGTTTTCTGCCACATTGTTTCCTTCCAACAGACTTCCCATTGAGGTGCCTTGATACAGCACTCTGGGAACAGCCTATTTGTTGAGAAATTTCTTTCTGGGTCTTACCCTCTTGCTTGAGGGTGTCAATGATGGCCTTCTGGACATCAGTCAGGTCGGCAGTCTTACCCATGATGGCGGTTTTGAGTAATGAACCAGGCAGGGAGTTTTTAAAAGCCTCAGGAATCTTTTGCATGTGTTTAGAGTTAATTAGTTGATTCAGAAGATTAGGGTAATAGCTCGTTTAGAGAACCTTTTCTTGATATGCTAATTTTTTGAGACAGGATTTTTGGGTTTTCATGAGCTGTATGCCAAAATCATCAGTATTGAAACAATAAAAGACTTGAAAAATTTCAGTTGGTGTGTAATGAATCTAAAATATATGAAAGTTTAATTTTAATCATTACATTATGGAAAATAATGAAATTTTAGCACTATATGCTAATTTTTTGAGAAGGACCTGTATAAAATACTTACCTAAAATTCATTGAAGCTCCTTGGCAAATGTCCAAATTCAACTCCTCCCCCCCAAAAAAAAGAATAAATAAGTATAAGCTTTTCCAGTGTTCATAGTATTCTGGTAGTTGGCACCATTAATGAGGACCATGTGACAAATCTAGCTCTGCTACATCGTTGGGACTCTTTTTAAATTACATTGTTCAGCTTTGAATTGCATCTTGCTTTTTTATATTACTGGGACACTTCAATTCTGACTGTTTTGCTCTGCCTTGGACTTTGTCACAAACCCAGCTTTTTGTAACATCACTGAGACTCTGTGACTCCACTAGTCAATTCTGCTGAGGGCCTTGTGACAAATTCAGCTCTGGCCACATCACTGGGTACTTTGCTGTACCACTGATAGCTCCGCCTTGGACTTTATATCACTTAGTTAACTACTTTATACCACTGTTAGCTCTGTATTGGACTCTGTAACAAACTAAGCTCTGATATATTACAGAGTCAACTCTTCCTTATCATTGACTCAGCTCTAGTGTTGAGCGATACGATACCGCAAGTATCGGGTATCGGCCGATATTAGCTCTATCGGCCTTTCGATACTTAGTTCCGATATTTTCGTCTTATCGGATACCGGAATCGGGATTGTCACTGTCACTGTCAGTGTCCGTCGGTCGGGTCTGTCAGGAGTCAGCGGCACTTACCTGGCAGAAGATCTCCGGCGGTCACGGGCTGGACTGCTTCATGGCCGCCATCATCTTTCCCCGGCGGTCACATGCAGTTTCTCGCGATAACTGCAGTGACTGCTGGGTAATCCCGGCCGTAAAGCAGTCAGTCCGATGACGTCACCGCCGGGGAAGCAGGTAATCAGCTGTGCTGCGTTGCGATGACAGCTCTGCCTGACATTGCGATGTAGCAGAGCTGGATCGTCGTGGGACTGTCGTTACTATGGACTGCGTCGGACAGGTGGTATACTGTTGGTTTGTTTTTTTTTCTTTTTTTACAGGAGATCGATGGTGTCGCAGGAATGAGTGTATAATAAAATTAATGAAAACTGTGTTGTCTCTTTTATTTCATTAAAAGACTTTTTTCTTGCTTTGTCTTTTTTTTATACATTTAATAACTTTGGGATTAATAATGGATCGGTGTCTTATTGACACCTCTCCATTATTAACCGGGCTTATTGTCACCGTGCAATCAACGGTGACATTAACCCCTTATTACCCCACTTGCCACCGCTACAGGGCAGTGGGAAGAGCCGGGTAAAGTGCCACAATTGGCACATCTTTTGATGTCCAAATGTGGGGCTGCTGTAGCCTGGTATTATCGGGCTGTTGAGGGCCAAAATCCATGGGCCTTGACAGTCTTTTAATACCAGGCCGCAGCAGTCTGCATTTTACTTGGCTGGTTAACAAAAATAGGGGGACCCCTACGCCGTTTTTTTTTCGAGGGGATCCCCTATTTTTGTTAACCAGCCAAGCTAAGCAGACTGCTGTGGCCTGGTATTATCAGGCTTGCAAGGTCCATGGATATTGGATCCTTACCAGCCTGAAAAACCAGGCCCTCAGCGGTCTGCTTCATCTGGCTGGTATAACCCAAAAAATAGGGGGGACCCCCACGCCAATTTTTTTCGAGGGGATCCCCTATTTTTGTTAATCAGCCAAGATATGCAGACTGCTGTGGCCTGGTATTATCAGGCTGGCAAGGTCCATGGATCTTGGCTCCTTAACAGCCTGAAAATCCAGGCCTCAGCGGTCTGCTTCATCTGGCTGGTTAACAAAAATAGGGGGGACCACACGCCAATTTTTTTCGAGGGGATCCCCTATTTTTGTTAACCAGCAAAGATAAGCAGACTGCTGTGGCCTGGTATTATCAGGCTGGCAAGCAGGGTCGGACTGAGCCACCGGGACACCGGAGAAACCTCCGGTGGGCCCCAGCTCCTGCGTGGTGGGCCCTGATTTGAAAGGATAGGTCGCGGGGCAGAGGGGGCGGTGGCCCCGGGCCTCGCGCTCTGAGGGGGCCCACCCGGAGCTACGCTACAGTAACTGTATCGGCGTGCACAGCACGCCGATACAGTTACATTCTGCGGCAGAGCAGGGAGAATCGATCTTCCTGCTCTGCCGCCCAGAAGCTATGGGGCCTGAACAGGCGTTGGGGGGGCCCGGTGCCAGCAGTGGGCCCCCCAACCGTCATCGGAGGGTCAGCTGTATCGGCATGGGTACGGTTGGGGCGAGGATATGGGTGTGATTAGCTGTGAAATGGGTGTGGTCGGGGCGTGGCTTAAAATTTGCAGCGGCGCGCTATGCGCGCCGCAGCCTTTAATCCTCTTTCCTGTCTTCAAAATTTGGGAGGTATGCTGTATGACCTCCCTACAACTTCTGGGCATGCTCCTGATGAGCGCGACGGATGGTCTCCTGAGGGATCTCCTCCCACACCTGCACTAAAGCATCCACCAACTCCTGGACAGTCTGTGGTGCAACGTGGCATGCCCTAAAATTTGCTGCAGCAGGCACAGCATGCCACAGCCTTTGTCCCTCTTTCCCTTCTTCAAAGGTTGGGAAGTATGATGGTGGGCCCCAAGAATATTTTTTCTCTGGTGGGCCCAAGGTACTCCAGTCCGACGCTGCTGGCAAGGTCCATGGATCTTGGCTCCTTAACAGCCTTAAATACCATGCCTCAGCAGCAGGGGCGTACATAGAAATCATGGGGCCCCATAGCAAAAGTCTGAATGGGCCCCCACCCCAAAAAAAAAAACCCAGAGCCATTGTAAATGTAAAGTGCCAGCACAGTGAGGGGACACATTAAACAAAAAAATGTATTATGCCCCCATAGATTGTGCCCCCATAGATGCTCCATAGTATAGGCCCTTATGCTGCCGCAGCTGCTGCAACCAAAAAAAAAAAAACACATACTCACCTTTCGTCGCTGGGGCCAGGTGCCGGTGTCCTGAGCAGGGGGTGACACCAGGTGCCGATGTCACCGCTCGCTCAGGGCCTCGGTACCTGAGATACTTACCTGTCCTCTGTCCACTACTGAGTGCCGCTGTCTTCGGGGTCCTCCAGCAGTGAATGATGAGGCAGAGGGCGCGGCGCGCACTAACGACGTCATCGCGCCCTCTGACCTGAACATTGCAGCAAGAGGACGCGAGCAACGGTGGAACGGGACAGGTAAATATCTCTTATACTCACCCTTCTGCCGGCGCGGTCTGTGCAGCCCCTGCTCTTCTCCCACAGTTTCCGCCGCCAGTGTTCAGCAGTCACGCGGGACAGCTCATTAAAGTCATGAATATGTGCGTATTCATGACTGTAATGAGCGGTACCACCTGACCGCTGAACACAGGCGTCGGAGACCGTGGGAGAAGAGCAGGGGCTGCAGAGACCGCACCAGGAGGGGTGAGTATATAGAAGAGCTGCGCTCCCCCTCACCCGCCGACCCCCTGGTAGTACTGTGTCAGCACAGCTACCCGACCGTCGAGGGCCCCCTCACCTGTCCGGGCCCCATAGCAGCTGCTTGGTCTGCTTCATTCACGGTACGCCACTGCTCAGCAGTCTGCTTCATCAGGCTGGTTAACAAAAATAGGGGGGACCCGATGCCATTTTTTATTCGAAGGGAACCCCTATTTTTGTTAATCAGTTCCCTCTGACGTCACTGATTGTGTCCCTGGCTGACCTGAAGTGAAAGTGGAAAGCAATCAATTAAGCTTTCCACTTCCTCTCCTGTCAGCCAGGAGAGGAACTCATTCATTTGGGGGTTTACTGTGAGGCTGCAGCATTAGCTGCGGTCCCTGCAGTAAACATTAACCCTTTCTGAAGGATTACACCGTGGGACCTGACTGTGCATGGGATAGGTAAGAATAATTTTGCTTTTTTATTTTATTTTTATTACAGGAAATGGTTTTTGCAGTCAAATAAAAGATGGTCAAAAACATGTGTCTTTATTTCATTAAAATGATTTTTAATTAAAGTGTGTGTGTTTTATTTTTATTTCATGCAATAGGATTAATAATTGATAGTTGTCTAATTGACAGCTCTCAATTATTAACCTGGCTTAAGGTCACCTTTCAATTGCAATGTGGCTTTAACCCCATATTAACCCATTCGCCACCGCTACAGGGCAATGGGAATAGACGGGCAAAGTGCCAGAAAGGGCGAATCTAATTATAGATTTGTCTTTTCTGGGGTGTCTGGGGGCAGATGTTAGTAGCCAGGGGGGGCCAAAAATAATGGTCCCTCTCTGGGCTATTTTTATCTGCCCCCATTCGCTGGCTTTGTCTGTCTGGTTGCGAAAATAGGGCGGGAGCCCACGCATTTTTTTAAACAATTTTACACCTCATATATATATATATATATATACATGTCATTGAATTTGTGACACTATATATATATATTTATATTTATAGTTCATACACTTCTACATAGTATAATAGCCGCTAATTCAATTGACGGCTTTTGTGAAAATGCAGAACCCGACATGAAATGACACTTGGTGTACATAGGGTTAACCATGTCTTTTCATGTCCTTTGCTATCTGATTTGCACAAACAATTACATCAGTCTATGTGTGCAAAATTTCACACCTGTAGGGGTTAATTAAAGGTGTAAATTCGTAGCAAAAAAGTCAGTTTTTTTTACAACGAATTTACACCTTTAATTAACCCCTACAGGTGTGAAATTTTGCACACATAGACTGATGTAATTGTTTGTGCAAATCAGATTGCAAACGACATGAAAAGACATGGTTAACCCTATGTACACCAAGTGTCATTTCATGTCGGGTGCTTCTGTCTTTTCACAGAAGCCGGCTTTACCCGGCAATTGAATCAGAGGATATTTTACTATGTAGAAGTGTATAAACTATACATATATGTATATATATATGTCACAATGACATGTATATATATATATATATATATATATATATATGTATTCTATGTGTGTATATTTAGTGTTTACAAGGAAATAAAGGTTTTTTTTAGTTGCGATATTTTGTTCCCATAGACTTACATGGGACTTCCGGTATCGGAATCGGATATCGCCGATATTTAGTGATATCGGCGATACCATTCCGATCCGATATTTTTAGATATCGAGCAGTATCGCTCAACACTACTCAGCTCCCTTAGTTCCTCATGACTGAGCGTATTTTGCTTCATTGGATCCAGGGATTCCTATTTGCCCCTCCTGCTGTTGCTCTACCAACATAGTTTCCATTGCTTCATCTGGATCTCCCTGTCACGCAAACACCATCTGTTCATGCCAAATCACAAATGATCATCCAGATAAAGGACCTTGAGGTTCCACCTCACCAAGTGAGGCATAGCATGGCGTCTATCTTCATTGTAGTTTATGTGTGTAGTCAACCACTGCTGTTTCAACATCTCATATGAACAACAGACAGATGCCTGGATGTATTGCTTCTTTCTTTTTGGATTGTGAATGCGGTGGAAGGCGAGCCTTTATTTTTTCAGTAGGTGGATTACTGAAGTAATACTAGATAATGATAGATGGGTACAGTACTGTATATAAAAAAAGAAAAAATATATAAAAACACAAAAGAAACATAAATCATAAAAATAGATTAGTGTGCCCTTTCCCATAGGGTTCCAGACTCATGCCTTGATGTCTAGTACTCATCTATAAATTACCACGCATTTTGGGATTGACTATTAACCACAATGTCCTAGTTATTCCGTTTAGTGTTAATGATGACGTTTCTGGAATCCAACAAATCTTCAGTTCCTTGAATTTAGCTCAATTTTGTGAAGATTATGTAAGCAAAGGGACAAACCTCTAAATCTCTTTTCCCAGGTTAACACTATTACTTATAGAATGGGAGACAAGCATCTAACTCTCCGGAGCTAAGTGGTGCTCAGGATGTGTGGTCATAGCAAATGCCAGCTCTCTCTGCAGAGGTGCTAGCAATTAGTGTCACTGGTGATTGTTATTTTATTCTACCTGTCCTCCTGGATCTGTACACCTCATTACATGGCTGGCTATTACACTTGGCAGACTTGCCAGATTCCTCTTGCACGGCTATATGGAAACTACTGGGGCAAATAACCTTTAAATAAATCATAACTATCCAGAATCATATAATAGGAAAGGGGCATGTGATTTTATAAGTACTGCTGGATGTTAACGATATGTCACTAATGCCACTGCTGGAAGCATCATGGAATTAGGCAGCTTAACTTTCTGCAAAAAATATGAAGTGTGTGCGCGCCGGCTGACGATAACAGGTTCTTCTCCTCAACTTGTCACCGTGAGAGGAGAGGAAAAGCGATAAGGTTTACTGGGTGAAGCTTGTTATGCTGATGGACGGGAGTGAAAAATATAGACTGCCGTTTGTTTTTTTACTCTTATCGGAACAGCTAAATATTTGATTTCTTTCCTTTGTTATTTGTTCCTTGTTACTTTGTGTTTGTTTTCATTTTTTTTTCTTTTAACTATATAGATGACTTCTTGTGCCGCTTCAATATTTTAGGTGTAGCTTAAAAATGAAGACTAATAAAGTCTTAAAGAAGATTTACTACATAAGTAAACTATAACGCAGCTGTAGCAATTTCATCTAATGAAAGGAGTATCCCCAAATAGTAAAATTCAGAATAAGGGAGCAATACAAAATTATTTGTTACTTAGTATTTTTTTCCTTTTTGTTCTTTTTATAGTACATTATATAGGTAAAGAATGTTCTATTTTTCAGTTGGTGTCTGACATGGAAAGGAAACTTAATTGGTCACTGTCCTTTTAAGTAAAGAAGCACTACCATCAAAATTTGAATCCTGTTATTATATTGCAGTCATCATATTATATAGAACTGTGTACTTACAATTGCTCATTTTTCCCTTTTTGCCCAGTTAATTCTCCTCCTATCCATTAGATTTATGACTCTGTGTGATTAAAAACAGACTAGCTGAATCTTTCTAAGCTCTATGTAGAAACAGGAAGTCTCTTTTCCCAGCATGAGTCATCATTAGAACAACAAATCTACATCACTGCAAAGCATTTTGTTATCTTTTGCTTATTATGGTAATGGTTGTTAAAAAGATTGTCCACTACTTTTACATGGATGATATATCCTTAGAATAGGTCAACAATGTCTGATCAGCCGGGGACCGACACCCGCACACACACCAATCAGCTGTCACCGGTGTCAGCGGTGGCCACCAGCCAGAAGTGCTCACTTGTTGATCTGCTCTGTCATCTGGTAGTGGCCAGAGCTTGGTACTGCACATTCATCTAGTATTCAAAGCAATAGGAGGCAAATGTGTAAGTACACAGAGCAGCTCGGCAAGTGAGCACTTCCGGCTTGCGGCCACCGCTGACACCAATAACATCTGATTGGCGTGGTTGTCAGGTATCAGACCCTGGCCAAAGAGACATTTATGACCTATATTAAGGATAGTTCATCAATGTAAAAGTAGTGAACATACTCTTTAAGGTTTATTTCATCCTTAAGGGACCTGCCACTTCTAATATTTTTCTTAAATGTCTAATGCCTCATATATTGTATTTGTTTCAACATCATCACTGTCCTCATTGCAAATGTTCTACCATTTAATTTAGTTTGTGCTTCTATGAAACAAAACTGCACTCTTTATTGAATATTCTCCAGTCTCTAGTGATGTGTGTATAGAGATGGGCGAACTCGAACAGTAAAGTTCGGCGTTCATACCGAACACCTGTTTGGGTACGGACACCGAACACAGACTTCACCAGGAAGTCCATGTTACTGTTTGGGTACGGTCCACCAAACTCTAAGTGTTTGTTGCGCTGTCATGTGCATGACAGTGCAGCAAACACTACTTCTGATAGGCCAGTGGTGGCGAACCTATGGCACGCGTGCCAGAGGGGGCACGCAGAGCCCTCTCACTGGGCACGCGCACCATCTACCCAAAACTAGCGCTGCCACCACTCTCCTCAGCCCGCTCGTAATCTCCTGGACTAGAGCCGGTGCAGCGACCACTCTCCTCTGGCTTCTGCACTCTCCCATCGGGCCACGCACCGTTCCATCAGTCTGCGCAAATGCTGAGGATGGGGATGTCACGCGGGCTGAGGAGAGTGGTGGCGGCGCTATTGTCAAGATGGCGTCCGTGCCCACAGATAGGATTGATAGATGAAGAGATGAGATCAGCGTTGGAACGGGCAGAGGTGAGTAGTTTTTTTTTATGCAAGGCCATTATTCAGTATGGAGCATCTGGGGCCATTATACTGTATGCATCATCATGTGGGGCCATTATACTGTATGCAGCAGTATATGGGGCCATTATTCAGTATGCATCATCATGTGGGGCCATTATACTGTATGCATCATTGTGTGGGGCCATTATACTGTATGCATCATTATGTGGGGCCATTATGCAGTATGCATCATCATGTGGGGCAATTATACTGTATACAGCAGTATATGGGCCATTATTCAGTATGCATCATCATGTGGGGCCATTATACTGTATGCACAGTATATGGGGCCATTATTCAGTATGCATCATCATGTGGGGCCATTATACTGTATGCAGCAGTATATGGGGCCATTATTCAGTATGCATCATCATGTGGGGCCATTATACTGTATGCATCATCATGTGGGGCCATTATACTGTATGCATCATTATGTGGGGCCATTATTCAGTATGGAGCATCATGTGGGGCTATTATACAGTAAGGAGCATCACGTGTGGCCATTATTCAATATGGAGCATCACGTGTGGTTATTAATCAGTATGGAGCATCACGTGTGGGCATTATACAGTATGCAGCATCATGTGTGGCCATTATTCAGTATGGAGCATCATGTGGGGCCATTATACAGTATGGAGCATCATGTGGGGCCATTATACAGTATGGAGCATCACGTGTGGCCATTATACAGTATGGAGCATCACGTGTGGCCATTATTCAGTATGGAGCATCACGTGTGGCCATTATACAGTATGGAGTTGTTTTTCTAATCTTAAACCTCAGTATTCCGGTTAAATTGCCGTGTTGGCACTTTGCGATAAATAAGTGGGTTTTAGATTGCAGTTTGGGCGCTCGGTCTCTAAAAGGTTCGCCATCACTGTGATAGGCTGTAAAATCATTACCACCGATTAGAGAGCTACGTTTCCCACACTGCCAAATCTGATACAGGAAAGATGTATATCTTTGCACCGTGTTAGCCTGTAGATAGAAAAATATTTAGAATTGAGAGTCCTCAGTGGTTGATACCTTTTGTTAGGGTCTGCGGAACGCACCAAATAGATGAGGTAGAGAGGTGCGTTCGCAGCCCGGGTCCACCGTGCAGGCGGAACCTGCTGCTAGTAAAATGGTGTAAGAAGCAAACTCTGTTATCCCGCAGAGTCGCCAACATAAATGCCGTAACGCGCTGTGGCAATAAGTGCAAACTCACTAAACACAACTGAGTCGCAAAGAAAACACGCTAGGGCGCTGTCTAGCGTTGAAAGCGAACCTGTTACGTCACAGGGCCGCTGAGGAAAAGTGCTGTGTCCTGTCAGGTTCTCAGGTACACAGTTAAGTGCTAAGCGTACATAAAGCGTGATCATGCGCTATTGTCCTCGCGGGCAATCTATGGCGTCTGAACGCCAGACCCTGAATACGGCAATCAAAACTCCTCACCGGTTATGCCGGTAATCTAGGGCATCTAGGACGCCAACCCTGACCAGCTAGCACACCAAACTCCTCACCGATTAAGTCGGTATTCTAGTGGCTTATTTCAGCCGGGTCCCTAACCACACACATGCATGACCACACTGGCGCATAGCATACAATGGTTGATATTAGCGCAAGGCGGCCCAGCCATGCTACCCTTTTATAGCAACAGCTACAGGACCTGCCAGAAACAAGGACCAATGAAACTTGCTCCAGAACACCAATAGTAACAGGGCCTTCCTGGCGGACCAATAGGAGCTGCCGCAGCACCTGAGCATGTGACCCCTGATCTCCAATGAGAGATCTCACTCTGGGCATGCTCAGAAGGGAAAACGCAGGACTTTGTCCCAAAGACTCTACTCCAGCACTGGCTATAATAGCAGATCCAGGAAAGGCAGCAGCAAGTCACTGCACAGTACTGGAGTGGGCAAGACGCTTGGACCGACGTCTCTGCAGAGCAGGCTCCACTGCGGCCGGAGATGAATGGGAGACCGCAGCGGGGCTGGTTCAAGACTCCCATTGTGCAGCAGCGGGAACTCGAACCCTAACATTACCCCCCCTCCTAGGGCCCCCCTTCTCTGGGCCTCGCTGCGTTCAAAGGCAGCGATGAGCTGCGGAGCGTGAACATGCTCGGCAGGCTCCCAGGACCTATCCTCAGGCCCATAACCCCTCCAATCCACCAAATAAAATTTTTTGCCTCGTACCACCTTGCACCCAACAATGGCATTCACCTCGTAGTAGTCCGAAGACGAACCCGACGTCCCGGCAGATGACTCAGGCAACCGGGAGATGACCACGGGTTTTAGGAGGGACACATGGAAGGTGTCGGAGATACCAAGGCGAGGCGGAAGGGCCAAACGGTAAACCACAGGGTTCACCTGCTCGAGAACCTTGAAGGGACCCAAATAGCGGGGTGCCAACTTAGTGGATTCCACCCGTAGCCTGATGTTTCGGGCGGAGAGCCACACTAGGTCGCCAGGAGAAAATGTCGGAGGGGGACGCCGATGGGCATCGGCAGAAGACCTCATCCTTTCCTTGGAAGCCTGAATGGCATCCTGGGTGCGGTCCCATATGTCCCGTGCTTCCACAGCCCAGTCTGCCACCCTGGAGTCAGCGGAAGCAATGGGCATGGGCACCGGTACCCGCGATGCTGGCCGTAATTTAAGAGGAATGGGGTCTGTCCGGTGGAGTCAGCCACAGCATTGTTTAACGCAAACTCCGCCCACGGGAGCAAGGATACCCAGTCATCCTGCCTGGCAGAGACAAAATGGCAAGTAGGTGACCAAGGTCTGGTTGACCCTCTCTACCAACCCATTCGTCTCGGGATGATATGCAGAGGAGAGGTTCAACTCAATGCAGAGTAGATGACACAACTCTCTCCAAAACCGAGACGCAAATTGGGGACCTCGATCGCTGACAATCTTGTCTGGCATACCGTGTAGACGGAAGATGTGTCTAATAAATAATGCTGCCAAGGCCCGTGCAGAAGGTAACCGTGGTAGCGGCACTAAGTGCACCATTTTGGAGAAGTGGTCGGTGATCACCCAAATGATAGTGCAACCCCGAGACTTGGGTAAGCCCACCACAAAGTCCATCCCGACCATCTCCCAGGGCCTGTCTGCCACCGGCAAAGGAAAAAGTAACCCAGCTGGCCGTTGTCGAGGGGACTTGTTCCTGGCGCAGGAGACACACGCCTGAACATACTCCCTGACTTCACGGACCATATGTGGCCACCAGTATGTCCTCGCCAATAACTCAGTTGTCCTCTTTGCCCCAAAGTGTCCACCCACCCTGGACGAGTGTGCCCAAGAGAGTACCTCCGGTCGCAAATTAGTGGGCACAAAGTCTTGCCCGGAGGCACAGACTCTAGCGAAACCGGGGCTACAGTTCTCAGGCTTTCTTCAGGGACAATAAGCCGAGGCTCCTCATCCTCCTCCTCTGATGACACTAAGGAGCGAGAGAGAGCGTCGGCCCGAACATTCTTCTCCCCGGAGAGAAAATGGAAGGTAAAATGGAACCGAGAGAAGAATAGGGACCATCTGGCCTGGCGAGAATTTAGCCGCTGAGCCGTTTGCAAATATACCAAGTTCTTGTGGTCGGTGAAGACTTGGAAGGGAAAACGAGCTCCCTCCAGAAGATGTCTCCACTCTGAGAAGGCCAATTTCATAGCCAGCAACTCCCTGCCCCCGATGGAATAATTCCTCTCTGCTGGTGTAAATGTCTTAGAAAAGAAGAAGCAGGGATGCTTCCGACCTTGAGCATCCTTTTGATATAGGACTGCTCCAGCACCAACAGAAGAGGCGTCCACCTCTAAAACAAACGGTTTATCAACATCAGGGCGATGTAATATGGGAGCACTGGCAAAATGCGACTTGATGGAAGAGAACGCCTTGGAGACCTCCTCAGACCACAACTTGGGATTTGCTCCCTTCTTGGTGAGGGCTACCAAGGGAGCTACCAAAGTCGAGAAATGGGGAATGAACTGGCGATAATAATTAATGAACCCCATAAAACGCTGCACCGCTTTAAGAGAATGGGGTTCTTGCCAGTCCATTACAGCCTGTAGTTTGGCAGGATCCATAGCCAATCCCTGGGCAGAGATGATATAGCCCAGAAAAGGTAAGGACTCCTGCTCAAACACACATTTCTCCAGCTTGGCATAGAGGGAGTTTGCCCGTAAGAGGTCGAAGACTTTGTTGACATCCCTCCGGTGAGAGTCTATATCTGGTGAAAAGATGAGAATATCATCCAGATAGACTACTACAGAGGTGGAGAGCATATCCCGGAAGATATCATTGACAAAGTCTTGGAAAACAGCGGGAGCATTACAGAGCCCGAAGGGCATCACCAGGTATTCGTAATGCCCATCCCTGGTATTAAAAGCTGTCTTCCACTCGTCCACCTCACGGATGCGAATTAGGTTATAGGCACCACGTAGATCAAGCTTGGTAAATACTCTTGCTCCTCGGAGCCTATCAAAGAGCTCAGAGATTAGGGGCAACGGGTACTTATTCTTGACGGTGATGGCGTTAAGACCCCTGTAGTCAATGCATGGACGTAATTCTCCGTTCTTCTTTTGCACAAAGAAGAACCCTGCCCCTGCTGGTGACACCGACTTCCTAATGAACCCTCTTGCCAGATTCTCCTGAATGTACTGGGACATGGCCTCCGTCTCAGGGAGCGAGAGGGGGTATACTCTCCCCCGAGGAGGTTCTGCTCCAGGCAAGAGATCAATAGGACAGTCGTAGGGGCGATGAGGTGGAAGAGTCTCCGCCGCCTTCTTGGAGAAAACGTCTGCATATGCCCAATAACACTGAGGAAGAGAAGTGAGATCTACGGGTAGCTCTGTGGTGGTGACCTGAACGCACTCCCTGACACACCTGCCTCTACATGAATCACCCCAACCCAGTATCCTCCCAGAGGACCACTCAATATGGGGAGAGTGGTAACGGAGCCAAGGTACTCCCAGCAACACCTCGTCTATTCCCTCGGGCAGGACAAGAAAAGAAATACTCTCCTGATGGGACAGGGACATAGATAAAGTGAGAGGGATCGTCTGGTGGGTGATTTGGGAGGGCAGAGTTGATCCATTCACTACTCGCACAGTCACCGGTTTGGCGAGCATCACCAGAGGTATAGTGTGGCGGAGAGCAAATGCAGAGTACATGAAATTCCCCTCGGCTCCAGAATCCACACAGAGCTCAGCGGAGAGCGTGGATGGACCTACCTGTACTGTAATTGTCCCTTTAAAGGACAACTTGGTGGAAAATGCTGCAGTGTCTAGTGAACCTCCTCCCAAGGTCACTAGACGCGACCGTTTTCCCGACCGCTGTGGACATTTGTTGGCATAATGTCCTAACTGCTGGCAGATGTTACAGACCACAGGTACTCGAGCGGCCCGGGACTTAGGTCCCACTCGAGAAACCTCCATGGCCTCATGGGAGTCGGGAGCCTGGCTGGAAGATTCCAGAGGTCTGGCGAAGGTGGGAGCCAGCCGGAACCTCTGCCTACACTGGGACCGCTCCAACCTCCGCTCGTGAAAACGGAGGTCGATGAGGGTAGATATGGCGATAAGCTTTTCCAGTGTGGTGGGAATCTCCCTGGTAGCCAAGGCGTCTTTCACATGGCCCGCTAGTCCTCTCCAAAACACGGGAATGAGGACTTTATCCGGCCAGTCCAACTCCGAGGACAGAGTCCGAAATTGGACAGCAAAACAACTGACCAAGGACGAACCCTGTGAACTTGCCAGAAGTTGGAGCGCCGCATCGTGGGTAACCTGAGGTCCTAGAAAGACCTTTTTTAGAGCCTCCAGAAAACGAGGAGCACTCCGAACCACACGGTCGTCACGCTCCCACAGCGGGGTGGCCCACTCCAATGCTCTGCCTGACAGAAGAGAAATTATAAAGCCCACTTGTGCCCGATTCCGTGGGGAAACGTGCAGCCAGAAGCTCGAGTTGTATAGAGCACTGACTCACGAATCCTCGACATTGCTTGCTGTCACCAGCAAACTTGTCTGGAAGCGGGAGGTGGGATATTGTGGGAGCAGAGGTGGCAGTGGACACACTGGCTGCAGCCACGCTAGCAGCCTGAACAGCGACTGCGGTAACATCCACAGCTGAGGTTGTGCGCTCAAGAGCCGCCAACCTACCCTCCAGCTGCTGGATGTCCCGTAGTAGACGCTGGTCATCCGCCATTTTACCAGCCAGACCCTGGCGCTAATATTATGTTAGGGTCTGCGGAACGCACCAAATAGATGAGGTAGAGAGGTGCGTTCGCAGCCCGGGGTCCACCGTGCAGGCGGAACCTGCTGCTAGTAAAATGGTGTAAGAAGCAAACTCTGTTATCCCGCAGAGTCGCCAACATAAACGCCGTAACGCGCTGTGGTAATAAGTGCAAACTCACTAAACACAACTGAGTCGCAAAGAAAACACGCTAGGGCGCTGTCTAGCGTTGAAAGCGAACCCTGTTACGTCACAGGGCCGCTGAGGAAAAGTGCTGTGTCCTGTCAGGTTCTCAGGTACACAGTTAAGTGCTAAGCGTACATAAAGCGTGATCATGCGCTAATGTCCTCGCGGGAGTCACCCGCAATCTATGGCGTCTGAATGCCAGACCCTGAATACGGCAATCAAAACTCCTCACCGGTTATGCCGGTAATCTAGGGCATCTAGGACGCCGACCCTGACCAGCTAGCACACCAAACTCCTCACCGATTAAGTTGGTAATCTAGTGGCTTATTTCAGCCGGGTCCCTAACCACACACATGCATGACTTTTTTTTTTTTTTTTCCCTCAGATGGGAAGTTCCACAGTCAGATAACCAAAACTATAAGGAACTCGACTCCCAAACAGCGTGTACACTTACATAATGCAGCAGCTGTTCCCATCATCATCGGAAAACCAACTTTATTTACAAGCACAAAAAAACACAAAACTAAGACACATTAGCAAGATGTTTCCACTTTTTAACTTTCCAAATTCCCTCTGCGTCCTTCTCCCCCTCTTTCTCTTATCACACACAAAATAAAAATACAATTTTCCCAAAACAATTTTTAAACAATTTTAACCTCAATCTCCTTCCTCTTAAACACATACACGTTCCTCACATCCCACAACACCTCTTTTATACATGCAAGCATCAACCACAACACTCTCTCCTTTTCTCCACACATACCCAACCCAAACATAAATAACTCAAACGTCAAAAAATTCACATCACACAACTCCTTACACAACGGGCCCAAACCTGAAATCACATTTCTAGCATACTGACAATTCCAAAACAAATGCACCACACTCTCTCTCCCACCACAT
>JARQOD010000004.1:32519890-32544209 GCA_033576555.1 Oophaga sylvatica
CAGTCACCGGTTTGGCGAGCATCACCAGAGGTATAGTGTGGCGGAGAGCAAATGCAGAGTACATGAAATTCCCCTCGCTCCAGAATCCACACAGAGCTCAGCGGAGAGCGTGGATGGACCTACCTGTACTGTAATTGTCCCTTTAAAGGACAACTTGGTGGAAAATGCTGCAGTGTCTAGTGAACCTCCTCCCAAGGTCACTAGACGCGACCGTTTTCCCGACCGCTGTGGACATTTGTTGGCATAATGTCCTAACTGCTGGCAGATGTTACAGACCACAGGTACTCGAGCGGCCCGGGACTTAGGTCCCACTCGAGAAACCTCCATGGCCTCATGGGAGTCGGGAGCCTGGCTGGAAGATTCCAGAGGTCTGGCGAAGGTGGGAGCCAGCCGGAACCTCTGCCTACACTGGGACCGCTCCAACCTCCGCTCGTGAAAACGGAGGTCGATGAGGGTAGATATGGCGATAAGCTTTTCCAGTGTGGTGGGAATCTCCCTGGTAGCCAAGGCGTCTTTCACATGGCCCGCTAGTCCTCTCCAAAACACGGGAATGAGGACTTTATCCGGCCAGTCCAACTCCGAGGACAGAGTCCGAAATTGGACAGCAAAACAACTGACCAAGGACGAACCCTGTGAACTTGCCAGAAGTTGGAGCGCCGCATCGTGGGTAACCTGAGGTCCTAGAAAGACCTTTTTTAGAGCCTCCAGAAAACGAGGAGCACTCCGAACCACACGGTCGTCACGCTCCCACAGCGGGGTGGCCCACTCCAATGCTCTGCCTGACAGAAGAGAAATTATAAAGCCCACTTGTGCCCGATCCGTGGGGAAACGTGCAGCCAGAAGCTCGAGTTGTATAGAGCACTGACTCACGAATCCTCGACATTGCTTGCTGTCACCAGCAAACTTGTCTGGAAGCGGGAGGTGGGATATTGTGGGAGCAGAGGTGGCAGTGGACACACTGGCTGCAGCCACGCTAGCAGCCTGAACAGCGACTGCGGTAACATCCACAGCTGAGGTTGTGCGCTCAAGAGCCGCCAACCTACCCTCCAGCTGCTGGATGTCCCGTAGTAGACGCTGGTCATCCGCCATTTTACCAGCCAGACCCTGGCGCTAATATTATGTTAGGGTCTGCGGAACGCACCAAATAGATGAGGTAGAGAGGTGCGTTCGCAGCCCGGGGTCCACCGTGCAGGCGGAACCTGCTGCTAGTAAAATGGTGTAAGAAGCAAACTCTGTTATCCCGCAGAGTCGCCAACATAAACGCCGTAACGCGCTGTGGTAATAAGTGCAAACTCACTAAACACAACTGAGTCGCAAAGAAAACACGCTAGGGCGCTGTCTAGCGTTGAAAGCGAACCCTGTTACGTCACAGGGCCGCTGAGGAAAAGTGCTGTGTCCTGTCAGGTTCTCAGGTACACAGTTAAGTGCTAAGCGTACATAAAGCGTGATCATGCGCTAATGTCCTCGCGGGAGTCACCCGCAATCTATGGCGTCTGAATGCCAGACCCTGAATACGGCAATCAAAACTCCTCACCGGTTATGCCGGTAATCTAGGGCATCTAGGACGCCGACCCTGACCAGCTAGCACACCAAACTCCTCACCGATTAATTTGGTAATCTAGTGGCTTATTTCAGCCGGGTCCCTAACCACACACATGCATGACTTTTTTTTTTTTTTTTTCCCTCAGATGGGAAGTTCCACAGTCAGATAACCAAAACTATAAGGAACTCGACTCCCAAACAGCGTGTACACTTACATAATGCAGCAGCTGTTCCCATCATCATCGGAAAACCAACTTTATTTACAAGCACAAAAAAACACAAAACTAAGACACATTAGCAAGATGTTTCCACTTTTTAACTTTCCAAATTCCCTCTGCGTCCTTCTCCCCCCTCTTTCTCTTATCACACACAAAATAAAAATACAATTTTCCCAAAACAATTTTTAAACAATTTTTAACCTCAATCTCCTTCCTCTTAAACACATACACGTTCCTCACATCCCACAACACCTCTTTTATACATGCAAGCATCAACCACAACACTCTCTCCTTTTCTCCACACATACCCAACCCAAACATAAATAACTCAAACGTCAAAAAATTCACATCACACAACTCCTTACACAACGGGCCCAAACCTGAAATCACATTTCTAGCATACTGACAATTCCAAAACAAATGCACCACACTCTCTCTCCCACCACATCCCCTCCTCGGACACATCTCACTCCTCACTAAACCCCGGTTTCTCTGGAAGTCTCTCACCGGTAACACCTCATGCAATGACTGCCACACAATCTCGCTCTGTCTATTTGTCATACCATCCATACGTACCTTCTTCCATACCTTCTGTACATCACTTCCTCTCACCATATAGATACCACATTCCATCTCTCTACACTCAATCATCCTATATACCGCTTTCTTCTTCTCTAACAACCTCACATCCACATCACACAGTTCATACTTCACCAAAAATTAGTAAACCCACACATACCACACAGGCACCTCAAAAGCCACTGGGCACCTTAGATCCCTTTCCCGCCACTTCAAACGGAACAGAAAACTTCCAAACAAATACCTGCACATACATGCACACTTCCCATCCATCCTAATCACACCCAATACAAACACCATAATATTCACGCCAAAAAATACATTCAAATTTGGGAATCCCAGCACCCCCTTATCCATTCTCTTCATCACAACCTCTCTCCTTGCACGCTCCATACTTGAACGCCAAAAAAATACAAACAAAGCCCTATTTAATCTTCTAACACACATATAACCTGGTGGAAAAACCACCGCAACATGCAAAAAAATTGGTAACACCACACTCTTAATAACTAAAATTTTACCAAAAAACGTCAAATCTCTCATCTTCCAAAAATTTAACTTGCGCTCCACTCTCTCTCTCACATCCACCCAACTTTCCTCTCCATCCAACTTCTCTGAAAATTTCACACCCAGCACCTTTATCGGTCCACTCACCACATTCACCCCAATATCATTGCTCAGAGTCCTCCCACCAAAAATCTTACATTCAGTCTTCTCCCAATTCACTTTAAACGCAGACGCTCCACAAAAAACGGATACCAACAACTTCACACGACGCACAGAACACTCTGAATCACACAAAACACACACATCATCCATGTAACCATTCACCTTCCACTCCCTCCCCCCAGCCCCCGGAACTTGCACACCCCGAATCACCTTATCTTTCCTCAACATACACAACGGCTCAATCGCGCAAATGAACACGACAGGGACAATGGGCACCCCTGCCGTACACCGGAAAACACATTCACTCTCCTCCCTACATTCCCATTCAACAAAACACAACTATAAATATTTTTATACAAACTTCTCACTCTCTCAACAAACTCAGCCGGAAAACCCATCTTCACCAACACTCTAAACAGAAAACCATGCGCCAACCTATCATACGCCTTCTCAAAATCCAAACTCAACACATACACCCCCTTCTTACGGTTCAAACAGTCCCACAAACAATCTCTCAGCATACACACACCCTCATGTAACCGCCTTCCAGGCACCGAACAACACTGCTCCTCACCCACCACACTCCCAACCACATCACGCATCCTATTTGCCAAAAGCTTCGCATAGATTTTATAATCACAATTAAGCAACGTGATCGGCCTCCAGTTTTTTAGATTTTTCAAATCACCTTTTTTTGGCAACAGCACAACCACTCCTGCACGCATACCATTCGCCACCTCTGCATTCGCCCACATATACTTACATACATCAACAAAATCCTTCCCAATCACATCCCACATCACACGATAAAATTCCACCGGGAGACCATCATCCCCCGGCGTTTTATTCAGCGCCATGCTACACACCACCTTCCATATTTCTTCACTCGTCACCTCCCCCATCAAACTCTCCCTTTCTGTCCCATTCAATCTATTTTCCAAAACACTCAGCACATCACTCTCCAAACCTTCATCCCTCCATTTCACTGCATACAAATCATCATAAAACTTTGCCACTTCCTCACATAAGTCCGCACCACTCACTTCATTTCCATCCACTCCATTCAAAACACTCATGCTCTGTCTTTTTCCAAAAACTTTCTTGAAAAAAAAACCGCGAACACTTCTCATTCTTTTCCAAGTTCTCTATTTTAGCCCTATACACAATACTCCTCCCTCTCTCTCTCAAAAACTCGTTCACTTCTTTTTTCACTCTCAACAAATCTTCACACATCCATCCCGCCCTCTCTTAGCTTATATAACACACTCAATCTTGCATTCAACCCAGCAAACCTTTCTCTCTTAGCAGCTGCACACTTGTAACCAAGTTTTTTTTAAAAAAACCTTGGTTTTCCATTTAACCCAATCCCACCATTCACACACATTACTGAATTCACTTCTGCTCTCACACCACTCCTTATAATGTCTCTCATACTCCTCTCTCACCTCCACCCCATCCAGTAAACTCACATTCAGCTTCCATATACCTTTCCCAGTTACCTACTCAGTATGCACATCCACTTCACACTTCATACACACATGATCTGAAAACGGCACACTCTCCTGTGCATAACTAACAGCAATCAGGTTTTTTGAAACAAAACAATAGTCCAGTCTAGACGCCACCCTCCCACTCTCAGAAAAAAATGTATTTAACAATGGAGTTAGTTTACACTCCCTCTGCATATCCCTCAAACCAAAATCACTCACCATGTCCATTAACTCTTTCCTTGACACATCCACATTCACCTTTCCCACATCAACATTCATATCACCCACAATCACAACAGGCACTCTACCTGGAATAAAAAACTTAATTTTTTCAAATAAAACTTTACGCTCCTGTTTTTTCACAGGAGCATACACATTAATAACACTAAAACGAATATTTCTAAACTCAAAATTTGCTAACACGCATCTCCCAACCTCAATCACCATATAGTCACACAAACTCACATTACGCCCCTTCACCAAAAAACCAACACCGTCATTTCTATTACATGCACTCCCTGACCACACAGACGCACCATGAGGCCATTCACTCCCCTTCACACCATCCACAATCCCACACTCCTGTAAACAAAAAATTTCCGCATTTTGCGCTGCAAAAAACTCAAAAATGGCCGCACGCCGCAACTTATTTTTAAAAACCCTCACATTTTGAGATATAATTCTAACACCCATACTAAACACAAACCAAAAGGCTTAAAAAAAACACTTGTCCAAAAAAGCCAAAAAAGGAAAAAAAATACAAAAACAACCTACAGATATAACTTGACACTCATTACATAAAACACACAAAAAAACAGATAGCTATTGCTTAAAGAGCAAAGCTATGTACACAAAAAAACCCTACCTGGCTACTGGAAAAGTAAAACGTACTTAACCAGTACCGCCAGTGTCCTCCTCCACCATTTGTGCCGAGCAGCCTTCCGAGCCGCTGGCCTCCATATACTCCTCCACCCGTGCCTTTTTCTGCCCAGTCTTCCTCTGGGCCATTCCTTCTTCCACCACCTCAATGTCTCTGTTTTCCCCACCACCCTCCCTGTGACACTTTAACCCTCCTGAGTCCTCTTCCGAGGAGAAGGCACCAATATTTCTCGGATCAGACTCATGAACTAAAACCTCAGCCTCCTCCTCTGCCACAGATATATCGAAATCCATCAGGCATTCTGACCATGATTCAGCAACTGGGACTTCTCTTTTTACTTCTTTTTTAGGCCATGAACGCTCCTCTCGCCTTATGGCCTTCCAAAATTCCTTGTCCTCCTTTTCCTCCTGTTGCTTCTCCTTCCTTCTCTCAGCCTCCTTGTCCTCCTGCCGCTTCTCCCTCCGTCTCTCGGCAGGAGTGGGTGGCGCCCTCACAACGCTTTGCAGCGCGGCGACTTCGCCTTCCCTCCGCTTCTTCTCCTCCTCCCGCCTCTTAACCTCCTCCTCTCTCTTCCTTTCTTCCTCCCGCCTCCGCTCCTCCTCACGTCTCTTTCTTTCCTCCTCCTCTCTAGTTGACCTCCTCGGCACACCAAATGGGCAGTCTCTATACAGGTGCTCTGAACTGCCACACCTGTCACATTCACGAGGCATCGGACACCTAGCCGCCACATGACCCTCTTGCTTGCAATTACGGCAAACCAACTCCTTGCTACACATGTTTAGCAGGTGCCCGAACTGAAAGCACCTCCTGCAGTATAGTGGCTGCTCTGGGTATGACAGGAAGCCCCTATGACCCGCCACTGAAAAGTTCGCTGGTGGGTGGGTGAAACCTCCCAAACAACCTGGGTCCTTCTTCAATTTCACCCGAAACACATACTTGCAGTTGAAAATGCCCAAGACATTTTTCTGCTTCTCCCCTCCCTTCACGTATTCACAGTACCGCTCCAGGAACTGCTCCAGTAGTGCTACTTCTGTATAGAGGTTGTACACAGTCACAGTCACCACTTTTTCCATGAGCCCAAACAGGGGCTCCACCCGCACTCCCTCCAGGCATGGATCACCTTCATTACTTCTGAGCCATTCAAAGACGGTCAAACAGCATCCCTCATTCACAAAGGTTACATCATATGTACCTTGACTCCGGAATTCATTGACGCTGTAGATATCCTGACGATGGGCTCCAGCCTTTCCCTCCAACAGGTCACGAACGACGTACACCAGGTTGTTTTTCTCACCACCTTCCACCACCACACGGATCGTATTCTTAATGAACATCCTCAGTCCAGACTGCCGGTACGGATACCGCAGTAGAAAATCAGCAGCACGCTGCCAGCAAAGCCCCTGGATCACTCCAGGAAAACTCGCACCCTCTGACCACGACACACGATCGCAGCCAAAAGGCCGAGATCACACTGGCGCATAGTATACAATGGTTGATATTAGCGCATGGCGGCCCAGCCATGCTACCCTTTTATAGCAACAGCTACAGGACCTGCCAGAAACAAGGACCAATGAAACTTGCTCCAGAACACCAGTAGTAACAGGGCCTTCCTGGCGGACCAATAGGAGCTGCCGCAGCACCTGAGCATGTGACCCCTGATCTCCAATGAGAGATCTCACTCTGGGCATGCTCAGAAGGGAAAACGCAGGACTTTGTCCCAAAGACGTCTGCTCCAGCACTGGCTATAATAGCAGATCCAGGAAAGGCAGCAGCAAGTCACTGCACAGTACTGGAGTGGGCTAGACGCTTGGACCGACGTCTCTGCAGAGCAGGCTCCACTGCGGCTGGAGATGAATGGGAGACCGCAGCGGGGCTGGTTCGAGACTCCCCTTGTGCAGCAGCGGGAACTCGAACCCTAACACCTTTTAATGGCTAATTGAAAAGATGGTAACAAATTGCAATTTGTTACCATCTTTTCAGTTAGCCATTAAAAGGTATCAACCACTGAGGACTCTCAATTCTAAATATTTTTCACACTGCCAAATGACAGCATAAGCCGCAGCTGTGATCGGAGGTATACAGTTTACCTCCGGTCACTGGCGTCGGCTGATGGAACTACTGCTCCCATCAGCCTACACCTGTTGCCACTAATAACAGCGAGAGCAGGACCGGCTGATGGGAGTATTCATCAGCCGGCGCCTGCACTATAAATAATAATAAAAAAAAAAAACTGGCGTAGGTTCTATTGTATTTTGATAACCAGCCAAGGAAAACTGACAGCTGTCTTATAGACACCTCTCCATTATTAAGCTGTGTGCTTGATGTCGCCAGACAATACAAAGGTGACATCAACCCCTCAAATATTACCCCTCTTGCTATCTCTACAGGGCAAGCGAGAAGACCCGGGCAAAGCGCAGGAATTGGCGCATCTAATAGATGTGCCATTTCTGGGTGGCTGCAGGCTGCTATTTATAGACTGGGGGGTGCAATATCCATGGCCCCTTACCAGCCTGAGAAGACCAGTCCACAGGTGTCTGCTTTAGGAAGGCTGGTTGTAAAAAATGATGGGGACCTCACACCATTTTTAAAAATTATTTATTTAAATAATTAAAAAAACAGCATGGAGACCCCTCTATTCTTGATAACCAACCTTGCTATAGCTGACAGCTGAGGGTTGTAGCCCCCAGCCGTCAGTTTTGTCTGGCTGCTTACAAAAATTCAGGGGAACCCATGCCGTTTTTTTTTTTTAAATATTTAATTAGAGCGCAGGGGCTGGCTGAAGAATGCTACCCTCAGCCACCGCCTGCTCTCACTGTTATTAGTGGCAGTAGGCATCGGCTGATTGGAGCAGTAGTCCCACCAACCTTTTTACCTCTGATCACAGGTGCGGGCTCACGCTGTCATTTGACAGTGTGGTAACTGCGGCTGTTTGACCGGTGGTAATGATTTTACTTCCGGTCAGAAGCAGTGTTGGCCGCGCTGTCATGCACATGACGACATGGCAAACACTACATGTTTGGGCCCCCTATTTAACTGTTCAGCCAAACCCGCCGGACCAGAACATCCGGGGTTCCGCTCATCTCTATGTATGTAGTGATACTGATGGCTGCCTTTGATGGAAGGGTCTGAATAGATATCCTTCCAATATTGGCGGCTGTGCTCCATTTGGAGAAAATGGTGGAAAGCTGTAATGACAATAAGCGCAATAGCGCCTGATCTAGGTAAAATGGGAAAATTCTAGGCAAAAATGCTCACCCGGTATAGTTGTGTGCCCACAACCACTGTAAAAGTTCACGGCTGCTGCAGACATATAACTTGGAAAACATCAGAAATAGGAGTGAATTTTGATAATTCTGCACTGCCAGTAAATGATGATGGAAAAAAAAGAAGTTCAAGAGAAATCCAGATATGCGATTTATTTGTCTACACATTTTGAGGTTCGAAAAGCTGAAGACTACAGTCACTTTTTTGTGAATTCAGATGGTAAGCATTCATGTGATCCTTAAAGCACATACAAAGTGCAATGTCAGGATTCTTCAGTGACATCATCGAGAGTGAGTGAGCAACTGACCGCAAGTATGTGATTTGCATACTTCTGACCACATTCTGACAAGAATCAATTCACTTGTATTGGGTGAGAACACATGTAGTCAGCACATGACTTCAGGTATTCAAATCGCATGCTTGCGGTAACGCACTCGCTCACTCTCGATGCTTGAGAATCCTGATAGCACGCATTATGGGCGCTTTGAGGACCCACAAGTCTGTATTCACATGATAAGCCTAATTCTTTTGATGTTCGGTGACGTTCACTATGCCACAAATCTTACTCCAGCAGAGGCTGGAGTAGGATTTGTGGTGAGGCACACACAGAGGTGCATACTGCTCAGCCAACGCTCCTGATTCATAAGGCCTTCATGGATCAGGAGCATTTGACTCCAGGACGCACCCACATCAAGACTGATGTGAATAACGCCAGTCTTCATGAATCAGTTCCAATGTGTGATCCACCTATAATCAGCAGACCCTCTCTAAATATTGCCCTGATTGACTCAAAAGTAGTTATATTCTAATTTGGGATATTGTAAATCCCCTTCGAAACTGTTTGAAACTCTAAACAACTACAAAGCTCAACTTAGAAAAGTAAAAGATTGAAAACAATTGCCGCAGAATGATTGCACGTGTTGTCTTTTTTGTATCCTGTCCTTACATTTCCCTAGAGAAAATAGTTTTGATGAGTACACGGCAGTTTTAGGATGGTGTGGTGAATAAAGCTTCAGTGATGACAAGTTGGGCAAATGAAGCGGCAAAACAATTGATCCAAATCTACTGCTACACTTGTCTGGAAAAACATCATTCCTGAACTTTAACACATTGAGCACAGTGTGGCAGAGTTGACAATTCTTTGCTACCAAAATGTTTGATACAAGCTGCAATATTTTTAGAAGAAGATTAAAATTCCCTAGTGTATAAATGAGGAACTAATTGGATTTGATATTGTTACTCTGTGAATTTTAAAAGGGCCTCTATCTAAACATTGGACTTGAGAAGACCAGGCCCCTTCAATGACTGTACCAGTTAAAAGAGGTCATTTGAGGAATATAAATTTCTCAAAATGCTCAAAATAGAAAAGAAAATGTCCACCCACCGCTCATATTCTTATGCTGCTCAGTCTCCTGCCGGTCTCTGCAGCCACTACTGTACTTCGATGATGTAAATCACAGGGGCATGTGACCATTCCAGCCAATTACTGGCTGCAGCAGATTAACACTGTGCCCAATGATTGGCTGCAGAGGTCACATGTTCCTATGTTAGGACATCATAGTTGACTCAGGAAGTAAAGACCGACGGGAGACCAGCAGCACTGCAATGGGAATGATGGACTATGCCATGAGGTGAGTATTTAATCTTATATTTTTACCACGTCTTGAATATTTTGTTAATACGTTTATATCCAAGACAATGAATTTAGGCAAATCAAGGCATATACAACATATTTTTACCTAACAATAACTGGGGTCATGATTTAAAAGGAATCAGTCACCAGGTTTTCCCATATAAAGTACGGCCACCACCATTAGGGCCTCTTTTACTGCAAACTAGAATTCTGTATAAAAAGTCCTCAATCTAGTCTGGAGATCCCAAAAAAACTTTCATTATACGCACATCCAGTGGAGTCCAGTCCGATGGGCATCTCTGGTCTTGAGCCATTGCCTCCCCTCTTCTTACGATCGCCATCCTCCTTCCTTACTTCATGTGGATGATGCATCCTTCTTCATCCACAGTGTCCTCATCGCACTCCTCCACAGGCATACTTCTCAGTGCCCTGCAGAGGGCAGAGCGAAGTACTGTAGTGTGCATGTGCTGGCTTTATTTGTGGGTCATATTTGGCCTTTCCCGGTACACGCACATTACAGTACTGTGCTCTGCCCTCGGCAGGGAAGAGAGGAGTGCGCCAGCACAGAATCACGATGGGGATCCTGTATGAATGTCGTAGGAGCGTCATTCTCACAAAGCAGGCAAGGAGGACAGTGATCGTAAGTAGAAAGAAAGCGTCAAATCAAAAACAGAGATGCCCATTGGACCATACCACACCACACTGTATGTGAATATAATGTAAGCTCTTTTTGAGATATGCAAACTAGGTTGGGGACTTTTTCTTTACAGCATTCCAGTATTCTGAAAAAGAGCCGGCCATACTTTATATGGGGAAAATATTGTACCAGGTTCCCTTTCATGGATATGTTCAGGATTATAAAACCATGGCTTATAAAAATAGCCCTACTTACAGTATGTCGACAGGTTGTGTCTGGTTTTGCAGCCACGTTGAAATAAATAATGTTAATTTAGAATGAGTATAATGTTATTTTTTGGGGGGGAAATGGTCATATGTTTTCTAATCCTGTAAAACATCTTTTCTAAAAAATAAATCACTAAAAATCAGCTATATCATAAACATTATTATAAAATTCAAAATGGCCCTTAGCAGAAAAAAGTTCCCCACCCCTGCTTTAGCATTTAACATTTGTTTCTACTATAACATTGCTAGCAGAAAATTCCCCCGAAAAATTAAATAAAATACATGTGAATGGAATCAAACCAACTCTCATAATCCGCTGCAACTAAAGCTCCCATTGAATATGAAATAATATTACAAATTACCAAATGTGCGGCATCTTTTTTTATTTTTCAATTTTGCTGTGGGTTTCCCCCATAGCTATGCTGGATTGCAAGATTTCTTCCCGCCATGAGTTATCCTGTAACCCTTAAGGGTTTCCTCATACCAAGTTTTTATGCAAGTGTCAGAAGTATGCAGTTGTACAGTATAAAAGAATAAAATCTAAACACACATATAATATAACATTCCCATAGGCTTCTATAGAGCAGACTTGCAATGGAAATGTATCCTTTTGGCATTGGTTTGACAAGTCTGAAAATTTGTTTTAAAGTGCTGAGAATTATATTTTATGTAATGTGTTTTTTTAATTTCTTTTTATATAATACATCTGACATTATTTTTTAATATAACTCCAATATAACTCCTCATATGGTTTCTTAGGATTTCCTATAGTGCTTTAGAAAAAACAGAAAAAGAAATGTTTTGTCCTTTGTTTAGAAACTGATAAGAAAGCCGCACAGTGTCAGAGCAAAGAGCAATATCTTTATAGGGCTTATTTATTTATTATTTTACTATGGACCTAAAAACCAACACGCAGGTAGTTGCTAGCTACCTGTCTGTTGTGCCCAACACTGATCATTGCTGGTACAGAGTAGCATCAACAGATCGGCAGCTTCTCTTCCACTCTGCTCTGTTGATGGAGCGTCATGCTGATTGACAGCTTGCTGAAGTGAGCCGGCTGTCAATCAGCATGACGTCAGCAGTCATGCTTTGTCAACAGAGCAGCTCTAAAGAGGAAGAGCTGCTCTGTTGAAGCGGAGCAGATGAATCCCAAGCAGGATAGGTCAGTGACTGATTTGTGCTGGTGCCGATTAGAACAGGCAGTTAGCTAGCAACAACCTGTTTGTAACTTTTTAGGCTCATAGTAAAAAGAAAATACTCTTTGATAATCTCTTAAAGGCTCATCATTGCAGGCTGTAAATTTTTTATGTATTTTTTTATTAATTAAACTCTTTTTTGTGGCTTTCTGCCAATATCACTAATCATTAGTGTCAAGTGCATACTTTTTTCCTTGCAGAGACTAGCACACGTGCTCAACTAGAGTGATTAGAATAAAAGCAACAAATCTATCTGTTTTATTTTTATATGCAGATGGGAATAGTTCATCTCCTTCATGTGTTTTGTCTTTTATGTACTTCCTTCCTATTAAAGGAAAAAAAAAAACGGAAAAAAAACTCCAAAAAACTAATTACACATTATGGGCCTGCCGCGTGTTTATGGTTTGTCCCAGATTCCCCTATCAGAATAATGAAATATCTGAGAGCGTCTGATAAGACAAACAGACTGCTTTCATGACAGCTACATAAAAAATACACATCATTTCCAAACCTTACTAGCGTATTTACTTTTATTTATTTAATTTTGTAACTTTTTTGCACCACCGAGATTTTAGGCTCGCTGCGCGGAATGAAGTATTTGAGAAATTAATTAAGACAACAGAGGCCTACAGAAAGAAAAAGTTAATTAGTTTGCGGCAATCATTTAGATGTGATCCAAGGGAAAGAAACAAAGGATTAAACTTGTGTCAGAGGGAGGAAGGCTTCTCTAGAAAAGGGGATTACTCAGAGATTTCCACCAAAGGGACAGCTCTGTGTGGTTGCTTCTTTTGTAATTGGGGATTTACAACAAACACATAGACTCATTAACATGAAATTTCTTTGTGGAGAGGAAAGAGGGAGGAAAAATAAAAATCAGAATCCAAGAGGCGGTGGAGCGAAAGAAGTCAAGAGCGAGGTGGCAGTAAAGTGCCCTGTGTCAGTTGTTGTCTGTTGAGGGGTTTAGTAATGCACAGTACGCATGGTGAGCCTAAGAAGTGGAGATTTAGGAAAGTTATCATAGCAGACACAGCTTTGGGACCTGCTGCTGTTGGCTTGGATGCTCATCTACCTGCTAAATGATGTATTTAATTATATAATTGGAAAAAGGCTTCCTGCAATGTTAGAAAGCCATTAAAAAGTAGTCTGTAAACAGATTAACTCAGCAACAATGGAATTCGAACTTCTAAAGGAAATGCTCTTGTAACTTTTTGGAAAAGCCTAAAATGAAATAAGCAAATATAATACCTAATTACCGGTAATTGCTACTAAATTAGCAATAGCTGATCTATGACCTTTGGAACATCAACATATGAAAGTGTTTGCAGAACACTTCCTACAGCTCATGAACACTGGTTTCCACATGATAATCAAACCTTAAAGGTACTGCCACACTAAACAATCCCGCTAGCGATCACGATAACGACGCATACTAATGCGATCGCTAGCGGGATTGTTTCTATATCGCTAAGTGCGGCCACATTTAGCGATATAGTTAACGACGCTATCGCCGTTAGCGATCTTCTTAACGACTTTAGCGGTACAAAAGTACCGCTAAATCGCTAAGAAAAGGTGCCACACTAGCGATATATACTTACCCAGCGGGAGCGCCGACGAGAAAATAGGGTCCGGAACGATTCCAGCGACGAGCGAGATCACAGCAGGAAGCTCGTCGCTGGCAGATGCCGCACTGAACAACATCGCTAACGGGATCGCTAAATAGTGACGTTTTTTAGCGATCCCGTTAGCGATATTGTTCAGTGTGGCATACCCTTAAGAGTCATACAAATAACATAAAGATCAGATATGAGCCATTTGATGGGTTTACCTTCGAGCTCACTCAATTTACCTAATTGATTTTCGGCAACTAATTTGCAACCAATTTTGTAAGTTTTTTTTCTAGCTCCACTTCTTATCACATTAATGCTTTCATCTATAGGTTCCAACTTCTTTCAGGTTTGCTTCACGTTAGGTGATGATTGAGGTCTTGAGTACTGATGAGATCAAGTTTTAAAAAATGAAGTTCTTAGTGTCATTGAATAGTGAGTTCCTGTGAGAAGTAAAAAATTTGGTTTTGAAGTTTATGCCCTCTTCTGGAATACTTTTTACACAGTATCTTCTATGAAAGGGGTAGGGAACTTCTGGCTTGGGAGCCAGATGTGGCTCTTTTGATGGCTGCATCTGGCCTTCAGACTAATCTTTACCAAAAAATTAATGAAGGAAATCTATGATTTCGGAAAAGTGAAGGATAACTTTGGTCCTTACGGAACCTCGTACCTGCGGCAGTTATGTGGGCTACACATGACCACTGACATCACCCAAGTCCTGCAATCTCCGGTCACCATCCTACCACAGGACTCGACCGCAGCACCTGAACATCCACGCCAGCCTGGTAGAGCCGTATGGGGCACTTGTCACCAGCCTGGACAGCTCAAGAGGAGAGGGTTTATTTAAGTCTTTCACTGAGCTTGCTAAAGAAAAAAAATCTACCAATGGATATACTTATTTCGGTGTGTACTGATGGTGCTCCATGCATGGTGGAGAAAACCAAAGGATTTGTAGCGCTTCATGAGCATGAAAAGAGACCTATCCTAAGTTTTCACTGCATCCTACATCAGGAAGCACTTTGTGCTCAGATGTGTGGCAAGCAGCTTGGTGAGGTGATATCACTGGTCATTCAGGTGGTCAACTTTATTGTTTCCCGAGCTTTAAATGATCGCCAGTTTAAAACACTGCTGGATGAAGCTGGGAATAATTATCCTGGTCTGCTTCTGCACAGCAATGTGCATTGGTTGTCAAGAGGGAAGGTGCTCAGCCGTTGCGCCGCTTGTCTGAGCAAAATCCAGACTTTTCTTGAAATGAAAAACTCGAGCATCCTGAGTTAGCTAACACTGAGTTCCTCCTGAAGTTCTACTATCTCGTGGACATGACTGAACATCTGAACCAGCTCAATGCTTCAACAAGCTAGAACTCTTCATCGCCGACATTGAAACATGTCATTTACTACACTTTGAAAAACTGGGAGAGTTTAAAGATTCATGCACAGAAAGTGACCCTGATCAACATCTTGATCTTCAGCAGCTAGCGGGCTTCACATCTAATCTGTCGTGACACCTAAAGTGTCACTGGCGCTACCCAGGGGCGCTATCAGGGGCACGTGAATAAACGTAGGAGTGCAGAAACAAGGCACTCCGAGCTCAAGGACCTTAAACTAACGCAGTGAACAGGACCTGGCATAGAGCAGTCACATGACCAGGAGGGGGCGGAACCACCACACGTGAATGCAGAGAAAGTCATTGAATACACAGCCTGTAGGGCAAAAACAGTAAATGTAGTCAAGATAAGCCGAAGGTCAAAAAGTCAGACAAGGGCGCAGTACCAAGGGACAAGACAGAGAGTAAACGGAGACAAGCCCAGGGGTCAGATAACCAGGAGGGACAAAGCAGTATAAAGCAGTGTTACGCTTCCCACGGCTGCGGGGCATTGGGACATGGCATAGCTTTCCTAACTAGCCAATGCTCCCACGCTGCCAGTCCACGACGACGTGAGGCATGCGTCCCAGATGGTAAGAGAATGTGGACCCACTGGACCACGGAGGGAGACCCGGGAGATCCGTGGCAGCTGAGCATGTGGGCAAGATGGCGACCTGCAGGACTAGACAACACCGCACAACTTCAGGTATGAAGAAACATAAAGTTTACTTAAAGACAAACACAGTACATAAACAGAACATAATGCCGGGCTCCCGATTCCGCACATCAGAGAAGGGTACACGTCTCAGGATCTCAGACGAGTGCAGGAGGACATCACGGGTAGATGCAGTCCAGGGTTATCTGGCACGGGCATACTAGGGCGGCCTCTCTCTCAGGCCTCAGGCGTAGTACAGGCTCAGCAGGAGAACATCAGACACCGACCCAGGACAGACGTCATCACAGGGTAGACCACAGAGGAACCGGCAGTGCATCGGGACATCAGGAACACAGACTGGATCTCAGATACTCTGGAACACAGACAGGACATCAGGAACACGGATTGGATCTCAGGAACTCAGGAACACGGACAGGATATCAGGAACACGGATTGGATCTCAGGGACACAGTTCAGACAGTCAGGTACAGGATAGATCCAGGATCAGGGATTCAGGGAACAAGACACAGCAGGAACAGACCTGGATATGCAGCCTCCAGGAAGGGCGATCTGGGTACTCAGCCCCCAGCACAGGCGGAAACACAAGACACAGTTCAGACATTCAGGTACCGGGATAGATCCAGGATCAGGGATTCAGGGAACAAGACACAGCAGGAACAGGCCTGGATATGCAGCCTCCAGGAAGGGCGATCTGGGTACTCAGCCCCCAGCATAGGCGGAAACACAAGACACAGTTCAGACATTCAGGTACTGGGATAGATCCAGGATCAGGGATTCAGGGAACAAGATACAACAGGAACAGGCCTGGATATGCAGCCTCCAGGAAGGGCGATCTGGGTACTCAGCCCCCAGAACAGGCGGAAACACAAGACAGGACAAAGGGAATCAGCTCTCCAGAACTGATCGCACTAAGAGCAGGAGCTGAACACACAAACACACACAGCTAGGTTCAGGAACTCAATGCAGACTCAATGCAAAGCTCTGGCAACGCCCCACAGGGCTGGGGAACTTTATATATGAGCTGCTTCACAGCGATAGGCTGGAGCAGCAATTCTAGTGCACACCCAATCCTCATAAAAGCAGGACAGGTGTGGGCTGCGCCCCCTATGCAGAGCCAGACAACTCAGCACAGAAGGACACCTGACAGTGGCTGCAGCCACGCACGTAGTAAATCATGCACCACTGCAGAGGACTTTGCAACCTACGGATGGCTTCTACAGCAGGCCAGGGACCGCACATGCGGGTGGTCATGCAACGCAGCGGAGACATTCATGCAAGTACGGCTACGCAGCAGAGCTGGGAACTGAGCAGCATCCATACAGGTAACAGACAACAGTATCCCAGCTGGTTAGGGGAAAGGAGCAAAAGGGTTAAAGCAAAGACATGCAGAGTAACTCTGGAAAACAAAGTACATATAATACCAGCGTTACAAGCAGAATACAGAGGCAAAAGTCAGGAGTCAGAACTGAGTCATACACAATAAAGCACACAAACACAAAGGCACAAAATAACGGACGAGTCACCTGGGTCAGCAACCACAAACTGAATACACAGGAGTATCACAAAGAATCCAGGAACTGCCAACATTAAATAGCCGCCCCAGAGCCGAAGAGACGCTGACTAAAATTAACCCTGACCTGACCAGGATGGAAGAAACACCATCCTGTCCAGAGTCATGACATAATCTCCTGCAGTCATTCAAAGCGTGCTTTGGAGAATTTTGTGAGTGCACTTATATTTTTAAGTTCATCACCCATCCACACGAGTGTGCAGTGGACAACGCCATCCTGAGTTACATCCCCGGTGTCTCCGTCAGAGATTTTGAGCTACAGGCTGCTGACCTGAAGGCCTCAGACATGTGGGTGCATAAGTTCAAGTCACTGAATGCAGATTTAGAAAGATTTGCCCGACAGCAAGCAGAGTTGGCAAGCAAACACAAGTGGGGAGAAATGAAAAAACTTCCCGTCACATACCACACACTGCAGCGTGTGAGTATTGCTATACTGATAATATTTGGATCCACATATGCATGTGAGCAGTCTTTCCCACATCTAAAGAACATTAAGACTAACCTAAGATCACGTTTAACAGATGGAAGTCTCAACGCCTGCATGAAGCTTAACCTCACCACATATCAACCAGACTACAAAGCCATTAGCAAAGCCATGCAGCACCAGAAGTCACATTAATGGTAAGAAGTACTTTATTCAGCATTGGTTAGCAACAACATATCAACGTTATTAAAAAGAACTCAGAGACTTATTGTACTTCAAAAGTGTTGGTCTTACATAAAATGCACACATTTACTTGTATTTAGTTTTAAACATATTGTATGGCTCTCACGGAATTACATTTTAAAATATGTAGCGTTCATGACTCTCTTAGCCAAAAAGGTTGCCGACCCTGTTCTATGAAGATACACTTATACAATTATTCAAAATGTTAACTAAGAACTTCATGTTCACTTTTGAAAATTATGGTTAGCCAAAATAGATCAACACACATTATTTGGTTGCGTGCTCTAAGTTATTGTTCTCTATATTTGTTCTGTATCTTCTGTGAAAAATGATTGTTCTATCCTTTAGATTATTGTTGAATCAAATTGTATTTGTTGTGAATCGATTTGCAGGACTTGGTCAATCAAGAACATCAGTAAATTGGGGCTACTAGATAGGAACCCTGAGAAAGGCTTTGTACCTCCTGGCATCCGCAGCTCTTCTTTTTATTAGCTGGCCTGATGTGACATCTTTACCACTTGATGAATATGTGATGTCACAACAGGCCAGCTAATCAAAAGAAGACTTGTGGATGCCATCAAGAGGATTAGATTAATAATGTGGCTGATAGACTGAGTCCTGCTAATCAACTTGCAGTAACTCTAATCAAAATGATAAAATCTTGCATTCATTATTGTCATGGGTGTATCGCCACTAGGATCGTCGCGATTACACACTCTGACTTCTCACAGCTGAGTTGCTGTTTCTTTGTGTTTGGTAATGAGGGAGTTAATTTTACCTAGCTCTTTGCTAAGACTAGGTCCAGCCTCGCCCGGCTGCTTTTGATTATGTTCTAATTAGATTCCTTCATATACCTGCCAGTCTGCTTGTTAGATGCCGGTGAAAGCCTTCATGTAGTCTAGCAGACTGGATCGGTTCTGAGAATACTTAAGCTAAGAGCTCCTTAGTTGTTTTTACTCTTATAGCTTATAGTTTATCTCTGAGACCTTAGGTGTTCCTACTGTGTGTGAGTGTTGTATGTAAGACTTTATTTACTTTATTTCTTGTCTTTCTTGTAGGTCTTTCTGTTCATTAACCGTTACCTGTTCATTCCCTTTGGTGGTAATCAGGGTCCTTCTTAGGACTAGATTACAGTTGGCAGGGATTGATAGGAGACAGGGTTTACGCTGGTGGCCTGGACCTCTGTACCTTTAACAGTACCTCCAGGTAGAGGGATTAATTAGGACCCCAGTTTAGGGTCAGCATAGACCCCGGTCACCCTCTAGCCGGAGACAGCGTATAACGGATTCCGTATTGACCCACTGGACATTCTGTCAGGTAATTCTATGTTATCATCTATCTATGCGCATGTTATATAGTATGTTGCCCTTTTGATATAGATTACTGTCATCACATATATATATATCTGCTATACAGCGTGACAATTATACTGTATACATGCATAAATTATATATACTTGTTATTCACACACATTTGTTATTATGCTTTTGAACCCGTTTCACCCCCCAATTGGTCTGAAAACCTTCAAGACATCCTGAAAAGTGTTGTTCTTGGACAAGTGATTCACCACAATTGGTATGAAATGCCCTGAACGCCTGCATCCTGACCATTAAAAGCTCCTGTCTTTGGTTCTTTCACACAAAATCAAATTTTCTCAGCGGCATCTGCGGCAATATTTCAAGTGTCAAGTAAGCGCCACTATTTACAGCTTCTCACTGGGAAACCACTTCATTGATCTCTGATGCTGTCCACTTACCACTTTGTAATTAATTTTACAAAGATTCCAAGTAAAGATGAGTGGATCTTTTTTAAATTAAATTTCACAGACTTCAACATATGTACCCCAAAAATACGATTTGTCATCTGAGACCCCCAATGTACAGCTCCCCTAAACACAGTATGATCGGTCCAAAGCTACCCTTTACACATTTATAATGGGCCCACAACTGTCATATACACAATATAATGGGCCAACAGCTCCTCGATACACAGTATGGCAAGCCCACAGCACTCTTATACAAAGTGTGATGTCCACATGGCTCTCCCATATACAGTATAATGGGCGAACAGCTCACCTATACAACAGTATAATGCACCCGTATCTCCCCTATACACAGTATGATGGGAATACAGCTCCCTATACATGACTCCCCCAAAAGAAGTCACTAATAGCCAAAATGCGCATTGGGTTGGTGGCACCGTATGCTCTCAGGCAACCATGTTTCATGCAGTACTTACTTAATACCTCTTTCTACAATTTTTAAACACTGGTGTGTTTGTGGCTTTCCTTCTTGGACTATTTAGTACTACTTACCAGTTTACTTATAAGGAATACTCTACCACACTCTACACTTTTGTGTTATAATTATGTATTTGTTCATTTAATGAGTCTATGCTGCTACCTCTTTGTAGCTGTGGTGCCTGAATCTGGCCATTTTCTGTCATCATTTATTTATACACCTTTTATATATGTTCTTTTTAATATTCTGATTTAATATTTTTTTAACCTTAGGTTCTGGTTCTTGGATGCATCTTTCCTTTATATGCTCTTTCAGCTTCCTATGCATAGTACAATGAGTCCACAGCTCGCCTATATACAGTTTAATGCCCTCACTGCTCCGCTATACACAGTATCATGGCCCATAGCTCCTCTATACACAATATGGTGGGTCCAGAGCTCTCCTATACACAGTATTGCAGGCCCACAGTTCCCTTATACACAGTATGGTGGGCCCACAGCTCCCTAATATACAGAATGATGGCACACTGCTCTGCTATACACATTATGATACCACCACAGCTACCCTATACATAGTATAATTTCCCCACTTCTCTCCCAAAAATAGTATAATGACCCTCAAACTGTATAATGGTCTCTGCATTAGCTCCCATACTGTATAATGGCCCCCACACTGTATTATTGCCCAAGTTGGTGGCAACAAACTGTTTAACAGCACCCACATTGGATCCCAGGCTGTATAATGAAACCCACACTTTATGAAGACACCCACAGAAGTCCCACAATGTATGAAGGGCCCACCCACAACATGAGAGCCCCTCACACTGTATGAGGGCCCACACAGTAGACCCCACACTGTATGAGGGCCCCCCACAGTAGTCCCCACACTTTAAGATTGCTTCCATGGTAGGTTCCAAACTGTATAATGGTCCACACATTAGTCTCCAAGCTGTATAATGGCTCTTGCATTATCCCCCAAATTGTATTATGCCCCCCATATTAGTGCCAAAATTCTATAATAGCCCAACATTAACCCCCAAGCTGTGTAATGGCCTCCGTATTAGCCCCCAAGCTGTATATTGGCAGCCACATTTGCCAAAAATTGTATAATGGACCATACATTAGTCCCCAAATTGTATAATAGATATATAAAAAAGGAATGGGGAATGGAAGAAGTCAGTACACCATATGCAGTCTCTGCAAGAATGAGTTCCATGCACGGAGCCACCTGGGCTTGGGCGTGCAAGTTGCAAAGAATGAAGAAAAAAAGGTACTCCAGCGTAGAAAAATATAAAACTTCGTTTTTAATGGAAAAAATTCATAAAAACAGGCACAATGCGGACAACATATATATCCGAGAGAGCTACCAACCGACGCGTTTCGACACTCCGGTCTTAATCATGCTTAGTATAGGTAGTCAGACTGGAGGCTTAAAAACGTAAAGCAAACAGGTGAAAAAGTCAGTACTAATTGTTAATTAACCCCTTAATCCAATTGGACGTAATATTCCGTCCATGTGAACTGGTACTTAATTCCCATGGACGGAATTGTACGTCCAGGGCGATCAGCTGCGCTCCCGGGGGGAGCCGCCGGGTGTTAGCTGATTATCACAGCTGACACCCGGTCCTATGTGCCAGGAGCGTTCACGGACCGCTCCCGGCACATTAACCCATGGCACACCACGATCAAATATGATCACGGTGTACCGGGGGCACAGGGGAGCATCGCGCAGGGAGGGGGCTCCCTGCGCGCTCCCCTGAGACCCTCAGAACAGCGCGATGTGTCGTGCTGTTCCGAGGGACTCTCCTCACTGCAGGACCCCGGATCCAAGATGGCCGCTGGGTCCTGCAGGGAGGCGGCTTCCTCAGTGCCTGCTGAGAGCAGGCACTGAGAAGCCCACAGCACTGCCAGAGCGATCTCTGGTGTGACAGAGTGCTGTGCACACTGTCACACCAGCGATCTGACATTTTACAGTGATGTCCCACCCTGGGACAAAGTAAAAAAGTGAAAAAAATAAAAATAAGAAGTGTGCTAGAGATGGTTTCTGAGCAGAGGCTCCCTCTGGTGGTTACAGACAGTACTGAACCTTTCAGCGAGGAATGGCAATCTAGGATCGCTGACTGGTCTGATATAAGGGAGGTTCCCTCCCATGATGGTTGCTGGTGATCAATTGTTCTTGTCTCAGTTGTGGTTCCTGGTTCATTTGGAAGTTTATTGAGTATTGCCTGCATCTTCTGCTTTCAGGGTCATATCAGACCTTTCTCTTCATCCACTGGTCTGGGACAAACAATTTCCCAATAGGGCAGTGGAAGAAGAGGATGGTCTGATATGACCCTTCTCCAATGACTCCTTGATATAAGATCGCATAGCATCGTGTTCAGGTACAGACAAGTTAAAAAGGCGACCTCTACCCAAGACAACTGAGCGTGCAAAACGTCATCATTCATGAAGGATTGGAAGACGGAAGGAGCATTAGTGAGCCCAAGGGGCATCACTAGGTACTCAAAATGCCCCTCTGGGGTATTAAACGCCTCTTATCTGAAAGAAGAAGATGCAGGCAAGACTCAATAAACTTCCAAATGAACCAGGAACCACAACTGAGACAAGAACAATTGATCACCGGCAACCATCATGGGAGGGAACCTCCCTTATATCAGACCAGTCAGCGATCCCAGATTGCCATTCCTCGCTGAAAGGTTCAGTACTGTCTGTAACCACCAGAGGGAGCCTCTGCTCAGAAACCATCTCTAGCACATTCATAACAAAGAAGTGTAAAAAAAAAAATTCCTAAATAATGAAAAAAAAAATATTCCCTAATAAATTCACTTCTTTAATGTAAAAAAAACAACAATAAAAGTACACATATTTAGTATCGCTGCGTCCGTAAAGACCTGCACTATAAAACTGTCCCATTAGTTAACCCCTTTAGTGAACGCCTTAAAAAAAAAAAAAAAAAACAAGTCTAAAAAACAATGCTATATCATCATACCGCCGAACAAAAAGTGGAATAACACGCAATTAAAAAGACGGATACAAACAAACATGGTACCGCTGAAAACGACATCTTGTCCCGCAAAAAAAAAAGCTGCCATACAGCATCATCAGCGAAACAATAAAAAAGTTATAGCTCGCAGAATAAAGCGATGCAAAAATAATTATTTTTTATATATAATCGTTTTATATGTATAAAAGCTCCAAAACATAAAAAAGATACAAATGAGGTATCACCGTAATCGTACTAACCCGAAGAATAAAACTGCATTATCAATTTTACCACACACGGAACGCTATAAACGCCCCTACCCCAAAAGAAACTCATGAATTGCTGGTTTTTGTTCATTCTGCCTCCCAAAAATCGTAATAAAAAGCGATCAAAAAATGTCATGTGCCCAAAAATGGTACCAATAAAAACGTCACCTTGTCCTGCAAAAAATAAGACCTCACATGACTCTGTGGGCCAAAATATAGAAAAATTATAGCTCTCAAAATGTGGTGATGCAAAAACTACTTTTTGCAATAAAAAGCGTCTTTTAGCGTGACAGCTGCCAATCATAAAAACCTGCTATAAATAGTAAATCAAACTCCCCTTTACACCCCCTTAGTTAGGGAAAAATAATGAAATTAAAAAAATGTATTTATTTCCATTTTCCCATTAGGGTTAGGGTTGGGGCTAAAGTTAGGGTTAGGGTTGGGGCTAAAGTTAGGGTTAGGGTTGGGACTAGGGTTACGGGTGTGTTAGGGTTAGGTTTGTGGTTAGGGTTATGATTAGGGTTGGGATTAGTGTTAGGAGTGTGTTGGGGTTAGGGTTGGAGTTTGAATTGGGG
>JARQOD010000004.1:32544309-32651628 GCA_033576555.1 Oophaga sylvatica
CCCTCTGGTTTTAAAGGGTAGGGGACTGTCCAGTGAAGATTGTGAGGTTTGGGGAAATGGTGTTACTGAGGGGTCTTATTTAAGGAGTCCCTTTCCCCCCTCGGGTTTTCCCGGGGTGATCAATTGTTGGGGTCTCAATCCTTGATTCCTGTTTCCTTGTAGCCGCTGTGTGTGTCTGCATCTCCTGCAACGATAAACTTTTTCTTCTTTTTGTTTTTGCTTTTTTTTTGCATTTTGTCCTGCACTTCTGTGGGGTTTTGGCCCCCCCTCCGGGGGGTTTTTTCCCCCTCAGTTTAGTTCAGCCACTGATTTTTGTCATTTGCTTTTTCCAGTTTTTTCAGTGGGCTGTTTTTTTTTTGTTACAAGGAACTAATTTAGGGGTAAGGTCGTGTGTCTCAGGTTTTTTTAAAAATTGAAATTGGTGCTTTTCGGGTTTTTTTGGGGGATTGCAGTAAGTCCCTTCCTATCCTTTTCTTTTAGATAGTTTGGGCCCCAACGTTTGTCATACTATTTTCTGTCTGTGTCAGTATTTTTCTTGTAAAACCGCCATTACTTTTTTGGGGGCTTTCTTTGTTCTTTTGGGTTCTGCCCGGGCAAACTTTTCTTTTTTTTTTGGTATATTTTTTTGGGGGCTGTGAGAGGCGTCTAGGACCAACGGGGAACGCCCACGGCGCCTCAGTTGTGGTGGTTATCAGGGTACTGCAATCTCATAGATTCCAACTGCTCTGGTGATTTCCTTTTTTACCGCACTCCCAGCTACCAAATAATAACACTAAATTCCATCGCCCATTATGACTTCCCCCCTTTTAGGCGTCAGTTAACCGCCGACAGGGTGAAAAAAATTGGGAAAAACCCCGGGGAGTTCCCCCTAACCCCAAAAAACCCCTTTACTTTTTTGTGGGAGGGGCCCCGGGGGCCTTTTTTTGGAAAATTCCTCCCTTTTTTTTTTTGGGGGTTTTTTAAAAACCTCTCCCAACAATCCCCCGGTAACGAGCTTCCTCCAATCCTAGGGGAAATTTTTTGGGTTTTGGAGTTAGCCCTGCTTGTCTCAGAAAAACTATCACCGCCTGTACCTTGGCTAAGGACTTTCCCATCTTACTGTACCCAAAATACGTCCAGATGGCCGTGGCATACGGCGATGAGGCGAAGAAAAACGTCCTTTTTTAACCTCTGGAAGGCGGGCCCATGCAACCCAAGGTGGACTATATACTGGAACAGTCCCTGGGTTTTTACAAAAGCCTTTTCTCTCTCCGCTTTTTTTGGGGGGACCGCCAAACCTTTTGGAGGTCAATGACGAAAAATACCGGGCCCCCCCAAACCGCCTATTAACTCATCGCCCCGGGGGGCATGGGGTGGCCCCCGAAAAATTTTAAAAAATTTTAAATTTTTTTTCCCCTGAAGCCTTCCCCAAGAACCTTAGGGTCCCATTTGGTTTGGGGTATTGGGCCCCTAGGGGCTGGCCCCCAAAACTGGGATTTTTCAATGACCCCTAACTAAAAGCATCTTCTTGCCCTTTTTCCAAAAAGGGTTTTTCCCGGGGGCCTTTTGGGGAAACCCGAAGGGTTTTTATATGGAAAATTTGGCCGCGGCTCCGTGACAAGGTCTTTTGGATTGGGAGATACCCCGGGAAAGTTCCGAAAAAACATCGGTTTTTGGGGCTAAAAACCCTCTCGGACTTCCTGAACTTCCCCGGGGCGACAAAGTCCCCCTGTTTTTAATTTTCGGTAGCGAGGAGTGCGGGCCCCAAAAAAAAAAACACCAAAAACATTTTGGAACTATGAAAAGGGAGAAAACCCCATAACCACCCCCAACTAGAGGAAAAACCGTGGAGCGTTCCTACAGGGGCCCAGACCCCTTTTTTACAGGGGCCGAGAAACCCAAAAACACCTAAAAAAAGAAATAGGAAAGCTTTTTTGCCCCGGAGCAAACCCCAAAGATAATAGAAAGCCCCCCCAAAAAAGTAAAGGCGGTTAGACAAGAGGAAATACTGACACAGAAAAAAATAGTAGGGGGAAAAAACTGGGGGGCCCAAACAAAAAAAAAAGAAAAAGGGGAAAGGGGTACTTACGCAATCCCCCAAAACCCTGAAAAGCACCAAACCCCCCCAAAAAATTTCAAAATCACCGAGATCCCCAAAACCTCAAAACCCCTAAATTAGGGCTCTGTTAACAAAAAGCAGCCCAACCCCGGGGGAAAAACCCCCCCAAAAAAAAAAAGTACAAAACACCGTGGGGGGACTAAACTGAAGGGGGGGGAACCCCGGAGGGGGCCCAAAAAGGCCCCCCCCCAAAAATGCAGACCAAAAAACAAAAAAAAAGCAAAAACCAAAAATTTTAAAAATTGCCTTAACCCCAAAGCAAAATTCAGACAAAAAAAACGCAGGGGACAAGGGAAAATGGAAAGAAGGATTCATAACCAAAAAATTGGGGCACCGGCAAACCCCCAGGGAAAAGGGCCCTTAAAAAAACCAATCAGTAAACCCTGATTCCCAATCCTCCCTATACCCCCTTGTAACCACCAGAGGGAGCCCTGCTCAGAAAACCTCCAAACCCATTTTCAACAGTCCCCCTAATTTTGACGGCCCCGGGGGAACCCCTTTCTTGCCTACTCCTAGGGGAAGGGCCATTCCCCCTGGGGAATGCAGGGGGCCTGGACAATCCCACACCAAGCTTCTCCGTCTTTTTCCTGGTTTGAGCAGATTCACATGGTTTTCTTGCTGGCTTTCTCCCCCCGGTTGTGTTTTTAGTTTACTGGACCCCCCTCTCTATAACTCGAGGGTCCCTGCCCCCCTCAAGGAAATTACTACCACTGGGCACAATACCAACCCCATCCCAGGGTTTAAAAGGGCTTCCCGTCCTCCCCCCTTAAAAACCCCGCCTCTGTGCCTTTGGTGCTGCTTCATTTTTTTGGGGCAATGGTAGACTTTCCATTCTCTCTTCATTTTGGGCCACTTTTTATCACATTTTTTGGGGGGGTTGGGGTTTTTTTCCCAGGCCTCTTTAGCTATTCGAGAAGCCCGGGGATGTCTCCATTAAAGTTAAAGGGCGAAACCCCGTAATGGGGGCACCTCCCACACGCAAACTCAGGTATGGGCAACAAGAATCCCAGTCCTTCCAAATTTAAACTCTTTTTTCAACATTTCTTGGGGTTTTTTTGAACCTTTCACAAACCGTCTTTTGGGGGGATGATAGACCGAGTGGCAACTGTTTAACACTTAAAAAGGGGGCAGATTCCTTCATTTTTTTGCAAAAGGGGGGTCCCCTATTTTTTAAGATTTTTTGAGGGTTCCCACCCGAGGAAAAACCCAAGTTTTTTGCGATCAGTTTGGCAGGTGTTCGCAGGGAAAGCCCAGATACCTGTAGCGTAATCAGAACTACGAGGATGTGTTGGTCCCCTTTTCTGTTTTTTTAACCGGGCCCCCCAGATCCATGGCTTTCTCTAAGGGGGGGCCTCAAATTGGTAAGGGGCACCAAGGACTCCAAATGAGGCTGCGAGGGGTTCCCGGGGCACGGGGGACAAGATTTAAAAAAACCCCGTTTAACTTCTTCAAAGCCCCTAGCCAAAAAACCGCGTAAATTTGGGGCGGGGTTTTTTTTTTGGCCCAAATGTCCCCCTAGTACATCGCATGCGCTAGGTCCATACCAACCCCCCCGATTGATGCGGTCCAGAAATTGCTCAAAATTTTTCCCCCATGTATTTTGTAAACCCGATACGTAAATTGGTTCAGCTCGAATCGGGGAAATACTGTAGCGCCCCCGGGGGTTGGGGTTCCCCATGACACCATAAAATTTTCCCCCGGGTCAACAAGTAGGGTCCCGGAGTTGGCCGACCAAAAAATTTCACCCCCACATTTAAGTTGACAATTCTGGTCCCGTGGCAAATCTTCCTCTCCCCAGCTAACATTTTTTAAAGGGAGAGGGTTTTCCTCCCCCCTAAAGGGGAAAGGTATCCTACCCCAGACATCTTCTCGGGGGCCCCATTTATCCCCCATTTCTGGAAAGAAACCTGGTTGCCACGGTCCGATGACTGTTCCGTGGGGGGGGTAATTACGGGCCAAAAAAACCCCCCCCCCGAAAAAAAAATAAAAAAATCTCCCCATTATTACACATAACAAATCACCACCACCCCCCCTCGTGGCACCTCCTCCCCCTGGGGTGTTTATCTCACCGGGGGAGTAGGATAATGTTTTAGGTCCCCATTAACACAACACACCCTTTTCCCCCCCCCTAACTCCTGTTGGACGTGGGGCCATTTTTGGGTCCGAGACTCCCAGTCCATAGAGCCACAGCAGGTTACCCCCACCTCCACTTTACACAAAAATTCATATTGGGCCCCTTTTTACCCCTGCAACATTGTTCGGCATAGTGAATGATGTCCCCCCTTTTGTGTCCGGGGGTCATCAGGTGGGGGAAAACAGCTCTCACATTCCCTTTTTTGGGGCCCCCCAACGATTAGGGGGCCCCTTTCGCCCCCCAAATTTCCTGGGGGGGCCTTCCAGTCTTGCTCGCCAAAAGGGGGTAAAGGGTTTGGGGGAATTATCATTACCTTTCCGGTAGTCTCCCCCCCGTATTCCGGACCCCCAAATTTTTTTTAATGAGGTTTTCCCTTTGGAGACCACATAGGGGCTGCCTGTCCCAACCCATGTTTTAAGGGGGGGGGGCAAAGTCTCCAGAATTTATCATCATAACGATCCAGCATAGCGCGGGACAACACTTCCCCCGGGCAAACCACTTTTTTATCAGGGTATCAAAACAAAAGGGGCGGCTGGTCGGGGAAGGGGGGAAAATTTTCCACGGGGTACCCGCGGCCGGACTAACCATTTACCCCAAGACGTGCGAGTATCTCACCCGACGATCTCGTAGTCCCTTGGGCTCGGGGGGGTCTTAACTTTTCCGGGCCAAAAAACGGAGCCACTGGGCCGGGGATCTCTCCCTCTCAGCCACGCCTTAAACATCCCGGTTTTACCCCCGAGTCATCTGACTTTTCCTTTTCGGAAAAGCGTGCTACCACTTTCCAAAACCTGACGTCCCGGGGGGCTCTGCTGTCTGCGGGGGTGTGATGTGTTTTTTATCATAGATTTTGGTTTCCTTTCCGCTCCATACCTGCTGCTGTAAAGCCCCCCTGTTTTTGCTGTTGCCGCGCTGTGCTAGCCTGCTGCGCTGGTACCTCTGTTTTTGCTGAAGCCCGTGCTTTTCCTTGCCCCACAACATTTTTACTGTCTCTCCATCTCCGACAGCTATCCACCGGGGGTTTTCGTCCCCTTTTTCACCCAGGCATTTACTGTCATGGGGGGAAAAAAAAAACCCACAAAAAAAACAGCCGACCTCACCTTCCCCATTCAAGCCCCCCAAATTTTAGGGGCCGCTCTGGGAGGAGGGGCTTGGGGGCCCTTAAGAGGCAAACACACGGCTTTTAGTTCAAAGTTAGTGGGTTTTCTAACGGGTTTTAACAAAAATCCCCATAACAAAATCAAAGCAGAACATAAAAAACTCCGTTTGGAGAACCCTGGTCCCAGACCACCTTGCTTGGGACGGGCTTAACTAAGCGGCGCAAACAGCAGAGACCGCCGGTGCCATTCCGGGGTTTTTGGACTCGCTTCCGGGGGCACACTGAAAAACTGTACAAAAACAACTTCCAGGGGGACTCCAGCCAAAACTCCTTCCTTCCACACCCACCAATACAACGCTCCTTTTTTATGGCCAGTCCACACCCTCAGGGGTACACATCGCTACCTGATCACGTGACTATGACCTCATCAAAGGCCTTGAGATCAGGGAAAATCCTACCAAACCCAGTCTGCAGGAAAAATATCCCCCATCCTCAACCCCCCCCCCTTTGGTGTACCAAAATATAAAAAATTTTTTAATTTTTTTTTGAAAAATTTACACAATATTATATTCACATAGCTGCGCCCTGGGGTTTTTATGTTGTTTGACAGATGTTTTTCCAAGAAGAAATATAAAATTGCAAACATAATAAAAAAATTATATTGACATTTAAAAAAATGATTAATGCAGAAGAAAATTTTGCAGTGTTGACCCTTCTTCTTCGGACCCTGAAATTCCCCGGCATCTAAAAACAACTTCGGACCAAATCCTGATGATACCCCCATTTTGCCAACAATTTTTTCATTTTGTCAGAATTTTTAGGTTTTTGTTTGCCCCCCCGTTCTTGGATTGACCAAATTTTTCTCAATGGTTTAAAATTTGGGGGGTTTTTCCAGGTTTGGACCCAAAAAACATGTTTTGTTCCCTGACCATTTAGTTATACCTTTGCTTTAGGAAAGGCTCCATCAGCGAAAAGGCATTGTTGTCCCAAACTGCTCTTGGAGGGTTGGAGAAGTTCCCTTTGGGGGACATTCTGGTACCATTCTTTATTCATGGCTGTGTTTTTAGGCAAGACTGTGAGAGAGCCGATTCCCTTGGCAGAAGCAACCCCACACAAATGGTTTCAGGAGCTAACAGTTGGCATGAGACAAGACGGTGGTACGCTCACCTTGTCTTCTCCAATGAGGCGTTTTCCCCTGATTCCCAAACAATCGAAAAGGGGATTCACAAAAAATAACTTTAACCCCATCCTCACATCCCGCCTGTACCTTTTGCAGAATATCATCTGTCCAAATTTTTTTCTGGAGAGAAGGGCTTCTTTTGCTGCCCTCCTTGAGACCAGCCTTCTCCAAGATCTCCGCCCACAGTGCTGCAGATGCACCACACCTGCCTGCGGCCATTCCTGACAACTCTGCACGCGGTACCCATCCCGCACTAAACATTTTTTTAAAGACGGTCCGGGCCCTTGCTGGTCTTTCTTGGCCCCTGAAACCTTTTTGGCAACAATGGAACCTCTCTCCTTAAGGGTTCTTGATGACGATAGATTGTTACTGAGGTGCAATCTTTCTAGCTGCGATACCTTCCCCTGTTAGGCCATTTTGGCATTGCAATGATGACTGCACGGTTTCTTTAGAGATAACCATGGTTAACAGAAGAAAACAATATGCCAAGCACCAGCCTCCTTTTAAAGTGTCCATGGTGTCATTCTTACTTAATCATGACAGATTGATCTCCACCATGTCCTCATCAACACCCACACCTGATTAATGGACAATCACTGAAAAGAGGTTAGCTGGTCCTTTTTAAGGCAGGCTCAATGATGTTGAAATGTGTTTTGGGGGATAAAGTTCATTTTCTAGCCAAATATGACTTTGCAAGTAATTGCTGTTAAGCTGATCCTCTTTATAACATTCTGGAGTATATGCAAATTGCCATTAGAAAAAGTGAAGCATAGACTTTGTAAAAATTAATATTTGTGTCATTCTCAAAAACTTTTGGCCATGACTGAGACACTGTTCAAACAAATAAAGGGAACTTAAACAGCAGAATATAACTCCAAGTAATCAAACTTCGTGAAAATCAAACTGTCCATTTAGGAAGCAACACTGATTGACAATCAATTTCACATGCTGTTTGTGCAAATGGAGCCATAATGGTGGAGGTTCAAAGATTTTTTTGGGATTGTTTTGTTGCCTGTAGCCCTGGGTGACTTGAAATGGGAATATCGCAAAGATTTTGGGTCGAAATGTTTGTGCCTGGGGTCAGAGTCGTAGAGGTCATGGGTCTTCCAGCAGAACAGACCCCAAAGATACTTCAAGAACCACCCAGAAATGGATGTAAACAAAGCTTGATGAGTTTCAGAAGTGGTAAAACTACTTCAGTAGTGTAAAGTCTTCCACCACTACCTCTTACGTACAGATGCTACATAAAACTGAATGGCACATTAAATCATTTAGTTTTTGCCTGCTTTGATGAATTTCTGCGTACAGAACACCGTAATAAAATGAGACAGTCAATAAATGCATGAAAAAAACAGCAGCAAGGCTCAGAACTTATAAACAATAATCCCTGAGTAGATACCTGTCATATGCTTTTCCTACTGCCACCCCTCACGTAAGGAATTACAAATAAAAGCAGTATTATTGTAGAAAATAGAATATTGAAGGATTTGAATCAATCCTGAATTTTTTTTTCTTGTACTTGGCAGCAAGAAACTAGGAGTATGCAAGTAACCTGCCTGATTTGATGAATTTCTGAGTACAGATGACCATAAAAAACATAATTGGTCAATGAAGCATGGTAAAAAAGCAGCAAGGCTTACAATTTATAAGGCAATAATCCCTGACTAGATGTGCAGATTAGAGCGTATTATTATGACAGAAAGAACATTTGAATTAGCCCTGAAAAAGTGATTAGTTTAAATGTAAGCAGCATCAAGAACTGTTGTTTAATGAACATTGTGGGGAATATAGTGAGTCATTTGACATCACTTTGCCTGATATGGAGGATACTATGATCTTCTATTCTTACTAGTACAAACTCTCCTGTTCCGGCAGTGAAATCCAGTAATGCATGTGAGAAATGTGTACGACCACCTGACAGCCCACAACAAGGCACTGGATCATAAGCTATAGAACTCATCACTCTTTTAGTTTAAAAAAATGTTCCCTCAACTAGAAGGGGATCCACAGAAAGCATTTTTTCCCATTAGTAAGGATTGGGTCTTCTACACTGGTTAAAATGAATGAAAAGTGGAAGGGATGTCAAAAATTAGAAGCAGGCACTCCAATTACACCTTTGAAGAGATGTAGTGGAAGGCCTCAGAAAATATATTTTTCCCATTATTAACAGTGGGTATCCTAGACTGGTCATGCCCAGCATCGGTCATCAAGGAAATAATAATAATAATAATAATAATAATTTTATTTCTATAATTGCCAACATATTCCGCAGCACCTTACTTATAAAGGGATTTGTACAGATAATAGATTATTACAGCATAACAATAAACACAGATCAAAACAGATACCAAGAGGAATGAGGGCCCTGCTCGCAATCTTACAATCTATGAGGATAAAGGGGAGGCACGAAAGGTAGATGGTAAAAATTGCTTTCATTGTTCGACCACCCATAGTGTAAGAATCGGGTGTTCCTGTAATGCTGCATGAACCAGTTAACAGCCAAAGTATTAACATTACAGACACGGGGGGCTATTAAATGCATATAGCGTGGAGAACATGATGTGAGGAGCCTGATTATGGTAAAAAAAATTATTGAATGTGCCACACAGGATAGTTAGGTTAATGCATTGAGGCGGTAGGCCAGTCTGAACAAATGCGTTTTAGGGCACGCTTAAAACTGTGGGATTGGGGTTTTAATCATATTAACCGGGGTAGTGGATTCCAAAGAATTGGTGCAGCACGTGAAAAGTCTTAGAGACGTCAGTGGAGGTTCTGACTATTGAGGATGTTTACCTCAGGTCATTAGCAAACGGGGGCACGGGTAGGGTGGTAGGCTGAGACAAGGGAGGAGATGTAGGGTAGTGCTGAGCCATGGAGTGCTTTGTGGGTGAGGGTAATAAGTTTGTACTGGATTCTGGAGTGGATGGGTAACCAGTGTAATGACTGGCACAAGGTAGAGGTATCGGTGTAACCATTGGTGAGGAATATGATCTTGGCTGCAGTATTCAAGACAGATTGGGAGGGAGAGTTTGGTAAGAGGGAGACCGATTAGTAGAGAAAGTTACAACAGTCCAACGAGAATGAATAAGAGAAACAGTAAGAGTTTTTGCAGAGTCGAAAAGTAAGAAAAGGTCGAATTCTAGAAATGTTTTTGAGGTGGAGATAGCAAGAGCGAGCAAGTGATTGGATGTGGGGGTGAATGAAAGCTTGGAATCAAGTATGACCCCAAGACAGTGGCATGTTGCTGGGGAGTAAAGGTGGAACCACATACGGAGATGGCAATGTCGGGCAAAGGTAGGTTAGTAGAGGGAGGAAACATGAGGAGTTCAGTTGTTGATATGCTCAGTTTCAGATAGAGGGAGGACATGATGATAGAGACAGTGGTAAGACAATCACTGGTCTTTTCTGAAAAGGCAGGCGTGATATTAGAAGTGTATAATTGGGTGTCATCAGCATAGAATGGTACTGGAAACCAAATCCACTGATTGTTTGTCCCATAGAGGCAGTATACAAAGAGAAGATGAGGGGGGCTAGGATTGATCCTTGAGGAACCTCAACAGTCAGGGGAAGTTGAGAGGAGGAGGAACCAGTAAAAGAAACAGTGAAGGAACAGTCGTAGAGATAGGAGGAGAACCAGGAGAGAATGGTGTCCTTGAGGAGTGTAGCATAGTGAGGAGGAGCTGATGATCCACAGTGTCAAATGCTGCGGAGAGATCCAAAAGAATTAGCATGGAGTAGTGACCTTTAGATTTAGCAGTTAGTAGATCATTAGAGACTTCAGTGAGGGCAGTTTTAGCAGAGTGCAAAGAGCGGAATCCAGACTGAAGAGGGTTGAGAAGAGAATTATCTGAGAGATAGCGGATAAGACGGGTTGGACCAGGCTTTCCAGGAGTTTAGAGATGAAGGGAAGATTAGAGACAGGTCTATAGTTAGCGGCAGAATTTTGGTCGAGGTATTTTTTTTAAGTAATGGATGTATAATGGCATACTTAAATGAGGAGGTAAAGATACCGGAAGAGAGAGAGGTAAAATATTTTTGTTAGGTGAGAGGTGACAGCAGGGGAAAGGGACTGGAGGAGATGTGATGGATTGGAGTCACTGGTGCAAGTGGTAGGGCAAGAAGATGCAAGCAGCCTGAAAGTACTCCTATAGCATCTTCGGAAACTTTTCCCTTTTGTCAGAGCTCCCCGTGCAACAGGGTCTGGATGCTTGGAGGGTCAGAGAAAAATGTCCAAGATGTACTGTTGAGCAGAGATCCATCGACTCCCTTCAACAGAGTACCTATACAAACCACTGGCCTATCAGAAGCCATCAGCTAATGGTGGTTTACCCATTGCAAGAGACATTTGGCATCACTGTAATGCTGTTGTTGTATATATATATATGCTATTTATGGGACTACTTACCGGCTGTGGAGGAAGAAAAGCAAGCTACTTGTCATGGAAACAGGGACAAGTGAGAAGAATTATTTTTTTTAAATATGTATGTGAAGATCACTACATAAGGGGACTTTATTACAGGATGGAGACCGGATCAGAGACATAATTAGAGGATTGGGGGCCAGGACAGGGAACATTACTAGAGGAGGAGGTCTAGGATGGGGACATTATTACAGAATGAGGGCCAGAATAAGGAACAATATTAAAATATAGGAGCCAGTATTGGGGACATAATTTCTGTATAGGGGGCCAGAGTGAGGAGCATATACTATTAGATTACAGAGCAAGTGGGGTAAATAATTAGTGTAGAAGGCCAGTTGGGGGACATTACTACTGTATGGAATCAATTGAGGGAGATTGTTACTGTATGGGGGATACTATTACTCCAAAATGGGACATATTAACAATATTCTGCATTGTCGCCCATATATTATTAATTATTAATATATATAGAACACCATTACAGTATGGGGAAATGATGTACCATATATAATCACGTATAAGCCAAGATTTTCAGCCCATTTTTTAAGGCTGAAAGTCCCACTCTCGAATTATACGCGAGTCATATACCGGGGTTGGCGGGGAGGGGGAGCGCGGGTGTCAGATATCATACTCACCGCCTCCTGGCACGGTCTCTGCAGCACCTGTTTCTCCCAAGGTCTCCGGCGCCTGCGTTCAGGGTTAAGTGCTACCGCTCATTAAAGTCATGAATATGCGCATATTCATGACTTTAATGAGTGGTACCACGTGACCGCTGAGACCAGGAAGTAGCATTGGCTGCAGAGACCATACGCACCCTCTGCTTAACGTCACTGCAGAGACCTAGGAGACAGATCGGTGGAACGGGGATTGGTAAATATCGCCAGTGTCGGGGCTTGAGCCAGCGGCAACACCGGCACCTGGCCCCCATAGCGCGCCAGTGTCCCCGTCTGCTCAGGACAACCGGCACCTGGCCCCCAGTGACGAGAGGTGAGTATGTCATTTTTTTTTTTATTATTTCAGCAGCAATATCTTGGGGTATTTATCTATGGAGCATTTTGTTGGCCACCATTAACCCTTGTGCAGCATTTTATGGGGGGTATATATCTATGGAGCATCTTGTTGGGCCACCATTAACCCTGGCAGCATTTTATGGGGATATTATCTATGGAGCATCTTGTTGGGCCACCAATTATTTTTAAAAACCCTTTACCGTCAGCATTTTAGGGGGTATATTATCTATGGAGCATCTTGTTGGGCCACCATTAACCCTTGTGCAGCATTTAATGGGGGGTATTTATCTATGGAACATCTTTTGGACCACCGTTTACCCTTGTTCTGCATTTTATAGGGGTATTTATCTATGGAGCATCTTTTGGACCACCATTAAGCCTTTTGCAGCACCACCCTTGGCTTATACATGAGTCAATACGTTTTCCCAGTTTTTTGTGGCAAAATTAGGGTCTCGCTTATACTCAGTCGGCTTATACACGACTATACACGGTACATTACTACTGAATTGGTACCTTTCCAAGGGGGGCATTACTGTTGTATTTTAGCACATAGATTGACATTGCTGTGTATAGGGGCCCAAAGAGCAATTTTAAAATTATACCAGGTCCAAAAAATGGTACATATGCATTATTATAGGATGGGAGCCACAGTATGACATTTCTACTTTGAGGGGATCACAAAGGAAGACATACTAACTAACCGAAATGTCTTTAATTTCATGTGCGTGGCAAGTGATCAAATGCTTATTTCATGCAATAAAATGCAAATTAATTAAATAAAATCATACAATGTGATTTTCTAGTTTTTATTTTTAGATTTTGTCTCACAGTTGAAGTATACTTACTTATAACATTTATAGACCTCTCCACTCTTTATAGATGGGAAAACTTGCAAAATTGGCAGTGTATCAAATATTTATTTTCCTCACCATATATATTTTATCTGTATTCTTATAGACTATATATAATATATATATAATATAATATATATATATATATATATACACTACTCAAAAAAATAAAGGGAACTCTCAAATAACACATCCTAGATCTGAATTAATGAAATATTCTCATTGAATATTTTGTTCTGTACAAAGTTGAATGTGCTGATAACAAAATTACACAAAAATCATCAATGGAAGTCAAATTTATTAACCAATGGAGGCCTGGATTTGGAGTCACACACAAAATTAAAGTGGAATGTAATGTCCTTAAAACAAGTAAAATGAGGCTCAGTATTGTGTGTGGCCTCCACGTGCTTGTATGACCTCCCTACAAAGCCTGGGCATGCTCTTGATGAGGCGGCGGATGGTCTTCTGAGAGATCTCCTCCCAGACTTGGACTAAAGCATCCGCCAACTCCTGGACAGTCGGTGGTGCAAAGAGACGTTGGTGGATGGAGCGAGACATGATGTCCCAGATGTGCTCAATCGGATTCAGGTCTGGGGAACGGGCGGACCAGTCCATAGCTTCAATGCTTTCATCTTGCAGGAACTGCTGACACACTCCAGCCACATGAGGTCTGGCATTGTCCTGCATTAGAGGAAACTCAGGGCCAACCGAACCAGCATATGGTCTCAAAAGGGGTCTGAGGATCTCATCTCGGTACCTAATGGCAGTCATGCTACCTCTAGTGAGCACATGGAGGGCTGTGCGTTCCTCCAAAGAAATGCCACCTCACACCATTACTGACCCACTGCCAAACTGGTCATGCTGAAGGATGTTGCAGGCAGCAGATCGCTCTCCACGGTGTCTCCAGACTCTGTCACATCTGTCACATGTGCTCAGTGTGAACCTGTTTTCATCTGTGAAGAGCACAGGGCACCTGTGGCGAATTTGCCAATCCTGGTGTTCTGTAGAAATTGCCAAGCATCCTCCACGGTGTTGGTCTGTGAGCACAACCCCCATCTGTGGATGTCAGGCTCTCAGACCATCCTCATGGAGTCGGTTTCTAACCGTTTGTGCAGACACATGCACATTTGTGGCTTGGTGGAGGTCATTTTGCAGGGCTCTGGCAGTGCTCCTCCTTTTCCTCCTTGCAAAAAGGCGGAGGTAGCGGTCCTGCTGCTGTGTTGTTGCCCTTCTACGGTCCTCTCAGCATCTCCTGGTGTACTGAGATGTCTCCTGGTAGCGCCTCCTGCCTCTGGACACTATGCTGACAGACACAGCAAACCTTCTTGCCACAGCTCGCATTGATGTGCCATTCTGGATGAGCTGCACTACCTGAGCCACTTGTGTGGGTTGTAGAGTCCGTCTCATGCTACCATGAGTGTGAAAGCACAACCAACTTTCAAAAGCGACCAAAACATCAGTCAGAAAGCATTGTACTGAGATGTGGTCTGTGATCCCCACCTGCAGAACTACTTCTTTATTGAGTGTGTCTTGATATTTGCCAATAATTTCCATCTGTGTTCTTTTTATTTGAAGCCCTCATTCCATTTACACTAAACAGTAGAATTATGGGCTTTGCCAAAAAACTCTTTTTCTCAGTTGTCCACAAGACCCCTGCTGCTCCTCTAACAATAGAAAAGACTACCTAATGGACAGATCATGTCTCACATACCACACGGCCAGAGAAGGTATTAAAATGATAAACATAAATTTCCTGTGGATTTTTTTTTCCCCATTGAAAGCAACGCAAACATACAAAAATGCATCAAAAACACTGTGTGGAAATTTAGACCAAGGTGTGGAGCAGCACTTTTTTTCTTGTATTTATTTTGCCTTATATACAATTCACTATGCTGGTAAGAATGTTTCTTAACATTTTTCCAGTCAAATAAATTCTAAATGTGATTTTGCATAGTTTATTGTCAGTCCTTAAAAGTGGTATAATACTCTGACAACATTGTTCCCAGCAGCAATTTGGGATTTAGAGGTGCCTCCAGGGTTCTTCTCCATGTTGATCCCATGTAATTTCAGCACTGATTATAAAGTTTACAGCAATTTGTAGACCCCGGCCTCCAGACCTTCGGGAGTGATGAGGGGGTGCTGGAAAAATGCTTGAGTTTCCCATTAACTTCCATAATACTCGTTACTCGGGTCAAGCATCTGAGCTTTACAATTTGTTCAATTTGAGTAAGGAGTACCCGAGCATATTAGTGCTCGCTCATCACTACTAACAACTAGAGCTATTAGTGGTGTCGCAGAAACCCTTTTTTGGGAGAGCTTTACATTAGACAAAATGGGTCTCGCAATCTGTTGGTCCTTGTCAAATTAGGGAACGATGCATCAGAGGCAAAGTATACACAGGTATATACAGTGTCAGTGTACAAAGCTTGTCTGTCTAGCTAGCAGAGACAGAGGCTTAAGCCTTAAAACAGTTTTCTGTAATACAATGCCCTGTCCCTCTGCTTTTCTGACCAATACTTATAAGATATAAAGAAAAAGTGTGTGCCTAATGGGACTAAATTAGTGGAAAAAGGTGAATTAATTAAATGAATGACTGTCCATCTGATAATTATTTTGCAATTACACAAAATATCACAATAAAATAAAATAAATAGATAAAAAAATACCATATTAAGCAAACACGTAATGTACCTAAAAAATTAGGGATATGGCCAAAGCAGAACATGTACAGAGTACAACGTGGCTTTGTTCTGCCTCGTTATAGTAAATTGCTCCAGTGTGGCTTCCTCATGAACCTTTTTTTCAGAGATATTGATGAAAACCCCTCAGTGCAGAGAACAGGATGAATGTTAACCTAGCCTTGTCATGTTATGTCATTATGCCTGAGCGCACTTGACAATTGTAGATGGGAGAATCAATTCTCAGGACTCTGGCCCATCTGGTAGGTCAGTCCTCTGTGACCACTGGATGAGAGGCCTGCAAATCTTCTTAATTCCCAGTTATTCTAATAGTGCTGAAAGCCAGACGGGCACAACATCAAGTGTCCATTCCGCCGGATATGACAAGTGTCCATCCTTCCGGCTACCAGAGCACTCATCAGGGCAGCCTGGCAGCTGTTAAAAGGACAGGTTTATTACAAGACACTCTGTCTGCTAGATACCAGGGGTTGCCATGTCCTTAAGTGTTTATCTCCTGTACAGTGACTTGGACCTACATAGGGGCCCCTGGTTTGGGCCACAGAGTTAGCTGATTGCTGGTGGAGCAAGCTGCTGGCAAGAAGGTTCATCATGCAAGGTCAGTAACAGGACGTTAAAGTCAGAGGCAAAATCTGCTCCCATGAGCATCATCAGAAAACAGGCTCAGATCAGAAAAATGTAAATACAGCCAAACCAGAAGCAAACAGAAAGCAGATAACAAGAGTACTATTCACTACAACTGGCACTGGAAACTGACTCTCAAGTGTTTAAATAGTGAGCAGCCTGGTTTGGAGCTGACAGCAGGAGAAACATCATCTGGCTATGAATTACTGTATTTGCGGATGACAAGTCGCACCGTTTATATGACATACCCCAAATTTTGTGTAGGAAAATAGGAAAAAATGTTGCGTGTTACAATCTGATTTTGCGGTAGCTTACCTGGGGATAGCGGTGGAGGAGCTGGGTCAAATGTGGCAGGATCGCTGCAGGTGGAAGCAGGAGAGATGCAGGCTTCAGACTGATAGGATGGGGTGTTCAGCGGTGGCATGAGATGGACCATGGCTGCGAGCCTCTGGCTGGCATGACAAGGTGTTCAGTCATGCGGAGGCTCCACCGACATTTTGTGAAAGCCCGGATCTCTGCACTTACTTTCTAATGCAGTGGACTCCGAGAAAATGGCAACCGGACACGGCGCATGCTCAATTGAGATCTTGGGAGACGAGATCTAGGGAGATAAGATATTGGTATCGAGATGTCAATTTTCACATGCGCCGCCTCCAGTGGCCATTTTCACGAGGTCCACAGCATAGAAGAGTATGGAAAGTGCGGGGCTCTGGTCTTTCACAAAATGTCAGCGGAGCCCCAGCAGCACCGACTCCTGCCTCCACTGCTGCCAGAAGCTCCGGCCGCAGAAACTCTGGGAACCCACTCCACCACAATCGGTAACCTCCACTGCAGCTACAATTCAGATTATAAGATGTACCCATTTTTCCCCCAAATTTGGGGGAAAAGTGCATCATATAATCCAAAAAATACAGTAATTCCCAAGCATTAACACCAAGATGTAAAATAGGACTACTGTATTGTCACCCTGTATATTCCGCCAACTAAAATGGACAAAGAGGAGACATACACAAGTATGGATGTCAAAACGCTTCTATTATGATGTTGTGCCAGCCCTTCTAATCAAAAGAAGAACCCAGAATGTCGAGAGTTAAGAAGATTCTCAGGCTGTCCATCCAGCTGTCACGATGGATTGGAGTCCTGTGAATCGATTCTCCCACATTTATTTTCAATGTGACCAGGCATCTGCTGCCCCCTAATAGAACCTCTAGTTTTCAATTGTCTTGAAAACTCTTTTCCTCAATTTTAGTCCTTTTAAGCTACATTAAAATAAAAAATATTTGCACCATCTGCTAGGTTATGCTTCATACAACATCCATTTTGAAGGTTTATAAATGGTTTGGTAAAAAAAAATTGAACTGATTCTATTGAATAATGAGGATACAGTTACACAAGTATATTAGGATGTGTCATTCTTCGGATGGCCTTTCTTGTTGAGAAGAGGTTAAGGGAAATTTGTGATGTATTGACGGAAGCAAGCTATGAAAAGATTCCAGCGATGAGAGATTCACATTAGCATATTCCACAGTTCATCTGACGGATGCTCAAAAATAAGGGAGGCTGTTATGGAGAGCAGGAGTGTAAAGGGAACAGAATAACTAAATTCTCAGTTTTCTGGTTGAGTTGCCACCTAAAGCTTCTCCTCCTTATCTCCTCCTTCTGTTTCACAGTTTACAACTTTTAATTATTTTATGTGTTTCCTAGGCTCCATTTCCTTCTGAATAGTGTGAACTGCTGTCTTCTCTGGATTAAAAAGACTAAAGGTACTGCCACACTACACAATCCCGCTAGCGATCTCGTTAGCGTCGCATACTAATGAGATCGCTAGCGGGATTGTTTCTATATCGCTAGTAGCTACCTAACTTAGCGATGTCGTTAAGGACGCTATCGCGGTTAGCGATCTCCTTAACGACTTTAGCGGTACAAAAGTACCGCTAAATCGCTAAGAAAAGGTGCTACACAGCGATTATACTTACCCAGCGGGAGCGCCGGCGATAAAATAGGGTCCGGAACGATTCCAGCGACGAGCGAGATCACAGCAGGAAGCTCGTCGCTGGCAGCTGCCGCACACAACAACATCGCTAACGGGATTGCTAAATAGTGACGTTTTTTAGCGATCCCGTTAGCGATGTTGTTTAGTGTGGCATACCCTTAAGATTATAGCCGAGGCAGTCAATAAAAGCTGTGAGTGAGTGTGGATTCTTCTGGGAATATGCAGGTCTCTGAGATAGAGGTGGGAAGACATTAAAACAAAGATGTACAAGAGTTTGGCATTACACTCTGTTAGCAGTGCAATATTTAAATAATCTAAAATTACAGGCAAAGCTAAAAAAAAAAATCAATTTCAAGTTGCAAGATTGTACTGCAGAGGCAGTTTCATCAGCATTGCTGCCTTAATTTGGTCCATCGCCTGCAAATGAACCTTTTAATAGAGAAAAGCATTTTTAAATGGGTATTAATGTACTCCACGCGAATATATATGCTGTGATAATTAAGCGCTTTTTCTTCAATGCCGACAAAGTTACATGCCATCGAACCAAAGATTATACTCATAGCACAGTTTTTCTCAAGCAGAGTTTTCAATATTCTCAAACGATTAGGAAAATGGAGTTGGTTCTTTCTGAAAATTTTATATATTTTTTGTTTGTTTCTTAATACATTCTTTTGTAAGATTTTTAGTTGCACAGGATTAGAAAATTATGACTTTTTTTTCTTCTTCCAAAAAAGAGTGCCACACTTGTCTGCAGGTTGTGTGTGGTAATGCAGCTTTACTGTATTTACTTCAAGGATTGAATCTGCACTGCAACACCAGACACAAACAACTGACAGTTGAGGTGCTGTTTCTGGAAGAAAGAAACAAGTATATTACTTACTGGTAATCTGTTTTTTTGGAACCCATGATGGCACCAACAAGAGCGACAGGAAACCTTCAAAATAAAAAGGGCGGCGCCTCTCTCTGCATCAGTAGGTTTACAGACCACGAGAGGACCTCCAAAGTTAGTGTATACACACATACTGTATATACTATTCTTAAACTTCCACCAAAGTAAATAAGAACTCACCAACCAGAAGGTGATCATCTTAGTAAAGAGAGGGAATATAAGGGTGCCGTCATGGGTTCTCAAAAAACACATTACCGGTAAGTAGAGATGAGCGACTTTGCCTCCAGGAGGGTTGAGTCAGGTTTCGGACCACCCGACTTTCCCAAAAGTCAAGTCGAACGAAATCGATCGACTATCGGAAAAAGTCGAAGGTCCGACTGAAACTCGAACCGATCCCAATGCAAGTCAATGGGGAAGAAAAGTCGGCAGTGAGTGGAGGACAGTAAACACACCTACAGTGCCCATTTCAATGCCAACAACATCAATTCTTATTACTTAAGCTTGTCAACCTTAATTTACTTTATAATAATAGTAAAGCATTGAAAACTGGGGGTTATTTGGCTAAAGTTGTGGGGGAGGGGGCAGGGCTGGCTCCAGGTTTTCGTGGGCCCCGGGCGAAAGAGTCTCAGTGGGCCCCTTTAACACATACAACAATTCATGATGCTCCGATATGGCAGAGAAATATAGGTATAGTACAATGCCAAATACTTCACTCCTTACATTACATGAGTGATATATATTGTAAATTCTACAATAGCTCAAAAAACTGACAATATAGTCCTCCATACAGTATTATGGGCACCACATAGTGCGCCATACAGAATAATGAGCCCCATATATTGCTTCATACATAATTGGTCCCATATAATGTTCCATACAGTATATAATGAGCTCCACATAATGCTCCAGTATATGATGGGCCCCATGGATGATGCTCCAGTGTATGATGGGCCTATATAATGCTCCATATATAATGGATTCCATATGATGCTCCAGTATATGATGGGCCCCATAGATGATGCTCCAGTGTATGATGGGCCCATGGATGATGCTCCAGTGTATGATGGGCCTAGATAATGCTCCATATATAATGGGCCCCATATAATGCTCCAGTATATGATGGGCCCCACGGATGATGCTCCAGTGTATGATGGGCCTATATAATGCTACATATATAATGGGCCACATATGATGCTCCAGTGTATAATGGGCCCCATATATGATGCTCCAGTATATGATGGGCCCCATGGATGATGCTCCAGTGTATGATGGGCCTATATAATGCTCCTATATAATGGGCCCCATATGATGCTCCAGTATATGATGGGCCCCATGGATGATGCTCCACTGTATGATGGGCCTATATAATGCTGCATATATAATGGGCCCCATATGATGCTCCAGTGTATAATGGGCCCGTATATGATGCTCCAGGGTATGATGGGACCCATGGATGATGCTCCAGTGTATGATGAGCCTACGTAATGCTCCATATATAATGTGCCCTATATGATGCTCCAGTGTATAATGGGCCCGTATATGATGCTCCAGTATATGATGGGCCCCATGGATGATGCTCCACTGTATGATGGGCCTATATAATGCTCCATATTAATGGGCCCCATATGATGCCCAGTGTATAATGGGCCCCGTATATGATGCTCCAGTATATGATGGGCCCCATGTATGATGCTCCATGTATGAGGGGCCTATATAATGCTCCATATATAATGGGCCCCATTTGATGCTCCAGTATATGATGGGCCCCATGGATTATGCTCCACTGTATGATGGGCCTATATATGCTCCATATAATGGGCCCATATGATGCTCCAGTGTATAATGGGCCCCGTATATGATGCTCCAGTGTATGATGGGCCCCATTTATAATGCTCCAGTGTATGATGGGCCATAAAATGATCCAAATAAATGGGCCCCATATGATGCTCCAGTGTATAATGGGCCCCGTATATGATGTTCCAGTGTATGATGGGCCATAAAATGATCCATATATAATGGGCCCCAAATGATGCTCCAGTGTATAATGGGCCCCGTATATGATGTCCAGTGTATATGGGCCACCTATAGTGATGCTCCAGTGTATGATGGGCCCCTATATGATGCTCCAGTGTATGATGGCCTATATGATGCTCCAGTGTATAATGGGCCCGTATATGATGCTCCAGTATATGATGGGCCCCAGGGATGATGCTTCAGTGTATGATGGGTCTATATGATGCTCCAGTGTATAATGGGCCCCGTATATGATGCTCCAGTGCATAATGGGCCCTGTATATGATGCTCCAGTATATGATGGGCCCATGGATGATGCTCCAGTGTATGATGGGTCTATATGATGCTCCAGTGTATAATGGGCCCCGTATATGATGCTCCAGTGTATAATGGGCCCTGTATATGATGCTCCAGTATATGATGGGCCCATGGATGATGCTCCACTGTATGATGGGCCTATATAATGCTCCATATATAATGGGCCACATATGATGCTTCAGTGTATAATGGGCCCCGTATATGATGCTCCAGTGTATGATGGGTCCCATTTATAATGCTCCAGTGTATGATGATTCATATATAATGGGCCCCAAATGATGCTCCAGTGTATAATGGGCCCCATATATGATGCTCCAGTGTATAATGGGCCCCAAATGATGCTCCAGTGTATAATGGGCCCCATATATGATGCTCCAGTTTATTATGGGCCCCATGGATGATGCTCCAGTGTATGATGGGCCTATATGATGCTCCAATGTATAATGGGCCCTGTATATGATGCTCCAGTATATGATGGGCCCCATGGATGATGCTCCAGTGTATGATGGGCCTATATGATGCTCCAGTGTATAATGTGCCCCATATATAATGCTCCATTGTATAATGGGCCCTATCTATGATGCTCAAGTGTATGATGGGCCCCATATATAATTCTCCAGTGTATAATGCTCCCGATATATTGCTCCAAACATTAAAAAAATGAAATACCTCTCCTGGCTGGGCACTGCTCTACTCTGGACTCCTTGGCGTCGCCATCTTCCAGCTCTCTGCACTGTGACGTGACGTCATTGTGCTCTCTGACCCGAATGTCACTGTCAGGAAACGCGGAAGACGTCACAGCGGTGGAGCAGGGAGAGGTAAGTATTGAAAGTGCTGGGGCCCTGAGCAAGCAGGGGGGGCCCACTCTTGGGCGCTGGCACTTGCACAGGGCCCCTCATAGTACGCCGGTGTCTCTGACGGCGAGTGGGCCCTGTAACAGAGGGTTGTAACAGAGAGTCACCCCCAGCCTGTGCACATGGACCATACTGTAATCAGGCTTACATTAGCATTCCTTGCCTGTATCTGGTGGGGACATGCTTGTCTTTGTTCAACTCTGCAGGGGGCATCACCAATACACAAACCTGTACAGACACTGCAGACAGGGTTTCTGGAATGTTCAAAGTCCTTGGAGCTATGTTTAAGGGTGTGTGTGTTGGGATCAGCCCCCTTTGCTGGGCAGAGATACTAAGAGTGGTAGGACAATAAGCCACATGTTCAGTTAGTTGATGCTGTGTGCTTTGAAGGACAGGGATCTGCAGCTGTGGCTGGACCCTGGTATCATGTATGGAGATTGGAGATTATTTTGCCACATGGAATTGTGATGTCTCACTATCCTACTGGATTTGAGGACGGAATCTAAAGACTGTTGTTGGGTGTTGATGGGCCAGGGGCTAGGATCTTATGCTGAGGCGAGATCCTAGTGCCCGTGTGTGGATCCCGTGGAATGGTGTTATGTTCCTCATCTGTTGGATCCATTGAACTCATCCCAGGATTATTTTTTCCTTTCCCTGGCTTCGGATTACCGGGTGGCGCCCCTGGAACTGTTTCCCTCTTGGTGTGGACTCATTGTGTACTCTTAAGCTATTGATATTTTATGTTATATGCTCCCTGTCTCAATAAATCCCGTTGGATTGATCTTCGGCCTGGTGTCCCTTCCTGCTCTGTCGCACACACCGTCAAAGGCCCCCCCACCTCCTCAGGGCCCCGGCACTTGCCCGAGTGCGCCAAGTGCTGACGCTGGCCCTGGGGGGGTACAGCCCAGTTAGGGAGGTGGAAAAACTGGCATATGTTGAGATGTAGGCTGGACATTCAGCAGCTGCAAATGGAGGAATTGGAGAAGTCGGAGAAAGAGGAGGACAAAGCGAGCCATTTTGCTGGCAACCTATGTGTCATCAGGGGAAGATAGTACAAAATCCTTTGAAACCCAGGCATGGTTCATTTTAATGAAGGTGAGATCACCAACATTTTGGTCGACAGCCGGGTCCTTCTTTCTGTCAGGATTGATCCAGCAGCACTGAAGACTCTTTCTGATAGCACACTACCAGCAGGGCAAGCGAGCTCCTGTAAGGTATATTGTGCCAATTCAGGCCAGGTGTCCAGTTTACAGGCCCAGTAGTCAAAGGGGAATGAACTGTGAGGGAGAACATCGATAGGGGAGGAGAGGTAATTTTGAACCCTAGTTGACAACTGTTGTCTGCTGTCTGTTGCAATCGATTCAGTACTACCAGTCGTGTGAGCGGTACTTGAGAAATTAGTCCACAACATGGTCATGAAACCCCTGTCTCCAACCCCAGTTCGGATGTGTGCACCACGAACACCTCTTCCATGTTGCACAGTACAGTCATGGCCAAATGTTTTGAGAATGACACAAATATTAATTTTTACAAAGTCTACTGCTTCACTTTTTCTAATGGCAATTTGCATATACTCCAGAATGTTATAAAGAGTGATCAGCTTAACAGCAATTACTTGCAAAGTCATTATTTGGCTAGAAAATGAACTTTATCCCCCAAAACACATTTCAACATCATTGCAGCCCTGCCTTAAAAGGACCAGCTAACCTCTTTTCAGTGATTGCTCCATTAACACAGGTGTGGGTGTTGATGAGGACATGGCTGGAGATCAATCTGTCATGATTAAGTAAGAATGACACCACTGGACACTTTAAAAGGAGGCTGGTGCTTGGCATCATTGTTTCTCTTCTATTAACCATGGTTATCTCTAAAGAAACACGTGCAGTCATCATTGCAATGCACAAAAATGGCCTAACAGGGAAGAGTATCGCAGCTAGAAAGATTGCACCTCAGTCAACAATCTATCGCATCATCAAGAACTTCAAGGAGAGAGGTTCCATTGTTGCCAAAAAGGCTTCAGGGCGCCCAAGAAAGACCAGCAAGCGCCAGGACCATCTCTTAAAAATGTTTCAGCTGCGGGATCAGGCTACCAGCAGTGCAGAGCTTGCTCAGGAATGGCAGCAGGCAGGTGTGAGTGCATCTGCACGCACTGTCAGGCGGAGACTCTTGGAGCAAAGCCTGGTCTCAAGGAGGGCAGCAAAGAAGCCACTTCTCTCCAGAAAAAACATCATGGACAGACTGATATTCTGCAAAAGGTACAGGCAGTGGACTTCTGAGGACTGGGGTAAAGTTATTTTCTCTTATGAATCCCCTTTTCGATTGTTTGGGACATCAGGAAAACGCCTCATTCGGAGAAGACAAGGTGAGCGCTACCACCAGTCTTGTCTCATGCCAACTGTTAAGCATCCTGAAACCATTCATGTGTGGGGTTGCTTCTCAGCCAAGGGAATCGGCTCTCTCACAGTCTTGCCTAAAAACACAGCCATGAATAAAGAATGGTACCAGAATGTCCTCCAAGAGCAACTTCTCCCAACCCTCCAAGAGCAGTTTGGCGATCAACAATGCCTTTTCCAGCATGATGGAACACCTTGCCATAAAGCAAAGGTGATAACTAAATGGCTCAGGGAACAAAACATAGAGATTTTGGGTCCATGGCCTGGAAACTCCCCAGATCTTAATCCCATTGAGAACTTGTGGTCAATCATCAAGAGATGACAAACAAAAACCTAAAAATTCTGACAAAATGAAAGCATTGATTGTGCAAGAATGGACTGCTATCAGTCAGGATTTGGTCCAGAAGTTGATTGAGAGCATGCCAGGGAGAATTGCAGAGGTCCTGAAGAAGAAGGGTCAACACTGCAAATATTGACTTGCTGGCTGCATTAAATCATTCTAACTGTCAATATAAGCTTTTGTTACTCATATGTTTGCAATTATTATATTTCTGTCTGTGATAAAAACATCTGTCAAACACACATTAAAAAACAGAGGGCAGCAGATCATGTGAAAATATAATATTTGTGTCATTCTCAAAACTTTTTGCCATGACTGTACGGCTCGTGGTAGAACTTGCACCGCTACTGTGTGCTCGGAATGCCTCTAACAAACAGTTTAATAAAGTTGCTTGCTTGTTCGCCAATATTAGCTCTAGGTTCTCCTGTGGCATGAGGTTCTGTAATTTGCCTTTATAGCGTGGATCGAAGATGCTGGCCAACCAGTAGTCATCATCCTTCATAATTTTGGCAATGCGGGGGTCCCTTTTTAGGATCCGCAAGACATAATCACACATGTGGGCCAATGTTCCAGGTGTCAATGATGCACTGCCAGTGGTGGGTGGAGGAGCACTTTCTGGCAAATCCACATCCCTCCAGTCACGCACAAACCCTGGAACTGACCTTGGCAAGCCAAAATTTTTTCTTGCCCCCTGAGAAGCATCCTCCTCCCCAAAATAATCATCCCCCTCATGCTCATCCTCTACCTCTTCTTCCTCCACCTCGTCCAGGACAGTTCCCTGAGCAGACAATGGCTGACTGTCATCAAGGCTTTCCTCCTCCTCCTCTTCCTCCTCCCCTGCAGACGCCTGATCCTTAATGTGCGTCAAAGTTTGCATGAGCAGACGCATAAGTGGGATGCTCATGCTTATGATGGCGTCGTCTGTGCTTACCAGCCTGTGCATTCCTCAAAACACTGAAGGACTTTACAGAGGTCTTTCAGCTTTGACCACTGCACACCCGACAACTCGATTTCTGCCCTCAAACTGCCTGCCCGTGTATCCTCCCACAAATGCATGACAGCCTGCCTCTGTTCGCACAGCCTCTCAACCAAGTGCATGGTGGAGTTCCACCTTGTTGCAACGTCTATGATTAGACAGTGCTTGGGGAGGTGGAGCGATCGCTGCAGCCTCTGCATGCGACTGGAGTCTATGGGCGAGCGATGAATGTGCGAGCACAGTCTTCACACCTTATGGAGCAGGGCTGTTAACTCCGGATAATTATTTAAGAAGCACTGCACCACCAGGTTCAAGGTGTGAGCCAGGCTAGGTATGTGTCTGAGTTTTACCAGGGCTATGGCTGCCACAAAATTACGGCCGTTATCACTGACTACCTTGCCTGGCTCAAGATATAGACTGCCCAGCCATGACTCAGTTTCTCGCTGCAAGTATTCGGCCAGTACCTCAGCGGTGAGTCTGTTGTCGCCCAAAGACATCATTTTTAAAACAGCCTGCTGATGCTTACCACTAGCTGTTCAATAGTGGGACACCTCGTGTGCAACACTGGCAGCTGCGGATGGAGTGCTCATGTGACTGCGCTCTGTCGACGAGCTTTCGCTTCTGGAGGAGGAGCAGGAGGGTCGAAGCCTACAGCCAACTGTTGCCTATACCGTGGGCTAGGCAGCACTGTCCCACCGCCGTTGTCCCCTATGGACCCTGCATCCACCACATTAACCCAGTGCGCAGTGATGGACACGTAACGGCCCTGGCCATGCCTACTGGCCAATGCATCTGCTGTGAGGTACACCTTTCTACTCACTGATTGTTTGAGTGCATGGACAATGTAGTCTTTACATGCAGGTGGAGGGCAGGTACTTGTTTTCTAGAAAACAAGTGCCGAATGGGTCAGTCATAGCGTGCGACAGCGTAGGCCATGAGCTCTCGGAACGCTGCGCTTTCAACCAAACGGAAGGGCATCATCTCTAATGAGATCAGTTTGGCAATGTAGTTGTTCAAAGCCAGTGTACGTGGATGAGAGAATGAGTACTTTCTTGTCCTACTGAAAGTTTCTGCTAGGTTGAGCTGGGCTTGAGAGCAGCATATGGGGGATCTAGCAGTGGACATGAGGGACTGAGAGGGGGTTGGTGATGGTGATGGTGATGGTGGTGGTGGTGGCGGTGGTGTTGATGGCCTAGATTCAGTATTTTGTTGCAAAAACATTGTGATTCCCTGACTGCTTTGGCCTTGCGGCTACACCTCAACATTTGTTGCTGGTGGTGTGCTAACCGGTGGGCTTACAGTGGGGGAAGCGATGTAGTGTTGCTGGCTACCTTAATTCGGAGCAGGTGCACATGTGCTACCAGAGGTTTTGTAATCCGTCCACGCTTGCAAGTGCATGTTGATTAAATGTCTAAGCATGCAACTGGTATTCAAATTTCTGAGATTTTTCCCTCGGCTAAAGGTCTTTCGGCACTTCTTACAGATAACCTTTGCCTCATCAATAGGATTTTGGTCAAAAAAGTGCCACACTGCACTTTTCCTACTATGGGATAAATTTTCAGGGCTTGCACGCTATGCTAATTTGACCATCTGGCCAAGCTGTCCTGCAACACTTTTTATTTTTATAACTCATTTTTGAACTGCTACGGGCCTGCCAGATAACTGCAGCTGCGAAGTCTATTTTGCATCTGTTTTTTTCTCAGAAAGGAAATGTAACATCAACTGATCTTCACTGTCCAATTAAAGGAATAGAAGAATCCAGGATATATATAAACAGAAAAATAGTGAGGAAACACTTAGCTAACATAAATGAATTCAAGTCTGCAGGTCCAGATGAATTACACCCCAGAGTACTGAAGGAGATAGCAGAAGAAATTTTTGAACCACTCTCCATAATCTTTGCAAATTCTTGGAGAACAGGAGAAGTCCCAGAAGACTGGAGAAGAGCAAATTTTGTTCCTGTCTTCAAAAAGGGGAAGAAGGTGAACCCAGGGAACTATAGGCCGGTGACTCTGACATCTATACCAGGAAAGATCTTTGAACAAATTATTAAACAACATGTATGTAAGTACCTGGACAAGAATGAAGTGATTAACCAGAGTCAGCATGGGTTTGTAACTAATAAGTCATGTCAGACTAATTTAATTTCCTTCTATGACAGAATCACTGACTGGGTGGATCAGGGAAATGCTGTAGATATATTATATCTTGACTTCAGCAAAGCATTTGACAAAGTATCTCACACAATCCTTATTGAAAAAATGACTAAGTATGGAATGGACAAGGCAACTGTTAGGTGGATTCATAAGTGGCTTAGTGATAGGACCCAAAGAGTGGTAGTAAATGGCTGCACATCGAGTTCGAAGGATGTATCAAGTGGGGTACCACAGGGCTCTGTCTTGGGCCCTGTATTGTTCAACATCTTTATTAATGATTTAGATGAAGGAATTGAGGGTAAACTGATTACATTTGCTGATGACACAAAGCTAGGAGGGATAGCTAATACTAGAGAAGAGAGAGAGAGAGGATTCAAAAAGATATAAATAAACTGGAGCAGTGGGTAGCAACTAACAGAATGGTTTTTAACAGGGAAAAATGCAAAGTACTTCATCTGGGAAATAAAAATGAAAAAAGCATATACAGAATGGGAGGAATAAGGCTAAGCAACAGCACATGTGAAAAAGACTTGGGTATACTAATAGATCACAGACTGAACATGAGTCAACAGTGTGATGCAGCAGTAAAAAAGGCAAATACAATTCTGGGATGTATTAACAGAAGCATACAGGCTAGATGACGTGAAGTCATTATTGCCCTCTACTCCTCTTTGGTCAGACCTCATCTGGAATACTGTGTCCAGTTTTGGGCACCACATTTTAAAAAAGACATCAACAAACTGGAGCTAGTTCAGAGAAGAGCGACCAGAATGGTGTTCGGTCTGCAAACCATGTCCTATGAGGAACGGTTACAGGATTTGGGAATGTTTCGCTTGCAAAAAAGAAGACTGAGAGGTGACTTAATAGCTGTATACAAATATCTCAAGGGCTGTCACATTGTAGAAGGATTATCCTTATTCTCATTTGCACACGGAAAGACTAGAAGCAATGGAATGAAACTGAATGGGAGGAGACACAGATTAGATATTAGAAAAAACTTTTTGACAGTTAGAGTGATCAATGAGTGGAACAGGCTGCCTCGAGAGGTGGTGAGTTCTCCTTCAATGGAAGTTTTCAAACAGAGGCTGGACAGACATCTGTCTGGGATGATTTAGTGAATCCTGCTTTGAGCAGGGGGTTGGACCAGATGACCCAGGAGGTCCCTTCCAACTCTACCATTCTATGATTCTATGATTCTATGCTGTGGATCCTCCTCCTCTTCTGAGCTATTGCCAGCGGCACCCTCTTCCTCCAATGGATGCCAATCCGGGTCAACAACTGGGTCATCCATCACCTCCTCTTCAATTTCATCTACACCTTCCTCTGTGTCACCGTGTAAGGTGGTATAGTATGTGTGAAGGGGCACCTGAGTTTCATCAGGGTCAGATTCTGGCTAAGTTGACTGCGAGGGCAATGTAGTGCTCTCGGTGAATGTACCAGCAGAATCATATAGCAGTGGCTGTGCATCAGTGCACTCCATGTCAGATTCATCTTGGACTGGGGAATTCAGGATTTGACTTGATAAGGTACACATAGTATGTGAAAAGAGCTCCAGGGAGTAATCTGAAGTGTGGCCTGCCGCATCCTTCACTTTTGGTGGGGGTGAAGGACACAAGGAAAGGTGTTGTTCCTGACCAGGAGCCTGCACTGACGACTCAGTGCTTGCAGTTTTTGAAACTTCAGAAGAGGAGGCGATAGAGCTGGAGGTTGTTTCGGCAATGTAAGCCAAAACCTGTTCCTGATGCTCCGGCTTGAAAAGCGGTTTACCTACTCCCAGAAAAGGGAGCCTTCCAGGCCTTCTGGAGCCAGACGATGACGCAAGCTCAACACCTCCTGCCTTAGGTGCTATTGTGCTTTTGGCACTAGCAGCAGATGCATCACCACCACCATCAGTACCAGCTGCCCCCCGCCCACGTCCGCGGCCTCTTCCACCATACTTCCTCATGTTTGGGAAAATGTACCAAAAATACAAGCAGATATATGGTACTGTATCAGAAGCGTACAGCTGTATACAGTGAAGGTGAAAATTTAAATCTCCGTATATATTTCCGGAGTCACACACAGATGCTCACTCAGTATGGATTTGACCGTAATACAAAGACCAGATATACTGTACTGTCTCAGAAGCGTACAGCTGTATATGGTGTAGGGGAAAATTGCAATCTCTGTATATATTTCCAGAGTCACACACAGATAGTCAGCATGTATTTGTCCGTGATACCAGCCGGTACACGGTAGTGTGAGGAGCGTACAGCTCTATGCGGTGTAGGGGGAAAATTGCAACCTCCGTTTATATTTCTGGAGTCACACACAGACGTTCACAGGCTCAGTATGGAATAGACCAGAATATAAAAAGCAGAAAAAGGGTACTGTATCACAAGATACCAGGTGTATATAGTATAGGGGAAAATTGTAAATCTACGTATATATTTGCGGAGTCACACACAGACACTCTCAGGCTCAGTATGGATTAGACCAGAGTATAAAAAGCAGAAAAAGGGTACTGTATCTGAAGATACCAGGCGTATATAGTATAGGGGAAAATTGTAAATCTCTGTATATATTTCCAGAGTCACAGACAGACGCTTTCAGTCTCATTATGGATTAGACCAGAATATAAAAAGCAGAAAAAGGGTCCTGTATCAGAAGATACCAGGTGTATATAGTATAGGGGAAAATTGTAAATCTCCGTATATATTTCCAGAGTCACAGACAGACGCTCTCAGTCTCATTATGGATTAGACCAGAATATAAAAAGCAGAAAAAGGGTACTGTATCAGACGATACCAGGTGTATATAGTATAGGGGAAAATTTCAATCTCCGTATATATTTCCGGAGTCACACACAGATAGTCAGCATGTATTTGTCCGTAATACCAGCCTGTACATGGTAGGAGCATACAGCTCTATACGGTGTGGGAAAAAAAGAAAGCTCGGTAACTGTGCAGAAAAAAAGATTAAAAAGTATTAGTGCTGTGTAAAAAGCAGTCTGCACAGCAGTGTACTGTACACACAGCAATACAGCTAGCAGGCAGCCTTATAACCAGTGCTGCTGCACACAAGAAAATCCTCCCCTGTCACTGGCCGGCAGCCTAATAACCAGCACTACTGCATGCAAGAAAATCCTCCCCTGTCACTGCACACTAACTGTAGAGCACAATTGCTATCAGCACAAGCACAGAAGAACTTCTCTTTCCTGCCCTAACTCTCTCCCTACTGATAAACAGCATCAGCAACCTCTCCCTACTGTTAAGATCGGCAGAAGTAAAATGGCGGTCGGCGGTCGGGGCTTTTACAGACTCTATGATGCCCCCCAAGGCAAGCCAATCACTGCAATGCCCTTCTCTAAGATGGTGGCGGACGCTGCCCTTGTCATCTCGTTGCCCACAGTGTACGTCCTTCCTCATTGGCTGAAAAAAGGCACCTGCAAGCATTATGGGAAAACTGACTTTGGCGCTCGGGACGACGACCGCATGGCCGACTTCACGCTATGTTCGGGTTTTGCTCGGTGAAACTTGACTTTAGCGAAAGTCGGCGACTTATGAATCTGACCGAACTGTTTCGCTCAATTCTACCGGTAAGTAATATACGTATTTTTCTGTCTCCAGTGACGGCATCAACTACAGAATTACAGAGAATAACAAGAATTAAGGAGGGACCATAACCTGCACAACCCTTCTCCAAAACGTGAGATCAGATGAGGCCAATAGATCTAGTCTGTAGTGCCTATAAAAGGTAGAAGGGGAAAATCAGGTTCCCTCCTTACAGATTTGCTCTATGTAAACCTTTCCTATATATGCCCAGAACGTCACTATCGCTCTCGTTTAGTGGGCTTTCAGATTTTCAGGCACCGCTCTACCTGTCCCCATGTACGCTATCTTGATGGCCTTTCTTATTCACCTTGATAAGTTACCTTTCGAGACCCTTGAACCCTGGCTGGGACCCTGAAAGGAGATGAATAGAGTCCTATCCTTCATCCAGGACTCTGTAAATGCTAAATATTGTAGAGGGCATCTTCTAACATATAAGGTGTGAAATCTTTCTTCCTTATGATTTTTAGGGTCATTGACAGAATGAAGGTAATGATATCTCTTGAGACCTGTGAAATTTGGACAGAACCTTATGGACCTTGATGAATCTGGATATCCACCTATTCCCTGCAGGGTTGTAGTTGTATAGTACACCTAGGGCCTAAACTTGTACCTTTAGGAAACTTACCGAAAAACCTTGTTCCCACTCTTTCTGAAGGAACTCTATTATCGCGTTGAGAGGTACTTTTCCTCCCGGAGCAGACCGTGTTGCTGACAGGAACTTTCCCCACGTTCTACCATATATTTTCATGATAATTGTCTTCCTATTTCCCAGTAAAGTGGAGACCTGATTTGAAGATAACCCTTTACTCTCTAATAATGACCTCTCAAGTTCCAGGCTGTTAATAGCAAGCCCGTCACATGAGGATGGTATATGGGCCCCTGGGAAAGAAGGTCCAGGATCTCCAGAAGGATCCATGGTTCTGTGATCAACATCTTCTATAGCCAGAAGAAGCAAGGTCTCTTGGGCCAGAAGGGGGCTATGAGGATACTCTCGCTCCATCTTCTCTTCCTTATCATCACTGAAATCTGAGGACGTACACAACACTGAAGTTCCACTTGATTAGAAAAGCTCCCACTACCTTGGGATTTTCCTTCAGGTTTAAAGAAATAAACTTTTCTAGCTTCCTGTTTAGCCTGGTTGCAAAAAGATCAATTTCTGGACAACCCTACATGACCACAATCTGGTTGAATACATACTTTTTCAGGGACCATTCTCTGTGTTGTAGATGTCTGTGGCTCAGGAAGTCTGCTTTGAGGTTGTTTTTTCCTTTAATATGTAGAGCGGACAATGATCAAAGGTTTGTTTCTGCCAGCATAAATATCCTCTTCGAAATTAGCATCACGACTCTGGAGTGAGTACCTCCCTGATGGTTTATGTATGCGACCATGACCAACCATAAACCATCATATTACAACCAGTCAGAGAGTATTTTCACATGGTGGCACTGCAGGAGGGAGAGTAATCTGTTCAACGCTTTCTCTACTGCAAGATGCTCCCACATATTCGAGGTGGTTGTCCAGATTGACTGCCCAACCCCTGGGACTGGCATTTGTGGTGACTACTCTGGTGATGTTGGACCCCAAAGAACTCCCTCCAGGACTGAGTCTAAGTTGAACCACCAAGGAAGAGACTGTATCACCTCTTGAGGAAGTGTTAGATTGCCCTCTAGATCTCCTTGAAAGGCTATCTCATTCCTTAGAATGTTTCACTGCAACTCTCTTGTGTGAATCTGGGCCCAATTCATCGCAGGGATGCAGGAGGTGAGGGAGCCTAGTAGGGACATAGCCTTTCTGAGGGTCATTACAGGGTTTTTTATTGTCTTGCAGCTCAGACTGACTATTTTTTCTCTTTTTTAATCTGGTAGAAGTCATTCCTGATGGTCCAAGTCCAGTATGAGACGCAAAAAGATTTGCGACCTTTATGGGTCTATTTTTGATTTCTATAGGTCTAAATACCATCCTAAGTCTTTTAAAATGTTGCATATTTCTTCTACTTGACTATGACAAAGTTCATACGAGTTTCCAACTGTGAGGAAATCATCTAGATAAGGAACAATCAGTCTGTTTTTCTCTCGGAGGTGGGCTGTAACTTCTGCTATATTTGTGAACACCTGAGGTGCTACCGCTAAGTCGAAGGGAAGGGCATTGTATTGAAAGAAATTGAATTTTCTTGAGGCTTTAGAAATAGTGACATCTTACTTGGGGGCCTTGTTTCAGGATGTAGTTGCCGTCCTTTTAAATAGAGATGAGTGACCCTTTTAAGGTTCGGTTTATCGAACACATCCGAACCCCATTGAATTTAATGGGGGGCAAAAACAAATGCATAGACAGCCCCTTCAGGGGGCCAAAAGCTGCCCAAACAGTTCAAATTAGGGGCAGATACTAGGCAAAGTGGCATCAATTGACCCAGAGCACGTGTAGTATAATTACTCATCATCAATGCATGGGACAGGGTCTAGGACAGGTCTTTGACCATCATTTCTAGCTTAAACATTGATCAGTAACAGGTGGATGAGTGACGGTGTAGGCCTGGTGCTCTAAGAGATCTGCCAAATTCAGGCAACACAAATGCAGGAGACTCAAAGTGGAGTCCAAACATTTCCAAAAATTAAGGGCAAGCAGGAGTAAAAGTGTCAACAATTGATCCACAGTAGAAATTTGATAATAGCACAACAGCAGTCAGTACATGCATGGAGTATCAGGGTCTGGACTAGCATTTACAGCTTTGAGTTTAAATTAAGACAAGGTGGGTGAGGGACCAATGCAGACCTGTTGTGCTGGGAACCCTGGTACCTCATGCAAAAAATCAAACTGCTTTTTTGCTCAGTCACACTCAGGTGCCACAAACATCAGTTTCGTAGACTACTATTGTTAGGCCGGAGTCACACACAACTACAAAAAATCAGACCGTTTTAGTCGGTCGATTATCGAAGGAAAGTTTAAACATCACACATCCGCCTGGCATCCAATTTTCCTTCAAAGATGCGATTTAGTCGCATGTGTGTGTACCTTGTAACATCCGATTTTCATCCGACTTGCGAGAATTTCTCGCAGGCTTGCAAAGCTGACATATAATGGATCCAAAAGAATAGTATTTAAATCACAAAAGAAAGAATAGATATAGAATCATAGAATCATAGAATGGTAGAGTTGGAAGGGACCTCCTGGGTCATCTGGTCCAACCCCTGCTCAAAGCAGATTCTCTAAATCATCCCAGACATATACACATAGAACACATATATATATATATATATATATATATATATATATATACATGTCATTGTGACATGTATATATATATATATATATATATATTTATAGTTCCTAGACTTCTACATACTGTAATAGCCGCTAATTCAATTGCCGGCTTTTGTGAAATCACAGAAGCCGACATGAAATGATACATTATTTACACACAGTTAACCATGTCATTTCAAGTATTTTGATATATGGTTTTAACTTACAATTACATAAGTGCATGTGTGCAAAATTTCAGACATGTAGGGGGTTAATGAAAGGTGTAAATTCGTTGAAAAAAAATGCGTGGGCTCCCGCTGTATTTTCTCCACCAGACAGACAAAGCCAGCGAGTGGGGGCAGACAATAATAGCCTAGGGAGGGTACATTTTTTTTGTGCCCCCCCTGGCTACTAACATCTGCCCCCAGACACCCCAGAAAGGGCAAATCTCTAATTAGATTAGCCCTTTCTGGCACTTTGCCGTCTATTCCCATTGCCCTGTAGCGGTGGCGAATGGGTTAATAAGGGGTTAAAGCCACCTTGCAATTGAAAGGTCACTTTAAGCCAGGTTAATAATTGAGAGCTGTCAATTAGACAACTATCAATTATTAATCCTATTGAAGTAAATAAAAAAGCACACACACTTTAAGAATAAATAATTTTAATGAAATAAAAACACATTTTTTTTACCATCTTTTATTTTACTCTTAATCCATGCGAAGCCCTTGATCTCCTAAAATAAATAAAAAATAATAAAACAACATTATTCTTACCTATCTGGCGATCTGTCACGTCCCACGCTGTAATCCTTCACAAAGGGTTAACTAGCTTTGAGCCAAGCAGTGCAAGTAATGCTGCATGCTCAGCTGAAAGCTCCTGAATGAAGTTCCTCTCCCGGCGACAGGAGAGGATGTGATTACTGTGGGAAGCTTAATTGATTGTGTCCCACTTTCACTTTAGGTCAGGTCACTGAAGTGAAAGTGGCAATAAATCAATTAAGCTCCACTCATTAATCACTTCCTCTCCTTTCGCTGGGAGAGGAAGTTATTCATTCAGGGTGTTACAGCTAGCAGGCAGCATTAGCTCCCTGCTCCCTGTAACCTGTTAACCCTTTCTGATGGATTACAGCGTGGGACCTGACTGTGCCTTGGATTGGTAAGAATAATTTTGCTTTTTTATTCTATTTTTATTACAGGAAATGGTTTTAGCAGGAAAATAAAATATGGTCAAAAACTGTGTGACTATTTCATTAAACTTCTTTTTTATTAAAGTGTGTGTGTTTGATTTTTCTTTCATACAATAGGATTAATAATTGATAGTTGTCTAATTGACAGCTCTCAATTATTAACCTGGCTTAAAGTGACCTTTCAATTGCAAGGTGGCTTTAACCCCTTATTAACCCATTCGCCACTGCAACAGGGCAATGGGAATAGACGGCCAAAGTGCCAGAAAGGGCTAATCTAATTAGAGATTTGCCCTTTCTGGGGTGTCTGGGGGCAGATGTTAGTAGCCGGGGGGGCACAAAAAAAATGTACCCTCCCCCTAGGCTATTATTATCTGCTCCCACTCGCTGGCTTTGTCTCTCTGGTGGAGAAAATACAGTGGGAGCCCACGCATTTTTTTTCAACGAATTTACACCTTTCATTAACCCCTACATGTCTGAAATTTTGCACACATACACTTATGTAATTGTAAGTTAAAACCATATATCAAAATACATGTAATGACATGGTTAACTGTGTGTAAACAATGTATCATTTCATGTCGGCTTCTGTGATTTCACAAAAGCCGGCAATTGAATTAGCGGCTATTACAGTATGTAGAAGTGTAAGAACTATAAATATATGTATATATATATATGTCACAATGACATATATATATATATATATATATATATAATATATATATGTATTCTATGTGTGTATATGTATTGATTCTATTCTATATTAAAGCTGTCAGTCTGATTTTACAGTATAGCCGGGGATGAATTGCCGGCTTTTCTAAAGGACACCGATGCGATTTAATCGCAAGTCACACGTGCGGTCCGTTTGTAATCCGATTTTTCATCGCTCCCATAGACTTGCATTGGCGATAGTCGACCCACAATCGGTGACAATCGCAGCATGCTGCGATTGCACTCGGACGTTTAAAACGGACCACAAAAAATCTGATACTGGGAGCTGCTCCATAGATTAACATAGGTCCGACTGCAGTGCGATATTTCATCGTATTGCAGTCGTCCGATTTTGTCGCCAGTGTGACGCCGGCCTAAGAAACATTTAAGGATATTAACACAGTATTTGACTGAAAGTAAGTGCAAGCCTGCCAGTCTGTGAGCCCTACTGCTCCAGGCAACACACTAGAGGGAGATCCAGCTTGGAAACAAAACATTTAATAAAAATAATGCCACACACCACTAAAGTGCCATCAATTTCCCCAGAGTATAAATAGTATAATGTAGCTCTGACACCCCTTCCACTACAAGCAGCCCAACAGATGGCAACCCTACATGGAGTATCCACATTTCAAATAATTGTTTGTAACATCAGCAGCAGTAGAAACAGCAGGCACAGAAGCCACGACAAAGATGCCACAGACTGTAATGACACAAGATCAAAGCAGTACACTAAAAACTGGCTAGTCTGCCCAATCTGCAACTGGGGTGCAAGAGTCATTGGAGATCAATTACTTTTTTATCTTGATGAAAGTTAGGAGGTCTACACTTTCACGAGCATGACAAAACCTCCAAGGTATGACATGTAAGGTCAGGTCACTCTTCCATTTTTGAAGATCAAAAAGCAAAAGGATCCAACCCCCCTGATGGCATTGATATTGAGCTCTGCTCTACTGGTGCACGGGCTGGTCTAAAAAGTGTGTGAAACGACTTACAGAAATTCCTTCTGCCACTTACACTGCTAATGTTTTTACGTTGATGAGTCTACATTTCTAGGGTTGGAAGTCTATAACTGCGAAGCACACTTTGTGCCTCACTGCTATCTTGGGGAAAAACACTGTTAAGATTGTCTACAAGCGTGTTTTGATACTCCAGCATACACACATCCCTTTCCTGAAGGGAAACTTCTGGCAAAATTTACTATTGTACTGTGAATCAAACAGAGTTGCAACCAAGAAGACAGCACTATTTCTAACCCTAAAAATTCAGGCATAATGTTGCAGATAGTGCAGCAAGAAGGTAATCATGTGTCGGGCGCTTCCATGAGGTTCAAGTCCATGACGTGTTGTTGGCGAGTGAACACTCAAGGTTCCTTCTTCTGTCCCCTCTGGACAACAGAGAAGGGATCATTATCCTCTTCATCTCAAGTGTGATTTGCACCATGTCCATACTGTGTTGGCCCAGGCTATGCAAAAGCATGTAGTGCACAAGAACTTGTCACTGTTGCCACAGTCACTGTAACATATGCAGAGTGGAATTTCACCATGTTAGCACATTGCATATCACACGGTTAACCGGTAGGCAGAAAGACCTCTGTTGCGATGCCAGTCGATGAGCTGTAAGGTGCGAATGGCAAAAGTGAGCACCCAGCTACTGTGCTTTCTGCAGCAGCACATCCAGGCTTGGATAGTGGCAGAGAAATTGGCAGAGAAATTGGCGGAGAAATTGGTGTACGTGAGCCATACAAGGCACTTATGTGAGGTTGCCCCGACTTAGGGCTGCCACCAGATTTGCACCGTTATAGCACATGTCCTTCCCTTATTCCAGGTTCAGTGGAGACAGCCATTTCTCAAACTCAGCCTGAAAGCTGTCCATGACTCTTGAGCTGTGTGACTGTGATCTCCAAGGCATATTAATTTAAACACTGCCTGTCTACGGATGGGGATTCTCACTGCACTTTTGGAACGTGTGTCTGATTAAGGCCATGGTCGTACATGCGAGAAACTCGCACAATTCTTGTGCGAGTCTCTCGCATGAACACCCGGCGCTGACGCCGACACTCGGACCGGAGCGTGCGGCTGCATGTAATTCTATGCAGCCGCATGCTCTGGTCCGAGTGCGGCGGCAGGCTGGGTTCTGGAGAGACTGCGCATGAGAATCGTGCGATTCTGCATGTGACCCCGGCCTAAGGGAGAGGTTGGGGGTGCTGTTAAAGGCCCTAAGTTGAAAGAGGCAGAAGCATTGTAGGAAGTGTTAGATACAGAGTTTTGTCCCGCAAGCCTTGAGGATTCAAAGACAGCTGGCTCTTGCCCACCTGCACCCACAGCCACCATAGTCACTCAGTGTCCAGTCAGCGAAATGTAACGCCCCTGGTCGCATTTGCTCATCCAGTTGTCAGTGGTGAAATTCAACCTGTCAGACATAGATTTTTTTCAATGAACAGGTGATGTTGTCTGAAACATGCTGGTGTAGTGCAGGCACAACTTTCTTAAAGAAGTAATGGCGACTGGGCATCTGGTACAGAAAGGCAGCATTTCCATAGCCAACAGATTGGAGATGGTGGAGTTTAAGCTCTTAGCTTTGGCACGTGTAGGAGGAAACATTCTTTTATGTGACACTGACGACAGCTGCGAGACAGAGGGCTGGCTGCTGGGCTGAGAGGTGGAGTAGGGTGACATGACAAACTACTGGACTGTGAGTGAGGTGCAGTTGGAGATGTTATGGTGGATTGAGAAAAATATGTTAAATCAGAAAAAGTAACAAGAAAAGCAGCACTCACCCGATCCTTCTTTCAAGATGTGATTTTAATCCATATTTTTATGGACCCATAGAAGCACCAGCAAGGCATGAAACGGCCATTGTCCAGCAGGTCTTACTGTCCCCCGACAACTGCACCTCCACTAATATCAATGTAACCAATTTTATGGATTAAAATCACATCTTGAAAGAAGGATCGGGTGAGTGCTGCTTTTCTTGTTACTTTTTCTGATATAATAGATGTTCTTTATGCATGCACCACCCAGAAGAGATCCGACGAGGCTATTTCTGAGGATTTGGGTTGAAATAACAAAAAAAAGTGACTTGTTGCCTTGAATAACCCTTCTTTTTTTGAATTGAGAAAGATGCGGTGTGCTCAGTGAAACAAAAACAGCAAACATCTCCACTTTCGGAACATCTGACGAACTCTCACTCAAGCTGAATGTAGGGGGTAAACAAGTGGAGGTTCTGCAACCTGTGGGAGAAAACTTGCCACAATGAAGAGAAAGAAGCAGCAGATATGGTTGATGGGACAGCTGGTGGGTGGCAAGGCCTGCCAGTTCACATTTAGCGCAATGAGATTCCCAGACTAACGCATGTTGATTGTGCATATGCCGGTTCATACATGTAGTAGTCAAAATAATGCAATTTTTGCCTGTACTGAGTTATTTTTCCAAAGTTGGCAGATAACGTGAGTTGGATCATCCTTTACAGACTCAAAAAAGACCCAGGCAAGGCAATCCTTGCGGCCGCTGGAAACTACAGATCAGCGACAATTGTTGGCCACTAGTGTTGAGCGATATTGCTCGATATCTAAAAAAATCGTATCGAAATTGTATCGCCGATAGCACTAAATATCGTCGATAATCGATTTCGATAGCGGAAGTCCCATGTAAGTCTATGGGAACAAAATATCGCAACAAAAAAAACCCTTTCTTACGTTGTAAACACAAAATATACACACATAGAAAACATATATATATATATATATATACATGTCATTGTGACATATATATACATATATTTATAGTTTATACACTTCTACATAGTAAAATAGACTCTGATTCAATTGCCGGGTAAAGCCGTGACATACCCCATAGAAGTCGACGGGCTCGGTGCCGAGTACCCCCAAAACCTCTGGCTCTGTGCGACTCAACTTGGGCATCACGAACAGGATTCTGTAGCTCGCTATAAGCGAGTCCTGTGTGCCTGAATTGAACTGGTTTTGTGCTTGAGAATTGCTAAAATCATCAGAGAATGTATTTGCCATTTTTCCGCCATATCTGCGTCACGACGAGGCACTGGTGAAGAAGAAGGGCGTGCTCTTCATGGTGTACTGTACACTCACTCAGTGACGCGAAAACGATGGCTCTAAATGGTACTGCAATGTAAGATCGTGCCCCACAGCTCTTCAGTTCCGCCTCCTCATCCTCCTCAGTGTGTGGAAACTAACACGAAGGTCCCGCCTCCCAACAAAAGAGGGGCCCTCTCCAGATGCTAATGACACATGTGACTTGGCAGAGATGGCTAATGGACACGAGCAGAAGTGTGAAGGGATGGAGCAGTCAGAGCTCTCCCCCCACGGAAGCGACCCGATCGCCACGGAACCACCGTTGGGCACCCGGCCTGGAAACCCTCCTACGCTGCAAGAAGCGGAGGATACCCTAAGAGGCCTGGCCCGGCACCGGGAGGAGGTCGCCAGGATGGAAGCCAGCTGGCGTGCCCTAAAACTAAACTTGGAGCGGCGCCAATCCCTCTTACCTGAAGTGTCTGTACCGGAAGGTGAGGCACCCGTTCTAGTAGAGGAGTCCTTGCAATGTGATCCGGTTGACGTTGTCGCAGTGGAGGCACCCGTTCCTGCAAAAACCGCAGCACCGTCAGCACCCCAGATCCCGCTGTCTGCCCCCGTCGCTGAGACAGAAGAAGCGACACCCGTCCTCATGGAGGAGGCCGCGCAGGCACCAGAGCACTACCTGCCTGTACCGGAGCCCCGACTGTCATCTGATTTAGAGCCGTCTGCTTCCTCTGCAGGGGAGCGCCGCCAGGACTGGGGGGCGACAGGAGAGCTGCCGCAAACCGGACACTGTAAGCTGCAGTGGAGTGGTGGAGACATGGAGCAGCTGGTGGAGGAGAATTTCAACCGGCGTCAGGAGGAAGAGTGGAGACGTTGGAGCGGGAAGCAGAGCGACAAAGGGAGCAGCGAGAATCCCAAAAACTTCGGCAACATAACCTGGAGAAGGACGGGCAGATAAGGACCGGATGAGAAAGGATAAAGGAACCCTGTGTGAGCCGCGGCGTAAGGGTGCAGTACGGAGCTTTAAATTGAAAGGTGGGTGGGGCTTCATCAAGGAGCCTGGACTTTATTTAGAAGTCTTTGTGAACCGGCGGGACGTGGAGGCTCACCTCCCAGAAGGACACCCGGGGAGGGACCTGTTGCCAGGAGACTTGGTGACTTACACCCGACACTGGGGTTACAATGGATGGTACGCCCTAAATGTTACCAGGTGCGACCCCTACTCCCCAGTGTGTCAGGAACCTGTGAGACCCTCGGAACCTTCAGCCTCCCACATCCAGGCCTCTGCAAAAGTGCCCACCCCACGCCGTAAATCTCCCAAGCCTCCCTCAGTGGTCTCCTCAGCAGCCCCAGCTATGGACATGATAAGTATAGCTGGCCCGTACCCAGTGCCTGTTAGGCCCCCTGGGGTTCGTTCAGTCCGGGACATAGGGCTCCAGACCCAGAGGGAGATGAAAGAGGTGGCCACACAGACCCAGATAGCGGGTCACGACTTGACTGTACAGGCCACACGACGTCATCAGGTCCTGGTGGTCCTTGGTGCCTCGGATGTTTGGCAAGCATCAGAAGAGTACCAGGTGGTACCTGGAACACCCCTGCCAACGAAGTATAAATAACCCGGACAGGGTCCCTGTATGTAAATAGTTAAATTGTTGATAAATAGTTAAATTGTTTATGTACCCGGACGGGTGAATGTTTATAAAAAAGTTTTTTAATTTGATAAAAAAAAAAAAAACACAGTTTTCATTACTTTTATTACAGTCTCATCCTGCGACGCCATCGATCTCCTGTAAAAAAATGAAAAAAAAAACCAGCAGTATACCACCTGTCCGACGCAGTCCATAGTAACGAGTGTCCCACGACGATCCAGCTCTGCTACATCAGAATCCCGGCGCAGCACAGCTGATTACCTGCTTCCCCGGCGGTGACGTCATCGGACTGGTTTACGGCCGGGATTACCCTGCAGTCACTGCAGTTATCGCGAAAAACTGCATGTGACCGCCAGGGAGAAGATAATGGCGGCCAACAAGCAGTCCAGGACGTGACCGCCGGAGATCTTCTACCAGGTAAGTGCCGCTGACTCCTGACAGACCCGACCGACGGACACTCACAGTGACAGTGACAAATCCGATTACGGTATTCGATAAGACGAAAATATCAAAACGAATTATCGAAAGGCCGATAGAGCTAATATCGGCCGATAGCCGATATTTGCATTATCGTATCGCTCAACACTATTGGCCACAGCCAGAGTGCAGTGCTTGTCGCGGTTGCATCACTCCGTGTATGTGCGCAATCAGCAATGTAACCTCCTCATCTTCCTTCTCCTCCACATTCTCTGCTGAGTTACTCAGCTATATGCCTCTAGGTTTAACCCAAGTGGGATCTACTACCTCATCCTCATCCTCTGTTCTCTCACTCTTCATCCTGAGAGTCACCCTCCTCCTCTTCCTGCCCTGACAACACAGTACGGTTCGCGTGCGCTTCAGGAATCTGAATCTCATCATGATCACCTCCATCCCCGAGGATTAGCGTCTGGTGAGTAGGGTCTGTATTCTGCTCAGACTCTACTTCATCCGGCCCCCGGATCTAACTGAAAAATGTTGGGCATTGGCGCAGATGTGTTCCTCCTCTTGATTTTGTGAATCTTTGGAGTAGACCTCTAATGCCCATGGAACAGAATGTGTGAACAGCTTTGCAGTTGGAGAGTTGTAACACTGGGAAACAAGGGTGATTGCGGTGCCACCAATGAGGATTGTACAATGTATGATAAGGTGGATGAAGAGGAGGAGAGGCCACTTAATGCAACGCTTAACATCCACTGGAGCACATGCTCTTTCTGGCCCTCATCTACAAAGCATCCCGCTGTGCATCTGCCAAAGGAAGGGAGTCGAGTAGCCCATCCAATAACAAATGTTGTCAGTTGTCTTTGGATAGGATGAGACAATGTTTGTTCAGTAAAGCATTCAGTAACATTACCACCTAACCAACGTACGCCTTGAACACAAAACCTATTCCCCCATCCACCCCGACCTCACTTTTCCCCTGATGTTGGATGTACAGTTCCCATCTCTTAACCAGCTGTTTCATAACCTAGGTCCAGACCTGTCAGTCACCAGTCACTAAATTACAATCAGCATTTATTTGCTGATAGTGTGTCTATAGCACACTGTTAGCAGAAAGGATTTAGATTCAGAAATGTGGGCTGGTGTCTGGACCACACTATTAACAGACAAGATTTAGATTCAGAAATGTGGCCTGGTGTCTAGACAACGCTACAGTTGTGCTCAAAAGTTTACATACCCTGGCAGAATTGTTTCTTTCTTGGCCTTTTTACAGAGAATATGAATGATAACAGTAAAACTTTTTCTCTGCTCATGGTTAGTGGTTGGGTGAAGCCATTTATTGTCAAACTACTGTGTTATCTCTTTTGAAATCATAATGACAACCCATAACATCAAAATGACCCTGATCAAAAGTTTACATATCCCATTTCTTAATACCCGTGTATTGCCCCCTCTAACATCAATGACAGCTTGAAGCCTTTTGTGGTAGTTGTGGATGAGGTTCTTTTTATTCTCAGATGGTAACGCTGTAATCATTCATATTCTCTGAAAAAAGGCCAAGAAAGCAAAAATTCTGCCGAGTATGTAAACTTTTGAGCACAACTGTATTAGCAGAAAGAATTTACATTCAGAAACGTGGCCTGGTGTCTGGACCACACTATTAGCAGAAAGGATTTAGATTCTGAAATGTGGACATCTGGCTGGACCACAATATTAGCACAAACTATTTAGATTCCGAAATGTGGCCTGAAGTATGGTCCACACCATTAGCAGAAACTATTTAGATTTTGAAATGTAGCCTGGTGTACACAAATGATTTAGATTCTGAAATATGGCTTGGTCAAGTTTCTGCCCACTCCCGTCCTCACTCCCACGGTTGGTTTCTGTCTCACACTATTAGCAGAAATGATTTAGATTTCGAAATGTGACCTGGTGTCTGGCCCACATTATTAGCACAAACTATTTACATTCTGAAATGTGGCCTGGTGTATTGGCCTCACTATTAGCAGAAAGGATTTAAGGTACTGCCACACTACACAATCCCGCTAGCGATCTCGTTAGCGTCGCATACTAATGAGATCGCTAGCGGGATTGTTTCTATATCGCTACTAGCTACCTAACTTAGCGATATAGTTAACGACGCTATCGCGGTTAGCGATCTCCTTAACGACTTTAGCGGTACAAAAGTACCGCTAAATCGCTAAGAAAAGGTGCTACACTTAGCGATTATACTTACCCAGCGGGAGCGCCGGCGATAAATAGGGTCCGGAACGATTCCAGCGACGAGCGAGATCACAGCAGGAAGCTCGTCGCTGGCAGCTGCCGCACACAACAACATCGCTAACGGGATCGCTAAATAGTGACGTTTTTTAGCGATCCCGTTAGCGATGTTGTTTAGTGTGGCATACCCTTTAGATTCTGAAATATGGACTCCTGGCTGGACCACACTATTAGCACAAACAATTTAGATTCTAAAATGTGGCCTGGTTTCTGGCCCACACTATTAGCACAAACGATTCTGATACCATGGCTGGAGACACTGGGACTGATGCTCTGGCTCCAAGTGCTGTTGCTGCACTGTGTGCTGCTGCTGTCATTGTGGAGAGAGCTGCTGTGACTCCATTGCTAATCACATGAGCCTCTGCCTGACCTGCAATACCCCATTAAATATCTCTACATCAAGGGGATCTGCCCGCCGATGCACTCCTGCAGCTTCCGGTCCCAGCCCCCAGAAGTATTAACCTGGGTGAAAGGTCTCGTTGCTCGTCATTAGGGTGCAACTTCATTTTTGCTCTTCTGTGACAACGCATCCAGAACACACAGCTGCTGGCTTACCATGTATTAATGGTGCCGCAGACCCACGCAATGTCCGACAGACGAGACCCCATCAGGTCCCCAGCGGCACTTCCAGCCACGCCGCACCACCACAGCAAGACTGTGCCCCGCTGGAAGTCGGTTGGCCCAGGTCTGGAAAGTTCTGCTTTTTTGGCTATTACCTTCCCCCCCTGTCAAGGACAGGAAACCACTGATGCAGAGATAGGCGCAGCCCTTTTTATTTTGAAAGTTTCCTGTCCTTGAAGGGCTTATCCCCTCTCTCGGTGGCATCATGGGTGACAGAAAGACCATATTTTTCTCTTTTTTCTCAGTAGACCATACTTTTACAATCATGTGGAGCAAAGCACATGTCATTGACATCAATGACATGTGTTACTCCCCACTTGATAGCATGGGTCCTACTGAAGAACAACAGTTCTGGAGGCCCAGAAACAAAAATTGATAAAAAATACAAAATAGAGGCCAGACGACAGGATGTTTTTTTTTAACCCCTTCTCTTTAGATTCGATTTGTACTGAATCAGCATATTCCTGAAACGCATCTGCCTTGACTCGGCAGGCTTCATCACTTTCTCCTATGGCTGCTACTTTCTGCTTTGCTCCGCGCTAGGTTTTTCAAGTAGCCCAGTATGCTCCCATGTGATTATCTGCCTAGTCCTATATAAGGCTGTACCAAGACACAACCCTGTGTCTTGGTTTTAAAACGAAGTTTTCCTGTGTCCTTTGTGCCTGCAGCCTCCTGTACTTTTAGTTCTTTTTTCTCATGTGCTTTATCTGCCCGCTGCATCAACATCCAGGATTCATGTGCCTACTCGGATCTGGGCTTCGAGGATCCACCTCACATGGTGAGCCCTTAACAATTCCACAGTTATTCTGACGTATGCTCAAAAAATAAGGGAGAGTGTTATGGAAAGGAAGAGTATAGAGGAGCATAGAGTAACTAATTATGCAGTATAGGAGCTCTACTTTGTCGAGGACAGGGAAAAAGTGGGCCAACAGTGAAAGAAGGTCATCGGTTAACACAATTACATTCTTAAGTAACATATATTTGCATCTAGAATACACCTGAGCAATTTTTTTTTATAAAGTAGACAATCCCAATTAAGGTTTTCTGTATTTCCCATTTCATAACTCCTTGAAAATATTAAAAGGAAAAAATTAACAATGTCTTAAGAACACATTATACTAATAGGCTTGGTTAACAAAACCATCTCAATGTCTGACAGAGGTCAAGTCATTAAAACTGAATACAACATGTAGTTGATCTGTTATTCATGTACTATGTTAGACTGTTCAACCTACTCAAGATGCTTCTAAACATTTCACATTAGGGTAGTTTCATTGGTGTTGATTTCAATTGCGACCTCCATAGTGTTGAGTGCAAAAATTGTATTCTACGTGCCACAGTGAAATTGCAAAGGGAGCACTTATCTTATTGCTTTCCACATATTCCAATAACTTTAGTCAACCACAGCTGAGCTCTATAACACTGACTTCATGGGTTGTAGCCAACTCATTTGGCTTGTATTTTAGTGCTTGAGAAAATCACTTGGAAACTGCATGTAATGTATCTACAATAACTTGCGCAGTCAAAAAAAGCTCCTTCTCGGAAAATCATCTCCCTCCCATCAAGCAAACCATTGTGCCATCCCATCCATGCCCCTTGTTTTACTAACCCAAATACTCATCAGCTTGAGCACTTTGCATAGCTTTTTGCATTGAGAACACTTAAGCATCAAATCCTATAAACTCAGTCAATGCCAAACCTAAACTACCAGATAAACTACTACTATGGGAAAACTGTAATATGCATGGCAGGATAACAGAAGCAAAATAAAGCCTGCCTAAATGTGATCTTTTATTGTGTTTGTAGAGATGTGCGATTATGTAGAATAAAGGCTACAACTGTCCTCATCATCTGATACTTATCCTAAGGCTGGTTACCTAGAAGAAATATGTCGTCCTTGTTTAGATATGTTTCATGTTTTTTATGTTATTGTTTTCTTTAATTATTTGTTAGGTTAGATCATTCAAAAGAAAGGGCTTATCAGATGTGAGATAAAGAACAAAACATAGCCGTCATAAAGGGTATGCCACACTAAACAATATCGCTAACGGGATCGCTAAAAAACGTCACTATTTAGCGATCCCGTTAGCGATATTGTTCAGTGCGGCAGCTTCCAGCGACGAGCTTCTGCTGTGATCTCGCTCGTCGCTGAATCGCTCCGGACCCTATTTCATCGCTGGCGCTCCGCTGGGTAAGTATGTAATCGCTGTGTGGCACCTTTTCTTAGCGATTTAGCGGTACTTTTGTACCGCTAAAGTCGTTAAGAAGATCGCTAACGGCGATAGCGTCGTTAACTATATCGCTAAATGTGGCCGCATTTAGCGATATAGAAACAATCCGCTAGCGATCTCATTAGTATGCAACGCTAACGAGATCGCTAGCGGGATTGCTTAGTGTGGCAGTACCTTTAGACTTAAAATTCTGAAACATTGCAACCAGTTAAGCTGAATTTGCATCTTTTTTTAAGAGAACCTGTCTTATCACCAAATGCTATTATATCAGATCAATGTGCAGTCAATAGCATTACAATGCTATTCCTCCCGGGAACCACTGGCTTTCAGTCATAGAGCTGTGCAAAGAGCCATCTAAGGGATCAATTATCAGGTAGACGCTCGGGCACACACAGGTGTATGATTTGCTGCTTCAAAACAAACATGCAGTTTATTAAAAGTCCATGAATGATCCAAATTAACAAAAAAAGCAAACTATCCTGCTACAAAATGGTTATAGCAGCACAAAAATGAAAAATAAACTGTCTATGAATAGCATGGGCTCACCCGTATAAATGTCATTCTTTCACTCAGCCTCTAGCAATCTGAGCCACACAAACAAGGTCTTCCTCTTTGCACACAATACACTAATGATATAGCTGGAGTTCCTTATATATCCCATATGAGGCCCCGGGTGGAAATATGTGAACAGTCAGTCCCACCTATCTCTTTGACTGCTCGTAAACTCGGCCCCGGATACGCCCTATTAACTCTTCAGCACTATATGTGCTGGAGCCTGTTTTTTTCAGGTTTACATTACTGAGGCTACCAACCTCAATGATGCATATCTCTCATCGAGTACCTGTCCAGTGGCCGTCTTCCATTCCACCCTCTGCCCAAAGCCGGGGGTCTTGGCACCTTCCGCATCAAACAGTGGACCCTCGATAGAGTGTCAGCATTGCTATGTAATCTCCCAGGCCTGTGCTCTACATGGAAGCTGAAGTGTTAGAAACAACCTGGTCACTTCTGCATTGTTTCACTTCTTCTCCCAGATCAACCGCCCGCATCCACCTAGGTGGGGAATTGTCAGACACTAATATGAGCTGTCTACGTAATTGATAATATTTAAAAGTGTCAAATGCCGATTTAAGTGCCACTCATTCTCCATGATGGAGTAGTCTCCACAGGGAGACAGTTTCTGACTCAGCTACATTATTGAGTGCTGTTCGCAGTTCACTTCCTGAAACAAAACAGCACCTAATTCAACATCTAATGCATCCATCTGGACCACAAACTCCTTGTGGTAGTCCAGAGCCACAAACACTAGATATTTACACAGGGCAAGTTTCATTTCCTGGAACGCTGTCTCAATTCTTGGAGACCACTTGGCCATATCTGAGATAATATCTTTAAGTAGGTCGATCAGAGATGCTGCTACCATTGGCAAAGCTAGGAATGAACCAATTGTAGTAACCCACGATGCCAAAAACTCTCCGACCTGCTTCTTTGAGAGCGATTGTGGCCAATTCTGGATTAGATCAACCTCATTCACTTGGGGTTTGATCTTTCACCTGCCTAAGACAAAGCCCAAGTACTTGGTTTCTTCCATCACGATGGCAGATTTCTATGAGTTGATGGAACACCCTGCCTTCCTTAAAGCATCAAATATTGCCTAGACTTTGCCTAGATGGGTTCCCCAATTCTGGCTGAAGATTACGATGTCATCCAAGTAGGTCTTTGCATACTTCTTTTGGGAGCTAGGGTTTGGTTCATGGGTTTCTGAAAGCTAGATGGACTCTTTGCAAACCAAATGGCATACTGGCATACTGAGAACAACCATTTGGATTTGAAAAGGCCATCATCTCCTTAGTATCTTTGGATAGAGGAATCTGCCAATGCTGTTTTGTGAGGTCCAGAGTGGTAAAATACCTGGATGGCCCTAGCCTTATCTGAGCACGCTCGCTCATCCCTAGTAGGCATATGAGAATAAACTCTTATAGAGATTTTCCACTCTTCATTTTCCATGCTTCATGTTGCGACTCCTGCACAGGCGTACTGATCTGCCCTATTGAGGGCAGAGAAAGGTACTGCAGTGCGCAGGCGGTGGACCTCTCTGACCTTTCCCGATGCTTGTGCAATGCAGTACTTTGCTCTGCCTTCAAAAGGGCAGATCAGTACACCTGCGCAGGAGTCGCTACATGAAGCAAGGAGGAGGACGCCATTGCATGAAGATGGGAGGCGCCGACCCAGACCTGCGATGTCCATCAGACCCGACCACCCCGGGTGAGGATAATATAACTTGTTTTTATTCTCTTTCAGGTTAGATCGGGGGCTTATCTACAGCATTATAGAATGCTGTAGATAAGCCCCGAAAGGCAGTGGCCGCAGCTTATTGCGGAAAAACGAGGTGACAGGTTCCCTTTAAGGGGAAAAGAACAATGCTGGATTGGTCTACCATGTTATGGTGGCTTATATTTACTGTTTTTTTTTTTTTTTTTTTCTTTTCCAATAATTTTATTCAAATTTTCAAGGACGGGAAGGGAAACAATAGAGAATAAGGAAGGGAAAGAGGGGGATAGAAGGAAAGTGAAAGGAAAAAGCAGGAAAGGGGGTGAAGGAGGAAACAATATGAAATTGTAACTATAGTACATTAGTGACAAAGTTTATAACATAAAATTAACTAATAAGAAAGAAAACATACAAGTACATTTCGTATATTAGGGAAACAATTCCATCCATTTGGACCATTTTTTGAAGAATTTATCGCAGTGGTTATTAACCAATGCTAGTTTATATTCAAACGATTTATGAAGTGTGATTTTATCAACAATGTCTTGAAAAGAGGGTGATTCTGATTTTTTCCAGTAGAGAGCAATGCTGTTTTTGGTTACCAGTAGGATGTGGACTATTAATAATCTCAAATGTGGGTCAATTTTTTCAGTATTTAGTGTAAGAAGGGCCAATTGAGGTGTTAGCAGAATTTGTTTAGAAGAGATGGCATTAATAAGACCCGAAACTTTCTTCCAGAGGGGACGGATTTTCGGGCATTGCCAGAAAATGTGTAGGAGATTACCATAATGACCACAGTTTCTCCAGCAATTAGGTGAATGAATTTTGTTAATTTTAGATAATCTAGCAGGAGTAAAATACCACCTTGTGAGGAGTTTATGGTATGATTCTTGAAGGGCCATAGAGAGAGAAGATGCATAGGAAAGCGTACATGCATATTCCCATTCAGAGTGGTCAAACGTTAAATGAAGTTCCGTCTCCCATTTAACTATGTTTTGTGTTTTGACCAACTGTGTGCTGTGGTTAAACCATTGGTAAACGTAGTTAAGACTCCAAAAAATTTTATGATCTAAGTTGCAAAGTAAATTTAAAACCGGTTCAGAAATCTGAGGACGCACTTGCAGGAAGACATTAATTTGCTCCTTGAGAATAATGTAGTGAAAAAATGATAGGGAGGATGAATGGAAATGTTCTTTAATAAAAGAATAAGCATAGAATTTAGAACCATCATAGATATCTCCCAGTTTCTTAATACCCAATTTGAGCCAGAGAGGGTCCAAGACAAATCCCTAGATTCATGGATAAGAGATAATGGAATATTCTTGAGGATATGGATTTTATCACAACCCTTTTTTGGTTTAGCAAGCCTTTTCCAGGACTCAATGGAGGGCTGAAGAATGGGGTGGGAACTATAAGAAATTTGCTTGTTTAAGAGAAAACCTAATACTAACAAATGGGGAGGTTTGTTGTTGTTTAAAAAGAGTTCTAAATCGTACCAGGCTGGAGGGTCTTTATGAAGCCACCAAAAACAGCTCTGTTTGATCAGATTAGCAGAGTAATAAGCCGAAATGTTCGGTAGTCCAGCTCCACCATAAAGTTTTTGATTATAAAGAACATTTTGAATCACTCTCACTTTCTTCCTACCCCAAATAAAATGATTTAGTGAGTAGTGTTGAGCGATACTGCTCGATATCTAAAAATATCGTATCGGAATGGTATCGCCGATATCACTAAATATCGTCGATATCCGATTCCGATACCGGAAGTCCCATGTAAGTCTATGGGAACAAAATATTGCAACAAAAAAAACCCTTTCTTTCGTTGTAAACACAAAATATACACAAATAGAATACATATATATATATATATACATGTCATTGTGACATATATATATACATATATTTATAGTTTATACACTTCTACATAGTAAAATAGACTCTGATTCAATTGCCGGGTAAAGCCGTGACATACCCCATAGAAGTCGACGGGCTCGGTGCCGAGTACCCCCAAAACCTCTGGCTCTGTGCGACTCAACTTGGGCGTCACAAACAGGATTCTGTAGCTCGCTATAAGCGAGTCCTGTGTGCCTGAATTGAACTGGTTTTGTGCTTGAGAATTGCTAAAATCATCAGAGAATGTATTTGCCATTTTTCCACCATATCTGCGTCACGACGAGGCACTGGTGAAGAAGAAGGGCGTGCTCTTCATGGGTGTACACTCACTCAGTGGCGCGAAAACGATGGCCGACCACTCTAAATGGTACTGCAATGTAAGATCGTGCCCCACAGCTCTTCAGTTCCGCCTCCTCATCCTCCTCAGTGTGCGGAAACTAACACGAAGGTCCCGCCTCCCTACAAAAGAGGGGCCCTCTCCAGATGCTAATGACACATGTGACTTGGCAGAGATGGCTAATGGACATGAGCAGAAGTGTGAAGGGATGGAGCAGTCAGAGCTCTCCCCCCACGGAAGCGACCCGATCGCCACGGAACCACCGTTGGGCACCCGGCCTGGAAACCCTCCTACGCTGCAAGAAGCGGAGGATACCCTAAGAGGCCTGGCCCGGCACCGGGAGGAGGTCGCCAGGATGGAAGCCAGCTGGCGTGCCCTAAAACTAAACTTGGAGCGGCGCCAATCCCTCTTACCTGAAGTGTCTGTACCGGAAGGTGAGGCACCCGTTCTAGTAGAGGAGTCCGTGCGGGCATCCCAGCCCTTGCAATGTGATCCGGTTGACGTTGTCGCAGTGGAGGCACCCGTTCCTGCAAAAAACTCTGCACCGGCAGCACCCCAGATAACGCTGTCTGCCCCCGTCGCTGAGACAGAAGAAGCGACACCCGTCCTCATGGAGGAGGCCGCGCAGGCACCAGAGGTCTACCTGTCTGTACCGGAGCCCCGACTGTCATCTGTTCCAGAGCCGGCTGCTTCCTCCGCAGGTGAGCGCCGCCAGGACTGTCGGGCGCCAGGAGAGCTGCCGCAAACCGGACATCGTAAGCTGCAGTTTGATGGTGGAGACATGGAGATGCTGGTGGAGGAGAATTACAACCGGCGTCAGGAGGAAGAGTGGAGACGTTGGGAGCGGGAAGCAGAGCGACAAAGGGAGCAGCGAGAATCCCAAAAGCTTCGGCAACGTCACCTGGAGAAGGACCGGGCAGATAAGGACCGGATGAGAAAAGATAAAGGAACCCTGTGTGAGCCGCGGCGTAAGGGTGCAGTACGGAGCTCTAAATTGAAAGGTGGTTGGGGCTTCATCCAGGAGCCTGGACTTTATTTAGAAGTCTTTGTGACCCGGCGGGACGTGGAGACTCACCTCCCAGAAGGACACCCGGGGAGGGACCTGTTGCCAGGAGACTTGGTGACTTACACCCGACACTGGGGTTACAATGGATGGTACGCCCTAAATGTTACCAGGTGCGACCCCTACTCCCCAGAGTGTCAGGAACCTGTGAGACCCTCGGAGCCTTCAGCCTCCCACATCCAGGCCTCTGTACAAGTGCCCACCCCACGCCGTAAATCTCCCCAGCCTCCCTCAGTGGTCTCCTCAGCAGCCCCAGCTATGGACATGATAACTATAGCTGGCCCGTACCCGACGCCTGTTAGGCCCCCTGGGGTTCGTTCAGTCCGGGACATAGGGCTCCAGACCCGGAGGGAGATGAAAGAGGTGGCCACACAGACACAGATAGCGGGTCACGACTTGACTGTACAGGCCACACGACGTCATCAGGTCCTGGTGGTCCTTGGTGTCTCGGATGTTTGGCAAGCATCAGAAGAGTACCAGGTGGTACCTGGAACACCCCTGCCAAAGAATTATAAATAACCCGGACAGGGTCCCTGTATGTAAATAGTTAAATTGTTGATGTACCCGGACGGGTGAAGGTTCATAAAAAATTTTTTTAATTTAATAAAAAACACAACACAGTTTTCATTACTTTTATTACAGTCTCATCCTGCGACGCCATCGATCTCCTGTAAAAAAATGAAAAAAAAAAACAGCAGTATACCACCTGTCCGACGCAGTCCATAGTAACGAGTGTCCCACGATGATCTAGCTCTGCTACATCAGAATGACAGGCAGAGCCTGTCATCCCGGCGCAGCACAGCTGATTACCTGCTTCCCCGGCGGTGACGTCATCGGACTGGTTTACGGCCGGGATTACCCTGCAGTCACTGCAGTTATCGCGAAAAACTGCATGTGACCGCCAGGGAGAAGATAATGGCGGCCATCAAGCAGTCCAGGACGTGACCGCCGGAGATCTTCTGCCAGGTAAGTGCCGCTGACTCCTGACAGACCCGACCGACGGACACTCACAGTGACAGTGACAAATCCGATTCCGGTATCCGATATGACGAAAATATCGGTACTCGGAATCGAAAGCCCGATACAGCTAATATCGGCCGATACCCGATATTTGCAGTATCGTATCGCTCAACACTATTAGTGAGCTTTGCAAACTGGTAAGGAATGAGGAGGAGATTTTCAGCGGGAGCGACCTGAATACATATAAGATTTTTGGTAGAATATGTGATTTTACAGTCACGATCCTTCCCCACCATGATAAGACTATCTTTCAGGGCATTTAAGACTTTATTTATGGTAGTAGAAAGGTTTACTACATTTTTGGGAATCAGAGATTTAATATTTTTGGTAAACCGCAAGCCTAAGTATGTTAAGTGGTCATCAGTTAAGTTCCAAGGGGAGATCGATGCTAAATCAGTCAGTTGAGCAGTGGTTAAGTTAAAACTGAGGATTTTAGACTGTGAATTGTTAACTTTAAAGAAAGAAATTTTGGAAAAAAGATGGAGTTGAGTTTGAAGGGCTAAAATTGAGTCACTTGGCTTGGTCAGAGTGAGAATAATATCGTCGGCAAAAAGCCCAATTTATACTCTCTGGTAGATGATTGAATTCCTGAGATATTTTGGTCATTTCTAAAAAGTTGTGCCAATGGCTCTATTGCCATGACAAACAGTAGGGGCGATAACGGGCAACCTTGCCTAGTGCCGTTCGTAATTCTAAAAGGAGATGAAAGGCAGTTATTTAAGTAAATTTTTGCTGTGGGTTTGGCGTATAGGGATAAGATGTTAGAAAGAAAATGAGAATGTATCCCAAACTTCTGGAGAACGGCACGTAGATACATCCAGTTAAGACGATCAAACGTCTTTTCGGCATCAAGAGATATAACTGTGGCACTGAGTTTTTGGGAACAAATTATTTTCATCAAATTAATGAGCCTTCTCGTCTAGTGTTGAGCGATATTGCTCGATATCTAAAAATATCGTATCGAAATTGTATCGCCGATAGCACTAAATATCGTCGATATCCGATTTCGATACCGGAAGTCCCATGTAAGTCTATGGGAACAAAATATCGAAATTAAAAAAAAACATTCTTGCCTTATTGGTTAATTGTACATGAAGGAAAACAACAAAGACTAATGTAGAATGTATTGGGGAGGTTGAGGAGACATTAAAGGCATAGATGTTTAACCCAATCAAATGGAATAGCATTAATATATTTTTTTTAAAGATGTTCGGATTGACGAAGAACTTGACAATGTTGTTAACCTTTTTTCTATTTTGGCAAATATGTATGTTTCACAACTTCCATGCTCTTCACCTTTTTAACTTTTGCCAGTGCCACACTTTCTCCTTCATAATCTTCAGCAGCAGCATCATCTTTCTCATCAAATTATTCTTCATCTTCACCTTCTTAATCTTCTTCTTAAACTTCTTGCTATTCATGTTTTTGTTTACATTACTCATATTGTTATTATTAAACTAATTAATCTTCTTCATATTCAAATTCTTCATCTTCTTCCTCTTCATCTTCTTCATCATATGATTCCTGTACTTGTAATCTGTAAAAGTATGAATTGTTCATCCTTCCGTTCTTGCTGTCACAAAAGATTTAAATTACAACAGTATTTGTCCGTGTTCAGTTTAGCCTGCAGCAGCAGCAGGCATTTTCCAGGGGCACCACGAGGAGGAACAGACTCACCCCCATACACTGCTTAGTCTTCTTCTGCTTAGAATTTAGAGCATATATTTTGCTCTTCATTTTGGTCTTATACTTCATGTTCTTCTGCTTTTTGATCTTCTGCTTATTGTTCTTCTGTCTCTTGTTCTGTATCTTGTAGTTTGTCTTAACCTTCTTTGTCCTGTTGGTGATCTTCTTCTTGGTAATCTTTTATTTTTTCTTTGTGATGGTGTTCAGGCTGGTTGGCTTCATGCTCGTCGTCCTTGTTGTCGTCATCTTCTTCTGGGTGGTCTTTAATGTCGTCTAATTTCCGAGAAACAGCTGACGTTACTGGAACCCTGACGGGTATCAGATGGAGCAAGAGACAATGGAAGTAACAAGGACCAGCTGACTGTGCTGGACCCCGGACGGGTAGCAGAAGGAAAAGAGGCAATGTCACAACCGAGTACCAGCTGACGTTACTGTGACACGGTTACTAAGCAGGAGGTACCTGTGCTCCAAAGCACTACCAAGGACCAGCAGACGTTGCTGGAACTCGGATACGGAGATGGAGGCACCTAGGCCAAAGGCACTGGGGAGAACCACTTGACGGTACTGGACCCCGGACGGGTAGCAGAAGGAAAAGAGGCAATGTCACAACCGAGTACCAGCTGACGTTACTGTGACACGGTTACTAAGCAGGAGGTACCTGTGCTCCAAAGCACTACCAAGGACCAGCAGACGTTGCTGGAACTCGGATACGGAGATGGAGGCACCTAGGCCAAAGGCACTGGGGAGAACCACTTGACGGTACTGGACCCCGGACGGGTAGAAGAACGCACCCATGAAAATGTAAGTTGACAGGACGCAAGCCGTCCGCAGTTACAGAATCACACAGTCCTACAGTGGGGGCTTATCCTATTGTCACAATGGAAACCGCCTTTATTTACATATCCCACAGCACACATAGGAATCACCTAAACTGCAGGCACCATAGAGTCGGCTAACCCGAATGCAACACGACAGCACAACTTATTGGAGGATAATTGACGTTCACACTGCCAGGAAACAGCTGTCGTGCTGTAACCAGGCTGGCCAGGAGTCAGTACCCCTGCCAATTACTTACGAGCAACAAATGGCGGTGTTGTAGCCCAGGGAGTAGAGTTCAGGTGGTAGAAAGATGAACATAACCGGAGACATGGAAAACGTTGCCAAACAGTTATTTAATCTGAAAACGGACAGGCAAATTCAGGTGAGATCCATGCCTTGTTCATTTTCAGAAAAGTAAGCCGGTCTACATTCTCTGAGGATAGTCGCATGCGACAGTCTGTTACTACACCACCTGCAGCACTAAAGACATGCTCAGATAATACACTGGCAGCAGGGCAAGCCAGCACCTCCAATGCATACTGGCTAAGCTCTGGCCATGTATCCAACTTAGAGACCCAAAATTTGAAAGGGGAAGAGGCATCTGGGAGTACACTTAGAGGGAAAGCCAAGTAGTCTGTCACCATCTTACGGAAACGTTTCTTCCTGGTGACTGGAGCCGTCTCGGATGGTGTAGACCTTGCTGGCGCTGTCACAAAACTTTGCCACATTTGTAACATACAGTTCTTGCCCTGTGCAGAGGCGCTGCTTCTGCTCCCTCTTGTTGTAGAGGTGTCTACACTGCCTCGACGCACAGAGCTGCTTTGTAAAGCAGTAGCAGCAGCAGCAGCATCTCTCTCGGCTGGAATGTACAACAGTATGGATTGCACCAGTGTGTCTTGGTACTCCTGCATTTTACGGTCCCGGTTCACCGGTGTGATGAGGGTTTGTAAGTTGTCCCGGTAGCGAGGGTCTAGGAGGGTGTACACCCAATAATCTGACGTGCTGAGAATGTGGGCGATGCGGCGGTCGTTTCTTAGGCACTGAAGCATGAAATCAACCATGTGCTGCAGACTCCCAACTGGCCAACAAAGGCTGTCCTCTGGAAGAGGCGTCATCTCTGTCTCCTCTGCATCACCCCACCCTCGCTCTACATACTGACTACAGCGTTGTGTACCTTCCTCTGTAGGGATTTCTTCCTCCTCCATTGACTCCTCTTCCTCCTCATCCTCCTCACAAAGTGAGCCCTGCCCAGCCCTTTGTGAGGAACCACGTTGCGCTGACTGTCCTGAAGGTAATTGAATTTGTGACTCCTCATCCTCCACCTGTTTCAAAACCTCTTCCTTTAGTGCTTTCAGTGATTTCTGAAGCAGGCAGATAAGGGGGACAGTCATGCTGACTAGTGCATCATCTGCACTCGCCATCCGCGTTGAGACATCAAACGCACGCAAAACGTCGCAGATGTCCTTCATAGAGGCCCACTCAGTAGTGGTGAAGTGTGAACGGCGCAAATTGCGAGTTGATTGCGCCTGTTGCAGCTGATACTCCATTACTGCTGGCTGCTGCTCACACAACCGCTCCAACATATGTAACGTGGAATTCCACCTGGTGGGTACGTCACATATGATGCGATGTTCAGGAAGGCAAAATCTGACTTGCAGAGCTGCAATGCGCGATCTGGCCATGCTGGAACGTCGCAAGTGAGCGCACTCTAGGCGGACCTTGTGCAGCAGTGCATCAAGATCCGGATAGTCCCTCAAAAACCTCTGCACGACCAAGTTGAGCACATGTGCCAGACATGGTATGTGAGTGAGGTTGCCAAGGCCCAGAGCTGCCACCAGATTTCGGCCATTGTCACACACTACCAAGCCTGGCTGGAGATTAGCTGACAAAAACCACACGTCGCTCTCCTGCTTGATGGCATCCCAGAGCTCCTGCGCTGTGTGGCTTCGATTCCCCATGGGAATTAATTTCAGGACGGCCTGTTGACGTTTGGCCACGGCTGTGCTCATATCGGTCGCAACAGGTAAGCGTTCACGGGTCCATGTGGAGGTATACCGTGACGGCTCGTGCAGCGATGATTCTGAGGAACTGGAGTAGGAGGAGGAATCAATGTGCACAGACTGGATTCCTGCAATCCTTGAAGTTGGCAGAACACGTACAGCGCCACTGGCAAGATCTGTACCCGGCTCCACAACATTGACCCAATGGGCAGTGAGGGAAAGGTATCGTCCCTGGCCATGGGTACTGGTCCACGCATCGGTGGTCAGGTGGACCCTGCTACTGACGGCGTTTAGTAGCGCATGTTTAATGTTTCCCTCGACATGTTTTTGCAGAGCAGGGACAGCTTGCCTGCTGAAATAAAATCGGCTTGGCACATTATATTGTGGGACTGCCAATGCCATAAAGTTCCTGAAACTGTCAGTCTCCACCAGCCTGAATGACAGCATTTCAAGGGACAGGAGTTTTGCAAGGCCAGCATTCAGAGCCTGTGCTCGTGGATGGTTTGCCGAGTATGGCCGTCTTTTATCCCATGCCTGTGTTACCGATGGCTGTTTTTTGTACTGGGAGTGTGACGATGACTGTGAACTTGCTGCAGTGGGTGGAATAACAGTTTCTCTATGGACAACAGTGACCGAGGTTCTTCCATGGAGATCCTGTGAGGAAGCCAAAACAGGTGTGTGAGAGCTGGAGGTAGAGGCTCGAATATGACGTAAAGATGTAGGTGCTGCTGTAGGTTGGCCTACATCTCCAGTGTGTCTTTGGAACTCAGCTACGTGCTTTGTCCGTACATGTGTCCACATATTTGTGGTATTCAGGTTCCTGATATTTTTACCTCTTTTAACTTTTTGCTTACACAGCTTGCATTGAACATAGCAAATATTATCTACAAGTCTGTCAAAAAAGGACCACGCAGTGCAAGTAATGGGAGCGCCAATTTTGACATTTCTAAGAGAACTGCTCCCAACAGGTGCCAAACTGGAGGCTACAGGCAAGCGAGTCTGCAGCCTACCTCTCCCTCCTCTTTGTACCGTTGGGACAATCTCTTCCTCAGAGCTGCTCCCACCACCTTGCTGTTGCTCACGCCATGTTGGGTCTCGGACTTCATCATCTCCACTACCCTCTTCCAACACCTGCTGCTGTTGGATGGTCTGGGCAGCACCATGCTCCACAAAACCTGGCACCTGAGTCTCATCATCATCATAAGATGCGTTCTGCGGTGTGCTGTCCATCGGCACTGGCTCACCCGCCTCTTCAGATTGAGAGAGACACAGCTGTTGCGCATCACTGCATACTCCCTCTTCTTCAAATTGCAGAATGCTGCTTGCCTGTGCCCGTGTTTGCGAGCCAACAGATTCTGAGAACAGAAGCAGAGACTCAACTGGCTCCTGTACAGAACTCTCTGACTGCCTTGGCAATTTGACAGGCGGTGAACAGACAGATGGTTGCTCAACAGTGTTGTGTTCCTGAGAGGAGGTGGAAGGAATTGAAGTCGATGCATTGGCTGCCATCCAACCAACAACGGCTTCAATTTGTTCTTCCCGCAGCAGGGGGCACGCCGAGCTCCTGCCAAAGTGCGCATAAAGGAACGCACACGGGGATAAATGGTGGATGCTGTGTCACTGAGGGCGGCAGCAGACACAGAATCCCCACGTCCTCTCCCTGCTGAAACTCCACGGCCACGACCACGTGCCTTACTCACTGACTTCTTCATCTTGGTAGATTGATAAAGAAAGTCAGAAAAGTTATAAGGCCTAAGTGTGGTTATTACGCAGAGACTGAAGTGAACACTGAAACACAACTGTTCACAAATCACAATCTGTGAAAGGCTACTCCTTTGTCTACTTCTATAGCGTTTGCAACCAATGTATTGGATACGGATGGAAGCGCGTCACACTAATAGTTAAATTGCATGGAACAGCAAGAATTACACTGAAGGAAAAAAAAGAGTCTGTGAGTGACAGGTGCAGATGCCTACAGACAGCGTTGCATGCAGAGCAAACTGCAGCGTCACCTGCACTCACACACACCTTGCAGAGCTGTTAAAACAACACTGCAGGCAAAAGGAAGCTTTACACAGCGGTTGGTGCTAGCCTGCCTACAGCACAGTACACTAAATCGCAATCTCTAACTGTCCCTCAGAGTCAGCACAGCAGCGTTCTGTCCCTTACTGAATTCACAGCACAGTGACGCTAAAATGGCGGCGGCGCCTTTTATAGTGCATTCTGACATCATTTCAGCATCCAATCACAGCCATGCCATTAGTTAACATGACCGCAGCAGTACAGGATGTGCCCACACTTCTTAGGATTCCTTATTGGCTGAATAAAATCACATTGCCTCGCAAAGAATTATGGGAACTTCCGATTCCGGTATTCGATAAGACGAAAATATCGAAACAAATTATCGAAAGGCCGATAGAGCTAATATCGGCCGATAGCCGATATTTGCATTATCGTATCGCTCAACACTATTCTCGTCCCATCTGTTGACTGCCTGTTTTTAAGAAAACCAAGCTGATCGTTAGAAATCAATTTAGGAAGGAACTGACTCAGCCGATTAGCCAGTATTTTTGCGTAGATCTTTACGTCTGTGTTTATAAGGGAGATGGGACGATAACTGGCAAGTGGCAACACTTTGAGGATCAGAATTAGGTTTGGGTATAAGGATTATGGAGGCTTCCAACATCTCATCAGGGAAGTGACCAAGCTTAGAAGGTACATTAAAGACTTTTTCTAATTGAGGGGCTAAAACATCACCAAAGGCCTTGTAATAGTCGTTGGAGAAGCCATCAGGCCCTGGGGACTTAAAAGATTTTAAGGATTTAATCACCTCCAGTATTTCGCTTTTATTAAAAGGCTAAGAAAGAAAATTCAGATCCTCAGCACTTAATTTAGGCAAGTCTATTGATGAAAGAAAGGAGTCGATATCTGCTTTAGTTGGTTGAGCCAGCGGATGGGTTTGTTGGAGGTTGTATAAATTATTGAAGTATTCTGCAAATGAGTTGGCAATATCTTTGGGATGGGTAAGGGTAGTTTGTGTATGGGTCACAATTTTGTTTTGGATTCTAATTTTATTTAAACGATTAGTCATATACCTGCTGGGACGATTGAGTGAGGTACATTGTTTAAATCTAGAAGATTTCAGGGCTGAATCATAGAATGAAAAAATAGTCGATTTCAATTCTTGCCGGGGATTAGAGAGTTCAGTTTGTATTATGGGACATGGATTGGACCTGTAGGTCTGAATCCGTTCTTTTTCCTTGATGGAAGATTGTAGAGATTTAATTTTATTTCTATTGGATTTCTTGAATCTGGAAGAAATATGAGTCAGAACTCCTCTCAGAACCACTTTATGAGCGTTCTGTTATGATTTGGTAGCTGAGGAGAGCAGGCAAAAATGGCAATACACCAGAGAGGTTGGAATCTACTGGATTGCAGTACCCTGACTAACCACCACAACTAAAGGCAGCCGTGGAGCGTTCCTACGTTGGTCCTAGACGCCTCGTCACAGCCTGAGAGGTTAACTACACCTAAAGATAGAAAGAGGAAAGCTATCTGCCCCGGAGCAGATCCCCAAAGAACATAGGAAGCCCCCAAACATGTAATGGCGGTTAGACAAGAGGAAATACAGACACAGACAGAAAATAGTATGAGCAAACGTTGGGGCCCAATCTTCCTAGACAGAAAAGGATAGGAAGGACACTTACTGCAATCCAAAAAAACCCTAAAAAATACCAACTCTACTAATTGCAAAAACACCTGAGATCACACGACCTCTACCACCTAAATTAGTTCTCTGGTGTAACAAAACTAAGCCGCAGCCACTGAAAAAACTGGAAAAGGCAAATGAACAAATAACAGTGGCTCCAGAAGAACTGAGAGGAGCCCAAGACCCCCGGGGGAGGGGGAGACCTGGCTAACCTCACAGAAATGCAGAGAAATATGCGATGAGTTAATAGAGCGGTTTGGGCAGGCCCGGTATTTTTCAGTCATTGACCTCACAAAAGGGTATTGGCAGGTGCCCCTAACAAAAGCAGCGAGAGAGAAAATGGCTTTTGTAACACCCGAGGGACTGTTCCAGTATATAGTCCTACCCTTCGGGTTGCATGGCGCTCCAGCGACATTCCAGAGGTTAATGGACGTTGTTCTTCGTCCTCATCGCCGATATGCCACGGCCTATCTGGACGATATTGTGGTGTACAGTACAGACTGGGAAAGTCACTTAGCCAAGGTACAGGCGGTGATAGATTCTCTGAGACAAGCAGGGCTAACTGCCAACCCAAAGAAGTGTTCCATAGGATTGGAGGAAGCTCGGTACCTGGGGTATGTGATTGGGAGAGGAGTTATCAAACCCCAAATAAACAAAGTGGAGGCAATCCAAAACTGGCCCCGTCCCCTCACCACAAAACAAGTGAAAGGGTTTTTGGGGTTAGTGGGACACTACCGGCGGTTTATTCCCAATTTTTCAACCCTGTCGGCGCCGTTAACTGACTGCCTAAAAGGGAGGAAGTCAGTAATGGTGCGATGGAATGATCAGTGTTATGATTTGGTAGCTGAGGAGTGCAGGTAAAAAAGGAAATACACCAGAGCAGTTGGAATCTATGAGATTGCAGTACCCTGACTAACCACCACAACTAGAGGCAGCCATGGAGCGTTCCTACGTTGGTCCTAGACGCCTCGTCACAGCCCGAGAAACTAACTATACCTAAAGATAGAAAGAGGAAAGCTATCTGCCCCGGAGCAGATCCCAAAGAACATAGGAAGCCCCCAAACATGTAATGGCGGTTAGACAAGAGGAAATACAGACACAGACAGAAAATAGTATGAGCAAACGTTGGGGCCCAATCTTCCTAGACAGAAAAGGATAGGAAGGACACTTACTGCAATCCAAAAAAACCCTAAAAAATACCAACTCTACTAATTGCAAAAACACCTGAGATCACACAACCTCTACCACCTAAATTAGTTCTCTGGTGTAACAAAACTAAGCCGCAGCCACTGAAAAAACTGGAAAAGGCAAATGAACAAATAACAGTGGCTCCAGAAGAACTGAGAGGAGCCCAAGCCCCCCGGGGGGAGGGGGAGACCTGGCTAACCTCACAGAAATGCAGAGAAATATGCAAATGGTAAGCACAAAAACAAAAAACAGAAAATATCTTATCTGAGAGCAGGAGAAGAGGCAAGACTCAGCAAGCTTCCAAGTGAACCAGGAACCAGAGTTGAGACAAGAACAATTGATCACCGGCAACCATGATGGGAGGGAACCTCCCTTATATAAGACCAGTCTGTAACTCCTGATTGCCATCCTCATTGAATGGTTCAGTACTGTTTGTAACCACCAGAGGGAGCTTCTGCTCAGAATTAATTTCTAACACATTCACAACAGCGTTCCAGAGAGAGAACGGTTTAAGGAGAGGCGTGTCGTTTTCTTTGAAATAGTTAACTAGGGCAGTATTAATTTCTGATTTTATATCGGGATACTGGAAAAGGGAGGAGTTACATTTCCATAAAGACTGGGTATTAATTGATGCTCCAACTAACATTTCCCTCACAATTGGGGCATGGTCAGAAACAGTTCTAGGAAGAATCTCAACCGAGACGAACTTAGGCAAAGAAAATACATCTGTTAAGATTAGATTTATTCTAGAGGCCGATTGGTGGGGAGCGGAAAAGTGACTATACTCTCTGGAGGTCGTGTTTAAACATCGAAACACATCAAAGAATTCTGATTTAAATATCCAATTGCTAAGGGTAATATACTTGTGTCTGTTTACGGCAGTAGAATCCATTGATGCATCCGGGACCACATTAAAATTGCCCAAATTCAACATAGAGCCTCTCTTGATAGAGTGTAATTTTTTGTTTAATTTGTTTAAAAATTTAATTTGCCCTGTGTTGGGGACATAGACATTTACGATAGTATTAGTGTGAAAATTTAAGTTGCAGACCAGGATGTGGTAATTACCTCTACCATCCTTATATTCATTTAGCAATTCAAAAGAAAGGGAGATATGAATCATAATAGCCACTCCTGCTTTCTTTTTGGGGTTAGAGGATTCGAAAATATTTGGATAATTTTATCAGAAAAAGGGGGATGATTACTTTCTTTAAATTTGGTCTCCTGCAAGCATACAATATCTGGGTGTAGCCGGTTAATTTCTGAACTGATAGTGAACCTCTTTCTTGGACTGTTGAGTCCTCTAACATTGTAGGTAACCAACTTTAGCTTCATTACAAACAAAAAGTTAGTCCAATTTAGTATGGAATATGGATGGAAAAAATGTACTTGTCACAAAAACAAGGAAATAAAACAACCGCATAACAAGGTGCCTATTAATACAGAATACGAAAAAAAAAAACACCGAGCTCAATAATATATGAGAAAAGGGAGAAATCCTCTGGAAAAAGTCTAACCAGGTAGACTCTACTCCTTCTACGGGGATAGTCTGTGGACAAAAACTCACAGAGAACATCCTCGCGAAGTAGTATTTAAGCGAAAGTCAAACATCTAAACTTAACAGTAGTTTTAACAATAGTTTTAAAGAAAGACATTAGGACCATTAGGCCCGGAGAGCGGAAAGTTCAGGTTGGATCCCCTGTTGGTGAGGAACAAGAGATATTACTGTTTGATGGGGTCTTAAGTGAAGACAGAAATGTTTGACCTTCCTCTGTGGAAAATAAGATTGTGGGTTTGCCTTTATAAATAACTATCAGCTTCAATGGGAAACCCCATTTGTAGTTAATTCCCCTATCTCTTAAGACAGTCGTAACGGATTTGAACGTTTTCCTTCCTTCCAGAGTTTCCTTGGAAAGATCGGCAAAAATCTTCAAGTATTTATATGGCTCTGGAAAGCCTTTATGTTCTTTTGGTTTAGAACCTGCTCTTTGACCTGAAAAAAGTGAATTCGCAATATAGTGTCACGTGGGAGATCTTTTGGTACAGAGGGCGGCTTAGGTAGGCGGTGGATTCTATCTATGGTGAGATCATAGTTAGATAGTGTCGGGATCGTGGATTTGAATACTCCCCTGACAAAATCACTTAGTTTGCTAGCAGGAACAGTCTCAGGTATACCTCTGATCTTGACATTGTTTCGTCTGCTCCTATCCTCCATATCTGCCAATTTAGTCTTAAGTTTGACTAGCTCAGATTTGAGGTCATAGTAGTCTCTAGATGAATTTTCAGTTTTCTTCTCTACAACTGACAGTCTCTCCTCATGATTTTCAAGTTTCTTATTAAATAACTCAAACGTATCTTTGAGCATTTTTTCCTGTCTGTTAAAGTTAAGCTGCATGCTATTGTTGATTTTATCAACAAGAGCAGACATGTACAATTCAGTAGATGTGTTAGCGGGGCCCAGCTCACCGACGATGCTAGAGTCCTCCCTCCTAAACCGGACTCTTTCAGGGTCAGAACCAGGAGAAGAGTCTGAAGAGTCATCATCTTGGGCACCAACTTGAGAAGCGCAATGCTCCCCCAAATTACTCAGACCCTTTCTTTTCAGGGAGAGAGAGAGATCCATATCACCTGCGAGATTGGGAGAATTATTTATGGATTTGGCAGGATCAATTAATTTCTTACTATCATCTGTCTGGCCAAACGAGTTTGGCTTATGAGATTTATGCGTGTTCCCATTTTTTATTGGGGATCTAGATCTTTGGGGACTCAAAGTGTTAACTATAGTCTTAGAGGGGTTACAGTGAAGTCCCTCATTTCTTTGGGGTTTTTGAACCCCAGAAGAAGACATTGCTATTACTTTAGGTATTAGATATAATACAAATGATCTATTTAGTGATATAAGTGATAGAAGCCTAGAACAAAGGTTTAATTAGCAGGAGTAGAGGAAACCTCACAAATATTATAAAGTTATGGTTAAGGCCGTAGCAAACAGATAACTAGTTAAGTAGTGATAATAAGTAGTGGAAGAGTCACCAAATAGATTCAGCATTAATACATAATAATCAGTAATTAGTCAATGAGTACTTATAGAGAACTTGGGTAAGGTAATATAATATTAGAATAACCCAGTAGTAAAGATAGTAAGTTGACTATGTGGCTGACAAACTCAAGATGCTGTAATAAAAAAGATTAGACATCAGGCAGTGAGATTAACAACTAACAAACATCAACCATGAATTCTGAGAAGCATAAAAGGATAAGGGAGGCCAGGGAGAACAACGAGCCCCAGCAATCCCACCTGTCAGGAAAACCAAAATAAAGTCAAGTTCAAAGTCTTACACTTTTGTTGAAAAGGAATCCGTATGGTGATAAATGGTGTAACAATGTCGTCATGAGTTTCCAATGGCAATATAGAGAAAAAGGATCCTAGTAGTGTATATCTTTAACAGTGAGCCACCGTGGTAGAGTCCCTGCCAGCGTCGCCTGCCTCTTAAAGAGTCACAGGGCAACACCGGAAACACCAGCCATGACACCTTTATGGATTTTAGCAATAAAGAAGTTGATGTGTCACTTCAAAATAAACTCCAGCACTAAGGGAACAAATTGTTAATGTCTCAGAAGCTATCATATGAGTCAAAAGCACTTGCAGAGTACACAAACTTTCCCCTCACACAGTGATGCTCCAGTTGCTGCACCGAATTATCAGCAGCCAGCCGCTGGGTTTTCTCTCAGCGCTTGACCCGCCACAGACTCCAGGAATTTCTCCGTCTAATACGTCAGGAGGAAGCGATGAGATCCATACAAGGTAGATTGTCGCCACGGTGAGATACAGAAAGGGCCATACCGGAGCACAAGGAAGGAGGCTCTCACCTCAGCCGCACCCGCCAAGTACTTGAATCCTCCGCTGTGATGTGGAGACCACACGCCAATGCACAGACCCGTTCAAGTATGGCTGCCCTCTGCCGCTGCTGCATGCATTCAAAGCAATGCTGGCCAGCTGCACGGCGAGTCACGGGGAGCCACACAGGAGCACAAGGGAGGAGATTTTCACGTCAGCCGCTCCCGCCGAAGATTTGAATCCTCCTCTGTAATGCGGTGAGTGCGAGCACAAACCCGCTCAGGGACGGCAGCCTCTTGCCTCTCCTGCAGTGCGCCCAGCAACAGTCTAAAAAGAGCCGCTTATATTCTATTACCTCAGACGTCAGCAGTTCAATAAAATAAGCCGACATGAACCGAGGGATTTTATGAGAGGAATATATCTCAAAGTCACTCCAGTAATTCTTGTGGGATGAAGGAAAAGAGAGAAAAAAGATTTTATTGTGAGGCTCTCACTGCGGCAATAGTCCAAGAGTTCCTATTATAGGTGTCTGACAGGAATTGCCTTTCATGCAATACCATATCAAAAATGGGCAATTTAGGTCTCAAAATGATCTTAGAATTAAAGTGTATATACTTTGACTATAAATGAAAAAAAATAAAGAGTTTTTTGTCGCTTTTAGCAAGTTTGTGAGGATGTTACCTCAGAGCTCCAGGACCGCACGTCTCACTCCATAGCAGTCCTAAAGCTACTTTCACACTTGCGTTTTATCGCGCAGGGCATAGTGCGCTATCGGACGCATGTGCAATGTTCCCCTATCTTTAACATGGCAGGTGCAGGGTCTAGCGCTTGCACGCATTCATCAGCGTTTGGCGTGCGCTACGCATTTTCCAGGTGTGCATCCATACGTGCTAGACGCTACATGTTGCATTTTTTTTTTTGCCCAACCGCTTTAAAAAAACGCGTGCCCCCATGTGCGCATGCTATGCTCAAAAAATAACATTGCAGTCTATGGGTGCGCTGGCGTGCGCATGGCTTTGCTCTCGTCAGCACTTTTGCGCGCACGCGATTTTGGAGTAAATAATGTCTAAACATTTGTTTAAACCACCCCCTACACAAGATACATTGTTTGTGAGGAGTGTAGATAAAAAGTTGATAGAGACAGATGATAGAGACAGATGATAGAGACAGATGATAGAGATGATAGAGACAGATTATAGAGACAGAGATGATAGAGATGATAGAGATAGATGATAGAGGCAGATGATAGAGACAGAGATGATAGAGATGATAGAGATAGATGATAGAGATAGATGATAGAGACAGATGATAGAGACAGAGATGATAGAGACAGAGATGATAGAGATGATAGAGACAGAGATGATAGAGACAGAGATGATAGAGACACAGATGATAGAGACAGATGATAGAGACAGAGATGATAGAGACAGTGATGATAGAGACACAGATGATAGAGACACAGATGATAGAGACAGAGATGATAGAGATGATAGAGACAGATGATAGAGACAGAGATGATAGAGATGATAGAGACAGATGATAGAGACAGAGATGATAGAGACAGATGATAGAGACAGAGATGATAGAGACAGATGATAGATGATAGATGATAGAGACAGATGATAGAGACAGAGATGATAGAGACAGATGATAGATGATAGAGACAAATGATAGAGACAGAGATGATAGAGATGATAGAGACAGAGTTGATAGAAATGTGACACGCAGACAACCCATGCGCTGAAAAAACGCAAACGCATGCAAAAACGCTTGAAATCGCATACAAACGCTGCATTTTTTGGTCATAATGCGCACGCTGATGCGACTAAATATCGCAGCGTTTATAAGCGTTTGCATGCTTTTTTTAAATGTGTTTCATGTGCGCACGATGCGTTGCGCAAAAAAACGCAAGTGTGAAAGTAGCCTAAGCCACGCCCCCCATAATTAGTGTTTTAATGTATCATGTTTTCATAGAATTAATTTACCTTTTTGGATATTTTACGTGGAAAAACCTTTTGCAAAGATTTAGAAATTATCTAAAAAACATTTATCAATATTAAAAGAGATAATATAAGGGAATATAAAAATAATATTAAAACCATGAATTCTTTGGTAAGGCATGTTCTAGTGAAATAACCATTCAGTACTTCCTTAATTAACTTCAGCGCACAGCACTCAACAAAGATTCTTTTATAAACATTTACACTTTTGTTCTACATCCCTCATGTCCTTTATCTGTTAGACGAGGCTTCAGTATTGAAAAGGCTCTTTGCTGCCTAAGAATCACAGAATCATAATGTTCGACCTTGATCACCAGGTTTCAGCTCATGAACAAATGCAAAAGCAGAACGATGTTTGTATGAGATATATGTAATTTTGCTTCACGGAGTATAAGTAAATTGAAGCAGCCTCCTGAACAGTTGTATAAATTGTATGGAGGTGTAGATATGTAAAAAAAAAGTCAAGTAAAAAGCTTCTAGATCAAAGGCAACACAATTGGCCATTTCCGGTGCAAAGCTCTACATGTTCTACATGAACATAAAGTTAAAAAGGTCCTGTCACCAGGTCAAAAGTGGACAGATTTAGCTTTTATTTTTATTCTTGCAGCTCCTCTACGAATTCAGATTGTTGTTCTTTTAAAATTCACCATATGGTTCTAGAGTTATGAGTCTTTTTAAACAGTGCAAATTTTTAGGGGTGTAGCTCACATGACTCTTTGGGGTGGGTGTTTGGGATGCTCTGCATTGTTTCCCTGTGAGCATTGCCCCCTTGGAAAAAAAACATAAAAAATCAGCACTAAATTTCCTATATCTCTGACATGATGATATGGGAAATTATAAAAATATATATGGAATAGTCACGGAAGCAGTGAGAGCAAAAAGTGGACTCGTGAACGGTCATTTTTAAATGTCTGCTTTTGTCAGCTACTGTTAGAAGGAGCTCAAAAGCTAACCATCAGAGTAATCAACCTTGGTGAGGCAGAAGGTATTTTAAGGTGTATTGCCTTTTCCAAGATCCCATCCCAATATGTAGTAGGTGTAATAACAATAAAATCAAATACCTCCAATTAGAAATGTAGTATAGTGCTTCTGATTAGCTATGTTACTTACCCCATGTGCAGAGTATTGCAGTAGCTTAGGTATCCACAGTTACGACCACTTATATAGTGACAGTAAGTTAGCTGTTAGTTGTCGTAACCATAGATACTTAAGTTACTGTAATGTCCTGCACATGTGGTAAGCAACACAGCGAATAAGATGAACCATGTGACATTTCTAATTGAAGGCATTTGCTAATTTTATTATTATTATTAATACACCTACTACATATTGGGATAGGATCTTGGAAAGGGGAATGCTTCTTTAATGGGTTCCTGTATTTTGAAAGAACTTGTGCTACAGCTGCAAATCATTTTATATAAAAAAAATTACATTTTCAATATCTGTTCAGTGAATAAGCAGCATTATCAGTTTGGTTTCCCAGAAAAGAGAACGCTTTAAAGCTTGCCATGCACAAACAACCATTCAGGCAATATCTATCTTTTCTGATTCCTCCATACAACTCTATGAGATAGCCGATGTCAAACTCTTCTGGTAAGTAATAGCAAAGAAATAACACATATCCAAGGGAAAAAAAATAGTATTTCATGACCGACCACAAGACCCGACATGTGTTTCACCAGGTTTATTGAGATATATTGATAAGTGATCTTTCAGGGATTGGCCTAAGTTCCTTAGTTCTAGTGAACAGAAATTTTAATTCTTCAGCATACTAACACATTTTGGACAGTTGTATGCTTGTAACTTTGTACAATTTGGTGAAGGATCTTTTCTATTCCAGTATGATTGTGTAATGTGCCACATGGAAGTAGCTGTGGTCGAGCTGCTGCTCCATAACGCCCTGGCACTTTGCAGGAAAACCGTGTCTGAGCCACAGTGTGCGGTCTCGTGTAGGGTGCAATATACTCACTTGTAGGCCACATGCCTCCACTCTCTTCAATTCTCCATATTCAGGAACAGCCGCACACAACTCCGGGGACACCCGACTCGTTTCAAAACATGAAAGTTTAGGGACAGTTCAAGTACATTAGATTGTATCACGCAGTATTGAACACAGCACCCTCCATTTCTTGCATCAGTAATACGTTACATTTCCTGCTTCACTTTCCTTTGTTCCTAAACTATCCCTACATTCACTAATTCTGTCAAACCCAGGGATTTACCGTTCAGTCCCGCAGTATATTCGAGATCCGTTACCGTTTCCTCTCGCGGTTCCATGTCCATCTTCCTCTGTACGGGAGGGCTTAAGGAGCTCTCCATAGCACATGTATCGAGCCAAAGATTCCAGATATTGCAAGAATGTCTGCAGGGAGTCTTGAAATAATACCACCCAGAACTGTTGTGAATATGCTGGAAGTGGCTTCTGAGCTGGGGCTCCCTCCGGTGGTTGCTGAGGGTAATGAACTGATTATTGAATGGCCTTCAGCTGGCGCTGAATAGTAGGATATAAGTGGCCTAAGTTCCCAGCAGCCTTGCCGGTTATCAATTGTTCCTTCTGTTCTTGCTTGAAGCTCTGCTAGTTTCCTGCTCTCCTTCAGATAAGTGTTTGCTGTTTTTTTTTCCTCTGTTTGTTTTTCTCTGCTGGTTTGCTGCCTGCAGTGGACTGCAGCCTGTCCCCTTTTGGGGGTCTGGCGCTGCAATTGTGCTCCACTTGTGTCTGCACTTTTGCTTTGCTCCTTTATTACTTTTTATTTGCTGAATAGCGTTTTGTAACACCAGAGATCTGATTTAGGTGGATGAGATCGTGTGATCTCAGGTTTTTTGGCAATCAGAAGTGTTGGTATTTTTGTTAGGGTTTAGTTGGATTGCAGTCAGAATTCTTTCCTGTACTTTTATGTCTAGACAGATTGGGCCCCAGCGTTTGCTCATTCTATTTTCTGTCTGTGTCCGTGCTTTCTTCTTGTCTAACCGCCATTACATGTTTGGGGGCTTCCTATTTTCTTTGGGGACTCTGCTCCGGGGCAGATAGCTTTCATCTTTCTGCCTTTAAGTGTAGTTATCTCTCAGGCTGTGACGAGGCGTCTAGGATCACCGTAGGAACGCTCCACGGCTACTTCTAGTTGTGTGGTTAGTTCAGGTTACTCCAATCCAATAGGTTCCAGCCTCTCTGGTGTATTACCGCTTTTGCTATTTTTTGCTATTTCTCCTCAGTTACCGAAACATAACAGTATAACCGGTCAAAAAACTGAAAATTGTATGGTACTCACAGAAGGGGAAAATAGTAATAAGGAAACTGTTTGTTGCATTTTTTTTCCCCTCTTTTCTCTGGGTGCTGAGGAGGAATTTTTTTTTCTCTCAATGGAGTTTACACAGTTGTCTGGCCGTGTGGATCAGCTTGCCACTGAGGTTCGGAGCATTGCTACCTATCTTGCTGGGTTGCCGGTTGTGGAACCTAGGATCCCCATGCCAGATTTGTTTTTGGGGATCGATCTAAATTTCTGAATTTCAAAAATAACAGTAAGTTCTTTTTTGCCTTAAAGCCTAAGTCCTCAGGGAACGCGGCACAGCAGGTTCAAATTGTCATCTCTCTGCTGCGCGGCGACCCTCAGGATTGGGCTTTTTCCCTGACACCTGGGGATTCTGTTTTGAATGATATTGATGTATTTTTTCAGGCTCTGGGGTTATTGTACGACGAACCTAATGTCACTGATCAAGCTGAAAAGATCTTGTTGGCATTAAATCAGGGTCTTGAAGACGCTGAGTTGTACTGTCTGAAATTTCGAAAGTGGGCAGTCCTGACCAAATGGAATGATGATGCTTTGGCAGCCCTTTTTCGAAAGGGTCTGTCAGAAAAAGTAAAGGACGTTATGGTGGGATTCCCTGTTCCCTCTGGTCTCAATGATTCTATGTCTTGACAGACGTTTGCGTGAGCGCAGAGGTATGCGTGAGATAGTGTTGCCTTGAGAGCCAGCTCCTGAGCCCATGCAGTGTGATGGAGTGACTTCTGGGGCTCAGCATCATGAGTTTCGTAAGCGCAATGGGTTATGTTTCTACTGTGGTGATGCTTCCCATGCTATTTCTGTCTGCTCTAAGCGGGGAAGACGTTTTGCACGCTCAGTTGTCTTGGGTAGTGTTCAGACTAAATTTCTGTTGACTGTTACCCTGATTTGCTCCCTGTCCACATTTTCTGCTCAGGCTTTTGTTGATTCAGGAGCAGCTATTAACCTGATGGATTTTGACTTTGCCAAACTTTGTGGGTTTCCCATTATACCCCTGTGGAAGTCTATTCCCCTACTATTGATTCTACCCCTTTGGCGGAGAATAAACCCCAGTTTTCTACTCAGGTGATAATGAGGGTTGAACCAGATCATCAGGAGAGTTGCAAATTTCTGGTGCTGCTTAATCTGCATGACATTATTGTACTAGGTTTCCCTTGGTTACAGTCTCATAATCCTGTTTTGGATTGGGAATCTGTGTCTGTGACCAGTTGAGGCTGCCAATGTGTTAATACTGACACTCCTGTTTTTTCTGCCTCTCCCCAGTCTCAGGATGTCCCTGACTTTTTGACTGATTTTTCTGATGTGTTTAGTGAAAGTAAATCTGCATCCTTGCCCCCTCACAGGAGCTATGATTGCGCTATTGAATTAGTGCCTGGTGGTAAATTTCCTAAAGGTCGCCTTTTTAATTTATCTGTACCTGAACACGATGCTATGCGATCTTATATCAAGGAGTCATTGGAGAAGGGTCATATCAGACCATCCTCTTCACCCTTGGGCGCCGTTTTTTTTCTTTGTGGCCAAAAAGGATGGTTCATTGAGGCTGTGTATTGATTATTGCCTCCTGAATAAGATCACTGTTAAATAACAATATCCGCTACCTTTGATTTTTGACCTATTTTCCAGAGTGAAAAGTGCTAGTTGGTTTACCAAGCTTGACCTCAGGGGGCGTATAACCTTATTCGCATTAAGCACGGGGATGAATGGAAGACAGTGTTTAATACCCCAGAGGGGCATTTTGAGTACCTAGTGATGCCTTTTGGGCTTACTAATGCCCCTTCTGTCTTTCAATCCTTCATGAATGATATTTTCAGGGATTTTGCGGATAAATTTCTGATTGTTTATTTGGATGATATCTTGATTTTTTCAAATGACTGGGACTCTCATTTGAAACATGTTCGGACTGTGTTCTAGATTTTGAGAGAGAATGCACTGTATGTGAAGGGATCAAAGTGTATTTTTGGCGTACAGAATATCTCATTTCTGGGATTCATTTTGTCTCCGTCTGTTATTGAAATGGACCCGGTCAAGGTTCAGACCATCTGTGATTGGGTTCAACCTACTTCATTGAAGGCTCTTCAGAGATTTTTGGGTTTTGCCAATTTTTATCGTAAATTTATTGGTAATTTCTCTGGTATTGTTAAACCATTGAATGATTTGACCAAAAAGGGTGAATTGGCCTCCTGAGGCAGTTTCTGCGTTTCAGGAAATTAAGCAGACATTCATTTCTGCTCCTTTTCTACGGCAGCCTGATGTTTCTCTGCTGTTTCAGGTGGAGGTTGATGCCTCTGAGACTGGGGTTGGTGCCGTTTTGTCCCAAAGGGATCCAGAGACCTCTAAGAGTAACCCTTGTGCCTTTTTCTCTTGAAAATTTTCTCCAACTGAACGTAATTATGATGTGGGTAATCGGTAGTTATTGGCCATGAAGCGGGCTTTTGAAGAGTGGAGACATTGGCTGGAAGGAGCCAAACATCAGGTGGTGGTCCTCACGGACCATAAGAACCTGGTTTATCTCGAATCAGCCAAGCGACTTAATCCTAGACAGGCCAGGTGGGCCTTGTTTTTCACACGTTTTAATTTTGTGGTTTCTTTTCTTCCTGGCAATAAGAATGTCAAGGCGGATGCCCTCTCGAGGAGTTTCTTTGCAGATTCTCCTGAGTTATCTGAAACTGCTGTTATTTTGAAAGAGGGTGTGGTTCTTTCCGCCATTTCGCCCAATTTGAGCCTGGCTCTGGAAGGGTGTCAGGAGGATAAACCTGAGCACTGCCCTGTTGGGAAGTTGTTTGTTCCAGACCAGTGGAAAAAGAGTGTGATGTCTGAGATTCATTGTTCCACGTTGGCTGGTCATCCCGGGATTTTTGGTACCAGAGACTTGGTGAGTCGCTCCTTTTGGTGGCCTACTTTGTCTCGTGCTGTCAGGGACTTTGTGTAGTCCTGTGGGACTTGCTCTCGTTCCAAGCCTTGCTCTCGTTCTAGTGGTTTGTTAATGCCATTACCTGTACCCAAGAGGCCATGGACCCATATTTCTATGGATTTTATTTCTGACTTTCCTGTCTTTCAGAGAATGACCGATATCTGGGTAATCTGTGATAGGTTTTCCAAGATGATACATCTTGTGACATTACCTAAGTTGCCTTCCTCCTCCGAGTTGGTGCCTTTGTTCTTTCAGCATGTGGTTCGGTTACATGGCATTCCGGAGAACATTGAGTCTGACAGAGGAGTTCAGTTTGTTTCCTGATTTTGGAGGACATTTTGTTCTAAATTTGGTGTTCAGTTGTCTTTCTCCTCTGCAATTCACCCTCAGACCAATGGACAAACCGAGAGAACAAACCAGACCTTGGAGACTTATTTGAGATATTTTGTGTCTGCTGATCAAGATGACTGGGTCTCTTTTAGCCTTTGGCTGAGGTTGCTCTTAATAATACAGCTAGCTCTGCCACCTTGATGTCTCCATTTTTCTGCAATTCCGGGTTTCACCCTCGATTTTCTTCAGGACAGGCGGAGGCTTCTGTCTTTCCGGAGGTTGACTCTATTGTGCAGCGTATGCAGCAGATTTGGGACAAGGTGGTGGAGAGGTTGTCTCTCTCTCAGGAGAAGGCCCAGCGGTTTGCCAACCAGCATAGGACTGATGGTCCTCGTTTTAAAGTTGGGGACTTGATTTGGTTGTCCTCAAGGAATATCCCTATGAAGGTTGCATCTCCAAAATTTAAGCCAAGGTTCATTGGACCTTATAAGATCATGGAAATTATTAATCCGGTTTCCTTCCGTTTGCTTCTTCCAGAGACATTTAAGATCCATAACGTGTTCCACAAGTCCTTATTGAAGAGGTTTGTCGAACCAGTGGTTCCTATGGCTGTGCCTCCCGACCCTGTTTTGGTTGAGGGCAATTTGGAGTATGTGGTTGAGAAGATATTGGATTCTCGCCTTGCTAGACGGAAACTCCAGTATTTGGTTAAGTGGAGAGGTTATGGTCAGGAGGACAATTCTTGGGTGTTTGCTTCGGACATTCATGCTGGGAGACTTATCCGTGCTTATCATCGAGCCCATCCTGATCGGCCTGGTTGCGCAGGTGAGGGTTCGGTGACCCCTCCTCAAGGGGGGGTACTGTTGTGAATATGCTGGAGGCGGCTTCTGAGCTGGGGCTCCCTCCGGTGGTTGCTGAGGGTAATGAACTGATTATTGAATGGACTTCAGCGGCGCTAAATTGTAGGATATAAGTGGCCTGAATTCCCAGCAGCCTTGCCGGTTATCAATTGTTCCTTCTGGTCTTGCTTGAAGCTCTGCTAGTTTCCTGCTCTCCTTCAGATAAGTGTTTGCTGTTTTTTTTTTCCTCTGTTTGTTTTTCTCTGCTGGTTTGCTGCCTGCAGTGGACTGCAGCCTTTCCTCTTTTGGGGGTCTGGCGCTGCAATTGTGCTCCGTTTGTGTCTGCACTTTTGCTTTGCTCCTTTGTTACTTTTTATTTGTTGAATAGCGTTTTGTTACACCAGAGATCTGATTTAGGTGGATGAGATCGTGTGATCTCAGGTTTTTTGGCAATCAGAAGTGTTGGTATTTTTGTTAGGGTTTTGTTGGATTGCAGTCAGAATTCTTTCCTGTACTTTTCTGTCTAGACAGATTGGGCCCCAGCGTTTGCTCATTCTATTTTCTGTCTGTGTCCGTGCTTTCTTCTTGTCTAACCGCCATTACATGTTTGGGGGCTTCCTATTTTTTGGGGGATCTGCTCCGGAGCAGATAGCTTTCATCTTTCTGCCTTTAGGTGTAGTTATCTCTCAGGCTGTGACGAGGCGTCTAGGATCACCGTAGGAACGCTCCACGGCTACTTTTAGTTGTGTGGTTAGTTCAGGTTACTGCAATCCAATAGGTTCCAGCCTCTCTGGTGTATTACTGCTTTTGCTATTTTTTTGCTATTTCTCCTCAGTTACCGAAACATAACACAGAACACTTTGTACTCGTTTCTGCTATCAGCCCACTCCACCTTCAACTTCACCTTGTCACTTGGCAAACGAACTCTTCTCTACAAACAGGAAGCAGTCTCCTTTTTAACTGGCCCTAGCACCTCCCACTTATATCTGTCCTTGCAGCCTGTTGCTGGGTAGATCTCCCTTACAAATACTATGCATCTTATAACAGTATGCAGTAAGCATATTACAGTTACAATGTTTATCACATTCTATCTTATGTCTCAAATTTTAAAGCGGTTGTCCAGTCCAAATCCATAAGTCTGCAGTCTCTCCGTGTGTCATCAGCGTGACACATACCAGTGCCAGGTAAAAGCAGTACAGTTCGTACTGATCTCAGGCACCGGCTGCTGAAGTCAGCTCTCATCATTTTTGTTTGGTCTCCATGGGATCAGTGCAACCAGGGCTGATGTTAGCAGCCTGGGGGAAGAAAATATCTCTGGTCTCTTTCCAGGCTATTAATATCAACCCACAGCTATCTGTTTATGCTTTGCTGGTTTGAATTTTTAAGAGGACCCTATGTCATTTTTTTCTGTGGTCCCCATAAATTCACCAGGAAAGGCTAAGCAGACAGCTGTGAGCTGTTATTAATAGCTTGGGAACCTTATGGTATATAGTCCCTTTTCTGCGATTATTAACATCCGCTACCAGATGTGGGCTTTCCCTCTGCTGGTTATGAAAACTGCAGGGGAGCCCAAGTCATTTTTGTATTTATTTATTTTACAGAGGAGGGGCACACCCAGGAGAGAATGATGACAAATGCATTCAGCAGCAGGCGCCTGGGAAAGGTGCAAAGTATACCAATTGTTTTCAGGTGGCGATACTTGTCACTCTGATGACAAATGAATGTCATCCATGTGTCATCATAGTGACTGCAGACTTATTGAATTGCATCAGACAACCCCTTTAATCTTTATCTTACCCTAAGCAGTAATATGCTATACACTACCAACACTATATTTATCCTGAGCACTAAACTATGACTTATACTGTGCTTACCATATACATATTATGCAATATGCACTACTCACATTATACATTAACCCTTTAAACTACTTATACTCTATATGTGACCATATCACAATACATGTAAAACCACATGACACTTTACACATGACACATTTGTTGACTTCAGGAACAGGAAAAGGACCATCACTGTCCACAACCTTACAAAACAAGGTCCATAAAGGCACAGATAAGTTTGGTGTGGAAGAACTTCAGTGGACACACAGAGCCATGAATTTATCTCCATTCAACAATTTTGAGATTAATTAGAATGGAGATTGCAATCCAGACCTTCTAGTACAACATCAGTGCCAGACCTCATTGACGTTCCTCTAGATGAAAGCACAACATTCCCTCAAAAACCTATTCAATCTTGTAGTAAGCCTTCCCAGAAAAGTAGAAACTGGTATAGCTACAAAGGAAGCAACGCCATATTAATGTCTATTGATTTAGAATGGGAAGTCATAAAAGCTCCTATACATTTGTGCTCAAAAGTTTACATACCCTGGCAGAATTTTTGCTTTCTTGGCTTTTTTTTCAGAGATTATGAATGAGAAAACCCAAACTTTTCTCCACTCATGGTTAGTGGTTGGGTGAAGCCATTTATTGTCAAACTACTGTGTTTTCTCTTTTTAAATCATAATGACAACTGAAAACATTCAAATGACCCTGATCAAAAGTTTATATACCCCATTTCTTAATACCGTGTATTGCCCCCTTTAACATCAATGACAGCTTGAAGTTTTTTGCGATAGTTGTAGATGAGGTTCTTTATTTTCTCAGATGGTTAAGCTGCCCACTCTTCTTGGCAAAAAGCCTCCAGTTCCTGTAATTTCCTGGTCTGTCTAGCATGAACTGAGTACTTCAGATCTCTCCAGAGTGGCTCAATGATATTGAGGTCAGTAAACTGAGATGGCTACTCCAGAACCTTCACTTTGTTATGCTGTGGCCAATGACAGGTCTACTTGGCCTTGTGTTTTGGATCATTGTCATGTTGGAAGGTCCATGTATGTCCCATGCACAGCTTCCAGGCTGATGAGTGCAAATTTGTCTCCAGTATTTGCTGATAATGTGCTGCATTCATATTTCCTTCAACTTTGACCAAGCTTCCTGTGCCTTTGCAGCTCACACATCCCCAAAACATCAGCGATCCACCTCCGTGCTTTACTGTAGGAATGGTGTTCCTTTCATCATAGGCCTTGTTGACCTCTCTCCAAGTGTAATGTTTATGGTTGTGGCCAAAAAGTTCAAGTTTGGTCTCATCACTCCAAATTACCTTGTTCTAGAAGTTTTAAGGCTTGTCTCTGTGCTGTTTTGCGTATTGCAGGTGAGATACTTTGTGGCATTTGGGCAGTAATGGCTTTCTTCTGGCGACTCGACCATGCAACCCATTTTTCTTCAAGTGCCTCCTTATTGTGCATCTTGAAACAGCCACACCACTAGTTTTCAGAGAGTCCTGTATCTAAGCTGATGTTATTTTGGGGTTTTTCTTTGCATCCCAAGCAATTTTCCTGGAAATTGTGGACAAAATGTTTGTTGGTCTACCTGACCATGGTTTTGTTTTTTACAGAGCTCCTGATTTTCCATTTGTTAATCACAGTTTGAACGCTGCTGACTGGCATTATCAATAAATTGGATATCTTTCTGTATCACTTTCCTGTTTTATACAGTTCAACTACCTTTTCTCATAGATCAAGGGTCAATTCTTTGGCTTTCCCCATGACTTACAATCCAGAAATGTCAGTGGCTGTATGAAACATGCAAGAGTCTGTCTGGCTTCCAGAAACTCACTCAGCTTTTATGCACACATACTGATTACAAGCAAACAGGTCACAGGTGAGGATGTTACCTTTAGTAGCCATTCAATCCATTTGTATCAACTTCTGTTCATGTTATCAGACCAAAATCACCAGAGTATATGAACTTATGATCAGGGTCATTTGGATGTTTTGAGTTATCATTATGATTTGAAAAGAGTGGAGTAAACGTTTTGGTGTTATCATTCATATTCTCTGAAAAAGGCCAATAAAACAAAATTACTGCCGGGGTTTGAGCACAGCAGTAGGTATAATGTGGAGAGTCCCCAATACTTTTATCCACATAGTGTATGTTTGGTCAATGTTTTAAATTACTAGATCTCCACTGCGATATGATATCCTTATGTTTACCTTCCTGAGAAGAATAATTAAAAAGTAATACTTTAAAAATTTCTTCCATGGAACTAGTAACTTTGTGAAAGTAGTATAATTATGGAGGACAAAGCTAATATATATATATTCACAGTGTTTTTGAATAATGCCATGGATTAAATTATTAGTCAAAATGATCCATGTCAACGACGGCAAAAAGCTGCAAACTATTAATGTGTTTGGAAAATAGCTATTCTTATGAAATACGCTGTCCGCTAACAGTGCTCACTTCTGACAGGAATGCAAATTTGCTGAAAAAATTCCTCCGCATTCCAACTATATCTGCCAGTTGACTGAAATAATAACATTGTGCACCTCAACCATCAGTTATGGTGAATTTTGATTAATTGACTCTGATAATTGTGTAGGTGAATTCACATGCAATTAATAATTAATTCCTAATTGTTGGATCGTCAAAAATTATGTTGATTTAGATAGGATGTGCATTTTCATCATCATTTCTAATGAATCTGTTTGGTGAAACGTAAGGACAGGGTATGCGTCCAGCAGAAAACTAATTTGATGGTGGAGCTGCAGATTGAATGACTGGGGACCTAGGGCCAGAGGTCACTTGGTCCTCATTTAGTTCTTGAGAGGAATGACCTGATGTGTTGATGTTAGAAGTTCAATTATTAATGCATGCTGAATGTGAACATACAGAATTATCTAGACATTTGCTTATTTTCATTTCTGGAAGCCTAAATTGCTCACTAAGTCGCTTTCTCAGTTTAGAAAAAAAGGGATTATTATAAGAGAATATGCCATGGAAATTCATTAAACTAAGGCAATTTCCTACCTTGTTTTGGCACAAGTCAGTGGCTATGTGTGTGCTTCCATCTCAAGCCCTGAAAAATGGGATTTGGGCAGAACCACAGATGGGGCCAATGGGGTTAATCAAGCAGAGAAACTTTGTGCTGTGTTTCACTGGCAGACATAGACAGAAGAACAATATATGGGACCTGTTCAGTTCAATAGCTCCACAATTCCTCCTGTTTTGAAGGTGAAAAGGCGGCCCTTTACCTATTAGACCCCTGTGAGGCCACCCAAGTTGCAAAAATATGTTCACCTCTAGATAGAAAGTGGATCAAGGACAAGTGAGCAAAATCTTTTGTTATTTTTTAATCTCTTTGCAGCTCTGTAAAGAATGCAGAAAACATTGATTTGCTTAACTTTAATGGTTACTTCAGCAAAAATTTAAAGGGAACCTGTTATGTTTCCAACTAGCTAATAACCTGCAGACAGGTATGGTGTTATTATTCTGCACGTTAATTGCGCTCTAAAGCTGTGCAGCAGCCACACTGAAATTCCATCTACTGTGAGGAAATTAACTTTATTCCTCACAGCAGCCGTGGTATTCAGTCATAGAGGCACGGCCGGTATGGCTTCATTCACCGATCAGTACATAGTGTGCAGCAGCTGCCCCAGAACTGATTGACAGCCAGCTCTGTACTGATGTACTGCTAAGCAGGCTGTCAGTCAGTGCCGAGGGTGTGGTTACAGTCTCTATGACTGAAAGCCTGAGGCTGCTGAGAGGAATAAAGTTGATTTCCTCCAGAAGCCTGGCTTTCATTTTGTCAGTCGCATGGTTTTAGAACACTATTAACCTGCAGATTAATCCCAATTCAGAACTTGAGTAAAGCTTGCGAGGAGCTGGCCACTTACTAAAGACAATTGGACCAATGCGCATAGAGCGGAGTCCACGGCTCTAAGGCTACTTTCACATTTGCGCTTGGGCGACCTGCGCCTATCTGCGCACGGCCGCCGCTAAGCTCCGCCCCTGGCCGCGCCTCCTCCCGGCGGCTCCGCCTATGGGCGCATGACGGCGCATGCGACCTGTGTACCCTATCTTTATCATTGGGTACGCAGGCCGTGCGCAGTATGCGATTGACTGCGCATGCGTCCTTTTGACGCTGCGCCAAGCGCACCAAAGCGCACAATGTTGCATTTTAGTGCGCTCGGCGCACCGTCAAAAAGGACGCATGCGCAGTCAATCGCATACTGCGCACGGCCTGCGTACCCAATGATAAAGATAGGGTACACAGGTCGCATGCGCCGTCATGCGCCCATAGGCGGAGCCGCCGGGAGGAGGCGCGGCCGGGGGCGGAGCTTAGCGGCGGCCGTGCGCAGATAGGCGCAGGTCGCCCAAGTGCAAATGTGAAAGTAGCCTAAGGGATGCAGACATTTTCCAGCACGGAGCACAGGTAATATTACTATTATTGTTGTGTTTTATTAGAGATTTTCTTGTGGTGTTTGATTAGAGATTTGCTTGCTCGTCAGTTCAGCCTCAGGAATTAATGTTTCCATTCAGTGACAGTAAGCAGAGGAAGACATGCTGGTTGGATCTTATGCATACATAAGGCCAAACAAGAGATTGCTAAAGGTAAACTTAAAGTAATCTTTCTACTAATCTCATCGGTATCTCAGGAGCCTCAAGCCATTGTTCTCACAGCCACTAGGCCCATTGTGTGGATGCTTTAACAAACTGCCAGTTTGAGGACAGAAAAAAGGCTTTGGAGGGATACATAACTTATTAACAAATTGGGGAGAACCTCAAATAAACCCTCGCTGGCAAGCCTTAAAATTTAACTTATATTACTTTATTATGAGAAATGTTAATGGTATATAAAACTTTGTCCCTAATATGCCTCAACTTATTATCTATAAAGTGCTCAATGCTCTATTTTACATGTTTGGTGGGTAACACCCCGAGGTGCCAACACCTCTCTGGCAGAATAGGACATGTAATTTTAACGCATGTTTCACCACATTTGCGGCGCCATCAGGGGATGTGACACTGGCATGACTGACATTGTGTACATGGGAATAGTAGACCCAGGGGAGCCGTCACCACAGAGGGTCTCACAGGCAATTACAGGTGATGGGCTTCTGGAATATTGATCATTCTTTGAGCTCAAAGCAAATGTTTAAGGGAGGTGTGTACACTTCTGCCATTCAGGGGCTGATCTCAGGAGGTGGGGAAAAAGCCATATGTTGTCAGGTTGTTGAGAGAGTTAAGGGTATGCCACACTAAACAATATCGCTAACGGGATCGCTAAAAAAACGTCACTATTTAGCGATCCCGTTAGCGATATTGTTCAGTGCGGCAGCTTCCAGCGACGAGCTTCCTGCTGTGATCTCGCTCGTCGCTGGAATCGTTCCGGACCCTATTTCAAACGCTGGCGCTCCGCTGGTAAGTATCTTATCGCTGTGGGCACCTTTTCTTAGCGATTTAGCGTACTTTGTACGCTAAGTCGTTAAGAAGATCGCTAATGGCGATAGCGTCGTTAACTATATCGCTAAATGCGGCAGCATTTAGCGATATAGAAACAATCCGCTAGCGATCTCATTAGTATGCAACGCTAACGAGATCGCTAGCGGATAGCTCAGTGTGGCAGTACCATTACATCGAAAGAGAGGATCTAGGTGAGGTCCTTGATCACATGGATGGCGATGGAGTTTGGAGATCGGTTTCGGCTGGCTGGACAACATGCTACTGTTGAGGGATTTATCATCTGGAATTTAGGAACTTTCTAAAGGATTGTTGCTGCTGGATAAATAGGTTTCAGTTGTGTTACCTGTCAACTAGAGGAGCATGGACTGTAACTACAGACTATACTGGTGAGAGATGCGAAATCTGTGGGTCAACCAAAAGTTGGAAGACAGTGAGTATCGCGTGGTATGTGAACAATGTATTTTGGCCATGTACCCGGAGTTAATGCCAACAAACAACCTAGCTGTATATTAGACCAAAAGGTGAATAGAGAAGCACCCGTAGTGGTCTACATAGAAAACAGAAAACAATTACCTGCTCCGAACAAACATGCCGAACAAGAAAAACAAAGGAGCGTATAGGTTAATGAAAGTATCAAAAGTTTATTATTAACAATTGTATATGTCAATGTACATAAAAATAAGTCATGCAGGATATACGTCGCAGGTAGCAGCAAAATTACATGGAGTCCATTACAAATCACACCATTTGAAATCCCCTGTACAGATAGATAAATCTGAACAAAGCCGAGCCTCAGTACGAGATAAGAATATGAGAGCCACTAAAAAGATATAGGTAAATCCATTTAATGCAAAAAGTGCTTAGTGCAAAGAACTATATGGCATCTCATATAAACATCAAAACATATTACACATGCCCGGCAAAGAACTCTATCAACACCCCATGTCTGGTCAAAAGGGCGCAAGGAGAAGTAAACTGAGCACATAGAGGGGCTATAAGCACGAGAAACAGTGTACGCACATGAGCATATAGTACACTGATGGCCAAGTAGGCAGTACCTCTACATAAGCAAATAGCCTCAAGATGTGACTGCAGTGAAACTAAAAACGAGCACCTCATAGTAGGTTTGCATGGAGTCAGGGATCGCAAAGTAATGTGACCAGTAGCAGTAATTGTGACAATTCAAAGATCTTACCAGGATTTACTGGAAAGGTACCCCCAGCACTAGTGCGGCTGTCCGGTCCCGACGCACGTTTCGCGGGTTAAACCCGCTTTCTCAAGGGACGGTACGCTGCGGTAGAGGACCAGGACCTTCTTAAGCCCAACATCACCGGTCACGTGCTGCCAGTGCAGCCAATCAGTGTGGTGTAATTGGTGCATGCGCAGTGCGTCTCCCAAGTCCTGCAGCATGAGGCCAGGGCGTCAGAGCAGGCAGTGCAGGCACAGGGAAGGGATTCTCCGGGCCCGCCCCCGCCAGTGTAGCGACGCCCGGCGGCATGCCAGGAGAGGGGGACAACAAAAGAGCATGCGCTCCACCAACAGTCCTGAATTGGACATGGAGCATCATGTATGGCAGTTACTGTGGCAGGATATGGTGGAACATAAATGACACATGAATAACAATAACGTTGAGGGCTAGTATCCCCCAATTGGCAATACAGAATATATATAAAATACACACAGTAAGAAATTCAAATAATGGTGTAATAACACTGGTCACAGTATATCATCATGTAGACCATCTTGAGTATTGCAAGAAGTGTATTCATAGGGCCAGATACTTTAAGCCGGTTGTTCCAAAACTGATCTTGAGGGAAAATGTCCATACAGAAGTGGTCAGGGTCATAAGGGCTAAAATGTGAACAGAAAAACAAGATACTTGGCTTGTAACGACTGATGTCGAGAGCCTGTATACAAGCATTGACCATTCCCATGGCCTGGATGAGGTGCGCCTTTTCCTTGGGTCCTCCGACCTGGACAGACCTATGTGCGAACTGATACTCGAGCTGTTGCACTACGTCCTATCCCACAATTATTTTGTATTTAAGGACGTATTCTACCATCAGATACGTGGCACAGCCATGGGCGCGGCCTGTGCGCCCTCGTACGCAAACCTCTTCTTGGTTCATGGGAGAGGTTTATTTTTGGAGACGGGGGCGTACAGGCCGCCTCCCATGTGCTGTGCTGGTACCGTTACATTGATGATGTCATTTTTTTGTGGGATGGGACGGTGCATCAGCTCGAGGATTTTATGGCAGAGCTTAATCATAACTCTCTCAATATCCGATTGACTTATACATACGATCACAAGAAAATCAATTTTCTGGACGTCACTCTGGATGTCGACCATCCAGACTGACGTCTACAGGAAACCTACCTCTGTCAATTCATTGATCCACGCCACATCAGCGCACAACCCAGCCACGATTAGGGCTGTACCGGTCGGACAGTTCCTGAGGATGAGGCACATTTGCTCATCCGAGGCGAAGTTTGAGGCAAAGGCCCTGGATTTAAAAAATCGCTTTTTAGCACAGTAAAAGCTGCATTAAACGTGCGTATGACAGGGCCCGCAGGGCCCCCCGGGGTGAGCTACTCCACCCGAATAAACAATTGCAGAGTAAAGAGATTGAGACATCGATTCGATACATCTCAACGTACAATCATGAGTGGGGACACATGCGCAGTGTTCTTATGAAGCACTGGGCTGTTCTGAGTGCTGAGCCCGCACTGGTGACCGCAGTGGGGGAGTTTCCGTTGATGACGGCCCGGCGTGCTAATAATCTGGGTGACCTGCTTGTTCAAAACCATTTCTCTATGAAACCTGGTAACCCCTTTGGGTCAAGGGGACCCATTTCTGGCTCCTTTCCGTGTGGTCATTGCGTTGCCTGCGCGAATGTCCTGCGCTGCTCCACCTTCCGGTCCTCTGGTGGTGAGAAAGAATTTAACATCCGACACCGCATCTCTTGCGGGAGCACCCATGTTATTTATTACGCTACATGTGGTTGCCCCAAAATTTATGTTGACCTCACCACCAGGGAACTACGGGTAAGGGTACGGGAGCATGTGCGGGACATTCGCGCAGCTAAGTCGATGACTGACCAATCCGACTTAAAGACTATCCCGCGCCATTTTTTAAAGCATCACAATGGCAATGCGGCGCCCTTCATGGTTAGGGGCATTGACATTCTCCATCTGGGCATAAGAGGTGGCAATTACAAGAAGATTTTGGCCCAGATGGAAACAAGGTGGATTGCAAAATTGGACACTTTGGCCCCAAAGGGCTTAAATGAATGCATGTCCTTTGCCCCATTTCTCTAACTTTCTCTTTTCTTTCTTGTTTTGGCTTATATATTTCCCTTGCACTTTGCTGCATGTCTGTGTTTTTATTTGTTTTTAATTGATCTTGTTTTTCTGTTCACATTTTAGCCCTTATGACCCTGATCACTTATGTATGGACATTTTCCCTCAAGATCAGTTTTGGACCAACCGGCTTAAAGTATCTGGCCCTATGAATACACTTCTTGCAATACTCAAGATGGTCTACATGATGATATACTGTGACTAGTGTTATTACACCATTATTTGAATTTCTTACTGTGTGTATTTTATATATTTTCTGTCCAATTCAGGACTGTTGGTGGAGCGCATGCTCTTTTGTTGTCCCCCACACTGATTGGCCGCACTGGCAGCACGTGACGGGTGACGTTGGGCTTAAGAAGGTCCTGGTCCTCTACCGCAGCGTACCCTCCCTTAAGAAAGCGGGTTTAACCCGCGAAACGTGTGTCGGGACTGGACAGCCGCCCTAGTGCTGGGGGTACCTTTCCAGTAAATCCCTGACTCCATGCAAACCTACTATGAGGTGCTCGTTTTTAGTTTCACTGCAGTCACATCTTGAGGCTATTTGCTCAGATTTATCTATCTGTACTGGGGATTTCAAATGGTGTGATTTGTAATGGACTCCATGTAATTTTGCTGCTACCTGCGATGTACAGTATGTCCTGCATGACTTCTTTTTATGTACATTGACATATACAATTGTTAATAATAAACTTTTGATACTTTCATTAACCTATACGCTCCTTTGTTTCTCTTGTTCGGAATGTACCCTGAGTTGTTGTAAAACTATGGATGTAAGAAATAAAAAATAATTGCAGCGTTAACCTGCCTAGGTGATCATTACAACCCACAACCTCAGATCTTCAAAAAGATCATAGTTGAAACGAGTAGGTATGATCCTTTACTGATCCTTTACGTGTACCTACACATGCTTTACTGACAGTATTGCCGCTATAATTTTTAAGACATATCATTAAATGTTAAGTTTTAATTTACAATCACCTAAAATTCCACACGCTACGCTGACTCTTTCCACTTAAATGCAATACTCATTACTATTCAACAGTAGACTAAATAGCCAATCGGTCACAGAAATGGGATTATGTTTCCACCAAGATCGATTATTACTCACTATTTAGTTATGCTTATCTTGCATATTGACATTGTTGGCAGCAGATTATACAGAATACTCTCCAAGCGTGTGACAACAGAACTTCTTTAAGGCCCCGTCTGACATAGCGAGAACGCTAGCGAGATTGCTGCTAAACAGCGATCTCAGCAGCGATCTCGCTATGTCTGACACGTACCAGCGATCAGGCCCCTGCTGTGAATCACTGGTCGTGTCAGAAATGCCTGGACTTTTTTTTGATTGCTGGTCTCCAGCAGGCCAGCACGCATCGCTGCGTGTGACAGGCAGGAGACCAGCGATAAGCTGGTAACCAAGGTACACTTCGGGTTTCCAGGTGTGGGGCTGTGCCAGGAAACCCGATGTGTACGTTGGATACCAGCGCGCTGCTGCAGGGGAGCTGGTAACCAAGGTACACATCGGGTTTCCAGGCACCGCGCAGCGCCTGGAAACCCGAAGTGTACCTTGGTTACCTACGGTAACAGAGAAGAAGATCCTGAACCTGTTGTGGAGAGTGATTGCTGAGCTTAGATTACTCTGGCCTGCTGTGTCTCCTGCTTCTGTGTCTGCAAACTGTGTGACTATTTTTGCCAACTTGTATGAAGTAATACAAGACTTTCTATATCAAACCTGTGTCTCATGTATTTTCATCGCACCCAAGCACAAGACGCTATATGAACTGTACTATACACATTACATTTGTTGTGAGTAATTCAATCTGCTGCTGCTTTTGTCGGTTCTGTTGCTAGAGGTGTTAAAGAAACAGTTTATTTGAATCTGTTGTGCAGGGGCTCTGCAACTATTGTATAAGTAGCTTACTTGTCTCCTGTTGTGCCAACTGTTCCTGCTGTAGCTGTTGCTGGTTCTGCTGTTGCTGGTGTTTAAGCAAGTCCTCTATGCTATCTGACTTTGCTCTCTGGATTACAGATGTCTTCACCCATGACATGCAATACTTCTGTAGCAGCCACTCATGTTCCTTGGGAATGCTGGAAGCACGTCAAACACCAAATGTAAAAATGCTACTCACTTAGGAGAGATATGAGGTATCACAGGAATCATTTTTATTTAAAGTCCAGCAGGTTTATATCAGTCCTGATAAACCACAGCACAGGAAAAAATTAAAACAGCTTTTGTTCAGCATAAAGTGAAACATAAAATAACAAGTTCATTAAATAGTGCTGGTTAGCCCAACTGGCTTGGAGTCCAGCTTCTTAGTCGTTTATCAAAGACACACAATCCAGGAGATCTGTGCACACATCCATATACACAGACATGTGTGAGCCAAACAGATGTCATTTTACAAAGTGAACCACACCCAGAGGTGGAGATATGGTGAGCAGCCATCTCTCCCAACTCTTCAGCTGCTCGCTATCATCTTGTCATGGCCTATTAACCCTTTTAGTCCTATATGTACTAAAGCATTATTCCAGGTTTATCTCCCATCCACTAGGTGTCCTACAGCCACCTTACAGCGCACACTTGCAATTGCTCCATTTAAACGCACCTTGAGTGATTGACTACTGGCATTGAAAATTTTAAACAAAAGTGATAGGAGCAAGCTCTGGTCGCTTCTGTTACAGGCAGATTTCAGTTGTATAACACAGCTCGACATCTATCACCGGTAGAACCAGCTCAGCTTCCAAGCTCCGTCCACACATGTGGACCTCAATACGGGCTTATAGCTATGTCCATTTGCAAATAATTATTAAAGAGTTGAAATTGATTTATTTGGATTGCTGCTTTCAATAGATAGAACTTGAGATATTTGCTGTTAGGGTTCGAGTTCCCACTGCTGCACAAGGGGAGTCTCGAACCAGTCCCGCTGCGGTCCCCCATCCATCTCCGGCCGCAGTGGAGCCTGCTCAGCAAAGATGTCGGTCCCAGCGTCTCACCCGGTCTAATACTGTGCAGAGACTTGCTGCTGCCTCTTCAGGTTCTGCTATTGTAGCCACTACTTGTCAGCGGCAAGCAGACGTCTTTAGGTCTAAGTCCTTTGTTGCTTCATCTGAGCATGCCCAGGGCAAGATCTTCCTTTGGAGATCAGGGGTCACATGCTCAGATACAGCTGCCACTTCTATTGGTCCTTCAGGAAGGTCCTCCGGCTGTTGATGTTCTGAAGCAGCTTCCCATTGGTCCTTCCTGGAAGGTCTTTTTCTCGTGGCTGCTATAAAAGGCTGTCCTTACCGCACGGCCGTGCGCTAGGATCAATTGCATTATGTGCTTTGCGCCAGTGTGATCATGCACGCATGTGGTTAGGGCTTGACTGAAATAAGCCCCTAGAATACCGGCACCTCCAGTGAGGAGATTTGAGTGTACGTGGTTAGGGCTTGGCTGAAATAAGCCCCTAGAATACCGGCACCTCCAGTGAGGAGATTTGAGTGTACGTGGTTAGGGCTTGGCTGAAATAAGCCCCTAGAATACCGGCTTCTCCGGTGAGGAGATTGCTTGATTGCGTTGCTGTCTGCATGATCACGGACTGCTATCCGCACAGCAGTTATCTGTGTATCCCTGTGGTGTTAACAGGACACAGTACCTATCTCTGCGTCTTTACCTCAGCGACTCTGTGGTGTAAAAGAGTTCGCTTATATCGCTATATAACGCTGCGGCATTCCCTCTAGCGGCTCTGTGGATTAACAGAGTTCGCACTATCTGCCACAGCACGCTACGGCGTTTATTTTAGCGACTCTGCGGGATAACAGAGTTAGCTACTTACGCCATCCTACTAGCAGCAGGCTCGGCCTGCACGGTGGACCCCGGGCTGCGAACACACCTCTCTACATTATTTATTAGGTGCGTTCCGCAGACCCTAACATTTGCTTTCTTCCAGAAGCATCATCACACCTGTCCTTGGGTTCAACCATACATTTCAGCTCAGCTCCATGTATTTCTAATCGTGAACAAGCCCTTTAAGTTGGGATTTTTTATAAGGGCTTTTTTCCAGATAACTGGAGTTCTTTGTTTTGTATTTGCTTAGTTGTAATATTAAAGGTAAACTCAGATAAACTATATTAACAAGGCATAAAAACCCGCTGATGAAGATGCTTTATTTTCTCTTGCTGGGAGTATGTTAATGAGTTCTCAGCTAACTATTACTTTACATCACTTTCCTGTGAATAGGCGCTAATGCTTTTCCCAAGAAGAATCTTAGATTGTACAATCAAGCAGGATCTTCTTAAAATTAAAACTGACAATTTCATACAGAGCAACTATTTACCTTAAAGGGAGGAAATGAAACATCATAAAACACATTTTAAAATAATTCTGTTATATTACAGACATTGAAGTGTTTCTGTGCTGCTCTATATGGCGTCTGTAAGCTACAAATTAGCTAAAATATATCTTACGCAATGCTCGAAAGAATATTTTCTACTGTTTAAGCCATGAAGAATAGGCTACGTTTGTTCCATCAGAAAATATATTTTCTTGCAAAGAGAAGGACTATTCAAGGAAGAAATAAACAAAAAAAAAATATTGCACTCTATCATGCTAAAGCATGTCAATGTGGAATATGTGAAATTTGAATAGCAATACGGCTTTGGAGTACTAGGAAAAAATATGAGGCGCTTAGCATAAAATTTGGCCAAATCATATCTGCCCATCAACCATCCTTGATGATCAAGGATCCCTGTCCTGTGTGAATACCTCTCTAAGGCTGATGTCTGAATTCCTGGATGAATGTAGACACCTCTCTCAGCAATGCCTGCGACTACTGAAGTCACCGATTGGCTGCAGTGGCCACATACTGTCAGATTGTAAATTGGGCCGACCACTTCTAGATATGGCTGAGTAGTATTTTACTATTATTTTATTATTTATATCTAATCATCTGTTTGATCTGATCCCATAATTCATAATTTTGCCCACACAGGTTATATTGTATTTCAGTCTGATCCTTAACTGGGTCACACCTTAACCCCTTCCCGACCCATGACGCCTACGTAGGCGTCATGAAAACAAGTGGCATCACGACCCATGATGCCTACATAGGCGTCATGCTATAAATCATGTTCCTGCGGGTCGGGTGACCAGGGTCACTGAAAGGTCACCCGACCCGCAGGCACAAGACCCTTTGTGCATCACCACAGTGAGGGTGGCTTAACTCCCACGTGACTACGATCGCTCTGATTGGCTGTTAAAAGTGAAACAGCCAATCAGACCGATTTGTAATATTTCACCAATGAAATTTGGTGAAATATTACAATCCAGCCATGGCCGATGCTGCATTAGCATCGGCCATGGCTGGACACCGAGATCTGACCCCCCCACACCAAGTGACGGGGCGATCGGCCGCCGCCACTGATAAATGGCGGCGATCGGTCGCCGCCGTCACTCTCTGCTCCCTTCCTCCTTGCCTCCGCTCTCCCCACCTTCTGATCCCCCCCTTACCTTCCGACCACCCCTACTCACCTCTCCCGGTCCTCCGATGTCCCTGGGACCGTCCCGACGTCGGTCCGGGAATCTTCATTGGCGCCGCCATCCTGGAAAATTGCGGGCGCATGCGCAGTGCGCCCGTGGGCCGGCGCATGCGCAGTGCGCCCTCCAGTGTCAAAAAATTTATTTTGATCACTGTGATATTCTCTCACAGTGATCAAAATTAAAAGAGGCATAGATGCTCATGAGGAGAACATAATTTAACCTCTATACAAGTCACTGGTGCGACCACACTTAGAATACTGTGTGCAGTTCTGGTCTCCGGTGTATAAGAAAGACATAGCTGAACTGGAGCGGGTGCAGAGAAGAGCGACCAAGGTTATTAGAGAACTGGGGGTCTGCAATACCAAGACAGGTTATTACACTTGGGGTTATTTAGTTTGGAAAAACGAAGGCTTAGGGGTGATCTTATTACAATGTTAAATATATGAGGGGACAGTACAAAGACCTTTCTAATGATCTTTTTACTCTTAGACCTGTGACGGGGACAAGGGGGCATCCTCTACATCTGGAGGAAAGAAGGTTTAGCCATAATCACAGACGCAGATTCTTTACTGTAAGAGCAGTGAGACTATGGAACTCTCTGCCGTCTAATGTTGTAATGAGTGATTCCTTAATAAAATTTAAGAAGGGACTGGATGCCTTTCTTGAAAAGTATAATATTACAGGCTATATTCACTAGTTTCCTAGATACTGCGTTGATCCAGGGAGCTAGTCTGATTGCCGTATGTGGAGTCGGTAAGGAATTTTTTTTCCCCAATGTGAAGCTTACTGTTTGCCACTTGGGATTTTTTTTGCCTTCCTCTGGATCAACATGTTAGGGCAGGTTAGGATAGGATATGGGTTGAACTAGATGGACTTAAAGTCTTCCTTCAACCTTAATAACTATGTTACTATGTTACTATGTAAAATAAAAAACAGTAAATAAACACCCCATTTATCACCCCCATAGGTAGGGACAAATAATAAAATAAAGAAATTTTTTTTTTCCTGTGCACACGTTGCAGATTTTTCTGTGGATCCGCAGCGGATTTGGCGCTGCAGATCCGCAGCAGACCCGGAAACCATGTACAGTACAATGTAAATAAATGGTAAAAAAAAAATGCTGTGCTCATGCTGCGGATCTTTCCGCACAGATTTGGTGCGGTTTTAAATCCGCAGCATGTCAATTCTTTGTGCGGATTCCGCAGTGTTTTTACACCTCTTCCATTATAGGTGTAAAACCGCAGGGCAAATCCGCACAAAAACCGCAGCAAAACCGCCCGTCAACGCTATGTGTTGAACGGGCTGGTAAAACGCAATATGAACCTAGCCTTAGGGTTAGAGTTAGAACTAAGGTTAGGGTTAGCCTTACGGTTAGCATTAGGGTTAGCATTAGGTTTAGAATTAGGGTTACGGTTAGAATTTGGGTTAGGGTTAGAATTAGGGTTAGTGTTGGAATTAGGGTTAGGGTTGGAATTAAGGTTAGGGTTGGAATTAGGGTTGGGATTAGGGTTAGGTTTGTGGTTAGGGTTAGAGTTAGGATAAGTGTTAGGGGTGTTTTGGGGTTAGGGTTGTGATTAAGGTTAGGCTTGTGGTTAGGGTTATGGTTAGATTTGGGATTAAGGTTAGGGGTGTGTTGGGGTTAGGGTTATGGTTAGGGTTTGGATTAGGGTAAGGGGTGTGTAGGGGTTAGGGTTGGGGTTAGGGGTGTGTTGGGGTTAGGGTTGGAGTTAGAATTGAGGGATTTCCACTATTTAGGCACATCAGGCGGTCTCCATACGTGACATGGCATCACCATTGATTGCTGCAAATTTTGCATTCAAAAAGTCAAACAGTGCTCCCTTTATTCCGAGCTCCGAATTGTGCCCAAACAGTGGTTTACCCCCACATATGGGGTATCAGAATACTCAGGAAAAATTGCACAACAACTTTGGGGGTCTAATTTCTCCTTTTACTCTTGGGAAAAAAAAATTAGGGACTAAAAAAATTATTTTTGTGGAAAAAAAAAATATTTTTTATTTTCACGCTTTGCGTTATAAACTTCTGTGATGAACTTGGAGATTCAAAGTGCTCACCACACATGTAGAGGAGTACCTTGGGGATCTAGTTTCCAAAATGGGGTCACTTGGCGGGGTTTCTACTGTTTAGGCACATCATGGGCTCTGCAAATGTAACATGACGCCCACAGACCATTCCTTGAAGTCGGCATTTTAAAACGTCACTACTTCCCTTCCGAGCCCCGATGTGTGCCCATACAGTAGTTTTCTCCCACATATGGGATATCAGCGTACTCAGGACAAATTGGACAACAACTTTTGGTGTCTAATTTCTCCTGTTACCCTTGGAAAAATAAAAAAATTGGGGACTAAAAGATCATGTTTGTGGAAAAAATATGATTTTTTTATTTTCATGCCCGGGCGCTATAAACTTCTGTGTAGCCCTTGGGGGTTCAAAGTGCTCACCACACATCTAGATAAGTGCATTGCAGGGTCTAGTTTCCAAAATGGGGCCACTTGTGGGGAGTTTCTACTGTTTAGGCACATCAGGAGCTCTGCAAACGTAACATGACGCTCGCAGAACATTCCATCAAAGTCGGCATTTCAAAACGTCACTACTTCCCTTCCGAGCCTCGACGTGTGCCCATACAGTAGTTTTCTCCAACATATGGGATATCAGTGTACTCAGGACAAATTGGACAACAACTTTTGGGGTCTAATTTCTCCTGTTACCCTTGGGAAAATAAAAAAATTGGGGACTAAAAGATCATGTTTGTGGAAAAAATATGATTTTTTTATTTTCATGCCCGGGCATTATAAACTTCTGTGTAGCCCTTGGGGGTTCAAAGTACTCACCACACATCTAGATAAGTTTCTTGCGGGGTCTTGTTTCCAAAATGGTGTCACTTGTGGGGAGTTTCTACTATTTAGGCACATCAGTGGCTCTGCAAACATAACATGACGCTCGCAGACCATTCCATCAAAGTCGGCATTTCAAAACGTCACTACTTCCCTTCCGAGCCCCAACATGTGCCCATACAGTAGTTTTCTCCCACATATAGGATATCAGTGTACTCAGGACAAATTGGACAACAACTTTTGGGGTCTAATTTCTCCTGTTACCCTTGGGAAAATAAAAAAATTGGGGACTAAAAGATCATGTTTGTGGAAAAAATATGATTTTTTTTATTTTCATGCCCGGGCATTATAAACTTCTGTGTAGCCCTTGGGGGTTCAAAGTACTCACCACACATCTAGAGAAGTTTCTTGTGGGGTATAGTTTCCAAAATGGTGTCACTTGTGGGGAGTTTCTACTGTTTAGGCACATCAGTGGCTCTGCAAACATAACATGACGCTCGCAGACCATTCCATCAAAGTCGGCATTTCAAAACGTCACTACTTCCCTTCCGAGCCCCAACATGTGCCCATACAGTAGTTTTCTCCCACATATAGGATATCAGCGTACTCAGGACAAATTGGACAACAACTTTTGGGGACTAATTTCTCCTGTTACCCTTGGGAAAATAAAAAAATTGGGGACTACAAGATCATGTTTGTGGAAAAAATATGATTTTTTTATTTTAATGCCTGGGCGTTATAAACTTCTGTGCAGCCCTTGGGGGTTCAAAGTACTCACCACACATCTAGATAAGTTCCTTGCGGGGTCTAGTTTCCAAAATGGGGTCATTTGTGGGGAGTTTCTACTGTTTAGGCACATCAGGGGCTCTGCAAACGTAACATGACGCTCGCAGACCATTCCATCAAAGTCGGCATTTCAAAACGTCACTACTTCCCTTCCGAGCCCCAACGTGTACCCATACAGTAGTTTTCTCCCACATATAGGATATCAGTGTACTCAGGACAAATTGGACAACAACTTTTGGGGTCTAATTTCTCCTGTTACCCTTGGGAAAATAAAAAAATTGGGGACTAAAAGATCATGTTTGTGGAAAAAATATGATTTTTTTATTTTAATGCCTGGGCGTTATAAACTTCTGTGCAGCCCTTGGGGGTTCAAAGTACTCACCACACATCTAGATAAGTTCCTTGCGGGGTCTAGTTTCCAAAATGGGGTCATTTGTGGGGAGTTTCTACTGTTTAGGCACATCAGGGGCTCTGCAAACGTAACATGACGCTCGCAGACCATTCCATCAAAGTCGGCATTTCAAAACGTCACTACTTCCCTTCCGAGCCCCAACGTGTACCCATACAGTAGTTTTCTCCCACATATAGGATATCAGTGTACTCAGGACAAATTGGACAACAACTTTTGTGGTCTAATTTCTCCTGTTACCCTTGGGAAAATAAAAAAATTGGGGACTAAAAGATCATGTTTGTGGAAAAAATATGATTTTTTTATTTTCATGCCCGGGCATTATAAACTACTGTGTAGCCCTTGGGGGTTCAAAGTACTCACCACACATCTAGATAAGTTTCTTGTGGGGTCTAGTTTCCAAAATGGTGTCACTTGTGGGGAGTTTCTACTGTTTAGGCACATCAGTGGCTCTGCAAACATAACATGACGCTCGCAGACCATTCCATCAAAGTCGGCATTTCAAAACGTCACTACTTCCCTTCCGAGCCCCAACATGTGCCCATACAGTAGTTTTCTCCCACATATAGGATATCAGTGTACTCAGGACAAATTGGACAACAACTTTTGGGGACTAATTTCTCCTGTTACCCTTGGGAAAATAAAAAAATTGGGGACTACAAGATCATGTTTGTGGAAAAAAATATGATTTTTTTATTTTAATGCCTGGGCGTTATAAACTTCTGTGCAGCCCTTGGGAGTTCAAAGTACTCACCACACATCTAGATAAGTTCCTTGCGGGGTCTAGTTTCCAAAATGGGGTCATTTGTGGGGAGTTTCTACTGTTTAGGCACATCAGGGGCTCTGCAAACGTAACATGACGCTCGCAGACCATTCCATCAAAGTTGGCATTTCAAAATGTCACTACTTCCCTTCTGAGCCCCAACGTGTGGCAGAACAGTGGTTCCCCCCACATATGGGGTACCAGTGTACTCAGGACAAACTGTACAACTAATTTTGGGGTCCAATTTCTCCTGTTACCCTTGTGAAAATAAAAAATTGCGGATTGAAAAAATCAGTTTTTGAGGAGAAAATGATTTTTTATTTTCACGGCTCTGCATTATAAACTTCTGTGAAGCACGTGGGGGTTCAAGGTGCTCACCACACATTTGGATAAGTTCCTTGGGGATCTAGTTTCCAAAATGAGGTCACTTGGCGGGGTTTCTACTGTTTAGGCGCATCATGGGCTCTGCAAATGTAACATGATGCCCACAGACCATTCCATCAAGTCGGCATTTCAAAACGTCACTACTTCCCTTCCGAGCCCCGACGTGTGCCCATACAGTAGTTTTCTCCCACATATGGGATATCAGCGTACTCAGGACAAATTGGACAACAACTTTTGGTGTCTAATTTCTCCTGTTACTCTTGGAAAAATAAAAAAATTGGGGACTAAAAGATCATGTTTGTGTCATGGGTGCATCGCCACGAGGATCGTCGCGATTGCACATTCTGACTTCTCGCAGCTGAGTTGCTGTTACTTTGTGTTTGGTAGTGAGGGAGTTAATTTTACCTAGCTCTTTGCTAAGACTAGGTCCAGCCTCGCCCGGCTGCTTTTGATTATGTGCTAATTAGCTTCCTTTATATTCCTGCCAGTCTGTGTGTTAGATGCCGGTGAAAGCATTCATACAGACTGCAGATAGGATCGGTTCTGAGAAGACTTAAGCTAAGAGCTCCTTTGTTGTTTCTCCTCTCCTTGCTTATAGTTTATCTCCTAGACCTTTGGTGTTCCCTCTGTGTTTATATGTTGTATGAAAGACAGTATTTACTTTATCCCCTGTCTGTCTCGTTTGTCTATACTGTTTGTTAACCTTTACCTGTCCATTCCCTATGGTGGTAATCAGGGTCCTTCTAAGGACTAGATTACAGTGGTCAGGGATTTATAGGAGACAGGGTTTACGCTGGTGGCCTGGACCTCTGTACCATTAACAGTACCTCCAGGTAGAGGGACTAGTCAGGACCCCAGTTTAGGGTCAGCATAGACCCCGGTCCACCTCTAGCCTGAGACAGCGTGAAAAGGATTCAGTATTGACCCACAGGAAATTATGTCAGGTAATACTATGCTATATACACATGTTAATGTTACCTATTTATATGTTATATAGAATGTTGTCCCACTTGATAGATTACTGACATTATTTATTTATATATCTGCTAGACAGCGTGACATTTTCACCGGCCATACTAAAGATTCTCCCCAGCTACCATGGATCCAGTAGCCCAGCTTGCCCTGCAGTTGCAGAGTTTGTCCATGGAGCTTACGGACATTAAGTCCAAGGTTTTGTCCCCCCCGGAGCAAACCAGATCTGAACCTAAGGTTGCTCTCCCGGACAGGTTCACTGGTGGGCGGGACAAATTTTTTACCTTCCGGGAGGCATGTAAATTGTACTTTCGGCTGCGGCCTCGGTCATCGGGGAGTGAAGAGCAGAGGGTGGGAATTGTCATCTCGCTCTTACAAGGGGACCCTCAATCCTGGGCGTTCTCTCTTCCTCCGGGCTCCCCGACTCTCCAGTCAGTAGATCGATTTTTTACTGCCCTGGGTCTGGTATATGATGACCCGGATCGGGTCTCCCTTGCTGAAACGAAGTTACGTAAGATACAGCAGGGAGATCGTCCGGCGGAGGAATTTTCTTCTGAGTTCCGTAGATGGGCCACAGATACTCAGTGGAATGACCCAGCTCTTAGGAGCCAGTTTTGTCAAGGGTTATCTGACAAATTAAAAGATGTTTTGGCTCAGTATGATTCTCCTCCGTCACTGGAGGCTGCTATGGCCCTTGCTATTCGCATTGATAGACGGCTTCGGGGGAGGTGCGAGGTAACTCCGCCCCCTGTTATTACTCCACCCACTACTAAAGTCCCTTATATGGAGGTTCCCCTGGTCTGTTCTGAGGAACCTATGCAGTTGAGTGGGACATCATTTTGTAGGAGGGAATCGGCGGTGCGCCGCAAGACAAGAAGGTGTTTCTTCTGCGGGAGAGAGGGACATTTTGTTGGGGGGTGTCCCTCCCGTGCCTCATTGAGCAAAAAAGTCACCGAAAAACTGTTAATCCCAGGTTGTGTGGTGGACGACAACCTGGGAGTAGGTATTTCGTCCCCAGGTCCGTCTCAATTTCTCGTGCCTGCGGAGGTGGTGGTTGGTGCGAGAGTTGAGAGGATTTCTGTTCTTCTTGATAGTGGGTCTGGGGCTAATATGGTGGACGCTCGGTTTGCCCAGGTGCAAGGTATGCAACTGAGTGTATTGGCCAAACCGATCCCTATACTTTCTATTGACGCCAGACCTCTCGGTCAAGGTAGCTTTGTACAAGCTGTTCATAACATAGACCTTCGAGTAGGGGCAATACATAAAGAACAGTTGTCTTGTTATGTGTTGGAGGGTCTTCCTACTCCTATTGTGTTGGGACTTCCCTGGTTGGCTAAACATAACCCAGTGATTGATTGGCAATCCAGAAAGATAAGCCAGTGGGGTGAATTTTGCAAGAATAACTGCATGAACACGGTCATCGGTGCGGTCGTGCCTAGGACTTTGCCTCCTTTTCTGGAGGACTTTGGGGAGATATTCTCAGAGGAGGGGTGTCAAAAGTTACCTCCTCATCGCACGTATGACTGCTCAATAAAATTGCTTCCTGATGCCTTATCTCGTAGTTTCCCAGGGGCCGGAAAGACGGATGACCCGGTTCCTATCCTTCAGGAAGGAGTGGTGGTGTCGGCTGTGTGCTCTGAGCTTGAGGAGGAGGTGTTGGAGGCTCAGGGGGAAGCCCCTGTAGGACCTCCAGGGAAACTGTTTGTTCCTAATCAGTTAAGACAAAAAGTTATCGAGGCACATCATAGTTCTGCTTTAGTAGGACATCCAGGGAGTAAAGCAACTGTGGATCTCCTTTCTCGCCGATTTTGGTGGCCTAACTTAAATAAAGAGGTAATAACTTTTGTCGCGTCCTGTGGAGTTTGTGCTCGCTCTAAGACCCCACATACCCGTCCATCTGGGGTTCCTGAAGAGGAACGATTCTCGTCGTCACTTGCTTCAGTTTGGAGAGGAGTGCTGAATGGTCTGAGTGCTATGGGGAACCGTTTCAAGCGGAGGTCTGATAGGAGGAGAGTGTCTGGTCCGGACCTAAGTGTGAACGATCTGGTATGGTTGTCTACCAAGAATTTAAAACTCAAGGTTCCCTCCTGGAAACTGGGTCCCAGGTTCATCGGTCCATACAGGATCAGTTCTATAGTTAATCCTGTGGCATTTCGTCTGGACCTCCCTCCTATGTTTAAAATCCACAATGTGTTCCACAAATCGTTGCTTAAAAGGTACGTGGCGCCAGTTATACCGTCGCCTCTGCCTCCTCCTCCGGTGGTGGTCAATGGTAGCTTGGAGTTTCAGGTGTTGAAGATCATTGACTCACGTCTGAATCGTCGGTCCCTTCAGTACCTGGTTCATTGGAAGGGGTATGGTCCTGAGGAGAGGACGTGGGTCCCTGCGTCGGAGGTTAACGCAGATCGATTGGTTCGGACCTTCCACACAACTTACCCGGGCAGACCTGGCCCTGAGGGTCCGGAGGCCCCTCGTAGAAGGGGGGGTACTGTCATGGGTGCATCGCCACGAGGATCGTCGCGATTGCACATTCTGACTTCTCGCAGCTGAGTTGCTGTTACTTTGTGTTTGGTAGTGAGGGAGTTAATTTTACCTAGCTCTTTGCTAAGACTAGGTCCAGCCTCGCCCGGCTGCTTTTGATTATGTGCTAATTAGCTTCCTTTATATTCCTGCCAGTCTGTGTGTTAGATGCCGGTGAAAGCATTCATACAGACTGCAGATAGGATCGGTTCTGAGAAGACTTAAGCTAAGAGCTCCTTTGTTGTTTCTCCTCTCCTTGCTTATAGTTTATCTCCTAGACCTTTGGTGTTCCCTCTGTGTTTATATGTTGTATGAAAGACAGTATTTACTTTATCCCCTGTCTGTCTCGTTTGTCTATACTGTTTGTTAACCTTTACCTGTCCATTCCCTATGGTGGTAATCAGGGTCCTTCTAAGGACTAGATTACAGTGGTCAGGGATTTATAGGAGACAGGATTTACGCTGGTGGCCTGGACCTCTGTACCATTAACAGTACCTCCAGATAGAGGGACTAGTCAGGACCCCAGTTTAGGGTCAGCATAGACCCCGGTCCACCTCTAGCCTGAGACAGCGTGAAAAGGATTCAGTATTGACCCACAGGAAATTATGTCAGGTAATACTATGCTATATACACATGTTAATGTTACCTATTTATATGTTATATAGAATGTTGTCCCACTTGATAGATTACTGACATTATTTATTTATATATCTGCTAGACAGCGTGACAGTTTGTGGAAAAAATATGATTTTTTTATTTTCATGCCCGGGCGTTATAAACTTCTGTGTAGCCCTTGGGGGTTCAAAGTACTCACCACACATCTAGATAAGTTTCTTGCGGGGTCTAGTTTCCAAAATGATGTCACTTGTGGGGAGTTTCTACTGTTTAGGCACATCAGGGGCTCTGCAAACGTAACATGACGCTCGCAGACCATTCCATCAAAGTCGGCATTTCAAAACGTCACTACTTCCCTTCCGAGCCCCAACGAGTAACCATACAGTAGTTTTCTCCCACATATAGGATATCAGTGTACTCAGGACAAATTGGACAACAACTTTTGGGGTCTAATTTCTCCTGTTACCCTTGGGAAAATAAAAAAATTGGGGACTAAAAGATCATGTTTGTGGAAAAAATGATTTTTTATTTTCACGGCTCTGCATTATAAACTTCTGGAAGCACGTGAGGTTCAAGGTGCTCACCACACATTTGGATAAGTTCCTTGTGGGGTCTAGTTTACCAAATGGGGTCACTTGTGGGGGGTTTCTACTGTTTAGGCACATCAGATGCCTACACCAAACAGTGGTTCCCCCCACATATGGGGTACCAGAGTACTCAGGACAAACTGAACAACAACTTTTGGGGTCCAATTTCTCCTGTAACCATTATGAAAATAAAAAAAGGGGGCTAAAAAAAATCATTTTTTGAGAAAAAAAATGATTTTTTATTTTCACGGCTCTGCGTTATAAACTTCTGTGAAGCACCTAGGGGGTTCAAAGTGCTCACTGTGCAACTTGATAAGTTCCATATGGGGTCTAGTTTCCAAAATGGGGTCATTTGTGGGGGAGCTCCAAAGTTTAGGCACACAGGGGCTCTCCAAATACGACATGGTGTCCGCTAATGATTGGAGCTTATTTTCCATTAAAAAAGTCAAATGGCGCTCCTTCCCTTCTGAGCCCTGCCGTGCGCCCAAACAGTGGTCCCCCCCACATATGGGGCACCAGCGTACTCAGAAAAAACTGGACAACAACTTTTGGGGTCCAATTTATCCTGTTACCCTTGGGAAAATAAAAAATAGCGGGCTAACAAATGATTTTTGAGAGACAAAAATTATTTTGTTATTTTCACTGCTCTGCGTTTATAAACTTCTGTGAAGCACTTTGGGGTTCAAAGTGCTCACTACACATTAGATAAGCTCCTTGGGGGGTCTAGTTTCCAAAATGGGGTCAGTTGTGGTGGGTTTCTACTGCTTAGGCACATCAGGGGCTCTGCAAACGCAACATGACGCCCGCAGAACATTCCATCAAGTCTGCATTCCAAAATTGCGCTCCTTCCCTTCTGAGCTCTCCCATGCGCCAAAACAGTGGTTTCTCCCACTTAAGGGGTATTGGTGTACTCAGGACAAATTGCACAACAACTTTTGTGGTCCAATTTCTCCTGTTACAATTGTAAAAATAAAAAATAGCGGGCTAAAAAATCATTTTTGAGGAAAAAATGATTTTTTGATTTTCACTGCTCTGCGTTATAAACTTCTGTGAAGCACTTGGGGGTTCAGAGTGCTCACAAAATATCTAGATAAGTTCCATAAGGGGTCTAGTTTCCAAAATGGTGTCAAATGTGTTTTTTTTTCACTGTTTATGCACACAGGGGCTCTCCAAACGCGTCATGGTGTCCGCTAAAGATTGGAGCTAATTTTCCACTCAAAAAGTCAAATGGCGCTCCTTCCCTTCTGGGCCCTACCGTGCGCCCAAACAGTGGTTTATGACCACATGTGAGGTATCTGTGTACTCAGGAGAAATTGCCCAACAAATTTTAGGATCCATTTTATCCTGTTGCTCATGTGAAAATGAAAAAACTGAGGCTAAAAGAAATTTTTTGTGAAAAAAAAGTACTTTCTTTTTTTACGGATCAATTTGCAAAGCACCTGGGGTTCAAAGTGCTCACTATGCATCTAGATAAGTTCCTTGGGGGGTCTAGTTTCCAAAATGGGGTCACTTGGTGGGGAGCTCCAATGTTTAGGCACACAGGGACTCTCCAAATGCGACATGGCAATCGCTAAATATTCCAGCATATTTTCCATTCAAAAAGTCAAATGGCGCTCCTTCCCTTCTGAGCTCTGCCGTGCACCCAAACAGTGGTTTATGACTAAATATGAGGTATCGGTGTACTCAGGAGAAGTTGCCCAACAAATTTTAGGATCCATTTTATCCTGTTGCCCTTGTAAAAATGAAAAAATTGATGCTAAAAGAACATTTTTGCCACAATTAGGATACAGAGTATCCAAAGCACACCACTCACTAAGAGATGTATATGAAAATAGTATCAAATTTATTGAAATCACAGTGACATAACATATTAAATATGAACATACAGAGGAAAGGAATAACCCAAAATGTTGTGCACAATAGGTGACAGAAGGAATGAATACCGGTATATGGCGTATGTGATATACATATAATGGGTCAGACAGCATAAATGGTAAACAATGACCATCTCAAAGTGCATGTGCAGCTGAAGACCATAAAAATCAAGGTAAAAACCTAATGGTGACACATACCCATACTAAATCAACCGGTCCAAACTGTCACAGCATCCCCGACGCGCGTTTCGCGTTTTGCAGCTTTCTCAAGGGGGATGTACATCAAGATCAAGGTGCTGCTGTGACAGTTTGGACCGGTTGATTTAGTATGGGTATGTGTCACCATTAGGTTTTTACCTTGATTTTTATGGTCTTCAGCTGCACATGCACTTTGAGATGGTCATTGTTTACCATTTATGCTGTCTGATCCATTATATGTATATCACATACGCCATATACCGGTATCTATTCCTTCTGTCACCTATTGTGCACAACATTTTTGGTTATTCCTTTCCTCTGTATGTTCATATTTAATATGTTATGTCACTGTGATTTCAATAAATTTGATACTATTTTCATATACATCTCTTAGTGAGTGGTGTGCTTTGGATACTCTGTATCCTAATTGTGGCAATTGTATGGTTACACACCCCTATTTATTCATGCACCCCTTGGAATTCCCTATATGGTGAAGGTCCCTTTGGTATGTGCATAATATGTTGTTGGACATTTTTTTGGTTATAAAAGAAAATTTTTGATGGAAAAATTAAAATGTCCATTTTTTCCTTCCACGTTGCTTTAGTTCCTGTGAAGCACCTGAAGGGTTAATAATCTTCTTGAATGTAGTTTTGAGTAGCTTGAGGGGTGCAGTTTTTATAATGGTGTCACTTTTGGGTATTTTCTGCCATATAGATGCCTCAAAGTGACTTCAAATGTGAGGTGGTCCCTAAAAAAATGGTTTTGTAAATTTTGCTGTAAAAATGAGATATCGCTGGTCAACTTTTAACCCTTATAACTGCCTAACAAAAAAAATGTTGTTTCCAAAATTGTGCTGATGTAAAGTAGACATGTGAAAAATGTTATTTATTAACTATTTTGTGTCACATAACTCTCTGGTTTAACAGAATAAAAATTAAAAATTTGAAAATTGCGAAATTTTCAAAATTTTCGCTAAATTTCCATTTTTTTTCACAAATAAACGCAAAAATTATCGACCTAAATTTACCACTAACATGAAGCCCAATATGTCACGAAAAAACAATCTCAGAATCGCTAGGATCCGTTGAAGCGTTCCTGAGTTATTACCTCATAAAGGACACTGGTCAGAATTGCAAAAAATGGCAAGGTCTTTAAGGTCAAAATAGGCTGGGTCATGAGGGGGTTAAAGGGGTTGAACAGTTTCAAATATATTTTGGCTTAGTGACATATATATTAACAAAAAAATATATTCTATTTACCCTCCCCTGGTCCACTGCTATATCTTTGCAATTGCGCCAGTCTTTGTTGATGTGCTACAGCAGTGAAGTCAAGTCTAAAGTTCTGTAGCCAATCACTGAGCTCAGCAGCCCTGTTGATATAGATGGCTCACTGACTAGCTGCAGTGCTGTCCACATGATGTCACCATTGCAGCTTGTCAACATAGATCAGAAAAGCAGTGCTTGTCATAAGAGTGTCACACCCCCTGGACGACTTGGAGTTAGACGGTCACTGTTGTGAATGTTCTGGATTCTGAGTTGGGGCTCCCTCTGGTGGCTGTTGATATTAATGAAGCCGCCTTGACTGACAGAGGCCCTTCAGCTGAGGATCCAGCTGCTGATGATTGGCAATCTGGGAGTGATGACTGGGGAGATTTAAGGGAGTAACTTTCCCATGATCCTCGCCGGTGATTCGTTTTTTCTTCCTGGTCCAGTTTGGAAGTCAGCTTGCTGCAGGCTCCTGCAACTTTCAGATAAGCTATTTTCTGCTAATTTCTGTGGTTTTATTTTCTTTTGTTTTTCTGCCTTCTGTGTGAGGTCAGCCGGGTTCCACTGCTGGGGCCTGTGCTGGTCTCTGTTTCTCATTTCTTTCGGTTTATTTGTTCACTCCCTGTTATTTCAGTGGCAGCTGGCTAGCTACCTGTTCACAACAGAGTTCTGATCTAGTGGGGGGAGATCGTGTGGTCTCAGAATTTCTTTGGAATCAGAAGT